>JAQPPZ010014852.1:0-1200000 GCA_028583015.1 Wollemia nobilis | reverse complement strand
AGAAGGGTAAAATTGGTTGGGCAAACCAAAACAGGCCAACATGGGTCAAGTAAGGCAAGATAGGTCAAAAGGGATTGAAATAGGCAACATAATAGGATGGGCTAACACAAGCTATAATGAGTGAGAAAAAATAGAATAGGTCAAGCTAGGTTGGAAGTGGTTGAGATAGGTGAAATGGGTTGGAATAAGCCAAAATTGGCCAAAAGGGGCTAAAATAGGTTAGGATAGATGAAACACACTAGAATATGCTAAGAAGTCCAGAACGAGCCAAGCGAGTCAAAATGGGTCAAAATAAGATGAAAAGGCTAATGATAAAAGAGATAGAAATAAGTTGTGGGCTAGGACAAGCCAAATGGGTTGAGTGGGTTGGGACATACAAAAATGGGCTCGATAGTTTAGAATGAGCCAAAATGGATTGAGTTATCTAAAACAAGCCAAAATGGGCCATGTGAGTCAAGAGTGGGCTGAAATAGCCTAGGACAAGCTAAACTAGGTCAATTGGTTTGAAGTGCTAGGATGTTTTAGGACATGCTAGGTAGGAAAAAATAGGTTGAAACAAGTCAAGCAACACCCAAACATACTAGAATAGACTAATAGGCTAGAATAGGATGAACAAGCCAAAACAGTCCAAAAAGGATAGGTACGCTTGGATGGGCCAAATGAGATAGATGTGACCAAAGTAGGTAGGATGGGTCAAGACAAGTTGAGTTGTCCAAAGTGGGTGGAAATACGTTAAACATACCAGAATGGGCTAGGATAGGCTAGAAGTAGTCAAGATAAGTGAGATGGGCTAGAAGGTGCCAAAATAGGATTGGATGACCATAACATGCCAGGTAGGTCAAAATGGGTTAAAAAGGGATGCAAAGGCCAAAATGGATTGAATTATGTAAAAATAGGTTAGATGGGTCAAGGTGGGTGAAGGTGGGCTAAAATGGGCCAAGTAGGCCAAGATGGGCAAAAATAGGTTGGGTAGGCTAGAATGAGCTAAAATAGGCTAAGTAGGCCAATATAAATGAAAAAAAATCGAGATAGGACTAAATGAGACAAAATAGGTGTTGCTAGGCCAAAATGGGCAAGATAGATAAAGGACAAGTAGGGTAGGTTGGAACAAGTTAGGAAGCCCAAAATAGGTGAGGTAGAGCAGAAATAGGCCAAAACATACCAAAATAGGCCAAAATGGATGGAAAAAGGTTAGGATAGGCTAAAATAAGTTGACCAAGGCCAAAACAGGTCATGTAGGTTGAAACGAAAAAACTAGTCAAGAAGGCTAGAATGGATCATGCAGGTTGAGAGAGTCTAAAAGGGACTAACATAGGTAGGACTGAAATAGGCCAAAAGATATTATAATGAGCTAGGAGACTAGAATGGGTCAAGTAATTAAAGGTTAGACCAAAGGGGGAATAAAATGGGCCAAAATAGGTAAAAATAGGTTGGGTGGGCTGTGATAGGTAAAAATAATCTAGATAGATTAAGAAGGGTCAAAATGAGATGAAATGGGCCTAATGGGCTAGGGCATGCCTAAGTGTTAGCTTTTGATGGGAGGTAGTACAACCACAAGATGAAGGATAACTAATCTAAGATAACTATAAAACTAATGGCACAATAATATGTAGGAAAATTAAGAGATGAACATTTTCAAATAACTCAAAAATCTGCCATTAATGGGAATGATGAAAATAGTACAATTCTATATAATGGAGGACATGAACACTCCATGAAAGTATATAAAAGAACTACATTGTACCATCCTACACACTGTATACTTACTATATCACCCTCCCTCTCTCTCATACTCATACTACTACACCTATGAGGCCTTTATATAGAAATATAGATTGTTTGGCCTTTACTCTACTTAGGGGTCATGTACATGTGGACTACATGCACATTGACACTTGTGCATTTATTATAATACTTGAAGCAACTAACTAACTTTACTCTAAAGTAAACTCCTACTCTAGATATGCACTAAAGGTGGTACATTTACATGACCCAAATGATGTAATATACTCTAACACCCCCTGTATTACATTATTTGGGTATTGAAGACTTTTAGTCTTCAATATGGATCTTTGTCTTGGTCCTAAAATTTGAGCTCTTTTTTCCTAGTTCCTTCATTGTCTTCTTTGTTTGAATTTGAATGAGTATCTTCATCTTGTTTAGGTTCTTCTTCATATTGTAGTTGTCCCCTCATCCTTTTAATTTTGAACCTTCCATTTCTTCTTCTATTTTTATGATGTAGGTTCTTCATTCTCTTCAATCTTTTCCTCAAAAACTGCATTGGTATTGTTTTGAAACATAACAATATCTTGAAGTTTTGATAGAATCCAATGCATATATATATTTATATAGATTGATCCAGTAGCTTCAATCTCATTTTGATGTGTAATAAGACACATATTAGCTCCATTTATGTATCTGAAGTCAACCATCCTTTTATTTTCTACTAACTTGGATACTGAAATGAGATTAGATGTTAATCTAGGAACATACATTACATTATGTAGCAAAAAATTTGGAAATAATTTGCTAGGTGATACACACCCATATCCATGTATATGATAGTTATTGCCATATGCAATTTTCAACTTGTAGCTATTAGTGACTTCAAGACAATCAAACCAGTGTAGATTTCCTGTCATGTGGTGACTTGCCCCTGAATCAATATACCAAATGTCCTTTTCATTTTGACCTATGAAATCATTTGAAGTGATTTTGCATATATGATATGGTATATTGGATGGATTCTATTCTTGAGTCCTTTTGTGGTGTGTATTATGATGAAATGTGTCTCTAGCTACTTTATCCATTGTAGTGTATGATAGGGTTCTTTCAATACTTTAGATCTACCTTATGTCTCCCTAGTGTATGACTTTATTTTGATAGAGACCTTTCTAGACTTAGGTTTTGTAGAATTCCTTATGTCTCCCTAGTGATTAAAGTAAGCTATAAGCTTAATAAAGTGCTTAGTAAATAATAGTTCACTTTTGAGCTGATTTTGTAATGTTTTTTAAATAACAATAATCAACTTCTATTTTACATTATCTCTCCCAATGAACTATGCACTTACTTTGAAATTCTCTATGGTTGGATTTCTTTTGTCCCTTTAGTATAAATATGAGACAAGTGTAAGTTTATAATTCCAACTCCCTTAAGTAAATGAAGAACTTCCTTTTATATCCCTCAATGTCCAATAGTTTAATATTTCCAAATTCCAATAAACTATTTTGATGTAGTATACCTTATAACTCCCTAATTTGGAATATTAGAAAATATTAATATTTGCAATAATTGAGTTTTAACTTTCCAAGTAGAAACCCTTGTATCTCCTATGGTATTTTATTACAAATATTAAACTATTTAAATATATAAACCTCCTTTAAATTTGCTTTCAAATGTATGGTTGATTTTGCTATTATTTCCAAAGTAAATAATAAAAGGGTTTCAACCTTATACTATACTCCTTATAACTCCTACTTAGTTATTTGCAAATATCTAGCAATTTATAATGTCTTCAACTTTTACTAAAATTGCTCTCTTACTTCTAAGGATGGTATTAATCAATTTCCAATACCTTATAGCTCCTATTTTAGAGGAGAAGATGCTTGTAGTGTATTACCTCCTTTCTACGTACGTTGAACAAGCTGATTAGATGGTGGTGATGATTTCAAATTTAGTGCTAAATTCAACGCACTTCCTCTACCTTGAATGGCATTAGTCTATGCTAGGTTTTACTTCAGCTTGAGATGCTTGCTTTGCTATTCTTCACTCGGTATTCTTTCCTCGAATGACACTTATGACATTGAGCATTTAATGCTCTTCTCTAATGTAGGTTTATGATAGTCTTTGACTCCAAATAAAGCTTACCTCTTCTTCCTTGACTTGGCTTGAATACGTTCTCCACTTCAATGCTAATTTTTGAATGTGCTTCCTTCCTTGAGCACTCCTTTTAATGGTGGCTATAATAGTGCTAACTCCTTCTTGATGAATGTGACAAGTGGCATGAACATTGAGATTCCTTTCTTCCTTCCTTGAGTAATGCTTACCCTTTGAGAAACACTTTTTCGCTTGGTGCAGGATTATAATCTTCTTGGTGAGCATTGAACGTCTTTATGCATTAGGGAAATGATGGAAGATGTTTCATGAAATGAGCACCTTTCTTGAGCGTTAGAGATGAGAGGGTAAAGATACCCTTTGTGCCAAGTGGCACAATATTCCTTCCTCCTTCAAGACAAGTGTGAATTGCATGCACACTCTCTCTTCAACATACCAAAGATGAATGTTAAACCCTTCTTATTGCTTATTCATTCCAACCATTTGCTAGCTAGCTTCACTTCTTGGAAAACAAGTGATTTCCTTCTTGCAAGCTATTTTGTTGAGGATGATGGTTGGCTCCAACTATGACAATCCAAGGGCATTTGAGAGAAGGTTCTATGGAGCTCGAGTGGTAGAATGTAGTGCTTCTTCTTGGCTAAAGTATTGGATATTGAACCTTCTATTCTTCCTTTGTATTTTGCTTGCTATACACTGTCCTTTTTTTTACCTTCTACGTAAATGATGATAGCTCCTTTAGATAGATGATCCAAGCTATCTTTTGTGTGTATTCTTGTAGGTATTCTTATGTTCTCTTCTACGTATATACCTTACAAGATGATGACCTGTAGACTTCTTGTTCTTTGGTGGCTCCCTTATGTAGGTCTTTTTGCTTACATGTGGATGCTCTAGTATGTGCTGGATAAGATGCTGAAAGTGGTGTCTTTAGACATCCAAAAATCCCAAATTTATGAGCCTTGTATTTTTTTAGAATTTTACTCCTTAAACTTCTATGATATGACAACTTGGAGACCACGCCTTGCTACCTATAATAGTGTCTTTAGGACACCTTTCTTTTGTCTTGTTAATGTTATATTTGAAGGACAAATCTGGTGCCAATGTAATGCAAGACTTTGTAATAGATTAGAGTTAGAAACTAAATTTTGCACTGAGTTTAAATGTTTCCTATTGAAGTTCTCCTAGTTTCTTAGATATGGTGGTTCTTAGAGGCTCTAATATTTAAGAACAAGATGTAATGTATTTGTTAAGACTAACTTGGATAATATTAACACCAATGAATCCAAGATTTTAACAATGCAATTAATATGCTATTAGAGGTTTTAATTCTGCACTAATGTTCACTTTAACTAAAAAAACTTTAGTGAACTTGAATATTAACTATAGTGCAATAATAATCTCCCTTATAACTCTTGTAAATGAACCCCTCAATAATAAATCGAAATATGCACTAATGCTTACTATAATCTAAAAATATTGTTGGAGCCAAATTTGAATCAACATCAGATGCCCCTATTTTCAATTTTTTTGGCTTCAATAAGTTCACCAGATGTTGGTCTTTGTTGCATTCACATCTGAAGAATTAGTTTTCTATTGTTTGATTATTAAAAACCACTATAAAAACGTTCATCGTAATCAGGTATAAAGTCCTAGGTAAAAATAAAAACTTAATTACCAAAATTAAGAGATCATTGGGTAAAAATAAGAGGAGCTGGGATAGTGAATTAAAATTTGCTCTATGGGATGACAAGTTGTCACTAAAGAGAAATACAGGTAGAACTCCTTACGAAATGGTATATGGAGAAAAATCCCTACTGACCCTCCAATTTGGTACTAGTCAGAAAGAAAAATGGTGATATTATACTTTGTATAGACTTCAAAAATTTAAACAAGAGGTCATTAAAATACAATTACCCATTGCCCAATATGGAATAACTATTGCAAGCAGATTTGGTTCATCTAGATTATCCCTACTAGATGGTTTTCTGGATACAATCAAATTTAGATAAATCCAAAAGACAAACATAAAATAACATTCACTACACCTTGGGGCACATTTGAATATTTAAGAATGTCTTTTGTCCTGATGAATGCAGGTGCTACTTTTTAGAGAGCAATGGACTTTGCATTCAAAGGATTAATGTTCAAAATAGTAGTTGTATACCTGGATGATATCATAGTATTTTATAAGAATCCAGAATATCATTTAGAAAACTTAGTTGCAGTTTTTGCTTGGTGTAAAGAATTTGGAATTTCTCTAAATCCCAAGAAGTGCATATTCGGGACTACACAAGGAAAATTGTTAGGACATATAGTTTCAGAAAAAAGAATAAGCATTGAACCAGAAAGAATAGAAGTTATTTCCAAAATTCCTTCTCCCAAGAACTTAAAAGGTGTTAGGTCATTCTTTGGCAAAATAAATTTTGTTAGAAGATTTGTCCCAAATTTTGTAGAGATGACCAAACCCATAAATGACATGGTTAAGAAAACTGGAGAAATAAAATGAAAATTAGAAAATATAGAAGCATTCAATAGAATAAAATAAGCCATTTCTATTAATCCAGACCTAAGCTGTCCTGATTATTCTAAAGACTTTAACATTTATTTCTATGCATCTGAACATTCAATTGTTGTAGTTCTTTCACAAAAATATAATGAAAATAATGAAAGGCCAATAGCCTTCATGATTTCAGGTCTGAAATGAGAACATCTCAAATGTACCCTACTAGAAAAGCATGCTTAAGCAGTGGTTCAATATTTAGAACATTTCAAAGGTATATTTGGCTCAAACAAAGTAAATTGTTACATCCCTTTCATAAAAATAAAATATATTTTTATCCAATATGAGCCTTTAGGAAGGCCAACAAGATGGATGGTGAACATTTTGCAATATGATGTTGAATTCAAAATAGTCAAAACTATAAAAGGATAGGGCTTAGCCAAATACCTGACATATAAAGGAGAGGACTCTAATAATGTCATTAAAATAGATGAAATGCATGATAATAGGAGAATCAATAATCAAGAATGTAAATGGTATGATGAAATCCTCACATATTTACAAACTCTGTCTTTTCCTAGAGATATATCAACAAATAAAATGAGGTCAATAAAACTTCAAGCTCAAAAATATCATGTGCAAGATGGTGTGCTTTATTGGAAGCACCCTGATGGAGTGTTATTAGTCTTTTTATATGAAAATGAAGTCCCAAAAATAATTAATGAATTTCATGATGGTTTCTGTGGAGGACATTTTGCTCCAAAAGCCACAACTAATAAAATAATGAGAGAAGGATATTATTGGCCTTCTATTTTTAAATATGTATATAAATATGTTAGGAACTGTCATAACTACTAGGTTTTTGCAGGAAAGAAGCAACTGACAACCAAGCCCCTCAAACCAATAATCATTGAAGTACCATTCACCTAGTGGGGCATTAACCTAATTGGAGAGATCAAGCCTAATTCATCAGGCTAACACAAATGGATCATAACTGCTATAAAATACTTCACCAAGTGGGTAGAGTTTGCTCCTCTAAGAAGCTCCACAACTGCCACCATTATCAAATTCTTGGAAGAAAACATTTTAACCAGGTTTGGAGTTCCTCAAAAATTGGTAACAGATAATGGGCAGTATTCTGTTTCATATGAAATGGTAGAATTCTATGCTAAATATAGAATTGAACTCTCATATTCTACTAATTATTACCCCCAAGGGAATGGTATTACTGAGTCATAAAATAAAAATCTAATAACTAGAATAAAAAGATCATTGGGTAAGAACAAAAGTGGATGGGACAATGAACTAAAATTTGCTCTTTGGGTTGATAGATCGTCTGTCAAAAGAAACACAGGAAGGACTCCCTATGAAATGGTATATGGAGAGAAAGCCTTATTACCCTCAATAATAGAAAAATTATCACTTTCCCTCTTGTTGCAATATCATGAAGACCCCAACCCTTTACAAATAAGGCTAGACCAAATTGTCTTGTTAGAAGAGCAAAGAAGAGAAACCCTTAATAGAATGATGGAACAAACCCAAAAAACTATGAAATTGTTTAATAAGAAATCCAAGGGTACTCCTTTCTCTCAAGGAGATATAGTCATCTATTGGGACCCTAAAAATGATAAGCATAGTGAAAAGGGTAAACTCGAACCTAAATGGATTGGTCCATACCAGATAGCCCATGTTATAGGTCAAAATACTTACAAGTTGTAGAATTTGTAGGGAGAACTAATGGCTATCCCTATTAATGGCCAACACCTCAAGATGTACAATCCCTATTGAAGGTAAAATTAAAAAATATATAATATAAAAAAATATAAAATATAAAAAAAAAGGAAGAAAAAAGAGTGAAAAAATAAAAACCCCAAAAACAGAGTGATGTATTTTGTTGTTATTTTTTTTACCAGATAAGCTTTTCTTTTCTTGTTGGTATAGTTCTGAGTTTGTTGTTTCATATGGTATTCTTAGTTTGATGAGCATACATTACTGTTGGTTCCTCCAAAAATAATAAGAAGAAAGGAGATTTATTTTAGACTTTGATGAGGTTTAAAATTTTTCAAATATGAATGTTTATGCAATAGTTATTTGATATGAGATAAAACAAAATAAAATCAGAGTTGATTGAAACACCATGTTAAGGCCTCACATTACAAATGATACTTAAATTGATTTCAAGGTCCAAGGAACAGAGTTATCTTTGAGAAGGTGGTTAAGCTAAAAATAATTACACTCATCCTTTTTAGCCAGAAACTAATCCTCAACTTAGGCATACTCATTGCACAATTTGCTTATATCAAAATACTTCTCAAGGGATAAAGAAAATTAAAATAAATTAAGTTGAGTCATTGCTTGAGATATCTTGGAAAACCTCTATCGGGGCTATAAACGCTTGACTAACAGTAGAGTAAAACCAGATGAGATTAGAAGCAAATCCATCAAGGCTATAGAAGCTTGACTGGTAGTGGAGCCCTGTAGAATGGTGAAAATATTTAAGAGTGAAATCATACATTAGGCTTAACTATTTTTTCTCATATATGGCAAAGTTCTGGAAGACTTAGAAATCAAAATAAATGCACAAACACACATTTTTTTTTAGCGAAAAACCCCTTACGGAGCCGCCTTGGTCTGAGAGACCACGAATAGGGGGTTCTACACCGTCAAATTCACCCGGGGGTCGCACTTAGCCCTGCCCGCACCAACATTATCAATTGGATTTTGGGTGCCCAATTCAACTTTTTGGTAGGGTGGAGATTCGAACCTGGGACCTCCATTGGAGGATTGCCCTCTCCTCTCCAACTCACCTACAACACCTGGGTGCACAAACACACACATGGGCCAAAGTATTATGGAACAAATAGCTTTGAAAAATTATGTGTAATTATATCCTATGACTTAGCTAAAATAAACATAATAGTATATCTAAAAAAACTCATCTGTTTCAAAAATTTTGACCCTAGTTTCCAAATTGAATAAAAAGAATTACAATTTTCAATGCTCTATTACTTTGATATTATGTTGCTATTACAGTTTTTCAATTTAAAAGTTGTTATGTTTTGTTTTTAAGCTTTACTTATCAGTTTTGATGATTTGAAATTTTGTCCAAGATTGCAATAAAACTAGGAGATTCTGTAATTCTTAAGTACCTCATATTTTCAGTACATTGTCCTAATCAGAGCCTATGTTTGAGATAAAATTGACTCAACATTTGAAACCCCCAATTTTAAATTTTTGGTTTCAATAAAATTAACAAAAGTTGCTAGCCTCTGTTGCATTTTCATTTGAGAAGTTGACTTCCATATGTTTGAAATTTGAAATTAACCTTAACCGTATTTGGTTTGATTTTATGACCATTATTTTATCTTATAAACACCCCTTGTAAAGGTCAAATCTCTAAAATAACTGGGTTTTTGACGATTAGGTTTATAATCCATGAATTTAATGTGAAGCCTTCTTTTCAAATATATTAATCATGATTCGCGGATGCTTAGCCTAAGGAGTAAACCCCTAAGTCCTAAAGTATTAAAAAGAGATAATTCGAGGTCTAATGAGAGAACACCATGGTCTAAAGTTTGAAAACCTAAGGTTTGAATGAAGGTCTTAATTAAAGCCTTGAGGGTACGCGCCCCCTTGAATTAAGCATCGAGCTATTTTAAGCAATCCAAGGGCTATGCTCTATTGTGGTCAAATCGGGTGGTTGCACTTGTTTGAAACTCATCAAGTATCATTGAATAGATTAAATTTCAATTAAAATCACTAAGAAAGATTAGCAAGGGTCTAATACATCGCTAATCCCTCCTCATTCCTACTAATGCAAGGTTTATTTTCAGTTATAAAGTTAATAGGTCGAGAAGGATCCACGGTTGTGCTTTACCAAGAACTAATTCGACGGATGCACTTTTCCCAAAGATAACAACTCCAAACGTGCACTCTATTTGTTAAAGCAAAAAGTATTTTCAGTTGAATCCAACGGTTGCGAACAACTCACATCTAATCTAACAAATGCACATTTGCCACAAATTACCAAAGATAGCCCAACTTATTTTTAAAGTCTGCACAGATCTGAAGGAGATCAATGGATGCACTCTATCTTGAGATAATCCGATGATGGTGCTCACCTCAAGTAAACAAAGGTAAATCTATCGGTAAGACTAAGTCAACACCTGATTAGTCAAATTTAATTGTATTTAGCGAGGGTCCTAACACGTTACTAATCATCCCCCTTTCACTTAATCAAGGTTAATGAAAATTAGTAGCATGCACTTTTTTGTTACCTAACTTGTAGGTTACAAAAGATCCACGGTTGCACTTGATCAAGAGTCAATCCGACGGATGCACTTTTACCACAAATCACCAAGGTTAGTTTAAAGTCATTACTCGTGCTCATGATTAAAGCATGTGTAGGATCGAGGGATATCAACGAATGCACCATCGCTAAAGATAATCCAATGGCAGCACGCGTCTCAAGATGATCAACCATTAAAACAATTCTCGCTCAAGTCAAAGACAAACACCTTGTGTTCAAACAGATCTGATGCGCTTGAGCCTAGTTGATCTAACGGTCGCGCTCCAAGAAAGTTGCTCAAATATTAAAATAGGGCTCCTTCAAAAAATAATCAATGAATATCGATGGTTGCGTGCAATCTAGAAATATCCAATGGTGATGCTTTGTTCAAAGGATAAATCAAAGCTAATGAAATCAACGGATGCACTTGATCCTGAAATATTTTATGTCCACATCATCTTGGAAGACCTATAGGTAAACTATGGTATCAGGTACAGAGGGCTTATTATAGACTGAAATAGTTGGGAACCTGTCCATATACTTTGTTGTAATTTCTGAATGGACCTGATGCATTTACAGCTAAAAGATCTGCAACATGATTATGATCTCTAGGAATAAATAAGATATTGAAAGCTAAAATTTTTCAATTTCTTCCAATACTACATTCTTATACTGCTTTAACCTAGGATGTTTGGTTTGATACTTACCTTTAATCTACTGGATAATTAATTATGCATCTCCTGTTACAATCAAGTAGTTAATACCCAACTCTTTAGCTTTCCTTAATCCTAGCAACAAAGCCTCATACTCAGCTACATTATTGGTGCAAGGGAATTCTAGTCTATAAGGAATACCAAGGTAGTTTCCTTTTACATCAGTTAAATTAACTTCTGCACCTGCTCTAGATTGGGATTTAGCTTCATCAAAATTCATGATCCACATTTCTTGTGTTAACACCCTATTTGATTCAACATCAACCATTTTCATAACTTTTGGATCCATGTTATTAACCTTTGGTACTTCTACGAGGAATGGATTATGCCATATCAAATAAACTCCCATTCATTTTTATTCTACTGAATTCACTAAATTTATCATGGTTTCATCTATTTTGATTAGCTCTACAGAATATTTGTTGAATGGTTCTCTTCGTAGAGTCACATTTTCTTTATCAAACATAGGAATGGTCGCATAAGACCAATCTAATTGAATTGAGCCCCCTAATTGTTCAGCCTAATGCCTGCTTAGTAAGAGGGAGAAAAAGGGATCTACATCTACTACTACAACATCCATCATATTAAAATAATATAATCTGCTATGAAGTCACACAGAGAACTGAAGACTAAAAGTATGATAGAATTCAAAACCTAGAATTGTATTAATCTTTCCAAATGAATTACAAGTAGAGTTGGCAGAATGCCATTAAACTCTATTAAAATCTCTAATACAATGAGAAATCCTAGTTCAAATAATGTAATAGGACTTCATCAACTTTCCCGTTCCAATCTGGTAATAGGAAAAGCCTCTAGACCTCAGGTTCAAGCTCTGGAAAATTCTAGCTTCTTGAATTCTACTCTATCACACCTACATAGTAAAGGGGAAGAATAAGGGATGAGAAAGAAAAATATACACAAGGAATACAACAACGAAATTGATCATGGCACTCAAGTATACCTCTCATCAAGAATTTATTATCTCTAAAGTTTGATGCTGAATTTGATCGTGGCTGGTTATTTTATAGCCTCTAGTTCTAGATTCAGTTATTTTTAGCCTCATATCGACCTTACAGTTGTCATCATATCCTTTGATCTTCTATGTGTGCCATACACTGTTCTAAAACACATTGAACTAGATTTCTTATCAAAATTCTTTTGGCTTGAAGGGAGTTCTTAAGATACAATGGGCTAGGCAATTTTTATGGTTTTTCTTTTTGTGCGGATAAATGGTGAATTATTTCTTGTTTGCCCTAGTTGTCTGATTTTATTAGTTCAACTCAAAGGGAAGGTGGCATGGAAAACAATAGGACGTAATGGCATTGATTACAAAATGGTTATGAAGTAGGTGGGAGCAATGGGAGTGGATTTGTGAGTGGGATGGTGGTGAGATGATGCTCTGTGGGATGAATGGTTATGATGGTCAAGAGAGAATGCCTAGAAAGAGGAGGGTAGTGATAGGTAGGAGGAAAGACAAAATGGAAAATGAGAGCTGGAAGCACCTATAGGGTACTTCCATAACTATACTCCATTGGAGTGACCCCTCTGTAACTATATTTTGTTGAAGCACCTAATGAGTAGCTTTCTTATGAACCGAGCATCTTCTCACTCTCGCTATGCTTCCTACATATTTTGAACTTGCAAAACAGGAACTAGTTGCACCATCGAGACTTCTTCTTAGAGATTGGAGTTTGCATTTTACACTCTATCACCATTCTTGTGAGCAACAACTTTTGCCCGCTCTTGTTCTTATTTATCCTTCAAGTTGAAAATATTTTTGTATCGGTTCCTTCTGATTAGGTTTATTTTATTCCCTCCTAGTACGTGATCATGTGATGAGGACCCTTAGAGATCTGATTTGGTTCTAAAGTATTGAGTTTTTCACTCGAGTGGTCTACCTTATACTTTTTTTGATACAATCCATGGGATTTGGTTTTATCGTCTGAACATATCCTCCCTTGGTTGTTTCCTAAATTTATAGATGTTACCGAGCTTCTGATGGTACTTTACTCTATCATTTAAAAATGATTCATTTTGTGATGCACGTATCATTGGTTATACGTTGGATGAAATGCTTCAGTTGGATCATTTAGGCTTGTAGAAGGATTATCCGAGGATGAAAAATTTGACAACCTTTTTTTCTTCAGCGTTGCTTATCTTTAGAATTTTCTTTGAGGTGGGTGCCTTCATTAGATGTCATGAACCTTGTGCATTGTCATCGAGGTCTTTAAGTCTATAAATGATCGTTAGTCCAAAATATATATCACTAGAACTCAAACATTTTCCCAAGCATTTATTGATGGATCTGATCATGTAGGTGTGCATCCATCAAGATTTTCTAACCGTTATCTTTGGTTTACTTCGAGCGTCGTCTTTGAGGTTGTGAAATCTGCATGATTATTAGTCCAAAGAGAGAATGTATTGCAATTTGATTATCTTGGTCTAACATTGATCGTTACAGTTAATCAGAGATTAATCAAAACCTAAGGCACCTTATCCATAACACTTACCCTTTAAAATTTGTGCATCAATCATAACGCTTACCGTTAGATTTTATTTGCTTCGATCGCTACCATTGATATCCTAGAACCTGCATGGCTGTTAGTCCAATTATGTATATAAACTTATGCCAAGTTAATTAGATTAATCAAGTGCATTAAGTTGAAAAACTCTTGTTAGCAGCGATTTGACCAAAAACATACTTAGGCTCGAAGTTTATAATCATCGACTTGATCTTACAATTAATCAATGCATTAAACCTCATATAATCCCGATTTATTAAGATTAATCTGGTGATTTAAATGTTAATAATATTTTATTTAAACATAGGCCTTTATAATCTGATCACATCTCCATGCACTCATCATTAGATCAAATAAAGGATGCGCGCTCCCGTTGGATCCTTTAGACATACGCAAAGATTAGAAGGGTGAAAGGGGAGGATTAACGATGTATTATACCCTCATTAATATTTATTATGCATTGATCTTATTTTTAATAATATCCTTTATTAATTTTTTGACCAAAAACTTAATGAAATGAATCTTCGAATGCTTTGGGAAAGCGCTGCCATCGGATCTAAGTGGGATCGAGCACTACTGTCAGATCAAATGGAGATGCATGCTTTATATCCCAAGGGAGAAAATTTAATATGCACTTAGACCCTTGCTAGTCGTGATTAGGCTCAGAGCTTAACTCATAATAAAATGTTTTAAAATAATCACCCAATAACACTTGCTTGTTATCTTTCGGTTACTTTGGGAGAGCGCTACCTTGGATTTGGGTAGAGATGAGCACTGCCATTGAGATCTGTAAGATGCGTACCTTTTATTTGAAGGGAAAAATCAATTAACATGTGCTTAATATCCTTATTAATCACAATTAGCTTTACTTTAATCATACTTTGACCTTGGTTTCCATCCGATGGTTGACTCGTTGATCTCTGACCACTTTGGAAAAGTGTTGCCATTGGATTTGATGGGGATCACACATCATCGTTGGATTTGATGAAGATGCATGACATTTATCCAATGCTCAGGTGGAATTTTTAACGGTCGGTAAACTTCCTACATGCTCTGCCATTGGATCAACTGATGATCGAGCACAACCATTGATATCTTGAGATCTACACAAACTTTAACCAATGGGCACATACCTTTACCTTGAAAATAAAAACCCTTTTAATATAACCACTGATTATCAAAGGGGGAAATATTAGCAACGTATTAAGACCCTTATTAATATTTATTATTGGAAGCTTACACATTTTAACTAAAAATTAATTATCGGGCGCTTAAAACCTTATTTCATAATTTTTTCCGTAGGCCTTGGTAATATTTTAAGAGCAATGATTAATGATGGGGGAATGATTAGTGATGTGGTTAGGACCCTCATTAATCTTGCTTATCAGAAGATAATAAAGTTTAATTTAAATTTAATCCTTGAGTGCTTAAACCTTCAGAGGTTAAAGGTTGGTTAGCCTGAGTAGCACGTGACCATCGAATCTTATCAAGATGAAGCACAACCACTTAGATCTAGGGAGGTGCATGTTTTTAATCATTAGTTATTAGACTATGATTGACCTTAAACCCATGTTTAATCATTTTATTATTTAATATTAATCTTGGGATTACCCTTTAATACAGCTTGCGCTTATCTTTGTTTATTCTTAGTGAACACGCATTCATCGGATCAAGATGGAGTAAGTGCTACCCTTGGATTCTCTAAATCTTTTTATTGCTTAATCAAATGGGTGCATGACTTATATTATGATCAATGTTGAATTTTACCTTTAGATATTAGACAACTTAGGGAGTGCACATCCATCGGATCGAGCATAGATCGGGCACTACCGTCTAGATCTTTGGAGATGCACGATACTTAACCAAAGGGGGCGCATAACCCTTACTTCAATTTTAATTAATTTGATTACCTTTAGACCTTGGATTATAATCTTATTGACCATGGCATATTTTGAATTTAAACCTTGAGTTTTTTGTGCGAGTGTGTCCATCCAGATCTCAGGGGATGAAGCGCTTCCTTCTAGATCTTCAGACTTGCATAGATTTAACCATGAAGGGGGTGCATACCCTCCTTTGCCCACGTGATTTAATTGAAAACCTTAGGATTATCTCTTTCTAATTAAGACCCTATGCTCTGATGAATTTTTCTTTTAAGGACCAATCGGACTAGGGGGACCTTTTAAGTGAACGTTTTATTACTTCAAATTTTATAAGCTCCTCGCTTATTGGATAAGGTCAATGGTCACTTTCTTATCGGCTAAAAAGGTATTTAATCCAATGGTTAAGGTTATGGCTTTAATTTTTTATTTAGACAAACGTTTTTAAAACAACTATTAAAGGTCAAAAATTAAAAACTAATTTTTAGAAGCGAATGCAATAGAGACCAACATATTTGGGCGAAGGCTTTGAAAATAAAAAATTTAAATTTGGGGTATCTGATGTTGAGTCAATTTTGGCTCCAATAGGGCCAAACCATACTAGAATGAACAAAAAATACTAGAATAAGTTGGGTGGGTTAGAATAGGTTAAGAAAGTCATCATGGGCCAAAGAATGTAAAAATGGGTTGGGTAGGCCAAGATAGGGTGAAATGTGATTAGCAACCTGAGACTAGCATGGTGGGTCAAATTGATCAAAATGAGCTAAAATAGAGCATACAAGCCAAGTGGTCAAGGCTAGCCAAAATAGGCCAAGATAGGCTAAAACGGGTCTAGTAGGACCAAAGTGGGCAAGATTAGTCAAGACAGGCTAGGTGGGTAAAAATAGGTTAGGTAGGGTAGGAAAATACTAGAATGGGCCAAGAATTTCAAAACATTCTAGGATAGTGTTAAATGGGGCCAAAATGGGTTGGAATATACCAAAATGGACAAAGAAAGCCAAATGAGGTTAAGTAGGTCTGAATGGACCAAAATCGACCAGGGAGGCTGGAATGGGCCAAAAGAGGCAAATAGGTCAGGAAATGCTAAAATGGGCAAATTGGGGCTGAAATGGGACAAGAAGGTTGAAACAAATTAGGTAGTTCAAAATGGTTGTAAAAGCTAGGATAAGCCAAAATAGGATAGGTAGGCTAAAATAGGTCAGAATGGGCTAAAATGAGCTAAATGGACAGTGAGGTAAGTTGAGGTGGCTAAAACATACCAAAACATGCTAGGGAGGTTGACATGGGTCAATAACAGGTAAAAATATATTGGGTAGGTTGAGATAGATGGCGATGGGCTAAAATAGGTTGTGTAGGCTGAAATAGAATGAGATAAGGCAAAACAAGTTGGAAGGGGCCAAAACAGGCTTAATAGGATCAAAACAGGTAGGATGGGTGGGGATAGGCTGGGTAATCCAAAGTGGGTAGGAACAAGATGAAAGAGGTTGAGATAGACAAGATAGGCTGAAATAAGCTAAAATAGGTCAAAAGGGGCTGAAATGGGCCGAGATGGCTAAAACATACCAAAACATGCTAGGGAGGTTGACATGGGTCAATAATAGACAAAAATATATTGGGTAGGTTGAGATAGATGGAGATGAGCTAAAATAGGTTGTGTGGGCTAAAATAGAATGAGATAAGGCAAAACAAGTTGGAAGGGGCCAAAATGGGTATCATAGAGCTGAAACAAGCAAGATAGGTCAAGATAGGTCAAGTACATGAAAATAAGCTTAGAAGATCAAAACACACTAGGCATGGCTGAATTAAGAGAATATAGGTTAGGACAACTTAGGTAGGTCAAAACAAGTTAAGAAGGCCAAAACGGACCAAGATATAGCCTAGAACATACAAAAATGGGCTAGGTGGGCCAAAACTAACCAAAATGGATTGCATGGGCTTAAATGGCTTAAGACAAGTCAAAACAAGCTGCAAGGGACAAAAATGGATTATGTGAGGTCAAAATAGATAGGATGTGTTAGGCCAAGCTAGGCAAGTTATATAACAAACTAGATCATGCCAAAATGGGCCAAGAAGGGCAAAACCTGTTTGGTAGGCTAGGACAAGTTAAAATAGGACAAAATAGTAGAACAAATCAAAATATAGTAGAATGAACGAGAAAGGATAGAACAAGTTGGGTGTGTCATATGGGTTAAAACAAGTTGGGGAGGCCTAGATGGGCTGAAATAGGAAGAAATAGTTTGGGTATGCTAGGATGGGCCAAAATATGTTGAGTAGGCCAAAATGGGCAAGATAGGTTAGGCCAAAATAAGTTGGGAGGGCCAAAATGGGCCATGTAGGTCAAAAATAGGCCAAAATGGATCATGTAGGTAGGGAGGGGTTGGGATAGGCCAAAACATGCTAGGTAGTAGGGCCAAAATAGGTGGGATAGGATAGACAAGTCATAACAGGGTAGATCATATGAAATTGGACAAAGAAAGGAAAATTTGGTTAGATAGGCTAGGATAGGGTAGAAGGGCCTAAAATGAGCAAGATGGGCTAAAACAATTTGAAACATACCAAAATAAGCTAGGAAGACCAAATGGGTTAGAACAAGTCAAGGAGGCCAAAAAGGGCCAATATAGGTATAATCAAATAGGCCAATTAGGTTGAAATAAGTGAAGTGGGTTGGACAATTTGAAAGGGGCTAGGACATACTAAAATGAGAAAAGCATGGCCAAAGTGGGCAAGATGGGTCTAAATATACCAAATTGGGGTAGGAAGGCTTGAATAGGCTAAACAGGTTGGAATGGGTCGAAACAAGTTGGAACAAATTAGGGAGGTTGTAATGGGTCAAAACATGCCAAAATAGGTCATGTGGCCAAGATAAGCCAAAACTAGCCAAGTGGGTCAGGACTGTCCAAAACAAGTCAAGATAGGTTGAAAAGGACCGACCATAAGGGACAATAATGGGTAGGACATGTTAGGCTGGATTGAATCAAACCAAAATAGGCTAGGAAGAGCAGAACTAGTTGGATAGGCTAGAATAGGCTGAAATAGGTTAGGTAGGCTGGGATAGGCTAGAATGGATTTAAATGAGCAACATAGTCGGATGGGCTAAAATAGGCTAAAATAGGCTAGGCAGGTTGGGATAGGCTAGAAGGGATTGAAATGAGAGACATAGGGGTGTGGGCAAAAATAGGCTAAAATGGGTTGAAACATTGCAAAGCAAGCCAAGAAGACCAAAATAGACTAGGTGGATCAGAACAGGTTAGGGAGGCCAAAATGGGTCAAAATTGGAAAAAATAGGCCAAGTAGGCAAGGATGGTCCAAATTAGTTGTGACAAGCTAAAACAAGCCAAGAAAAGACAAAATTAGTGAGATAGGACAAAATGAGATGAAACATAATTGAAACGAGCCAGGAAGGCCTAAATGGACCAAGCAGGTTCAAATGAGTCAAATGATATGAAATGGACCAGGGAGTATGAGAAGGTAAAAAAGATGCCAAAATGGGTTGGGAAGGCTGAAATGGCCAAGATAGGCTTAAATAGGCCATGCAAGGCCAAAGTGGGTAGGATGGATCAAGACTAGCTAGAAGAGCGAAAACATGTTTTAAATGGGCCATGTAGGGCCATAGTGGTCAAGATGTTTTAGGATGAGCCAAGAGGGACTGTAATATTTTTGAGCCAAGAAGGGTGAAAAGGCTTACGTAGGCCAAAACAAGCCAAGAAAAAACTAGAAGGGGTCAAAATGGGCTAGATAGGTTGGAACATACTATAATGGACCAAAACGGTAAGATAGGATGGGCCAAATCATGTTGGTTGGGGTTCCAAATCTTGCCAAGAAGGCTAGAACAAGATAGGTATTTTAGAGTTGGTCAAAAAAAAGCCAAAACAAGTAGGAGAGGCCTAAATGGGCCAAAATGGGACAAGCAAGCTAGGTTGGGGTGAAATGAGCCTGGTCTGGAGAAAGTAGGTGGGATGGATCACATTGAGCCATTTAGACCAAAATGGGCTAGGAAGGACAATACATGTTGGAATAGTCTAGGAGAGGTAGAAAGGGGCCGAGATAAGTGAGATGGGTTGAAACAAGCCAAAATAGGTCGAAAGAGGCCAAAACATGGTAGGAAGACTAAAATGGTTTAGGTTGGTTAGAAAGGGTCAAAATATGATGGAAAAAAAGAATGGGACAAAACAAGCAAAAATGAGTTGGGCAAGTCAAGATGCATCAAAATAGGCCAAAATAAACCTAGACAAGCCAAAATAGATTGGGCAAGGCAAAAATGGGTAGGATAGGTTAGGATATGTTGGTCATGGCCGAAATAGGTAGGATAGGTCAAGATAGGCCAAGTGGGTGAAAATGAGTTGGGATGGCCAAAATGGGCTAAGCAAGGTAGAAATAGGTAAGAACATACCAAAATAGACCAAGAAAGCCAAATGAGGCTAATAGGGGCTGAAATGGGCAAATAGGTCAAGAAATGCTAAAATGGGTCGATTGGGACTGAAATGGGCCAAGAAAGTTGAAACAAATTAGGCAATTCAAAATGGTTGTAACAAGCTAGGATAAGCCAAAATAAGATAGGCAGGTGAGGATGGGCTAAAACAGTCTCGATAGGACCAAAGCAGGTAGGATGGGTGGGGACATGCTGGGCAATCCAAAGTGGGTAGGAACAAGATGAAAGAGGTTGAGATAGATGAGATGGGCTGAAATAAGCTAAAATAGGTTAGAATGGGCTTAAATGGGCCGAGATGGCTAAAACATATCAAAACATGCTAGGGAGGTTGACATGGGTCAAAATAGAACAAAAAGGCTAGAGTGGGTCAAAACAAGCATAAATATGTTGGGTAGGTTGAGATAGACCGAGATGGGCTAAAATAGGTTGTGTGGGCTGAAATAGAATGGGATAAGGCAATACAAGTTGGAAGGGGCCAAAACGGGTAGCATAGAGCTGAAATAGGCAAGATAGATCAAGATAGGTCAAGCACATGAAAATAAGTTTAGAAGGTCAAAACACACTAGGCATGGTTGAATTAAGCAAAGGTAGGTTAGGAAATCTAGGTAGGTTGAAACAAGCTAAGAAGGCCAACATAGGTCAAGTGAGGTAGATATAGCCTAGAACATAAAAAATGGGATAGGCGGGTCAAAAATAACCAAAATGGATTGCGTGGGCTTAAATGACTTAAGACAAGTCAAAACAAGCTACAATGGACCAAAATGGATTGTGTCAGGCCAAAATAGATAGGATGTGTTAGGCCAAGCTAGGCAAGTTATATAACAAACTAGATCTACCAAAAAGGTCCAAGAAGGTCAAAACCTGTTTGGTAGGCTAGGATAGATTAAAAGGGACAAAATAGTAGAACAAACCAAAATAAGTTGGGTGTGTTAGATGCGTTAAAACAAGTTGGGTGTGTCAGATGCATTAAAATAAGTTGGGGAGGCCTAGATGGGCTGAAATAGGAAGAAATAGTTTGGGTACGCCAAGATGGACCAAAATATGTTGAGTAGGCCAAAATGGGCAAGATAGGTTAGGACAGACTATGTAGGCCAAAATAAGTTGGGAGGGCCAAAATGGGTTGTGTGGGCCAAAATGGATCATGTAGGTAGGTAGGGGTTGGGATAGGCCAAAACATGCTAGGTAGTAGGGCCAACATAGGTGGGATGGGATAGACAGGCTATAACATGGCAAATCATATGAAATTGGACAAAGAAGGGAAAAATTGGTTAGATAGGCTAGGATAGGGTAGAAGGGCCTAAAATGAGCAAGATAGGCTAAAACAAGTTGAAACATACCAAAATGAGCTAGGAATACCAAATGGGTTAGAACAAGTCAAGGAGGCCAAAAAGGACCAAAATAGGTATAAACAAAAAGGCCAATTAGGTTGAAATAAGTGAAGTGGGTTGGACAATTTGAAAGGTGCTAGTACAGACTAAAATGGGAAAAGCATGGCTAAAGTGGGCAAGATGGGTCCAAATATACCAAAATGGGATAGGAAGGCTTGAATAGGCTAAATAGGTTAGAATAGATTGAAACAAGTTGGAACAAATTAGGGAGGTCATAATGGGTCAAAACAAGCCAAAATAGGCCAAGTGGCCAAGATGAGCCAAAATAGGCCAAGTGGGTTAGGACTGTCCAAAATAGGTCAAGACAGGTTGAAAAGGGCCACAAGAGGCTATAATGGATAGGACATGTCAGGATGGATTGAATCAAACCAAAATAAGCTAGGAAGAGCAGAACTAGTTGGGTAGGCTAGAATAGGTTGACATCGATTAGGCAGGTTGGGATAGGCTAGAAGGGATTGAAATGAGAAACATAGGGGGATGGGCAAAAATAGGCTAATAGGCCATGCAAGGCCAAAGTGGGTAGGATGGGTCAAGACTAGCCAGAAGAGCCAAAACAGGTTTAAATGGGCCAGGTAGGGCCAAAGTGGGCAAGATGTTTGAGGATGAGCCAAGAGGGACTATAATATTTTTTAGCCAGGAAGGGTTCCTAGGTAGGCCAAAACAAGCCAAGACAAACTAGAAGGAACAAAAATGGGCTAGATAGGTTGAAACATACTAGAATGGGTTAGAAAGGTAAGAATAGAATGGGCGAATCAGAATGGGCCAAAACAAGTTGGTTGGGGCCAAATCTTGCCAAGAAAGCTAGAACAGGATAGGCATTTTAGAGTTGGTCAAAAAAAGCCAAAACAAGCAAGGGAGGCCTAAATGGGCCTAAACAGGAAGCACAAGCTAGGTTGGGATGAAATGAGCCTCTAGAGAAAGTAGGTGGGATGGATCACGTTAAGCCATACAAACCAAAGCATGGTGAAATAGGCCAAAATGGGACAAAAATACCAAAATGGGTTAGGAAGGACAAAACAAGCCAAAATGATTTGGGAGAGGTAGAAAGGGGTCGAGATAAGAGATGGGTTGAACCAAGCCAAAATAGGCAAAAAGAGGCCAAAACATGCTAGGAAGACAAAAATGGTTTAGGTTGGTTAGAATGGGTCAATATATGATGGGAAAAATAAAATAGGCCAAAACAAGCAAAAATTACTTGGGTATGTCAAGATGCATCAATATAGGCCAAAATAAACCTAGACAAGCTAAACTAGATTAGGCAAGGCAAAAATGGGTAGGATAGGTTAGTCGTGGCTAAAATAGGTAGGATAGGTCAAGATAGACCAAGTGGGTGAAATTGAGTTGGAAAGGCCAAAATGGGCTAGGTAAGGTAGAAATAGGTAAGAATATACCAAAATATGTTGGAATAGGCTAATCGGGCTAAAACAGACTATGTAAAGTAGGATATGCATGGACAAGTTGAAATAGGCTAGCCAGGTTCAAAATGAGTGATAGGCGAGCTAGAATGAGAAGGATCATACCAGAATGGGTCAGGAAGGACGAAACTAGTTGATAGGCAAAAATGAGTAGGATGGGCAAAAAACATAACATAAGAAGCCGAGAAGACCGGAATAGGTAGGGTGGGTTATAAAGGGTTAGAATAGGTCAAGGATGGTAGAATGAGTCGAAGAAGGGATAAATAGGTTGAGCAAGCCATGACAGGGAAAAATGGGTCGAGTGGACTAGGACAAACCAAAATAGGCCATGTTGGAGCCAAAATTGACTCAACATATGAAACCCCCAATTTTAAATTTTTGGTTTCAATAAAATTAACAAAAGTTGCTAGCCTCTATTGCATTTTTGTCTAAGAAATTGACTTCCATATGTTTGAAATTTGAAATTAACCTTAGCCATATTTGGTTTGATTTTATGACCGTTGTTTTATCTTATAAACATCTCTTGCAAAGGCTAAATCTCTAAAATAACTAGGTTTTTGATGGTTAGGTTTATAATCCATGAATTTAATGTGAAGCCTTCTTTTCAAATATATTAATCATAATAATCAGACCTAAGCCTAATGAATAAACCCCTAAGTTCTAAAAGTATTAAAAATAGATGATTCAAGGTCTAAAGAGAGACACCATGGTCTAAAGTCCAAAACCTAAGATTCAATGAAAAATTAATTAAAACCTTGAGGTTATACGCTCCCTAAAATTAAACATTGAGATAATCGGGTAAATATGATGGTAGCGCTTGATTACGATCTAATCGAATGACCGTGCTCTCATAAAAGGTTCATTAAAAGGGCTAAAGGCCAAAAGATTAATTAAAATTGTTAAATAAGATTAGCGAGGGTCTAACGCATTAGCTAATTACCCCCTTTCAACTAAATCAAAGGTTAAAAACAAGTACCCCTTGGTAACTAACCCCGTAGGTTGGAAGAAATCAACGGTTGCACTAATCTTGATTAAGATCCGACGGCCATGCTCGAGTCAAAATTCACACAATAGAATGGTAAGAGTATCGAGTAACACGAAGGTAAACCTATAATTAATCATGCATTAGCAAGGGCTTTAATATGTTACTAATTACCCCCTTTTGGCTTAATCAAATATTATCGAAATAAAATGATGCACCCCTTTTTATTATCAAGCTTGTAGATTACAGTAGATCTAAAGGCAGCACTTCATCGAAGAGAAATTAAACGAATGTGCTCGACTTAATAAAGCACCATGGTTTAAAGATCGAAAGCACCATGGTACCATAAACCACCAAGGTTCACCTAAAAACATTACTCATGCTTTTGTTTAAAGAATGTGCAGGTCTAAGGAATATCAACTGATGCACCATCGCTAAAGGTAATCCAATGGTAGTGCACGTCTCAAGATGATCAGCCATTAAAACAATTCTCGCTCAAAGACAAACGCCCTGCGTTCAAATAGATCTAATGGTTGCGCTTGAGCGTGGTTGATCTAACAGTCGCGCTCCAAGAAAGTTGCTTGAATATTGAAAGAGAGCTCCTTCGAAAAATAACCAATGAAATAAATGGATGCGCTCGATCCCATCTAGATCCAACGGTTGCGATTCCACGAAGCCATCAAAGGTTGACAAGTCAAAGAACTAAAGTGTATTGATGGCTATGCTCGAAATAGCCTAGATCCGACAGTGGCACTTCATTTGAAAGCAAATTATAAACAAAAGAGAAATAAATGGCTATGTTTCAAACTACAGAGATCTAACAGCCACAATTTAATCAAGGACGTATAAAGGATAAAACATAATCCAACGATAACGCTCAATCCAAGTAATAATCCTATGGCTATGATCTCATGAAACTATCAAAGGTCGACAAGTCGTATAAAGACAAAAAGAGATCTGATGATGGCGTTTAATCAACATATATCCAATAGTGGCGCTATTCATATGATTATAACCCAATATTCTAGCAGCGCTCAGCCTACCAAGATCTAATGACCACGATCTAATTAAAGCCCCATAAAAGAAAAGAGCACACATCGTGGGTCGATCCAACAACCATGCTCATTCCAAGTAAGATCTGATGGTAGCACTTTATCAGATCAATCATCCATTAAGAAGGGTATGATTATGTCTTAATCAAATGACTGCACTCTTACCTATCAGCTCCGATGGTGGTGATTGGATTCAAAAATATGACAATGTCCAAATGATCGATTGACTAAGTGGTATTTGACCAAGATTGGACGACCACACTTATCCTCAAGTAAATCTTATGGTTACACTTACTCGTGACCATCAAAGGGAAATAAAGTCAAATAAAAAGAGCATAGATCTACTAGATCCAACGACAGTGGTGAATCCCGACCATGACCAATTTACCTGGAGGTTAAGAGACATGGTCCATTTCATTGTTGAACAATTTATTAAGGTTTAAAAAGGGTTTGATCATGTTGATAATGATCCCCCATTCTTGATAAACCCTGGCACATGTTTAGATAATTGGATGAACATGCAAAATCATATGGTTGATCAAACGGTAGACCATTGGCAAGGTAATCTGGTCATTAAAGGTCATCCATTAACCAAAGGTTAGTAATTTTGATTACTCTTTAATAAATGAATATCAAATGTAGGATAAATCTCTAATTAAATTTTGAGACAAAGGTTAATATCCTCAATAAAATAAAGGCATGAATTGACTAACCAATTAAAGGTTAGAATATCCTCTATATTGTGTGTAACCACCATTGATATATACCTTCCATATTATAAAGCTAACGTTCTTGCAAGTTTGAAGGTGTCGAACATAGGTATGCAAAGCAAATCCCATCCAACGATTAGCATGAGTTGATGTATCCAATGGGCACACACTTCAATAACCAAATCTGATGACAGATCCCCAAAATGATCACTACTAGGTTAATGGTGTAACTATTTTTGAAGCTGAATCTCTTCCAAGACCAAGAAGGTAGAACCCTTTCTCATAAAAAGCCACCACTGCCACGTTTGTATTTCCACGTCAGAAGGACGTCTAGTTCAGTAACCAATAGGGAAGTTATGAATGATTGCAAGTACACATATCAAAGTCCTTGTGGACATACAAGACGAGGAAAGACACCTACCATTAACTGTCTAACATTAGAAAGTGACGCTTCAACAAAACTCTATTGGAAAATTTGAAAAGGCAATTGGTGACGCGATATTAATGACAAGTTATATGAGCACAGTGAACCCACATTGCCATAAAGTATTTAAAATCACCATATTGAACAACCTTACCACCCTGGTAATCTTGAGTGAAGGACTAGTTCGAAAGAGCAAAAAGTGAGTAGAGATTTGAGAACTTTGTTTCGATAAGCTAAAACAATTACTAAAAGTAATATGGAGGCTTGGGGAAATGATTTCATACCTAAAGACATAGAGGAAGCAGTGAAGTTCATCACAGACTAGTTGCCATATGCTGAGCTTCCCGGACCAGTTGTGCCCGAGAGTACGATGTATGATTTCGCCCAAAAAAGTGGGCCCAGTAAAAAGCTCACTCCCGCACAACAGTATGAGATGGAAAATACTTGTATCCAAAGTTTTTCTCGTACGATGGAAAATGATGACAAAGCCCCTTGGTTGCTAGCAGATATATTTCATAAAGCTAGGAGACTACAACATAAGGGTTTTCCCAGGAGTAATAGGTGGACCAGTAATATGGGAAAGTTGATAAGTTTGAAGGTATACTACTCCCCCGACTTGTTAGTCTAATTAGATGTGGCATACGACGAGAAAACTAGAATATTTTGAGATAATAAAGATACACCAGTATTCAGCATAGCGGTTAGGCATATCGAGAAAGTTTTCAAATTGGCACCTTCCAATACTTGGTTGGTAAAGTAGGTAATTGAAAGGCAGCCTCAAATTTTGACAAAATTAGATATTTTTAAATTGTTTTTCGAAGAGCATGAGAAAATAGTTGATAAGTTTCCCATAAAAAAATTGCTTTCAAACCATGGGTCTAGGACTTCTGTGATATGGCTAACATTGTTTTAGGAGTACAAGACCTTAGTGTAGTAGGTAGGAAAGTGTTACATTTAGTAGCACAATGTAACCGGGCAATAGGCACCCCAGTTTACACCTAGGAGTGAGAGTTGAGTGATCAAATGCACTCACAATTGTCAGACTTAAAAGAAGCTATTTTGAAACAAAGATAAGAGATGCTTGTGTTTTCTAATTACTCTATCCTCATACACCTGCTAGCGGGGCAATTAGGAGAGGAAAGCCAAAAGAGAGTCGGGGTAGTTGAGAGTCCTTACATCTAGACTAGTTTTTGGAGGATACACGAAGGTCATACCCACATGGGTTGGTTTTGTGATGTTTTCATGGTTGAAATTCATTGGATTTTGACTGGTTTTCTCCCTGAGAGACTGGGGCTTGGGGTAAGGGCCTTCATAAAATAAAATGATATAGGAGATTATTTCTTCTCTAAGGGGTTCACATATATTCGGATCTATGGAGCTAAGATTCCCCCAAAAATGTTGCCTATGTATTGTCCCTTATCTCTCTTTGCCCTAGAATTATGCAAACAGGTGGCCGAAGAGGCTAAAATGAGACTGGTGAAGAAGCACGGTAGAGTTCCCTGGCTCAGTGTCCCTTGCAAATTTGGAAGTTACATGTTCATAGGATATCCAACTTTACTCAAAGGAATGTACGATTCGAATCTCACATATTTTGAAGAGAACTTGAAGTCATTATGATCCAGATAAGAATTACAAGAGGTCAATGAAAAATTATGACTATGCCCACAAGAGATATCCTTATGAAGAAGAATTATTAGATGCTATAGAAAAGGGGAAAGATTTGAAGATGGTATGGGATAAGTACCCCTTTGAAAAAGGGGCAATTCACAAATTGAGAAGGCCTATGATTATCCCCCTGAATTGGTTTCACTCATAAGGGTTTCAGTAGAATATGCAGCTCCCTCTTTCTAGAAGCCACCCAAGCAATCAGAGAGGACACTTTATTAGAATTTATAGAAGATCAGGGTATTGATAGATGGAAGTTACTGTGGGCCCTGTAGATATTTTAGAATAGCAAGTCAGAGCCCCTGATGATGCCCCCTTTAGACTAGAGACAACACTTAGCACTTCCCAGGAAGTCTCTAAAAGCTCGAGTGTAGCAAAA
Organism: Wollemia nobilis; assembly: GCA_028583015.1. Lineage (NCBI taxonomy): Eukaryota > Viridiplantae > Streptophyta > Pinopsida > Araucariales > Araucariaceae > Wollemia > Wollemia nobilis. The sequence goes on along the minus strand of JAQPPZ010014852.1, from coordinate 1,171,825 downwards.
GGAAAGAAGGTAGTTGCTGCACCTATTTAGGAGCTGGCTTCTCCCTAGCAAGCTATAGTTCCCATCTCTAGCTAGTTATTAATGGTAACCAGTGTGATGAAGTTAGCCCCCAGAGCTATTCCCAACTCTTTAGAGATAAAATATAAAGAAATAGAAATTCCATCAGTAATATAGATGAATATGAGAAGAGTAAGGGGATTTGGAGGCATCTTCAGAGATCTTGAGGTCAAGAATCAAACAATTGTATTTTCTCTAGAAGAAAAGAGACCTAGGTTGTCACTGCCCTCCATGAATGTTGTGTTGGAAATATTTGAAGAACAAACAATTTTTAGTGATGCCCAGGAGCATGAGCTACAAATGGTAGCAGGAATGGGAGGTAGGGGAGATGATTATGCAGCTAGGGTGGAAATAAAAACTCCCAGATCAGATATGGCAGAAGTGCACTTACTTGACGTATAGGAACTTGTTGTTCTCAAGGTAAATGAGAGAACTAGAGGACTTTCAGTTCATGGAAAATAAGGTGATATGGTCAGGGTAGCCAAAGTAGTACAAGAAAAAACTTTCGACCAATTGCATTAGAGAAAAACAGAATTGAGAAGCCAACTGGAGACAAGTGATAAAGAAAAAGTAGAGATGTAAACTTTGATAAATAAACTGAGAGAAGAGTTGGCACAAAAGAACACCCCAGTAACTCAGCCCCCCTGGTGGTGAAAATCCTCAATTATACTTATTACTTGAATACTGTAAAAAGGGAGATGTCTCTTAAAATTTGAGACAAGATCAATGGAATCACTAAGATGTTCAGGCAAATTAAGGTAATTTGAGTTACCACTCAAGAAATAGAAAGCTTGATATGCCAAAAGGAAGAAGACCTCGAGATCATTCGCCCTACTCTTAATTTAATGTTAGAATATTTCGAAGAGATACAGAACCAGGAGGTACTGTTAAATGATGGGATTGAGGTCAAATGTAACATTAAATTCATGAAAGTAGCTATGTTCACATCAAACATGGGGAGATGGCACAATAATGTTGCAGAAATGTTTAGTCTATTGGATGACATAACAGAGAAATTGGCAAATATAGGGTTATCATTAGAGGAATTCTTAGAAGCTACCAGTGTGGAAGATCTCCTCAAAGAAAAAATAGATGATTTTGATTGTGAGCCTGAAATGACCAGACAAACTACTTTCTTAGTAAATACTATGGAGATACTGATCACCCAGTATGAAAAAAGCAAAAACTATATTAGCATATAGAAAAATAGAATTTTGTAGGAAATGAACATGTTAAGATTTGTTGTAACTTTCAACATTGAAGCTTGGAAGATGATTGGAAAGAATATTAGATGGTTGCAACAAAGCAAAAAGGGAAAAGAGATTCAAATATGCAGCCTACAACTGGAAATGAGCTCACCCCCTAGAGACAAAGAAACAGGCATTCAAGAGGAAGAAACATCCAAAATAGAGAGTCAATCAAAGGGACATGAGGAAATAGAAAAAGGAGGAGTTGAAGAGGGGAGAATAGAAGATGGAAGATCCCAAGGCACTGATATCACTAGTTAAAACAAAAAGGGTCAAAGAAGAGTGTACAATATGAAGAAAAGAAATAATGGGAGCCAACTGTAGTAGTTTTGAGGATAAAACTAGATAATGACAAGTGTAAGGCTAGGATTAGGCCAAAAATAATAGATTCAAGAACTAGAGGCTATAAAAGGAAGCATCCAGGGCTAGAATCTACATCAAACATTTAGAGATAGCATTTTTGCTAAGAGGTATACTTGAGTGCCCTTTTGATTTGTGTTGTTGTATCCCCTTCTATGTCTTTTTTCTTGCTCACTTCTCCTTCTTCCCATTACTGTGCATGATTTTGATAGGAAAGTACTCAAGAAGCTAAGATTATTTCCATACCTATTGAGCCTAAGGTTTAGAGACTCTGCTATTACCATATTGGAACAAGGAGAGTAGGAGAGATTTGTTACATCATTTAAACATAGTTTATTCATTGTATTGATGTATTTATTTGAAAAACATATTAAATGACATCTTGCCAACTCTGCATATAATATTTTGTGAAATCAATACAATTCTGGGTCTCATTTCTATTATTTCTTTATCTCGGTATTGTGTGTTACTATGTAATGTGTAACATTATTTGAATGTGTTGCATACGTTTCTCTCGTTGGCCAACTATTATGTTTGTTACGATATTCAAATGAATGTAATAGTGACAATTATTTCTCAATCCCTTTCATTCTTATCATTTTACAAGTGTTGTTAAATTGTTATAACAACCCAATGAATCTAGGCACCGGTCTACATAAGGCATAATAATTAAGTTGTATTTGCTTGGTCAATTTTTATATAGATACTATATAACTAAAATATGGAGTGTGTAATACTTGTAAAATCATAAGTTTACCATTGGGGGTTTCCTTACCCATTTTGTATGTTTCTTTAGTGATATCTATTTTAATCAGAATAAAGAGGCAGGTTGACCAGAGCCTGTAATAGCTTGTTGGTTTCAAACTATTTATTTTAGCATGAAAATCGAATCCTATGGATGCAAGAAATGGTTCCAATAGTTTTTTGGCATTGTTGCCGGGGAATGGACTTATATGTTAAATACATATCTTTTTAGTTTGTTTCCCAACGACATTTTCTATGCTTTAACCCGTCAAATTGATGCCAACATTTTTTTGGTGCCATTGCCAAGGAGAATTTTAATGTTCTAAGGTTGGATTTCATGACATTTATTAATCAACAAGCAGCCAAGTTAGAATAAAGAACCTGCATCTTGGTTTTTATGACTTTTTACGTTCTTTATTTTATTTTTCCCATAGTTTTCAATTGAATTTTGAAGTATTTTTACGTTTATTTATTTTATTGATTTTTATTCAAAGAGCTATCCCTTCTGAGGCCGATATTTAAAAGAATAAAGCAATCTTTATTACACAATTTGTTATTTTTGCACCAACGTATTGGCAACTCTATCTGGACAAACCCAAAAACCAAAAATCAAGAAAGGAGCAGAACGTGCTAGCACACACCAGGAGAAGCGGTAAGGAGTTATTCCTAAAATTCAAGAATCCAAAGGTATTTACCCATAATCAGAAAATCCCACTTCTTAAGAGTACTATTTATGAGAATAAATCATATTTTAGTAGTAAAAAGTACGTAAAGAAAAATAGAATTCAAAATACTGCTGTCGTTGATATTATTGTAGATGAATTTTTAAATGCTACTGTAGAAAACACATTAGAGTCATCTCAGTCCCATAGTCCTGTTGATTATAATACAGAGGTAAATAACCCTTCAGATTATACTCAGGCCACTCAAACCCATATCCCTGTAGGCGTTGCTGCTATAAATTTAAATCCTATAGTAACAATGGCCTAGGTGAATTAGCAAAATAAAAATCAGGCTAATGTTCATTTGTGGAGAACCAATAGATATAGGTATTTTGTGTTACCTATAAATTTAAATGCCTTACCCAGTAAAGCTCACAAATACCTTCCAAAATTCCTAGAAAATAATGCAGTAACTAGAGAATATCACATCAAAATTTTCCTGTATGCGATGGATAGCCTAGAGGTAGAACATGAGGATGCAGTCCTAAGACTATTTTTACAAACTTTAGAAAAAGATGTTAAAGAATGGTTCAATTCTCTTCCTAATAATGATATCCCAAATTTCACTAAAATGGAAGTTGTTTTTATAAAGAAATATGGTGAAAGAAAAAATGAACAATCTCTGTTATTTGAATTGGCCACTATGAAGAAAAAAGAAAATGAGGCTGTTAGTGACTTTAACAAAATATTCTCAAAAACCAAAAACAAAATCCCTGCCAACCTTAGGCCTAGTGATATTCAGTCTATTTATTTCTATAAAAATGCTTTTCAAGGGGAATTTAACTATGAGCTGAGGCAGGAACAAGCCACTACCATTGATAGTTGTATGGAGAAAGCAATGTACATAGAAATAAACATGCTTGATAGTGGAAAAATGAAGCCTTATTTTTTGGAAGTCAACCTACCTGAGAGAAAACCTAAAAGAGTAGCATTCGATATACAAAGAAGAACTAAAATAGATCCAATGGAGAAATTGACTAATCAAATGATTGAAATGTTCAATATTAGCAAGAATTGAGAGAAACAATGGTAATAATGGTGAGACATCACAAACAGAATGACCATATGTTGATAATCACCCTCACTTTAAGAAAAATTTCAATAGAAATTGGGGAAACAACAATGGTCCTGAAGAAGGAAATAAGAATAGGAATAATGGAAACAATAACTGGAAAAATAGAGAATCTGAAAAATATCAAAACAATTTTCCTAACCCAATACCATCTACCAACATAGCAAAAGGATTCTCCTATTTTTGCTCTACTTATGATGTGCCTCATAATCCTGATGCATGTGGAATACACCTAAGTGATCAGCATAATGTAGATTTGCATGATGATTTAGAAGAAGACATAAGGATTAATGCCTGCTGGTCATTGAAGATGAATCCAGAGAAAGGTTGTTTGAATAAAATATGGATAAATATTCTTCAAATCACCATCCTACGATTTTTGTAGCTGAAGGTACTAAGATGTTGCAAAAACCACATGAGTCAAGATATGACAAAATGAAGCAAGAGAAACTAATCCCCACTACTAAGGAAGTAGAAGAATTAGAAGCCACCAATACTCTGAATTTAAGAAACAAGACTATCCCAGACCGGATAGAGAAAGCTTCTAGAAGTGAAACAAGAAAACAAACTTTCACAAATAAGAATATCAGTAAAAAGAAAACTGATAAAACCCTCAAAAATATTACTCCTAAAGTAATAGAATTAGAAGAGGAGATTCCCAAAGAATAAAGTAGCAAACCATTCGATATAAAGAAGGTAGAATTTGATGTTGGGTCAGAACTTAGTAAGAAAAAATTTAACATCACATTTGGAGAACTTATGAAAGTTCAACAATACAAAGAACAAGTCTGCAAAGCATTTAGACTAGTGGAACAAAAAGAAGATCCAACTTGCCATGCTGTTAGACAAAATCAACATGATACAAGATCACCATCTTATGTCAGACCCTTCTATGTATCATTAAGGTATGATTCAGATGAAGGATAAAGGTATGTGATTCATAATTGTATATTAAATAGTGGAGCTTCACATAATATCATGCCCAAATTAATAGCCGACCAAATAGGGTTAATTTGTATAAGAGATTTTGCCCCTATTTATGTAATGGACAGCAAACAAATTTCTTGTGTAGGGGTGATAATTGGATTGTTGGTTTTTCTGGACCAACACCCCAAAAAGGGCATAGTCATGGATGTTGCAGTAGTTTATATTGACCCTTTCTTCTCACTATTACTCAGCAGACATTGGGAAGAACAACTGGGAGGTTCAATCCAATTGGATTGGTCCTATGCTACTATCCCAATAACAGATAAAGAAAACGTAATCTTATGAAGGGAACCATTTAATAAACACTCAGTAGAGTTAATTCAAATAGACAAAACCATAATAAATTTAGTAAAATTTATGGAAGAAAAAGGAATGGGAGTTTACTCCATATGGCACAACTCATTCCTAGTAGAAGTACTTGTTGGAGCCAAAATTGACTCAACATCTGAAAACCCCCAATTTTAAAATTTTGTTTTCAATAAAATTAACAAAAGTTGCTAGCCTCTATTGCATTTTCACCTAAGAAGTTGACTTCCTTATATTTGAAATTTGAAATTAACCTTAGCCATTTTGTTTTGAATTGATCTTATGACCATTGTTTTATCATTTGAAAAATCATTAAGGTCAAATTATATAAGCATCCACTACCATGGTAAAATCATAAAAATACCCAACTTTAAAGTAAGGGTCATGACTCGTGAATCAAATGTGAGCCTTCCTTTTAAAATAATAATCGGACCTAAGCCTAATGAATAAACCCCTTAGTCCTAAAAGTATTAAAAGGAAATAAATCAAGGTCTAATGAGAAGACACCATGGTCTAAAGTCTAAAACCTAAGATTCGATGAAAAATTAATTAAAACCTTGAGGGTATGCGCCCCCTAAAAATTAAACATTGAGCTAATCGGGTAAATTTGATGGCAGTGCTTGATTACGATCTAATCGAACAACCGTGCTCTCATAAAAGGTTCATTAAAAGGGCTAAAAGCCAAAATATTAATTAAAACTATTAAAAAATATTAGCAAGGGTCTAACATGTTAACTAATTTCCCCCTTTCTCGCTAAAAAAATATTAAAAACAAGTGCCCCTTGGTAGTTAAACTTGCAGGTTGGAAGAAATCAACGGCTGCACCAATCCTGATCAAAATTTGATGACTGCGCTCAACAATAGAATGGTAAGAGTATCGGGTAACACGAAGGTAAACCTAGAATTAATCGTGCATTAGCAAAGGCTTTAATACGTTACTAATTACCCCCTTTCGGCTTTAATCAAGGATTATCGAAATAAAGTGACGCACCCATTTTTGTTATCAAGCTTGCAAATTACAAGAGATCTAAAGGTAATGCTTCATCAAGGATAAATCAGACGAATGGTCTCAACCTAATAAAACACCATCATCTAAAGTTTGAAAGCCTAGTTACAATGATCACAAAAGATCCATGATTGTGCTTCATCAAGAATTATTCTGATGGACACGCTTGTCCCAAAGATATCAACTCTAAACGTGCACACGATCTGTTAAAGCAGAGAGCATCTCTAGTTGAATCCAACAGTTGCGTCCAACTCACATATAATCCAATAGTACCACTTGCTTCAGGTAAAAAGAGGTAAATCTATTGGTAAGACCAAGTCAACACCTGATTATTCAAATTTAATCATGCTTAGCGAGGGTCCTAACACATTACTAATCATCCCCCTTTCGCTTAATCAAGGTTAATGAAAATCAATAGCATGCACTTTTTGGTTACCTAACTTGCAAGTTACAGAAGATCCACGGTTGTGCTTGATCGAGATTCAATATGATGGATGCGCTTCACCATAAACCACCAAGGTTCACTTAAAAACATTTACTCATGCTTCTATTTAAATAATGTGTAGGTCTAAGGAATATCAATGGATGCGCCATCACTAAAGGTAATCTAATGGCAGCATGTGTCTCCAGATAATCAACCATTAAAACAATTCTCGCTCAAAGACAAACCTCCTACGTTAAAACATATTTGATGATTATGCTTGAGCCCGGTTGATCTAATGATCATGATTTGAAAGAGTCACTCAAAGATTAAAAAAAGGCTCATTAAAATAATAATCAAAGAATGTCGACGATCGCGTGCAATCTAGGAATATCCAACGACGATGCTTCATTCAAAAGATAAATCAAAGCTAATGAAATCAACGGATGTGCTTGATCCCACCCAGATCCAACGATTGCTATTTCACGAAGCCATTAAAGGTTGACAAGTCAAATAAAGACAAAATGGGATCCAACGATCGTGCACAAACAAAAAAGATCCAATGGTAGTGCTTTTTCAAAGCCAACACCCATTAAAAAGGATACGACTACGTCCTAATCTGATGACAACACTTGGCCTACCAAAATATAATGACCACGATCTAATCAGAGCTCCATAAAAGATAAGAGCACACATCATTGGTCGATCCAACGGTCGTGCTCATACCAAGTAAGATCTGATGGCAACGCTTTATCGGAGTAATCATCCTTTAAGAAGAGCGTGATTATATCTTAATCGGACAATCATGCCCTTACCTACCAGATCCAATGGTGATGATTGGATTAAAAAAAATGAACAATATCCTAATGGTTGATTGACTAAGTGGTATTTGACCAAGATCGAACGACCATGCTTATCCCCAACTTGAATCCAATGACAGTGCTTAATCGGGACTATCTAAGGAAAATGAGGTCCGAATAACAAGAGCATAGATCTACCAGATCCAACGACAACGGTGAAGCCCAACTAGATCCGACGGTCACGCATGACCAATTTACCTAGAGGTTAAGATACATGGTTTATTTTACCAAAGGAAAATTAATTAAGGTTTAAAAAGGGTTTGATCATGTTGATAATGATCCCCCATTCTTGATAAACCCTGGCACATGTCTAGATAATCAGACGAATGCGCAAGATCGCATGGTTGATCGAACAGTAAACCATTGACAAGGTAATACGACTATAAAAGGTTGTGTATTGACCAAAGGTTAATAATTTTTTGGTTACTCTTTAAAAATGTTAAACAAAGGATGAAATCCCTAATTCAATGATTATTATTAATTGATTAACCAAGTAAAATGCTAAAGATATCCTCTATGTTGTGCACGACCACCATTGACATGTACCCTTGATATTACAGGGCTAACATTATTATAGGTCCGAAGGTATTAAAAACAAGTGTATGATGTGAATCCCATCCAATGGTCATCATAAGTTGATGGATCCAATAAGCACACATTTCAATAACAAAATCTGACTTTAGATCCCCAAAATGATCACCACATTGCTAATGGTGTAAATATTTTCAAAGATGAATTTCTTTCAAAACTAGAAGAGTAGAACACTTTCTCACGAAAAGCCACCACCGCCATGTTTGTATTTCCACATCATAAATATGATTAGTTCGATGACCAATAGGGAAACTGTGAATGATTGCTAGTACACAGATCAAAACCCTCATGGACGTGCAAAACGAGGAAGGCCACCTACCATAACTATCCAACATTAGAAAAAGACACTTTGACGAATCTCCATTGGCGAATTTGAAAATGCAATGGGTGATGCTAATGAGGCCTGAAAATGCCTCATTTTTACACTATGTTTGACATATAAAAATTTTCATATTATTAAGTTAAATGCCAAATAGTTTATTAGAATATATATTTGTTAAGTGTTTGCATGATTTTATATTAGGATCATTATATCTCTGTTTTTGACTATTTTCAGCATTTTGTGACTGCTTTTGCTTGATTAAATACCAAATAAAAATATGCATTTCAAACAGCCAAATGTGGTATGCTGATATCCATTAACTTCACAATGGTTTATGAATATTTTTCTACCCTTCAACTTGTTTCAAGTCCACATTGAAGCCAAATTATTAGGACTGTTCTAAATCTGGAAATCTGCAGAAAACAACCATATAAAAATCAGCAAGCTGTCACTTTATAGGAGCACCTTGAATTTATCAAGCAAAGCATTAGGAAATGGATGGAATAAGTTTAGAAGGACTACAGAAGATATTTGATCTATTTAGAAGCATTCCCATATGGTGTAAATAGGCAGCAATAGAGTATAACAAAGTAGGGATAATTGTGCAGCACTGTTGCACTATTTCAGCATGGTTACTTGGTGAATAAAGTGTATAAATTTGGTAGCAACTTGATGTACTCCTTCATGTTGATATTTGAATAATTTTTCCATGTTATAATTTGTTTGAATTTGTAATAAATGCCAATATTTTACAACTATGCAGCAGAGTTGGAAAATACAGTAATTTACCATGTAAATTTCGGCAAGCTACCAATGAATGACAAGGCATAGAATTCACACATGGAGAGGAATGAAGGCTATTGAAATATGATCCCGAGGGCTAATCCACCTAAGAAATATAGCTAAAATAACTTGAAGAGCACATAGTTGGTCATTCCTAAGATCTTCAGATTGAATAGGTATCTTCGGATTGAGAAATACAGTCTCTTCGGATTGAGCCACTTAGCTCTGGATTGATAATAGAAAGTGCTTTTTGAATTTTTGAATATTTTTGACGGTGAAAAAAGATAAAGAAGGTTGAGAAGGTTAAGAGAAAATATCCCCTAGCTGTCTTTGTTGTCCTTGCCGTCCAAAGCCACCATTCATGGAAAAAGATCAATTGATCCTCTTCTAGGATAAACCCAGAAATAACTGCAGCATAATAGGAAGTTTTTTGCAAGATAGAAATGACATATTCTGAAATGGAGAAATATGTGTGAGATATTTCTAGACTCCTCCCACGTACTACCACCACTAAATATGCTTTCTAAGGACCAATGACTACAATTACAACACAAACTTTTCAAATTTACATTTATTTCAGATCCAAAATTATTGGTAAATCACTATAAAGTAGCACATAGGCTGATTTGAGCATGAGATATGTTGTAAATATTTATATAAATAACACAGCTCCCTCCTTGGTTGAGCCAGTTAGAAATTAGAATAGAGGAGAGTTTTCAATAGCAGTAATTATGACTGTACAGTAATTTTTTGTAACAATTTTTAGCATGTTTTGTCATCAATAAAAGTGCAGTTATTTTATCATTTTCTGTTCTGAGTGTTAATTAGTTAATGAGTGCTTTTCACCTCCTTCTAGATTAGGAAGTATGGGCCCACTTTCGGATCTAGAAGGAGGATTTTTATGATAGGGTTTTAATCTGTAATTTTTTTGTAGCAGAATTAGCAGATTACTTGTCAAGTTTACTTTTTTTTTTAAGTTTGTATAATGTTCTTTATGTTTTCTATTATGTTTGTGTACAACGTTTGTGTGTGTGTCAGCTGACAAATTATATTAAGAATTTTTCCTTTGTTTTCCATGTTTTCTCTGCTTTTCTATTTTAAAAACTTTTCATTTTCAGCATATTTCATTTTTTTGTCAATTCTGTTAATTTCACAATGACATTAAGAGGGGGGGTGAATCAGTGTAGCTCTTTTAAAACTTAAATCTTCAACTCTTAAAGCTAAAACAATGAAAACTTGAAACCAAATAAAACAAGTATAACAAGAGAACATCACACAACATAAGATGTATCGAGGTTCACCAATTTGGCTACATCCTCAAAATGATTGTTTGGACTCCCATCCAAATCTAGCCTTTACAAAGCACCAACTTTACAATCAATTTACCAGCACCCACTGGAAGGAGCACCAACCCCTGATTTATCTACACCAACAGAAAGGAGCACCAACCCCTGATTTATTTGCACCAACAGAAAGAAGCACCAACATTTTATGGCCTCTTTGAATAGCATATTTAAAACCTTTGAAAAAAAAATTGTTTCTCCTTCCATGATTGTTCGTTTTCTCCTTCCATGACTATTCGTTTTCTCCTTCCCTTGTGCATGCATGTGTTTTGGTTTCCAAAAAGGCTTTTCATTTCTATTTTGTGGCCCTTCGTTTCCTTTTCTCCACATGGGCATGCATCCACTTCTTTCCATGTGTAACGACCATCTTAAATGATTTCAAATCATTAAAGATTCCTTATGTAACGTTTTGTCTTATTCATTGAATTTTGTCCTTATGTGACAAATTACCTTATTCAATCTTCGATTTATTTCTTATAGGTCCACATCACTATGTAGTCTTCAGTTTCGCTATCTTGGTGTTCATCACTAATATCAAACGCACTATCAACTACTTTGTTCCTTTGGCAAAAATGCAACATGTCGCGATATCACGACACTTTTGTTTCTCTGCCTGCCTACCCTTTTTGAGTCGCAAAAATGCAACATGTCGCGATATCGCGACACTTTTGTTTCTCTGCCTGCCTACCCTTTTTGAGTCACAAAAATGCAACATGTCGTGATATCGTGACACTTTTTTCTTCTTGCTCTTTCTCTTTGCTTTGGACTGCAAAAATGCAACATGTCGCGATATCGCGACATTTTTTTTTCTTGTTCTTTCTCTTTGCTTTGGATCGCGAAAATGCAACTTGTCGCGATATCGCGACATTTTTTCTTTCTCGTTCTTTCTCTTCTCTTTTGGCCGCGAAAATGCAACATGTATTGATATCGCGACACTTTTTCTTTCTTGTTCTTTCTCTTCTCTTTTGGTCGTGAAAATGCAACATGTCGCGATATCGCGACACTTTTTTCTCCTTGCTTTTTCTCTTTGCTTTGGACCATGAAAATACAACATGTTACGATATCGCGACACTTTTTTTTCTTTTCTGTGTTTTGCTTTTTCTTTGATCTTTAGCATATGGGCCACTTCGGTCTTCTTGGAAAATATGCAAAAAGGTGGGTCCCCAATTTTGGGGTACATTGTGGAGCATCCATAACATGACGATTTTTTCAACTTTGCACAAACAACCTGTAACAACTTCACCCAAACATCAAAAACATCCTCATAAGCATTTAACATCATCGTACATACTCTGAATAACCTCTAAACTCCTGTCCACTGCATCAACCGATATATCTGACTGTGTTGACAACAATGACAATACTGTCGCTGTACCTTGATCAACAATCTTCCCCTTTGGAATTGTTGGCAACACACGTGCAATTTCTTGTACCTTTTCTCCCCCTTTGACAATAATACCAAAAGGCTGCTACAAACTCCCCCTGAGTCCATGCACAACATTCTTAGGCAAAAATTATTACACTTAGCAAAAATCACAAACATGAGCAAAAATATAAACAAATACACAAATGCTCCCCCTGAGAATGTGGTCCCGATAGCTAGTCAATTCTTGGGAAGCGTGACCACTCCCAATTTATTGCGAAGGTACTCAAAGACTTCCTTGGGCAACGGTTTTGTGAAGATATCCGCTACTTGCTCTGTTGTTGGAACAAAATCCAACTTAACCTCACCTTCCGTAACTTTCTCCTTCAAAAAGTGATACCAGATAGCAATATGTTTTATGCAAAAATGCATAATCAGATTCTTTGAGATGTTAATGGCACTGGTGTTATCACACTTAACTAAAATTGGCTCACTGAAGTTAATACCAAGATTTTTTAGGGTTTGTTTCATCCATAATACCTGTGTACGACAAATTGTCGCTGTAATATATTCTGCCTCTGCTGTGTATAAGGAGACTGGCTCTTGTTTCTTACTGTGCCACACGACCAAACTATCTCCAAGATAAAATGCACCTCCACTGGTACTCTTTCTATCATCTACACATCCTACCCAATCTGCATTTGAATATGCAATAAGGGTGAAGTCCTTACCTTTAGGATACCATAACCCATACTCCATAGTACCCTTGAGGTACCAAAGAATCCTCTTCACTACTATCACATGAGTCTCCTTGGGACTAGCCTAAAATCATGCTACCATGCATACTGCCTGTAAAATATTTGGTCTGGTAGCTGTCAAGTATAGGTCCCAATCATAGATTTGTACATGGTTTGATCAACATGTGGAGATTTGTCATCCTTGCTCAACTTGCAACCTATCATCATGGGAGTGCTAACTGGCTTACAATCCTCCATTGTGAAATTTTTTAGCATCTCTTTCACATATTTAATTTGAGAAATAAATATGCCCTTCTCATTTTGATTAACTTACAACCCGAGAAAATACGAAAGTTCACCAATCATTGATATTTCAAATTCTTTCTGCATCTTATTTGTTAAATCTTTACACAACTCATCTTTGCTATTGCCAAATATGATATCATCTACGTATACAACAAGAACAATAAGATGGCCATTTTCTATTTTGACATATAAATTACTATCCACCATACCTTTCTTGAACCCTTGTTGAGTAAGATAGTTGTATAGCCTTGCATACCATGCTTGGGGTGCCCGTTTTAAGCCATCTAATGCTTTCTTCAACTTGCAAACCAAGTTGGGATCATAAACAAGTTGGAAACCATCTGGCTGCTCAATATAAACCTCTTCTTCAAGTTTTCCATTCAAAAATGTTGATTTCACATTCATTTGATAAACTTTGAAATTCTTGTAAACTGCTAAAGCTAGAAACATTCTAATTGCCTCTAGTCTAGCCACAAGTGCAAAGGTTTCCTCAAAGTCAATACCTTCAACTTGTGCATAGCCTTTACATACAAATCTTGTTTTATTCCTGACTACCTGTTCGTCTTCATTCAATTTGTTTCGAAAGACCCATTTAGTACCGATTATATTTTTATTTGCAGGTCTTGGTACTAACTCCCAAGTTTTGTTTTTCTCAATATGATCTAATTCTTCATTTATTGCCTTCATCCAACTTTCATATTTGCATGAGTTAGCAACATTTTTGGGCTCAATGCTGGATAATAGAGAGTAGTTACTGCTCTTCTTCTTGTCTGAACACCAACTATGGGGTCTCCAATTATTTGCTCTCTAGGATGATCTTTCTACCAGTTGCTTGTTTTAAATTTCTTATTTTCTTCCACTTCTGAATCACTGTTTGAATCATTTGAGTCAATTTTTTGTTTCTTTTCCGTTTCCTTTTTCTCATCTCCTTTAATAACCTCTTCATAAATTGGGTAGTTCTCTTCATAACTAATTACTCATTCCCTACCTTCATCAACTTTAACATCGACACTATCCACAATTTTCGTTAGCCTCTTGTTGTAGCATTTGTAAGCTTTGCTTTTTGACGAATAGCCAATAAAAATACCTTCACCCGCTCTATCTTCAAACTTACCAAGGTTTTCTTTAGTTCTTTTGATGTAACACTTGCTGCCAAAAACTTTAAAGTATCTTACTGTTGCCTTTTTATCGAACCACAACTCATAAGGAGTTTTGCTTTCATGCATCCTCAATATGCACCTATTTTGGATGTATACCGTAGTATGGACTGCCTCTTTCCAAAATTTGTCTGCTACTTTGCTCTTAGTCAACATAGTCCATGTCATTTCCTGCACTGTCATGTTCTTTCTTTCTACCACACCATTCTACTGAGGTGTCTTAGCTACTGAAAACTGTCTCCTAATACCATATTTTTCATAGTACTCTATAAAATCCTTTGAAATGAACTCTCCTCCTCTATCTGATCTTAAACATTTAATCATTTTTCCTGTTTGATTCTCAACTTGGTTTTTGAAAACCTTGAACATCTCAAAAGATTTTGATTTATAGTTCAAAAATAGTACCCATGTCATCCTGGAATAGTCATCTATACACAACATAAAATATTTGTCACCATTTATGCTTTGCGTTCTCATGGGTCCACATATATCAGTATGTATTAGTTCCAAAGGTTTGCTTGTGTAGTACTCTTTTGTTTTAAATGAGACTCTAGTTTGCTTCCCATTTTGGCATGAAGCACAAATGCTATTTGATGGTTTTCCAATGGTGGGAATATCTCTCACTGCCTTTTTGAGCTAATTTTTACTAGATTGTCAAAACTGATATGATCGAGCCTCTTGTGCCACAACCAATTTTTTTCTTCCTGTCCAATCAAGCAAGCTCCTTCTGAAGTCTTTGAGAGAGTGTATAGGTTTCCATATGTCCTCGATCTAGTTGCTATCAACTTTCCACTATTTGCTTTTCTGACTTCACAAACCTACTTCTTAAAAATCACTTCATGACCTCTATCACAAATCTGACTTACTCTCAACAAGTTATGCTTCAAACCAACCACAAACAAGACTTCTTTTGACTTGATTTTTTTTTCACTAATTTTAACTGAACCTTTGCCAACTATCTTAGCTCCATAATTATTTTCAAATTTTACTGAACCACCTTCATATTTTTGTAACTTCTCAAATTTATGTTTGTCACCTGTCATATGACTGGAGCATCCACTATCAAGTATCCATGGTGCAGATTTATTCTGTGCTTTAAATGCTATTTGTATGATCAAGGATTCCTTTTCTTCCTTAGATCGCTCTTTTTCTTTCCACTCGGTTTGATTACGAGCTTTGGGCTCTTGTTTTGACTTTTCTTTTTCAGTAGCTTGTGCATGTTTTTCGAGAAATTTTCTATTTTGTCTCATTCCATTTGGTTGAAATTTTCTTCCCTAAAATTGATTTGATGCAAATGTACTTCGACAATTTCTTGCAATGTGCCTAAAATTATGACAGTTATAACATTCTACTGCATAATCTATCAAAGGTGAAAAAATATTTCTATTGGTAAAATTCCTTGGTCCTACATTATACTTGCAATCTAAAATCTTATGTCCATAACCATTGCATTTAAAATAGTAACCAGAAAAAAGATGATTGAACCTGGGTGATGGTCTTTGCCATGTTGTCGTAGGAGTCATAAATCTTCTTCTTCTTTGATGTGTGACATTGGTGAATCCATCATTGTCAATTCTTCTTTCGTGCCTTGAATTATTGCTTTCTTTTGCATGAGTCATTTTTTTTTTATCAACCTGTTTCTTATCTTCATTTTTTATGGATTCTTCATTTATGGCCTTTGATCCATTTGATGATTCTCCTTCGTCAAAGCCCAAACCAAATTTGATGTCTGTAGTCTTTTGGTTATTTATGATCTTATCCAGCTTCATAGAACTTTCTTCATGTTTGTGATAACAACTAATTTTATGATTCATCTTTTCTATCTGCATCCTTAACCAACAGTATCTTCTTCTAGCTTGCTGCAATAATTTATTTTCATGGTTATTTGCACTTCGAGATCTTTAGATATTTTCTTAGATTCTTTTATATGTACTTTCAAACCGGTTATTATTTCATTTGCATCCTCAAACTTTCTTGAAATTTTCTTATTATTTTTTCTTTCTATCTTCAATTCATCCAGAGCTGCAATTAGTTCCTCTTCCAAATTTACTTCTGCATCAATTTATTCTTCATCACATTCCCGTTATTTTTCTATTTTTTCTTCTTTGAGTGCCATGAAAAGAGCTTCACCTGTTTCTTTTTCAGAATCCTCACCGCAACTATCTTATGATGAACTGACATTCTTGGAGATGAAACTTTTCTTCTTGAAGTTGTCTTTTCTGAAATTTGTTTTTTTCTTCCAATCACTTCTTTCTTGGTGCGATCCTTCATCACTTTTGTTCTTCTCATTAAGTGGACATTTAGCTGCAAAATACCCAACGCTTTTATAATTGAAACATTTAAACGGTAACTTTCCTCTATATTTTCTTTTTCCCCTTTTTAGTTTTCGAACAAAGTTTGCTTCCATTTCATTTGATGTCTCTTATTCCTCGGATTTTTGTTTTGCTTTCATATTTTTATGGGCTTTAAAAGCAACTTCTTTATATGTGGGTTTAGATTTTTCTATTCTTATCTCATATGCAGTCAAAGAACTATGCATCTCATCCATACTAAAAGAATTTAGATCTTTAGCTTCTTCTATAGCTGAAACTTTAGAATCAAATCTTTGGGAAAAAGATCTTAATACCTTTTTCATGATGACAGAATATTTGATTTCCTCTCTGAGTCCTCTAATCGCATTAATGACTTCATTAATTCTCAACATATATACCTCTATATTCTCATCGTCATTCATATTTAATACTTTGAACTGAGCTTGATGTGTTTGTAACTTGGCCTCCTTGATCTTAACGTCTCCTTCATGAATGCTCCTTAGTTTGTCCCATATTTTTTTTGTCATTTTACAACTCATAATATTTACCAGTTCATTGTCCACTAATCCGCACATGATAGCATTCTTTGCTTTTGAGTCATTCTCAAAAAATTTCTTATCGACAACATCGGTTGGAGAAGTGGTGGGTATTGTGTATCCCAAATGTCGTATCCCAAAGCACAAAGATATGTCTGCATCCTGAGTCTCCAAAATGTCTAATTAGTTTCATCAAACAATGGTGCTTTGTTTGATGAGATGCCTTCACCACCTGCCATTATGTCACTTCCAAGATCACCTTAGTCGGTTAAGCTTGTTCAAGAACCTCGCTTTGATACCAATTGTTAGTCTCACAATGACACTAAGAGGGGGGGTGAATCAGTGTAGCTCTTTTAAAACTTAAATCTTCAACTCTTAAAGCCAAAACAATAAAAATTTGAAACCAAATAAAACAAGTATAACAAGAGAACATCACACAACACAAGATGTACCGAGATTCACTAATTTGGCTACATCTTCAAAATGACTGTTTGGACTCCCATCCAAATCTAGCCTTTACAAAGCACCAACTTTACAATCAATTTACCAGCACCCACTAAAAGGAGCACCAACCCCTGATTTATCTGCACCAACAAAAAGGAGCACCAACCCCTGATTTATCTGCACCAACAAAAAGGAGCACCAAAATTTTATGGCCTCTTTGAATAGCATATTTAAAACCTCTAAAAAAAATTTGTTTCTGTATTGCTCCAAATTTTTCGCACCCTTACCTTCAGGCTATAGGATCCGTGCCCGGAAGGAGGATGGGAAAAGGATGTCACGGTACCTCGGACTAAGAGGACTTGCGAAGGTCCCGCCTCTCAAGGGAGGTGTATTTTGATGATTTTTCGACGGATGGTGGGTTCACCAGGAAACATTTAATGGCAGCTTCCATGCCTAGGTTTGGAATGTGTTTTTATGTGTTCATTTTTAGCCTTAAGCATTCATATCCTAGGTTTGGCCAAATGAATCTAAATTAATCTATATGAAAGTGCAGATTTAATGAATACAAAAAGCAGAATTAAGACAGAAAAAGAGAAATTACAGAATATTAAAAGCAGAATACCTGATCCGGATGTCTGATGGAGATTCTGATGTTTGAAGTAGTCAGGATCGCCTCTGATTTGACAAGATCGTCTGAGATCAGACAAGATCATCTGAGATCTGACGAATTCATCAGAGACCTGCAAACAGAAAAATAGATGCAAAATACAGAGAATGCGACTATGATGACAGAGGGAAACAACACAAAATAACAATATGAATACTAAACAATAGTTATGAATAGAAATTCAAACAAATTATGATATTCTAATGACAAATTATGATCTTATCATGCAACTTAAGCTATATGGGTGAACTCCAAATGCAAAATAGTAAGAAATAAGGATAAAACTAACTAAAATGCAGAATAAAATAGCAAAAGGTATAAGAGAAAGCGCAAACTCTGGGCACTGATTGCCCCCAATGCAGATTGCAGTCAAAATCATCTGGAAGTAATGAAATCGTCTCGAATTGCGATAGGATCGTCCGAGATTTGAACGAGATCGTCTGCGACGATCTGAGCTTGCTCCGGCTAAAAATCAATGAGGTCCCTACAAGAAAACTTCAAAATAACAAATGCAAAATGATGCTCTAGGTATTCTAATGCACGCAAAATCAAGTTACAGGGAAATTCAGCCAGGGGTTGGGAAGGGAAGGTCCTAAGGATTAAATAGGCTTAGGGGAGTAGTTAGGAGGTTGGAGATCATCCTTATTTGGGAGATCTCCAATGGGGGAGGGTCTCTAATGGCACAGACACGCTTCTGCCCGGATTAGAGACCCGTTGGAATAGAAGCTAATTGTGCAAAATTAGTTTTGCGACAAGATCGTCTGGACGTCCTAGCCCAGATGAAATCGTCAGATCTGGGGTGATATCGTCTGATCGGCGATGATATCGTCAAACGGTCAAAACAACCTCTAAAAATGGCACAGAAAAGGGGGAAACGGATTACCCGACGGTTAACGGGCGGTTTGGGAGGTTAAAATTTGAATTTAAATTATTTACTAGGATGAATGTAATTACTAGAATTTCACTGCGCCAATTTTAGGGTGCTACATTTTGCCCCCTCTTTAGCGAATTTTCCAAAGAAAATGCGTTAAAGATGAGTTCTTCTCGATCTACGAGAAAGCAAAAATTATTCCCATTTTTTAGGCGACGATTCTTGGTCGAATCGTACGACAGCTTACTATGGTGCCCCCTCCGT
The DNA here is from genome assembly GCA_028583015.1 of Wollemia nobilis. Taxonomy (NCBI): domain Eukaryota; kingdom Viridiplantae; phylum Streptophyta; class Pinopsida; order Araucariales; family Araucariaceae; genus Wollemia; species Wollemia nobilis. The sequence goes on along the minus strand of JAQPPZ010014852.1, from coordinate 1,152,347 downwards.
GTTTTTACCCAAATCGAACGTTTGAGGTAAAAACGCGAAAAAGAAAAATTATTTTTGAATTATTTTTGAATAAAATTAAGAAAAATAGGGTAAAACCCTAATTCATTTTTACTGTTCATTTTTACTGGTTTTAGAGCTCTAGAAGCAAAAATGGTGGAGACGACGCACAGATCAACAGAGGTCCGATGCGGTCTACGGGTAAGAGTCTAGACTTAGCTTAGAATGATTTAATTTGATTTTACATGCTTTTTAGGTAAATTTTAATCAATTTTTGAGCATCGCGGCCGTTTTTGGGCCGTCGACGTCGTCGAGACGAAATCGTCCCGATTTCGACGAAATCGTCTCAATTTCGCCAATTTCGTCCGAGGGCGAAATCGATGAAAGGGGGACGATTTCGTCAAATTAGGGACGATTTCAGCTTGCGAAATCGAAGATGATTATGCTCAAATTTGGGACGATATCGTCCAATAGTGGACGATATCATCAATTGCATAAAATTGAACTTATTTTACTTGCATTTTTAAATACTTGAATTGTTATTAATGATTGTTTGTTGTTTTGTTGTTTATGTTGCAGAGAGGTTTGCTAAAAAGTAGGGAATGGAAGTATGGAGGTTTGAGAGATGACTTGGCCGCTCTTACATAGGCAGAGCGGGATCAGCTGGCATAGGTCGGCTTACAAAATGTGGCAGAGATGCCACAAGTGTCTACAGATATGGGGCTACTGACAACCCTAGCAGAGAGATGGTATCCGGGTTCTTCATGTTTTTGGCTACCTACAGGGGAGATGACTCCCACTCTAGAGGATGTATGGAGGATTCTGAGAATCCCCATACAAGGACGATTGATCACTCCTATGGCCAATCAGGGCCATGCTATGGGACGATTGTGTGGTGACCCGAGCTTCACCCTGGAGAAGGGCAAAGTTAACATCGAGGCACTATGCTAGATGCCTGGGGCATCTAGACTCACACGGGTTCTAGCTGGAGTAGTTGGTGGACTTCTGCTGTGCCACCAAAGCGGGTGTAGGGTGCCATGGATGCTGGCAGATGTGATCTACGACATGCGGGACCATGGCTACAGGTTCTCTTGGGGCAGCTATGTGCTATGCCGACTGTACAGGATCCTACATGGGGTCATGTACAAGGGCGACCGATGTCTGGTGATGACATCGCTCCTACAGGTTTGGTGCTGGGAGCACATTGCAGTGCGGAGGCCGATAGGGCTTCCTCTGACAGGGATTGACGGGGAGAGGCCCCGAGTTTTCTACTGGTGGCTCCAGAGAGGGTCACAACGGCGGATCGACCTTTCGATGTCCCGAAGACTACTAGATGACCTAGTCCCGGACCAGATCACCTGGAGGCCATGGAGGGAGCATCCAGGGTGGGCCAAGGATGGACAGGAGCTAGCTCGCGTTAGGCGAGTTTGCTAGTTGCGGATGGAGAGGGGAGAGGTGGAGCTCCACCGCTATGACCGAGTTTTGCGATAGTTCGGTCTGTAGCAGGGGATCCCATCTCTCAGGGATTATGAGTTTTCTCGGACTGTCTAGGATAACACCACAGTGAGCGGGGCTCCAGACATGCAACGCTTCTGGAGCCAGGACTCGAACGATGCCCCCATTCAGCCAATGGATGGGGACGATGCAGGGGTAGCCGATGGCTACGATGCCTGGTACGTAGGCATCCGCCCTCCTCGGATGATGAGGGCTCAGGGTCCGATACACGTAGTTGTGCGTCGGATAGGGAGGCGACGCCAAGCGGCTATGGAGGCAGCCCAGGGTCACGACGGGAGAGAGCTGAGGAGGCCGCATGCACAGGAGAGGCCACGGTAGAGGGAGAGGAGGGAGGCGAGACCCCCTTCTCCATAGAGAGAGAGGCCACCATCGCCCGATAAGGGCAAGGGTGTTGACACAGGGGAGAGTAGCGAGACAGCTACTCTTCGAGCGGAGAGAGATCATCTTCGGGCATAGGTGCAGACATTGCAGGACGAGGCTACATGCCACCGAGCTGAGGTTACCCAGCTCAGAGACGAGATTGCATGCCTCAGGGCACGGGGTGGAGGAGCGAGCACACAAGAGCTGGCACGGTCGATTGCTCAGATCACGTTCTACCAGGGCATCTACTTCCAGATGGTGCCAGAGGGTCAGAGGGTACAGCTGCCACCGGCATTGTTGACCCTATCGAGATTGGGTCCTCGAGGACTTCATCCCGATCGAGGACTAGGACTCACGAGTACTACTCATACTCGCGATGGGGCCACCTCGTCCACCTCGGGCGGGGGAGGAGATGAGGCTGAGAGCTCGAGGGGCTCTCGAGGCTAGAGGACCGCATTACACTTGTACGTATTGATATGTAGGTTTATTATTTTTTGATAGAGGATTGAGTATGCCGAGGTACATATTGTGGCATACCGATCCAGTTTTGATGATGTATATATACTATTGATATATATATGAGATGAGATAGTTTTGATCATATGACTTGTGTTATGTGTATGTTTATGATGCTTTTATGTTTGATTGATTAATTTGATAATTGGATTGAGGATTCATGAAATTATGTCATTTTGAAAATTTATAATTTTGATGTCATGCGGTAATATTTTAAATGAAATAATCTGATGTAACAAATGGGTTGTTTGTAATGTGATGTGGTAAAAAAATAAAAAGAGACTTCTAACAATAATTTCAAAGGACATTGTCGCTATTATAGACCATTTCATGGAGTCGCTGCTCACTCGGTCATCAAGCTAATCCCAGTATAGAAATATTGTTAAAAGTAAAAGAGTGCTTAAGAGACTGTCTTAAGACTTTGGTGCAATGGTGCAAATGATGATGATGATGGTTTGTTTTTCAGATTTTCATGAAAATAGTATGCATGAAATAATGTTAAAATGATTTTTCTAGGCATAAATTCCTAAGTGTGATAAATTTTTTGGATAATTCATTAGGAATTATACCATCGTTGCAAATTTTGAAGGTTAACATAATGACATGAAATAATGAAAATGTGCATGCTTAAAAGCATAATTTGTGTAACATAATGAATTAAGTCATATGGTTTTCATGATTTTTAAATAAATGGGGAATAAAAATTGTTACAATGATTTGCGCTAGGCATAGAATATGTAGGTATAGACTTATACCATCATCGCGAAAATCAAAAAGAGATAGTTTTATTGCATGGTTGATTTTGTAATAAATAGAAAATATGAAGATGAGGACTTGCGCTAGGCATAAAATTCCAATTTTGGTTTTGGAACTATACCATCATCGCGAAAGTCGACAAAAAGTTATATATATATATATATATATATTTTTTTTTTTTTTTTTTTATATATGTTTTGATTGTATATTTTTGAAAGAAATTTTTGATTTTCTATTATATAGTTGTCTTTATGGTAAACAACTGTACTTGAATTATTCCAAACAAGTTGCAAAAATAATATTTCAAAGTATTTTGAAGACAAAAGTTAGATTTATAAGGAATCCCATGTGCATATGTGAATTCATTTCCGATCTTGATTTATCATAATGATACACAAAATCTCTCAAATACAAATGTGTGTGCAATTGCTTTGTGCATTTACCAGTTTTTGAGCAAGATACTATGATACAAGTGATTTGAAGAAACCAAATAAGTGTTCATTAACCATGATGTAGATGCATATAACCATACTAGACTACTATGTAGGTCGGATTATCAAGAGCTAGCTAATCCATAAGCAGACATAGGTTAGTACAAAAGAAGGTCGCTAATGTGACAGACATATCACCACGCTAGGAGTTACCCAAGGCCAAGCAGAGTTGGGCACAAACCACCTGTTATGGGGCTTACCTCACAGTTTTTGAATAATTGAGAATTCCAGGGATTCAAGCTCATCAACCCTTCTTTTCTTTTCAAAGGGTAGGGAAAGGGATTTTATTGCTTTCTTGCTTTTCTTTCTTTTGCTTTTCTTTTGAACTTTGCTTCTTTTTCTTTTTGTATTTTTTTTTTTGCTTGATTTTTGAGATAGTGCTTGAAATATTGCTGTAATGATATAAAATAACATTTTTCTTTTTTTTTTTTCTTGAACTTTTTTTTTCTTTTTCTTTGCTAGGGATACTTGCTCGGATTAGCTGTAGAGCAAGGGATTTTTATTCTGGGTAGGGGTGAGCTTGTCCTTTTGCCAATTCTCAAAGATTCTAGACCATGTGCATGATAGGATAGCAGGGGAAACTTTTCGCTCAAGAAATCACGTCTACTATGTAGCAAAACATGGAAATTACAAATATAATCATTTTATTGTGAAAAGATGTGCTTGGTTTAAGTAAATAACAAGATCAATTCTCTATGCTCAAACTTTATTTAATTGAATTTTGTGGACTTTGATATAAGAGAGATTAGTAATCATGCCAGATAAAATCAAGATATTTATTTTTGTGAGTGTGCAAGTGAGGGATTCCAAATAAATGCTAATTTATCAAAAATAATTTGAAACATATAACTGCAACATTTGTAAGAAAATATATATAAATACTTTTTTGAGAAGTTTTTGAGAATGTTGGACTCTCTCTTTCTTCTTTATTTTGTTTTGGTTTTGAAAGAGTCAAGCATATTGTTGTTTTTATATTTTTATCATTATTTTGTTTTTTTTTTTGTTTTTGAACAAAAAATTTAACAAGTGCCATAAATAAATGCAACAAATAGTTTTGAAGATTTTGATGATTATGAATGTTTTTGGTGTTTTTGAATTTATAAATTTGAAAGAAATACAAGATAGTGATTTTGAACAAATATATACATGGATGAAATGACCAAATTTATACATAGTAACGTTTAAGATGCAAAATATTCATGGGTTCTTTAAGTTCTTTACCATCTAAGGTAGACAATTTGTATGCTCTTGATTCGAATTTAGCAGTAATAATGTATGGTCCAAGCCAGTTGGGCTCAAATTTGCCTTTAAGGTCCTTAGTTGCATTAGTATTTTTTTGATTTTCTTTTAAAACAAGGTCGCCGATCTCAAAGGATCGATGACGCACTTTTTTAGCATATGATCTTTTAAGCTTGTTTTGGTAGGCACGGAGATGCTCCAAAGCATTGATGCATTTTTCATCTAGGAGTTCCAGCTGATCGAGTCTGCCAGCTCGATATTCATCTCCTACTTCGGTATCTTGAAGTAGCAGAGCCAAAGAAGGAACTTCTAATTCAAAGGGAAAAATTGCTTTAGCACCATAAACCAAAACAAATGGTGAAGTTCCCGTGGGGGTTCGAACACTAGTTCGATAGGCCCACAAGGTCGGATATAATTGAATGTGCCAGCCACGGCCAGTTTTATTGACCAATATTTTGAGGATTTTGATTAAGGTTTTGTTAGATGCTTCTGCTTGACCATTACCCTGAGGATAATAGGGAGTGGACCAACGATGTTGAATCTTATATTTTTGGCATAATTTTTTAACATATTTATTTTTGAAACAAGTTCCATTATCAAAGATGAGATTTGCAGGAATTTCGAACCTACAAATGATTTGATTAAAAATAAATTTAGAGACTTGTGTGCCAGTGCAGGAAGCTAAAGGCATAGCTTCGACCCACTTCGTGAAATACTCAGTGGCGGTTATGATGAACTTGTGTCCATCAGATGACACAGGATTGATTTTGCCAATAATTTCTAAACCCCATTTTGAAAAGGGCCAAGGAGATGAAATAGCCTGTAGCTCTTGTGCAAGCGCATGGACAAGGTCAGCATGTTTTTGACACTTGTCGCAATGGCGCACATACTCATGTGCATCCGTTTCCATGGTAGGCCAAAAGTATCCTATCCGAAGGAGCTTTTTAGCAATGACACTACCACTAAAGTGTCCTCCACAAGATCCATCGTGGGCTTCACTCAAGGCTAATTTAGACTCTTCTAAGTTTAAACATCTTAATAGGATACCTTCAAAAGATCTCCTATATAAAGTATTGCCAATTATTACAAATCGACTTGCTCGTCTACGTAATAACCGATGCTGGTTTCTATTAGAATTGGTAGGGAAAGTCCCATTTTGGAGAAAATCAAATATGTCCGTATACCAAGGTTCAGGAGTAGTTTCATTGATTAGAAACACATCCAAAGGCTCTAAGCATGATTTATTTGAAGCGGGTTCCTGGAGTCGACGAATAATGATAGTGGCATATTCATCATCTAACTCCAAGGGCAGGAGAGATGCAGCTACGGCCATAGCATCAGCTGCACGGTTGCTAGTTCGAGGAATAGCTTCCAAGGTAACTTGATCAAATAAGGACATTAATTGTAAAACATAGGCCTTATATGGGCGTAGTTTATCATCTCTGGTCTGATAAACTTCATTAATTTGGTTTATAACTAGTTGAGAATCACCAAAAACTAAAAGATGTTTAATTTTGAGCGCTAAAGCAGCTCGTAATCCAAGGATTAGAGCTTCATACTCAGCAGTATTGTTGGTGCAAGCAAATGTCAATTTGAAGGACAGAGGAATAAGATGTTTTTATGGGGATATTAAAATAATACCCGCACCAGCCCCACTCATGCATCGGGCTCCATCAAAGTATAAGGACCATTGTTCAGTATGGTCTGCCTCTGATTGAAGGCATTCATCCAAAAACTCGATGATGAGGGGATGGGTAGACGCTAAGGGTGCAGCAGCTAATTGATCTGCTATGATTTGACCCTTAACAGAATTATGTCCTATGAATGTGAGATCAAACTCGCTTAGAGCAAGAACCCACTTGGCTATGCGACCCGATAAATAAGGTCGACTCATGAGATACCTTAAAGGATCATATTTGGCAATGACATAAGTTTTTTGACTAAGCATATAATGTCATAATTTTTGCGTAGCAAAAACAACTACTAGACATAGTTTTTCTAATGTTGTGTAGTGGGTTTCATAACTGATGAAGGTTCAGCTAATATAATAATTAGCACGTTCTCTCTTTTCATCATCAAGCTGAGCTAACATAGCCCCTAAGGCAGAATCTAAATCGAAATATATAGGAGGAATGGGCGATCAGGTTTAGGTGGTGAAAGCACAGGTGGATTAAGAAGGTATCGTTTGAGAAGTTCAAAAGCTTCTCTACATTCGGTGTCCCAATTAAAAGGGACATCCTTCTTAAGGAGTTTAAGAAAGGGACCGGTTTTGTTCGCCAACTTATCGATGAAGCGACGGATAGCTTGAAGCTTACCTTGTAAACTTCGTAACTCAGATATATTAGTAGGTGCAGGCATATCAGTGATGGCCGCAATCTTGAGAGGGTCAATTTCAATACCACGTAAAGAAACTAAAACCCCTAATAGTTTGTCGGACTTAACTCCGAATATGCATTTTGCTGGATTTAATCGAATGAGATATTCTCGTAATCGATTAAAAACTTTTCTCAAATCATCTAAATGATTATCTTCAATAATAGAGCGAGCTATAATATCATCTACATAATCATGTAGGATATCATGCATCATATCATGAAAAATATAGGTCATAGCTCGTTGATAAGTTGCACCTACGTTCTTTAAGCCAAATGGCATCACTTTCCAGCAAAAGGTACCCCAGGGGGTAATAAAGGTTGTTTTAGCCTGATCTTCAGGAGCTATCCTGATCTGATTATAACCGAAGAATCCATCCATTAAGGACATCATCCCACTTTCGAAAGTAAAGTCAATGATTTGATCCATGTTTGGAAGAGGAAAGTCATCTTTAGGGCATGCAACGTTAATATCTCTAAAATCTATGCAAACCCTAACTTTGGTAGCTTCTTTCTTGGTGACTGGAACTACATTTGAGATCCATTCAAGCATAATCAATAGCTTGTATAAAGACAACATTCAGGAGTTTTTCTAACTCCCCTTTGACTAGCAGAGCCACTTTGGGATGCATTTTTCTAAGTTTTTGTTTAACAGTGTTTAGCATCCGGATGGACCACTAGATGATGCATGACTACATAAGGGTCTAGACCTGGCATATCTTCATATGTCCAAGCGAAGACATCTTCATACTCTTTAAGGAATGCAATGTATTGTTCTTGTTTTTCTTGACTTAATTCTGATCCAATATTGATTATGTGAGGATTGTCCTCAGTTCCAATATTAATTTTAATGACGTTTTCTACCTCCATGTGTAGATCTCTTTCAAAATTAGGTGGGGCGGGTGAAACGCCCAATTCTTGTAATTCTTGTAAGGTTAATTTGGATAATTCATCTTGAGGATTAGTGGCCTCAAGTTGGGCTATAGTTGGTATAGAACCATCAAAATAAAATCCATTGTGTAACATCTCTTCAATAGAGACATCATGGAAGATATCTCCTTCCAACTCTTCATCGGGGTCAACAATCATTTCAGGGTAAGCTATGGATAGCATGTTACATGAAAATGACTAATTTTTAAGAGGCAAATCAACATGCCTATCCAAATAATCTTGATAACATATGAGATGATCATCATCTTCAAAAGGAAAGGGTTGACCCTTACTAGGAAATAGGCCCACACCACAACGAGCAGGCCACGGTTCTACCTCGAAAGGTTCTTTCATGCCATTTTGGAAAGGTCCCAAGCCTTTCCCTTTATATCCCATTTTAAGCATCATGGGTTTAGCTTTAATATATTCATTGGTAAAATAACACCGAGCGTATCCCTCATGATGAGTTTTGATATTCCGGGGATTCTTCCCCAGTCATATCCTTTATAAATGAAGGCACAACTCCCGACTTGGTAAGTACTTCCCATAGGTTGTGGGAGGCCCAAAGTACGAGGAGATGGCGGTAAGTTATTTAAAAGAATTGAATCTCGCATGAAAGCATTTGTCTTTTCTGATATTAAGGTTGTGGATAAATCTGGTAAAAGTTCATCGAAAAGGGCATAAGATGTAGAAGGATTATTCCCTATATCTTTAGATGTGGAAGGAATGATAGATGTGTCTATAGGTTTTGAATTTATAGGGATTGAACATGAAGGATTGGTTGTAGATTTAAGATCTTTTTGAGGTTCTAGAGTGATTTGTTTAGAGGATTGTTGATCTATATAGGAGGATGAAATTACTGGAGGGGAAATAGGTGAGGTTATGGGTGTGTGTTTCACATGTTTAGATGAAAAATAAGAACTAGGATGTGTGGATGACAGAGCAGGGCAAAATTGCACTCCAATAGGTTCTGCCAAAGCACACATATCAAAGGGTCTAGGGTCACCATGGATAGTGACCAACTGATTTTTAAATTCGAATTTAACACATTGGTGTAAAGTTGATGGGACCGCTCGCATCGCATTGATCCAAGGGCGACCCAAAAGTATATTGTACGATGTTGGGAAATGTACAATAAACACGGTTGTTTCTAGGGTTCTAGGACCGACTTGCAAGGGGATGGTAATAACTCCACATGTTTCTTGTGTTTCGTCATTGAAATCTTTGATAATCATATCAGTTTTCTTCATTTCATCACTTCTAAAGCCAAATCGTTGGTAGAAGTCAAAAGTGCAAATGTTTAGAGATGAGCCATTATCAATCAAGACTCGTTTGACAACTACATCCCCAATTAGAGCAAGTAATATATAAGGGATTATCCTTATGTAAACTGTGTTGTGGGATATCTTTATCCCGAAAGTCAATACAATCAACCTCTCGAGTGATGATAGTATTGGCCATAGCTTCAGGTTGGATGTTTTGAGGTACCATCATTTGGCTTAATGTAAGCATCAACTCATCCCTATGGGTGGGAGAAGATCTTAATAAATCCAAAAGGGAAATTCTGGTTGTAGTATTGGACAATTGCTCATTAATATTGTAAGGGGGTTTAGGTTGAACATTAGGAGCATGATTCCCTTTATTGGGATTTTTCAAAACAAATGGAGCCGATCCATCATTCTGATTTGATTCTTGTTGAGAATTTTGAGCTCGTTGTTGGGTAACGACTCCAATGGTACCTACAATGTTATATTGAAGACGTTGAACTGGCCTCGGTCTAGCATTTATGGCTTGTTCATTTGGGAGGAATTGATTAGAAGAGGGTCGAGTAGTAACTCTTCTAGGAAATGGTTCTTCTGGAACCATGGCATCTATGACGGGTTGAATAGGATCTGATTCATTTTCAGAACTATTCGATTGGTTTGAAGTAATGTCTAGTTCACTTTCACTATCTGATTCTACATCACTAGAATCAAAAGTTTGAAAATTATGTAAAGGCCTGGTCGTAACCAGGGATAAGGTCGTGTCAAATATTTGAGGATCTTGAATAGGTAATTGTCCGCTAATGGTTCCTACATATCGGGTAGGAGGGGGAACATTATGATGTTCGATTTGATTGGCTACCTCTTTACCATGTCTTGGTAAAGGGTGTTGGAATATGTCTAATGTTTGATTAGCATTTTGATTTTGATTTTGGGGAACGGTCTTTTGAGTATTATTAGGAGGGTTTTGTTTAGGTTGGAAGGCTTGCACTTCCATTTCATTATTATCAATCAAATCTTGTATTTTATGTTTCAACCTTTTACAAGCGTTGGTAGAGTGTCCAGGTCCTCTATGGAAATCATAGTGTAAGTCAGCTCTGTATCCGGGTATAGTTGGATCAGGTTCTCGGATAGCTGGTAATTGGATCAAACCTCTTTCGAGTAATTGAGGTAAAATAGTTGATAAGGGTTGATTCAATCTAGTAAATTCTCGAGGAGGCTTATCAGGAGGTTTCAATATAAATTTTTCTGTTGTCTTCGTTGCATTGACATTAGCAACATTTCTACTGTCAGTGACTCCATCACCGACAACTTGTTTGTTTTTATATTGATTTTTGGATGTTTTCTCATCATCCTTCTTCCTAAGTTGGCCTCTCCTAATGAGGGCATCTTCTACTCTTCGAGCTAAATCTATAGCTTGATCGAAGGTAGTTAAAGTAGCAGTTGATAGTTCATAAGATATTTGTTCTTGTAAATTATTGATAAAAATTGCCAACATTTCCCTATAAGGTAGCACAAAGTGCAGCTTTTCTTGTCAATTGCCTCCATCTAGCTAAGAAATCGACAAAACATTCATCCTTGTCTTGTTTTAAGTTGTATAAATCTTTAATGGTTACATGCCTCTCGATGTAGGCACTAAATTGATGGACAAATGATTCAGCTGTTTCTTCAAAGTTTCTCAAAGAATGAGTGGGCAACTGATAGTACCACTCTAATGCCATTCCACCTAAACTTTTTGGGAACATTTTTAGTAATAGCAAGTCATCATGTGATATATCATGACATGCTATCCTAAACATGCGAAGATGCTCTATGGGATCTTCGGTTCCTTTATATATAGGCAAGATGGGCATGGGAAAATGCTTAGGGTATGGTTGAGCTACAACTATGGGATCCAAAGGTTGACTACAGATCTCTCGATAATTGTACGAGGGATGGTAGGGATCTATCTGGTCCATACGTGAAGCTAATTATTTCACCATGGCTTCCAGATTACTAGTTTGCCCCCCATATTGGTTTGGTAGGGCATTGACATGGGTTTTATGGGCATATGATGGAGGGACATGAAGATTAGATGCCATGTTACTATTGTGTAAATTGTTGGTAGGAAAAGTGTTATGAAGGAACTTTGAAGTTGTATTATGTTGTATTCCATATTGTTGAAAATTGGTGTTTGGCTTCGTTTTAGGTTTTTGTTTACTTGAAGCATATTGCTCAATAGTTTGGCGAAATAAAGTAGTGAAGGAAGGTTTCTTTTGTGTGGGAATGATTTTAGGTTGAATAACAGGTTCCTTAGGAGGTTGGGTAACCTGTTGTTTTGACATGTTTTGAATCATAGTGACCATGTCTGTATTGGATGGCCCAGCCTTGTCACTTTCTTGGTCAATGAAAGACAAGGGATTAGTGCGCACATCATACATATATTCCATGGTTGCTTGAGTGTTACTAATTTGCCCTTTATCAATACGAACTGCCACATTAAGGGCATCAATGTTATCATCAAGAAATTTCTTGAAATGATCTATGTTGTCAAAAGCAATAGTTCCATCTGGAGCTACTCTAGGGGATGAGGATCCATCCTCTTTAACACTTCCTTCTTGTTCATTATCTTCACCTAGGTCATGTTCTGATTGATCTAGAGTTTTTCCTTCCGGAATTGGATCTTCAGGAAGGACATTTGGGTCTCTAGTTGTATCTTGTAACCAATCTTCTTCTTCTCCTAAAGTTTCTTTACCATTCCTAAGTTTAGGCATGGTGCTTTAATTTTGATTTCAGCAAAAAAAAAATATATATATATATATATATATATATATATATATATATGCAACAAATTAAGAGGTATATATTTACTATATACCTACTACAATATTTGAAATGAAATGTTTAAGTTTTTGCTATGTTTTTAGTTTTTTTTTTTTTTCAAAAGGTTATGATGCATTCACGTCGGGTTCACCAAAATGTATCGCTCCAAATTTTTCGCACCCTTACCTTCAGGCTATAGGATCCGTGCCCGGAAGGAGGATGGGAAAAGGATGTCACGGTACCTCGGACTGAGAGGACTTGCGAAGGTCCCGCCTCTCAAGGGAGGTGTATTTTGATGATTTTTCGACGGATGGTGGGTTCACCAGGAAACATTTAATGGTAGTTTCCACGCCTAGGTTTGGAATGTGTTTTTATGTGTTTGTTTTTAGCCTTAAGCATTCATATCCTAGGTTTGGCCAAATGAATCTAAATTAATCTATATGAAAGTGCAGATTTAATGAATACAAAAAGCAGAATTAAGACAGAAAAAAATAAATTACAGAATATTAAAAGCAGAATACCTGATCCGGATGTCTGATGGAGATTCTGATGTTTGAAGTAGTCAGGATCGCCTCTGATTTGACAAGATCATCTGAGATCTGACGAATTCGTCAGACGAATTCGTCAGAGACCTACAAACAGAAAAACAGATGCAAAATACAGAGAATGCGACTATGATGACAGAGGGAAACAACACAAAATAACAATATGAATACTAAACAATAGTTATGAATAGAAATTCAAACAAATTATGATATTCTAATGACAAATTATGATCTTATCATGCAACTTAAGCTATATGGGTGAACTCCAAATGCAACATAGTAATAAATAAGGATAAAACTAACTAAAATGCAAAATAAAACAACAAAAGGTATAAGAGAAAGCGCAAACTCTAGGCACTGATTGCCCCCAATGCAGATTGCAGTCAAAATCGTCTGGAAGTAATGAAATCATCTCGAATTGTGATAGGATCGTTCAAGATTTGAACGAGATCGTCTGCGACGATCTGAGCTTGCTCCAGCTGAAAATCAATGAGGTCCCTACAAGAAAACTTCAAAATAACAAATGCAAAATGATGCTCTAGGTATTCTAATGCACGCAAAATCAAGTTACAAGGAAATTCAGCCAGGGGTTGGGAAGGGAAGGTCCTAAGGATTAAATAGGCTTAGGGGAGTAGTTAGGAGGTTGGATATCATCCCTATTTGGGAGATCTCCAATGGGGGAGGGTCTCTAACGGTGCAGACATGCTTCTGCTCGGATTAGAGACCCGTTGGAACAGAAGCTAATTGTGCAAAATTAGTTTTGTGACAAGATCGTCTGGACGTCCTAGCCTAGATGAAATCGTCAGATCTGGGGCGATATCGTCTGATCAACGACGATATCGTCAAACGGTCAAAACAACCTCTAAAAATGGCACGAAAAAGGGGGAAACGGATTACTCGATGATTAACAGGCGGTTTGGGAGGTTAAAATTTGAATTTAAATTATTTACTAGGATGAATGTAATTACTAGAATTTCACTAAGCCAATTTTAGGGTGCTATAGTTTCTCCTTCCATGACTGTTCATTTTCTCCTTCCATGACTGTTCGTTTTCTCCTTCCCTTGTGTATGTATGTGTTTTGGTTTCCAAAAAGACTTTTCGTTTCTATTTTGTGGCCCTTCGTTTCCTTTTCTCCACATGGGCATGTGTCCGCTTCTTTCCATGTGTAACGATCATCTTAAATGATTTCAAATCATTAAAGATTCCTTATGTAACGTTTTGTCTTATTCATTGAATATTTTCCTTATGTGACAAATTACCTTATTCAATATTTGATTTATTCCTTATAGGTCCATGTCACTATGTAGTCTTCAGTTTCACTATCCTGGTGTTCATCACTAATATCATACACACTATCAACTACTCTGTTTCTTTGGTGAAAATGCAACATGTCGCGATATCGTGACACTTTTGTTTCTCTGCCTGCCTGCCCTTTTTGAGTCACAAAAATGCAACATGTCGCGATATCACGAAACTTTTGTTTCTCTGTCTGCCTGCCCTTTTTGAGTCGCAAAAATGCAACATATCGTGATATCGCGACACTTTTTCCTTCTTGCTCTTTCTCTTTGCTTTGGACCGCAAAAATGCAACATGTCGCGATATCGCAACACTTTTTCTTTCTTGTTCTTTCTCTTTGCTTTGTACCACAAAAATGCAACATGTCGCGATATCGTGACACTTTTTCTTTCTTGTTCTTTCTTTTCTCTTTTGGCTACGAAAATGCAACATGTCGCGATATCGCAACACTTTTTTCTCCTTGTTTTTTCTCTTTGCTTTGGATCGCGAAAATGCAACATGTTGCGATATCGTGACACTTTTTTTCTTTGTGATGTTTTGCTTTTTCTTTGATCTTTAGCATATGGGCCACTTCAGTCTTCTTGGAAAATATGCAAAAAGGTGTGTCCCCAATTTTGGGGTACGTTGTGGAGCAACCACAACATGACAATTTTTTCAACTTTGCACAAACAACCTGTAACAACTTCACCCAAACATCAAAAACATCGTCATAAGCATTTAACATCACTGTACATACTCTGAATAACCTCTAAACTCTTGTCCACTACATCAACCGATCTATCTGACTGTGTTGACAATAATGACAATACTGTCACTGCATCTTGCTCAACAAATTCCTATAGCAGAAGCTTGATGACCTTTTGTGGCAGGACATTGACAGGTGTTTTTAGCATAAGTTTCATTTACAAGCATCATTTCAATTATGCAAGAGTAACTAGGTTTCAATTCTACAAATGTAACTTAGGATTTCATTTTAGCAACATTTAAATTCAACAATTTAAATTATGTTATTTTAATTCTATAAAGGTAGATTAGACTTTTAATTTAACAATTCTAATTTCTGCAATTATAATTAGATTTCAATTCCTATAACTTAGAATTAGTTTTTAGTTCCTACAAGTTTCCATTATGCAGATTAGGTTTAGTGTGACACCAAAAGGCTAAACCAAATCTGTCTCACCTAATAAATGCTTGAAATTTGAATGCCTGAATTGTACTCTACCCTATCTTTCTATCGTAGACAGCCTTGGACACCACCCCAGATTGATAATATCTTTGAGATTTAATGATGTGCTTAAAGACAATGCATTAGATGCAATATTAATGGTAAGGTATATGAGGTGTTGGAACCATTTCTTGCATCCACGGGATTCGATTGTCACTCTACAAGAAACTATTTGAAACCAATGAGCTATTATAGGCTCTGGTAAACCTGCCTCTTCATTTTTATTAAAAACAATTATTGCTACAGGAAAACTACAGAATAGGTAAGGAAACCTGTTGGAACCATTTCTTGCATCCATAGGATCTGATTGTCATGCTATAAGAACCCGTTTGAAACCAACGAGCTATTGTAGGCTCTGGTCAACCTGTCTCTTCATTTTGATTTAAAATAGCTATTGCTATAGGAGAAAATATAGAATGGGTAAGGAAAACCCAGTGGTAATCTTATGATTCTACAATTATTACACGCTCCAGATTAGAATTATACTATATGTATTAAAATGACCATACAATAAAAATAACCAATATTATGCCTTATGTAGGTTGATGCCTAGATTCATTGGGCTATTATAGCAATTTAACAACGTTTGTAACATGAAAAATAAAGAACGAGATTGAGAGAGAATTGACACTATCATATTCATTTGAATATCATAATAAACATAACAGTTGACCAATGATAGAAACGTATGTAATATATTAAAATAATGTAACACATTACGTAGTAACACACAATACTACAACAAAGAATTAATAGAAATGAAACTCAGAATTGTATTGATTTTTCATAAAGTATTAGGGAAGAATAATCTCAACTTCTTAAGCACTTTCCTATCAAAATATTGCATGAGAAAGGGAATAACAAGAAATAATAGAAAATAGACACACAAAAGGAGATACAACATCACAAATAGTAGGGCACTCAAGTATACCTCTTAGCAAAAATGCTATCTAAATGCTTGATGCAGATTCAGACCGTAGCTACTTCATTTTGTAGCCTTTGGTTCTTGAATCTATTATTTTTGGTACAATCCTAGCCCTAGACTTGTCATCATCTAATTAGATCTTCTCTTTATGTTGTCCTAATGGCGCGGCTCTGGATCTCTCGTTAAGATTTACTCTTGGATTTAAGGGAACTCTTGTGTTGGATAGATTTGACACACATGTTTTTCTTCTTTTGCTTATTTATGTAATGCATCTATACTTAGGTATATTCTACTACTTCCTGCTTGCCCTAGTCAGCTGGATATGCAGTGGAAATTTGACCAGACAACCACAGAATAAGATGATGGATGGACGGGGACCCGACGTGATGGTGAAGGGAAGAGGTGGGCTACTAGGGTCGAAAGGATGGGATGGCGTTAGTTACATGGTGGTTACAAGGGATGAGAGAGCGAAGGAGGTGGCTTCACACAATGGATGGTGGTGAGATGGCACTATGTGGGGAGAATGATGCGGGCATTTAAGAGAGAATTCCTAAAAAGAGGGGGGCAATGATAAGTAGGAGGAAGTAGGGAATGGAAAACAAGATCTAGAAGCACATATACGTAGCTTCCCTAACTATACTCTGTCGGAGTTTCCCCTATGTAACTATATTCCATCAAAGTGTGGAGTGAAAGGCCAAATCCATAACTTGCTCTTTGTGTGTTTTCTTCATCTTTTGGAGTTGCAAAGTAGGAAACAATTGTACTTATGCATTGTGCACTCTATCATTTTTCTCTGTGATGCTTCTTTAGCCACCGTTCACTGTCCCTTTTATAAGTTGAGGACCTGGGTATGAGCTCATTCAAAAAGGTTTGTTATTTTTTTTATCATATGATACGCTATCATCCTCATAATATGATCCTCGGCTTAAGCTTCAGGATTTGTCTTCGAATTAGTCCATCTTGGGCTTGTCTCGGTACTGTATGTTGGATTTTTTTTGACTGTTCGAACCTTTCCTTTCCTGGTCATTACCTGATTCTATGGTGTCCATTGGCTTTTTATTGGTACTATGTGTTTTGTCTTGTTACAATGTTTTGTTTGTTTTTGTGGGACCCCATTTTTTTTCTTGGCTTAGTGTATGTTCTCGTGAACTAGTAATCGTATGGTTTTTTGTATTGGTCCTTGTTTTGGGTGCCTTAAGGAATAGACACCCTATTTTAGGATATCTGACCGTATGATTTGTTCACTGGGATGCAGACTTATGGGATATTTCAACTCATGATTATCTTTGGATGTAGATATACATTAGGCATCCTGACTTGATACATTCAGACCTAAAAAAATGTTACCCCTGTAATAACGAAGGTACACACCAATAATGATTGTGCACAGTATAGAGGATATCTTAGCATTTTATTGATTAACCAATCTTATAATAAGTGTTAAATCAAGGCTTCCATCCTATTGTGTTTATTAATATTTTATTTAAATTTTAATTTTGGGCCTTATCCTTATGTTGAATGCTAGTTATGAAAGAATAATCAAACCATTGCTAACCTTTGTTTCAATACATGCTTTTAATAATCACATTACCTCATCGTTGGGTTATCGTTCGATCAATCATGTGATCCTTTGCAGTCGTCTGATTATCTCTTATCGTTCAGGTAGATTGGTCAAGCGCGATCGTTGGATATGGTCGAGATTCACCATGATCATCGGATCTGGTAGATCTACACTACTTTTTATCGACCATCGATTCCCTCTGATGGTCTTCGATTAAAGCATAACTGTTGGATTAAATCAGGACTAGGCATGACTGTTTGATGAAGATATAATCACCCTCTTCTTAAAGGAT
Organism: Wollemia nobilis; assembly: GCA_028583015.1. NCBI lineage: Eukaryota > Viridiplantae > Streptophyta > Pinopsida > Araucariales > Araucariaceae > Wollemia > Wollemia nobilis. The sequence continues at coordinate 1,134,263 of JAQPPZ010014852.1, read as the reverse complement.
GATAGCTTTGATGGAGTGCTACCGTCGGATCTTTCTTGGTACAAGTGTGGTCGTTGGATCGATCAACGATGGATGCTCTTATCCTTTGTATGGGTCTGATTAGATCATGGTCATTAGATTTATATTGGCCAAGCACTGTCATCAGATTGGAATGTAATGATACTATTATTAGTAGATGTTAGCTCCCATCAAGCACTACCCTTGGATCTTTCCCGATTGCACGCGATTGTCGAATCTTGCCTTGCTTTTATACGATTGGTCATCCTTTAATAATTTCATGAACTCGTAGTCGTAGGATCTTTGCTTGAATTGGGTGCGACCATTGGATTACTCTTGATGCTTTGTATGTCCTTGGTTAAATTGTGGTTGTCAAATTTCAGTGGGTTGGGTGTTGTAGATATTTGTTTATTTTGGTTTTTCCTTTAAGCGAAGCATTGCCGTTGGATCTAAGCAGGATTAGGCACGACCGTCGATATTCCTCAGACCTACACAAGCTTTATTTATGAGCATGGTTAATCTCTTTAGACTTACCCTTGGTGTTTTGAGGCATAGTGCAACCGTCAGATTAAATTTTGCTCAAGCGCAACTGTCAGATCTTTAGTAACCTACGAGTTAGGTAATCGAAAGGTATACGCTTTTGATTTTTATTAATCTTGTTTAGGAGAAAAGGGGGATGATCAGTAACGTATTAAACCCTTACTAATGCATGATCAACCCTAGATTTACCTTTAAGTCACCCAATACTCTTACCATTCCATAATTCAAATTTTGAATTGAGTGCAGCCGTCGGATCTCGATCAAGATTGGTGCAATCGTTGATCTCTTTCAACCTGCAGGGTCAGTTACCAAGGGGACTTGATTTTAACCTTTGATTAAGCCAAAAGAGGGATAATTATCCAATGCATTAGATCCTCAAGTTTAAATTAATCTTGAGGTCTTTAGCATTTTTAATGCACCTTTAATGAGAGTGCTACCATCCGATCAGATCTCAATCAAGCGTTATCATTAGATTTACCTGATTAGCTCACTGCTTAATTAAAGGGGGCACATACCCTTAATGTTTGGATTAATTTTTTCTTTCAATACTTTAGACTTTAATTCCTTTGACCACAACATTTTAAAGAGTTGTTTAATTTAAGCAAGCGCGTCCATTGGATTTTTCTTTGATGGAGTGCTACCCTTAGATCTGTTTTAAGCTACTTCACATTTAATGAAAAAGAATAGGGGGATGAACATACCCTTAAATTATTAGCATATGGTGAGATGTTTTTCGCAGGACTGCCCAAACTTCCGAACTCGTTTCGGCCATATCTCACTCATCCGAACTCGGATTGAGCTGAAATTTTGAGGGTAGATGCCTAAAAAACCCTAGAACGTCTCCACCAATTTTCATATCATTTGGAGCAACACATATCCTAGCGCATCCCTATGTGTGAATGATATATTTGGCAAGCGGCTATGCGAGGGTTTCATCTGGGTTGAGTGCAAGCAGCTCCAGAGGTTGGTTTTTAGGGCCTTTGGGCCCTAGCGGCCAATATTTTTGTGGTTTATGCTCAATATTTTAGCAGGAAATGTTGCAGGGGATACAAGATGGGTTAGAAATTTGTCTTTCAATAGATCATACTATGAACTTGAGTGACAACGACTTCCAATTTGTTGCACAAAAGAAAAGTGAAAACCATACCTTTCCATGGCGTCTAGGGCAAGGATTAAAGAGATCACGAAACAAGTTTCAAGCAGTTGATCAAAAAATGGCTCATATCTCAAGTGAATCTGGTGCTAAGGTGCACCCACAAAATAATTCTACTGTGAAAACCCCTGTCAAGGGTAAGAATTTCGAAGACTCAGTCCCAAAAATGAATTTTAGGGATGCCCTTCGTGGTGGACAGCCTCAGCCCAATGCTAATATCAATATTAGGGCTTCCCATAAACCTCTAAGAATGCCTAAGATTGATCCCAAGAAAATGGAGTCAGGATGTCTTAAAGCAACTGATGGAACTCCTATTGTTAAGCTTGATATGGGTAACATTCAGATTGGCATTGAAGATTTGGAAAAAAGAGGACTAATTTGTCGGTTCGTGGGTTTTCGTCCGAGTCTATCTGCTTTCAAAGTCTGGGCTGCAAAAAGCTGGAAAACTAAAGGTGAGTTACAAATCTCTATTTATCCAAATGGTTATTTTCTTGTTTTATTTGCTAATAATGAAGATAGAGAGAAAACTTTTCAAGGGGGTCCTTGGTTTTTTGGAAGGGCAGGGCTTTTCATGAAGCCCTGGCATACTAAATTTAAAGTCGAAGAAGAGATGCCTTCTATAGCTCCCGTGTGGGTTAGACTCTTTGGCCTCCCTATTGAATTTTGGAATCCTACTATTTTTTCTTCAATTGGAAACTCTTTAGGAACTTTTATGATGATTGTTGATTGTACTCAAAATTTTGAACATATTATTTATGCTCGGATTTGTGTTTTAATGGATTTTGACAAACCCCTACCTAAAAAGATCACATTACAATTTGGGGAAGACACTTGGGAGCAAGTAGTGGACTATGAGAACATTCCTTTTCGTTGTAGAATTTGCCATGAATATGGTCATTTGGCCAGTGCTTGCCCAAATAAAATTCTTGATCAAAAGAAAGAAGATATAAACTCAACAGGTTTCCAAATACCTAAGAAGAAGAACACTAAAAAAAAACCAGTTATGAAGGATCAATCAAAGTCATTTGCTAATATGTTTGAAATCCTTTCCACAAATGATGTCCCAAGTGAGGAAGAGGAAATAATGGAAACTGAAATCTTAGAAACACAATTTAAATATGAAGGGAAGAACTCAGAGACAAACCAACAAATCAAAGGTTTTCAACAGAAAAAAAAGGAGAAAATTTACACAAGAAAAACAATATTTCAAATGTCAAAACTTCAAATAATGCAAGTCCCAATATAGACTCCATTGAACCATCTAGTAAAATTTTGGCTGTGTATGAGCATTCTTCAAGGTTAGAAGCCATCTCAGATTCAATTGGAATAAGTCAAGAAACAGGGAAAAAAAATTGAAGATGGATTCTAATCAAAAAGTAGGTCGCAAGACCAATCAATATCATATGGTAAAAGAAGGTGAAAAGCTTGTAGAGGAAGGTAAGATTAATGCCCTTCCCAAATTTTTTAGCCCTGGTATTAATGAAGATCATCACTTGGAATATTAGAGGACTCAAAGGGAGTCTTTCAAAACAAAATGAAATTAGAAGAATGATTCAGATAAATCATCCACATCTTGTTTTCCTTCAAGAAACAAAGATGTCAATGGAGGATATGGACTTAATTGCCAATAAAATTTGGCCAACTGGAAAAGTGGTTTCCCTTAGTTCCCAAGGGACTTCGGGTGGCATTGCTTGTCTTTGGGACCCAAAAGAGGTAGTTATTCACCATATGGTTGGCAGTTGGGGTTTGTTGGCTATAGCTATTCAAAGTAGACATTCCAACCAGATTATGCTCTACATTATCTGTTTATGCCTCGACTTCTTTGGAGGAAAAAAGAAGACAATGGAAGGATATTACTCATATTATCTCTCATTTTCCTAAAGCTTGGATCTTGATCGGAGGAGATTTCAATACCATCCTCTCTCTGGATGAGAAAAGGGGGGGAAATAGAAATTTGGACAAAAGCACTGACCTCATGAGCGAATATATTGCAAACCTCCATCTTGTGGATATCCAACCAGATAATGGCCTTATGACTTGGTCTAATAGAAGGCAAGGCTTAGCTTGTATAATGGAGAGATTGGATAGGTTTTTGCTCTCTGAAAATTTCTTAATCCATGGTCACATTCCTAAAGTGAAGACTCTTAATAATGTTGGTTCGGATCATTGGCCAATCATGGTGGAAATGTGGAAAACCAATGTGAGTTTCTCTCCTTTTCATTTTCAATTAATGTGGCTTAGAGACATTTCCTTCAGACCTCGTGTGCAACAATGGTGGAAGGAAGGTAAACCTAGGCATGGGACTAAGATGTTCTGTTTTGCCAAAAGACCGCAATACATTAAATCCAAAATCAAGACTTGGAACTGGAAAGAGTTTGGGGATGTTCATAAAAAAAACATGAAGTTATTGCTCATCTTGAAAATTTGAATAAGAAAATCCATTTAGATGGCCTCACAGAGAAGAGAAGTGCAGATGAAATTAAACTCACAACTCAGTTAGAGGAATGGGAAAAAAGAGAAGAAATCTTATGGAAGCAAAAATCTAGAATTCAATGGCTCAAAGAAGGAGATCGAAACACAAATTTCTTCCACAAATCTCTTCTAGCTCGAAGATCTCACAACTTTATTTCTTCCTTAAAATCAGATTCTGGAGATGTTGTTTATACTTGGGATGGCATGAACTCTATTGTTGTTGATTACTTTTCCAATATTTTTGCTGCTACTCCTCTTGACTCAGCTTCACAACAAAATGTTCTTCAAGCAATCCCTTCTCTTATCACTTCTGAGGAGAACTCTATTTTGACTGCTCCTGTTACTATCAATGAGCTTCAACAAGTAGTTTTTAAAATGCAAAAAGGGAAAACCCCGAGTCCTGATGGTTTTCCTATTGAGTTCTACCAAGAGTTCTGGGATATCCTTCATGTTGATTTATTAGAGGTGGTGGAAGAAGCCAGGAAAGCCAAAGAAATTTTGAAGGTTATCAATAAAACTTATATTACTCTTGTTCCAAAAGCTCAAGAGGTTGATCATATCTCAGCTTTTAGACCTATTGCTTTATGTAATGTTCTTCTCAAAATCATTACTAAAATCATGGCAGAAAGGTTGAAGCCTCTTTTGCATAAGATTATTTCCCTAGAGCAAGGGGGATATGTGGAAGGACGTCAAATAGTAGATGAGATAGTTCTTGCTCAGGAAGCCATCCATTCCATGGATATGCAAAATTCTCCTTCTATGTTCATTCGGTTAGACTTATCCAAAGCTTATGACAAAGTGGATTGGCACTTCCTTATCAAAGTTTTGAGGCAATTTGGTTTCTCTAAGGATTGGATGGATTGGATTATGGGATGTATCTCTTTAGTTTCCTACTTAGTTCTTATCAATGGCAGGCCTTCTCAGTCTTTCCCAGCTTCCAGAGGTATTAGGCAAGGTGACCCGCTATCCCCTTATTTATTCATCATTCTTGCTGAATGCTTGGGTAGGACTATAACCAAAAAGAGGGAAAACAAAACCCTTGAGGGAGTTACCATTGCTCATGGAGCTAGACCTATCTCTCATCTTCAATTTGTGGATGACTCTACTCTTTTAGGTAAAGCTACGATTAAGGAAGCTTCTAATATTAAGCAAATCATTAGCTATTTTTCTAAGGCTATCGGGCAGTTGATCAATGAAGACAAATCTAAAGTTATTTTCTTTCACCGCTCTGCTAGACAGGAATCCATGGTCTTGGATAAATTAAGATATAAGAAGACCTCTCTTCCAATCACTTATTTAGGTATTCCCATAAATATTCAAAGGCAGAAAAATAAATATTGGAATTGGTTGTTGGACAAAGTCAAGAAGAAAATTGGAAAGTGGACCAACAAGTGGCTTTCTTCTGGGGGTAGAATCACCTTGGTAAAATCAGTCCTTCAAGCTATTCCTATTTATGTTTCTTCCATTTTGAATATCCCAAAGGCTGTTCTTCGAGAATTGGATCAAATCAGTCATCGTTTCCTTTGGAGTGGTACTAAGGAGAAAAGAAAATGGGCCTTGGTGAAATGGGATACTTTATGTCTTCCTAAGAGTGAAGGGGGTTAGGATTCCGGTCTTCAATTAATAACAACAAAGCTTTAGCTACTAAATTATATTGGAGGATGTTGCATAACCCCAATGCTCTTTGGGCCAATAATCTTCATGCTAAATATGCTGAGAACAAAAGTCCTGAAGACCTTGTTCGCTATCAACTTCCTACCAAAGGTTCTCCCATTTTAGCAGTTCTTAAGACTGGTGAGGATTTGATAAAGAAAAAATTATTTTGGATCATTCATAATGGTCAACATGCAAATTTTTGGACAGATTCTTGGGATGGTCACAAGCCTTTGATAACTCGGTTTCCGATTGGAGGCCTTGGATGGAGGAGCTTCACCGAGCTAATTGGATAAAGGTGGCTAATTATCGTCGGTACCATACTGGTAATTCAAAGGTTGGTAGATATTGGATCCCTATTGAGGACTGGCCTATTCAAATCCCAGAAAGGCAAAGACAAGATATCCAAGGCATCCTTCATATGAGATCCCTCTCTTGGTCCCATGAAAAAGATTGTTTTGGATGGAACAACACTACTAAGGGTGAGTATTCAGTTGCTCAAGGTTATTTGACCTTATGCCATAATAATCCCAACCATTCTTCTGACATATTTTCTCAATTGTGGGCTCAAAAGCTCTGGCCTAAGGTGAGGTTCTTTAATTGGCTTTTATTGCATCGTAGGGTGCTTACTGGTGAGCAACTTATGAAGCGTGGTTTTCATGGCCCTTTTAGATGTGAAATGTGTGAAGAGAATGTAGAAAATATCAACCATATTTTTATTGAGTGTACTTTAGCCTCTGAGCTATGGAGGAGAATGGCCACTTTACTTGGCTTACAAGTGGTCCAATTTTTTTACTTTTGAACAACTTTGGAGGGATTGGCCTAATCAAGAGGGTGTTGATCATTTTATTAGGCAATTAGTTTGGATGGGTTCTACCATTCTTCTTTGGAATATTTGGAATGAAAGGAACAACCAAATTTTTAATCAAGATAGGAAGGATATTCACTATATTTGGCAAAAGACCATAGCCAACTTAGTTGAATCAGTCCATCAACTCCTTAATCACCCCCAAAACTCCCACCAAATATGGGATCAAGTGATGCAAAGATTGAAGATTAAACCTTCTAAGGGCAACCAACTTAAAGGGAATGTGAGTATTAGTAAGATGGATAGGACTAGAAATTGGCAACCTCCTCCTAAGGATTTTGGAAAAGTCAATACTGATGGAGCCTCTAGAGGGAACCCTAGAAAAGCTAGTGTGGGAGGAATTGGTAGACTTTCAGATGGCTCCCCGGTTTTTACTTTTGCTGAGAATTTGGGTATTCTTTCCAATAACCTTGCTGAGGGGTATGGTATCCTCAGAGGCCTTCAGGAGGCTACTAAGGTTGGATGGGAAAAGGTGTTAGTTGAGTCCGACTCTCAACTTATGATTAATCTCTTGAAGACTCCTTCTAAGAATCATAAGGTGGATTGGAGAATAAAAATAATTATTGAGAAGATTCAGTTAATCCAGATGGGATTTTTGAAAGTTGATTACAATCATGTGGTCAGAGATCAAAACAAGAGTGTTGATGCTTTAGCTAATTGGGCTTTGGACAAAGGTGATCTTACTTGTTATGGCCACCCTCCTATATGGTGGGCTTCTCAAATTAGGGAAGCTCTTCTTTCTATCATTTCTTTGGATGGCTCCAGTTCTGAAGGTACCTAGTTTCTTCTTGTTTTTTTTTTTTGCTTCTCTTTGGTTCATTCAGTTTTTTTTTAGTTCCCTAGCTCATTCTATTCTTTATTTTGTTTCCTCTATTGATTCTTGCCTTAATAGTCTTCTGGTCTAGATAGGTCATTGTTTTGTTCATTTTTTTTTCTTCTTCTTTTTTTTTTTGTTTAGTTTTTTAAGGTGGGTGGGTTCTTTTGTTTTGTTTTGTTTTTGTGTTCTTTGTGTTGTTTTTTGTTGTTCTTGTGTTTTTGTTGTTTTTTTTTTTTTTATGTTTTTTGTTATTGTTCTTGTGTTTTTTTCATTCTTGTTCTTGGGTTTCTCTTTGTTTGTGTTATTTCGTGTTTTTATGTGTGAGTGTTTTCTATGTTTTTTGTTTTTGTTTATTGTCTATTGTTGGTTGTTTTTTATTTTTATTTTTATTTTATTTATTATATTTTTTAGGTTTTGGTTGTGTTTATTTTTCATGTTTTTTTTGGGTTATGTCTTTGTAGTGTTATGTTGTTTTTGTCTTGTTTGTGTTTTGTTATGTGGTTCTTGTGTTTTTCTATGTGGTTTGTGTTGTGGTTTCTTTTATCTTATTGTGCGTGTTTGGTTGTGCTTTTGTTTTTGACACACTCAAGGAGCATGTTTTTTATTTTATTTTATTATTTTTGTTGTTATTTACTTATTTTTAAATTGGTTTTGTGTGTTTGTTTGCTCCTTGAGTATGTCAAAGGTGGTAGGCCAGGTCCGAGTCCTGGGCATTTTTGGTGGAATGGATACCCCTGCCTCCTTGGGTCTTACCCGAAAGTGGCATCCCTTTTGGGATGTTTTCCACAAATAAAAAATAAAAAAATTATTAGCATATGGTTTAGTACTTAGGGACTTTAGACCATGGTGATTTATTTTTATTTTTTTATTAATGTGTTTTGATAAGAAGGCTTTACATTTGATTCATGGGTCATGATCCTTTCTTTAAAGTCAGTTTTTTTATTTTACCATGGTACCGGATGCTCCAATAATTTGGCTTAATGACTTTTTCAAATGATAATACAACGGTCACAAGTTCACATCCAAACCAAAAAGGTTTAGGTAGAATTCAAACTTTCAAACATATGGAAGTCAACCCTTCTCAGATGAAAAATGCAACAAAGACTAGCAATCTTCTATCAATCATATTGAAAACCAAAAATTTAAATTTGGGGGTTTTTAGATGTTGAGTTAATTTTGGCTCCAACATAGGCTCTGACTAGGACAATGTGCCGAAAACATAAGGCACTTGAGAATTACAGAATCTCCTGGTTTATTGCAATTTTGGATAAAAATTCAAATCATCTTGACTTTTAAACAAAGCTTGAAAAACAAAACATAACAATTTTTAAACTAAAAAATTGTACAAACAACAGGACATCAAAGTAATAGAGTATTGAAAAACTGTAACTCCCTTTTATTCACTTTGGAAACTAGGGTCAAAATTTTAGAAATAGATGAGTTTTTTTTTAGATATATTGTAATGCTTGTTTTAGCTAAGTCATAGGATATGATTACACAAAACTTTTCAAAGCTATTTGTTCCATCATGCTTTGGCCCATGTGTGTGTTTGTGCATTTATTTTGATTTCTACATCTTTCAAAACTTTGCCATATCTGAGTAAAACAGTTAAGCCTAATATGTGATTTCGCTCTTTAAAATTTTCACCATTCTACAGGGCTCCACTGCTAGTCAAACATCTATAGCCCTGGTGGAGTTGCTTCTAATCCCATCCAGTTTTACCCTACTACCAGTCAAGTGTTTGTAGTCCCAATAGAGGTTTTCCAAGATATCTCAGGCAGTGACTCAATTTTACTTTATTGTAATTTTTCGTGCTTGTTTGAGAAGTATTTGATATAAGTAAATTATGCAAAGAGTATGCTTGAGTTGAGGATTAGTTTCTAGCTATAAAGGATGAGTGTAATGATTTTTAGCTCAACCACCCTCTCAAAGATAACTCGGTTATTTGGACCTTCGAAGTCACCTTAAGTATCATTTGTAATGTGAGGCTTTGACATGATGTTTCAATCAACTCTGTTTTCATCCTGTTTTATCTCATATCAAATAACTATTGCATAAACACTCATATTTGAAAAAATTGTAAACCTCATCAGAGTCTAAAATAAATCTCCTTTCTTCTTATTATTTTTGGAGGAATCAATAGTAATGTATACTCATCAAACTAAGAATACCATGTGTAATAGTAAACTCAGAATTATGCTAACAATAAAAGAAAAGCTTATCTAGTACACAAAATAACAAAATACATCACTCTATTTTTGGGGTTTTTTATTTTTCTACTTTTTTTATATATTCAACAAGGATTGTACTTATTGAGGTGTTTGCCATTAATAGGGATAGCTATTAGTCCTCCCTATAAATTCTACAACTTGTAAGTATTCTACCCTATAACATGGGCTATCTGGTATGGACCAATCCATTTTGGTTCGAATTTTCCTTTTTCACCATGCTTATCATTTTTAGGATCCCAATAGATGACTATATCTCCTTGAGAAAAAGGAGTACCCTTGGATTTTTTATTGAACAAATTCATATTTTTTTGGGTTTGTTCGATCATTCTATTAAGGTTTTATCTTATTTTCTCTTCTAATAGGACAATCTGGTCTAGCCTTCTTTGTAAAGGGTTGGGGTCTTCATGATCCTGCAATAAGAGGGAAAGTGCCAATTTTTCTATTCTTGAGGGTAATAAGGATTTCTCTCCATATACCATCTCATAGGGAGTCCTTCATGTGTTTCTTTTAACAGACAACCTATCAACCCATAGAGCAAATTTGAGTTCACTGTCCCATCCCCTTTTGTTCTTACCCAATGATATTTTTATTCTAGTTATTACATTTTTATTTGATGACTCAGCAAGACCATTTCCTTGGGGGTAATAATTAGTAGAATGGGATAGTTCAATTCCATATTCAACACAAAACTCTACCATTTCATATGAAACAAAATATTGTGCATTATCTGTTACTAGTTTTTGAGGAACTTCAAACCTGGTTAGAATGTTTTCTTCCAAGAATTTGATGATGGTGGTAGTTGTGGATGTCCTTAGAGGTGCAACTTCTACCCACTTTGTAAAGTAATCTATTGCAGTTATGATCCACTTATGTTGGCCAGATGAATTAGGCTTGATCTCTCCAATTAGGTCAATACCCCATTGGGCAAAGGGTGCCTCAATGATTACATGCTTGAGGGGCATGGATGCCAGTTGCTTCTTTCCTGCAAAAACTTGGCAATTATGATAGTTCCTAACATATTTATATACATCTTTAAAAATGGAAGGCCAATAATATCCCGCTCTCATTATTTTATTAGTTGTGGCTTTTGGAGCAAAATGTCCTCCATAGAAACCATTATGAAATTCATTAATTATTTCTGGGACTTCATTTTCATATAAATAGACTAATAACACTCCATCTAGGTGCTTCCAGTAAAGCACACCATCCTGCACATAATATTTCTGAGCTTGAAGTTTCATTGACCTCATTCTATTTGTTGATATATCTCTAGGAAAAGATAGAGTTTGTAGATATGCCAAAATTTCATCATACCATTTACATTCTTGATTATTGATTCTTCTGTTATCATGCATTTCATCTACTATGATGACATTATTAGAGTCCTCTCCTTTATATGCCAAATATTTGGCTAAGCCTTGTCCTTTTATAGTTTTGACTATTTTGAACTCAGCATCATATTGCAAAAGCTTCACCATCCATCTTGCTAGCCTTCCTAACAGTTCATATTGGGTAAAAATATCTTTTATTGTTATGAAAGGGATGCAACAATAAACTTTGTTTGAACCAAATATACCTTTGAAATGTTCTAAAGATTGAATAATTGCATAAGCATGCTTTTCCAATAAGGTGTATTTAAGATGTGCTCCTTTCAGACCTGAACTCATGAAGGCTATTGGCTTTTCATTATTTTCATCATCTTTTTGTGAAATAACTGCAGCAATTGAATGTTCAGATGCATATGAATAAATGTTAAAATCTTTAGAATAGTTAGGGCAACTTAGAGTTGGAGTAATAGAAATGGCTTCTTTTATTCTATTGAATGCTTCCATATTTTCTACTATCCATTTTATTTCTCCAGTTTTCTTAACCATATCATTTATGGGTTTGGTCATCTCTACAAAATTTGGAACAAATATTCTGATAAAATTTATTTTGCCAAAGAATGACCTGACACCTTTTAAATTTCTGGGAGGGGGAATTTTGAAAATAGCTTCAATTATTTCTGGATCAATATTTATTCCTTTTTCTAAAACTATATGACCTAACAAATTTCCTTGTGTAGTCCCGAATATGCACTTCTTTGGATTTAGAGAAATTCCAAATTCTTTGCATCGAGCAAAAACTGCAACCAAATGTTCTAAATGATCTTCTAGATTTTTAGAGAATACTGTGATATCATCCAGGTAGACAACTACTATTTTGAACATCAATCCTTTGAAGGCAAAATCCATTGCCCTCTAAAAAGTAGCACCTGCATTCATCAGTCCAAAAGGTATTCTTAAATATTCAAATGTGCCCCAAGGTGTAGTGAATGCGGTTTTATGTTTGTCTTCTAGATTAATCTGAATTTGATTGTATCCAAAAAATCCATCTAACAGGGATAATCTAGTTGAACCAACTACTACTTGCAATAGTTGTTCCATATTGGGCAATGGGTAATTGTATTTCAATGAACTCTTATTTAAATTTCTTAAGTCTACACAGAGTCTGATATCACCATTCTTTTTTCTGACTGGCACTAAATTGGATATCCAAGAAGAAAATTTTACCCTTATGATTATTTTAGAATCTAGCAAATTTTGTACTTCCTTTTGCATTATTGGGTGAAGGGTGGGATTGTACTTCCTCTATTTCTATCTAAATGGCTTGGAATCTTCCTTCAAGGGTATTATGTGTGTCATTACATATGTTTTGAAGGTTTTAAGGTCTTCATAAGTCCAAATAAAATGTTTTTTTTCTTCTTTAAGAAACTGATGTATCCAGCCTTTTCTTTTACAGGTAAGGCCATGTCTACCTTCACTATTATGGGTTATCTCATTGTACCAATGTTAATATCTTCAGATATTACCTCTCTGCTTAAAGGCTTGTAAGCTTTTTCAAAATCATCAAATATACTTTCCAGAGAAACTAATCCTTTAGGTATCTTATTTATTTTCAATTGAATTACTTCTACTGGTTCTCCTATTTGTTCTTTTAGCTTTTCCTCATCCTTTTCATCATAGATTATATATGCATATTAGTTTTGTAGAGTCATAAAATCTTTAATATCTATATCATCTTGAAAGACCTGTAGGTAAACTATGTTATCTGGCATAGAAGGCTTATAGATTGAAATAGTTGGGAATCTATCCATATAGTCTATAGTTATCTCTAGGTGATCTAGGCTTGAGGTATTCACAGCTAAGAGATCTACTATATATATATATATATATATATATATATATATATATATATATATATATATTTTTTTTTTTTTTTTTTTGAATTTACATGGTGGAATCGATAGTCGCCACAAATCCAGGTAGGATGTCCGGCTTTTATGGCCGCCATAGTATTCTGCGTTGTCCACCCTAGAAGCCGCCACACATATCTTCACATAGTATGCCCCTATAACCACCATGCCACAATCATTTTAAACCTTTTACACCACTAAAAGCACCAAGAAAGGGACAAGTGTTATAAATGAGATATTGAAATCTAAGAATTTTTCAATTTCTTCCAATACTGCATTTTTATATTGCTTAAGCTTAGAATGCTTGGTTTGATATTTACCTTTGATTTGTTGTATAATAAGTTATGCATCCTGTGTTATAGACAAGTATTTAATGCCTAATTATTTTGCTTTCTTTAACCTTAGCAATACATATTCATACTCAAGCTACATTATTTATGCAAGGAAATTCCAGTCTATAAGGGATACCAAGATAATTTCCTTTTATATCAGTAAAATTAACACTTGCACCTACTCCATATTAGGATTTAGCTCCATAAAAATAAATGGTCCACATTTCTTGGGTTAATAATCTATCTGATTCAACATCTACCATTTTCATAACTTTTGGATCCATATTCATTACTTCTGATACTTCCACCAGGAATGGGTTATGCCATATGGAGTAAACTCTCAATCCTTTTTCTTCCATAGAGCTTACTAAGTTTATCATGGTTTCATTTGTTTGAATTAATTCTACATAATGCTTGTTAAATGGTTCCCTTCATAAGATTATGTTATCCTTATCCGTTATTGGTATTGTGGCATAGGACCAGTCCAATTGGATTGAACTTCCTAGTTGTTCTACCCAATGTCTATTGAGTAATAAAGATAAGAATGGGTAAACATAAACTACTGCAACGTCCATGACTATGCCCTTTTTTGGGTGTTGGTACAAGAAAACCAATAATCCTGTTATCACCCCTACATAAGGAATTTGTCTTCTATCCATTACAGAAATAGGGGTGGAATACCTTGTACAGATTAATCCCATTTGATTAGCTATTAATTTGAGCATGATATTGTGTGAGGCTCCACTATATAACATGCAATTATGAATCACATACCTTTCCCCTTCATGTGAATTATACATCAATAATACATAGAAGGGTTTGACAGAGGATGGTGATCTTGCATCATGTTGGTTTTGTCTAGCAACATGACAAGTTGGATCTTTTTTTTGTTCTACTAGTCCAAATTCTCTCAGACTTGTTCTCTGTATTGTTGAACTTTCATAAGTTCTCCAAATGTGATGTTAACCTTTTGCTTACTGAGTTTTGACACATCATCAAATTCTATCTTCCTTATATCCAATTGTTTATTACTTTCTTCTTTGGGAATCTCTTCCTCTAATTCTATTACTTCAGGAGTAATTTTTTTGAGGATTCTATCAGTTTTCTCTTTATTGATATTCTTATTTATGAAATTTTGTTTTCTTGTTTCACTTGTAGAAGCTTTCTCTGTTCGGTCTGGGATAGTCCTATTTCTTAAATTCAGAGTATGGGTAGCCTCTAATTCTTCAAATTCTTGAGCAGTGGGGATTAATTTCCCTTGCTTCATTTTTTCATATCTTAACTCATGTGGTTTCTACAAGATTTGAGTACCTTCAGCTACTAAGATTTAAATATAATGATTTGAAGCATACTTATCCATATTCTCTTCAAATAACCTTTCTCTGGATTCATCTTCCATAGACCAACAAGCATTGATTCTTATATCCTCTTTTGAATCAACATGTATATCTACATTGCACCGATCACTTAGGTGAATTCCACATGCATCAAGGTTATGTGGTGCATCACAAGTAGAATAAAAAATGGGTAATCCTTCTGCTATGTTTACAGATGGTATAGGGTTAGGAACACTGTTTTGATCTCTGTCAAAGTCTTTATTTTTCTAGTTATTGTTTCCATTATTCCTACTCCTATTTCCTTCTTCAAAACCATTTTTGTTTTCTTAATTCCTATTGAATTTTTTCTTAAAGGGAGGACGGTTTCAACATGTGGTCGCTATGTTTGTGAAGATTCACCATTATTTCCATTATTTATTTCAATTTTTGCTAACTTGTTATTCACGGTATTGAACATCTCAACCATTTGATTAGTCAATTTCTCCATTGGATCAATTTAAGTTATTCTTTGTATATCAAATGCTACTCTTTTAGGTTTTCTTTTAGGTAGGTTGACTTCCAAAGAATAAGGTTGCATCTTACCACTGTCAAACATATTTCTTTCTATATCCATTGCTTTTTCCATACAACCATCAATGGCAGTGGCTTGTTCTTGCCTCAGCTCATAGTTAAACTCTCCCTGAAAAGCATTCTTATAAAATCAAATAGACTGAATATCACTAGGCCTAAGGTTAGCAGGGATTTTGTTTCTGGTCTTTGAAAATATTCTGTTAAAATCACTAACAGCCTCATTTTCTTTTTTCTTCATAGTGGCCAATTTTGTTAGCAGAGATTGTTCATTTTTTATTTCCCTATATTTCTTCAGTAAAAATAGCTTCCATTTTAGTGAAGTCTGAGATGTCATCATTAGGAAGATAATTGAACCACTCTCTAGAATATTTTTCTAAAGTTTGTAAAAATAGTCTTAAGGCTACGTCTTCATGTTCAACCTCTAAACTATCAATTGCATACAAAAAACTCTTGATGTGATCTTCTCTAGTTACTGCATTATTTTCTAAGAATTTTGGGAGGTATTTGTGAGATTTATTGGGCAAGGCATTTAAATTTATGGGTAACACAAAAGGCCTATATATATTGGTTCTCCATAGATAAACATTAGCCTGGGCCATTGTTACTATAGGATTCAAATTCACAGTAGCAATACTTATAGGAATATGGGTTTGGGATGCTTGGGTATAGCCTGAATTATTTAATCCTATATTAAAACCTACAGGACTATGGGACTGAGATGACTCTAATGTGTTGTCTACAGTAGCATTTAGAATTTCATCTATAGTAATATCAACAACAACAGTATCTCGAATTATATTTTTTTTTACGTACTTGTTGCTACTAAAATAAGATCTATTTTAATACATGGTACTCTTAAGAAGTGGGATTTTTTATTATGGGTAAATACCACTAGATTATCGAATTGAGGAAAAAGCTCCTTATCGCTTCTCCTAGTGTGCGCTAGCACATTCTACTCCTTTCTTGATTTTTATTTTTTGGGTTCATCCAGATATAGTCGCCAGCACGAGTAGTGCAGAAAGAACATATGTGCTTATCAAGATTGCTTGATATTTAACACTTAGCATCACAGGGGATGTTTCTTGGAGTAATTCAAGAAAATAAAGAAACTCATAAACTCACTTTAAAAGCAATTGAAAAACACGGGCAAGAAAGAAAATAAAGAACATAAAAATGTAAAAATTAAAACGAAGGTTCTTTATTCTTATTGGCTGCCTATTGATTAAAAAATAATCGTTGAAAGAAAACTATTAAGAAGATAATCAAATATTTCTATCAAGTCCTCCCTGATAATGGTGCAAAAACATTGTTGGCATCAGATTGATGGGTTAAAGCACATAAAATGTCATTGGGAAACAAACTTAAAAATATATGTATTTAACATATAGGTTCATTCCTTGGAAACGACGCCAAAAGACTATTGGAACCATTTTTTGCATCCATAGGATTTGATTGTCACGCTACAAGAAACCGTTTGAAACCAACAAGCTATTACAGGCTCTGGTCAACCTACCTCTTCATTCTAATTTAAAACAACTATTGCTACAGGAGAAACTATAGAATGGGTAAGGAAACCCCAGTGATAATATTATGATTCTATAATTATTACATGCTCCAAATCAGAATTATACTATATGTATTAAAATGACCAAACAATGAAAATAATCAATATTATACTTTATGTAGACTAGTGCCTAGATTCATTGGGTTGTTATAGCAATTTAACAACGTTTGTAACATGAAAAATAAAGAACGAGATTAAGAGAGAATTGGCACTATCATATTCATTTGAATATCATAATAAACATAACATTTGGCCAATGACAAAAACATATGTAATATATTCAAATAATGTAACACATTACGTAGTAATACACAATACCACGACAAAGAATTAATAGGAATGAAACTCAAAATTGTATTAATTTTTCATAAAGTATTACATGCAGAGTGGGCGGGATGGCTTTTAACTCTGTTTTTCTCAAAGAAATGTATCAATACAATGAAGACACTCTGTTCAAATAATGTAATAGGTCTCTCCTACTCTCCTTGTTTCAATTTGGCAATAGTAGAGTCTTTGAATCTCAGGCTCAGTAGGACAAAAAATAATCTCAACTTCTTGAGAACTTTCCTATCAAAATCTTGCATGACAAAGGGAAGAATAAGAAATGACAAAGAAAATAGACACACAAAAGGAGATACAACAACACAACTAGCAGGGCACTCAAGTATACCTCTTAGCAAAAATGCTATCTAAATGCTTGATGCAACTATAGTTGCTTCCTTTTATAGCCTCTAGTTCTTAAATCTGTTATTTTTGGTACAATCGTAGCCCCACACTTGTCATCATCTAATTTGATTTTCTCTTTATGTTGTCCAATTGGCGCATCTCTGGATCTCTCATTAAGATTTAATCTTGGATTGAAGGGAGCTGTTGTGCCAAATAGATTCGACACACTTGTTTTTATTATTTTGCTTAGTTATGCAATGCATCTATACATAGGTATATTTTGCTACTTCTTGCTTACCCTTGTCAGGTGGATATGTAGTGGAAATTTGACCATGCAACCACAAAACAAGATGACAAAGGACAGACGGGGACCTGACGTGATGGTGAAGGGAAGAGGTGGGGTGCTAGGGTCAGAAGGATGGGATGGCATTGGTTACATGGTGGTTACGAGGGAGGAGAGAGTGAAGGGCATGGTTTCATACAATGAAGGTGATATGGCACTATGTGGGGAGAACGACAGGGAGATCAAGAGAGAATGCCTAGAAAGAGGGGAGTAATGATAAGTAGGAGGAAGGAGGGAATGGAAAACAAGATTTGGAAGCACATATATGTAGCTTCCCTAACTATACTTTGTCGGAGTTTCCTCTATGTAACTATATTATGTCGAAGCACAGAGTGAAAGGTCGAAACCATAACTTGCTCTTCGTGTGCTTTCTTTGTCTTCTGAAGTTGTAGATCAGGAAATGACTATACTCATGCATTGTGCACTCTATCATTTTTCTTTGTGATGCTTCTTTAGTTGCCCTTCACTATCCCTTTTATAAGTTGAGGACCTATGAATGAGCTCATTTAAAAAGGTTTATTATTATTTTTTATCATATGATACATCGTCATCCTCATAATCTGATCCTCGAATTGAGTGTCAAGATTTGTCTTTGGATCAGTCCGTATTAGGCTTGTCTTGGTACCATATGCTAGATTTTTTTTGACTGTTTGAACCTTTCCTTCCCTGGTCATTACTTGATTCTATGGTGTCCATTGGCTTTTTCTTGGTACTATGTGTTTTGCCTTGCTGCAATGGTTTTGTTTTTTTGGTAGGACCCCCCTTTTTTTCTTGGCTTAGTGTATGTTCTCGTGAACTGGTAATCATTTGGTTTTTTGTATTGGTCCTTGTTTTGGGTGCCTTAAGGAATAGCCACCCTATTTTGAATATCTGACCGTATGATTTATTCACTAGGATGCAGACTTATGGGATATTTCAACTCGTGATTATCTCTAGATGCAGATATACATTAGTCATCCTAACTTGATACTTTCAGACCTAAAAAAATATTACCCCTATAATAACGAAGGTACGCGCCAATAATGATCATGCACAATATAGAGGATATCTTAGAATTTTACTAACTAACCAATCTTATAATAAGTGTTAAATCAAGACTTCCATCCTATTGCGTTTATTAATCTTTGATTTAAATTTTAAGTTTGGGTCTTATCCTTATGAGCATCAATATTTATCTTCGGATCAGTCCGTAGTAGGCTTATCTTGGTACCATATGCTGGATTTTTTTTTACTGTTCGAACCTTTCCTTCCTTGGTCATTACCTGATTTTATGGTGTCCATTGACTTTTTATTGGTACTGTGCATTTTGCCTTGCTGCAATGGTTTTGTTTTCTATTGTAGGACCCCCTTTTTTTTCTTGGCTTAGTGTATGTTCTCATGAACTGGTAATCGTCTCGTTTTTTGTATTGGTCCTTGTTTTGGGTGCCTTAGAGAATAGCCACCCTCTTTTGGGATATCTGACCGTATGATTTTTTCATTGGATGTGGACTTATGGGATCTTTCAACTCATGATTATCTTTGGACACAAATATACATTGGGCATCTTGACTTGATACTTTTAGACCTAAAAAAATGTTAGCCCTGTAATAACGAAGGTACATGCCAATAATGATCATGCACAATATAGAGGATATCTTAGCATTTTAATGATTAACCAATATTATAATAAGTGTTAAATCAAGGATTCCATCCTATTGCATTTATTAATATTTGATTTAAATTTTAACCTTATCCTTATGTCGAATGCTAGTTATGAAAGAATAATCAAACCATTGCTAACCTTCATTTCAATACATGCTTTTAATAATCACATTACCTCATCGATGGGTTACTGTTAGATCAATCATGTGATCCTACGCAATCGTTCGATTATCTCTTATCGTTTAGGTAGATTTTCTGAGCATGACCGTTGGATATGGTCGGGATTCACTACGATCGTCCAATCTGGTATATCTACACTACTTTTTATTGTCCCTCGATTCCCTTTGATGGTCTTTTATTAAAGCACAACCATTAGATTAAATCAAGAATAGGCGTGATCGTTCGATGAAGATATAATCACCTCTTCTTAAAGGATGATAGCTTTGATGGAGCGCTACCATTGAATATTTCTTGGTACGAGCGTAGTCGTTGGATCGATCAACAATGGATGTTCTTATCCTTTGTATGGATCCGATTAGATCATGGTCATTAGATTTAGATTGGCCAAGCACTATCATCAGATTGGGATGTAATGATACTCTTTTTAGTGGATGTTAGCTCTGGTCAAGTGCTACCATTAGATCTTTCCTAATTGCATGCAACCATCGGATCTTGCCCTGCTTTTATATGATTGGTCATCCTTTAATAATTTTGTGAACTCGTAGCCGTAGGATATTTGCTTGAATTGGGCATGACCGTTGGATTACTCTTGACGCTTTGTATGTCCTTGGTTAAATTGCAACCATCAAATTTTAGTGGGTTAGGTGCTACCATAGATCTTTGTTTGTTTTGGCTTTTCCTCTGAGTGAAGAACTATCGTTGGATCTAGGCAGGATTAGGCACGATCGTCGATCTTCCTCGGACCTGCACAGGATTTATTTATAAGCATATTTAATCTCTTTAGACTGACCCTTGGTGTTTCAAGGCAAAGTGCAACCGTCAGATTGACTTTTGCTCAAGCGGGACCATCAGATCTTTAGTAACCTACGAGTTAGGTAATCGAAAGGTATACACTTTTAATTTTTATTAATCTTATTTAGGAGAAAATGGAGATGATCAGTAACATATTAAACCCTTACTAATATGTGATCAACCCTAGATTTACCTTTAAGTCACCTGATACTCTTACCATTCCATTGTTCGGGTTTTGAATTGAGCGTAGCCATCGGATCTCAATCAAGATTGGTGTGATTGTTGATCTCTTTCAACCTGCAGGATCAGTTACCAAGGGGACTTGATTTTAACCTTTGATTAAACTAAAAGGGAGATAATTATCCAATGTTTTAGACCCTCACTAATATTATTTAATAGTTTTAATTAATCTTGAGGTCTTTAGCCTTTTTAATGCATCTTTAATAAGAGCACTGTCATCCGATTATATCTTAATCAAGCACTATTGTTAGATTTACTTGATTAGCTAACTACTTAATTAAAGGGGGTGCATACCCTTAATGTTTTGATTAATTTTTCTTTCAAAACTTTAGACTTTAATTCCTTTGACCACAACATTTTAAAGAGTTGTTTAATCAAAGCAAGCATGTCCATTGGATTTTTCTTTGATGAAGTGCTACCCTTAGATCTGTTTTAAGGTGCCTCATATTTAATGAAAAAGAAGAGGGGAATGCACATACCCTTAAAACATTAGCATGTGGTTTAGGACTTAGGGACTTTAAATCATGGTGATTTCTTTTTAGAATTTGAATTATTATGATTAATGCATTTTGAAAAGAAGGCTTTACATTTGATTCATGGTTCATGATCCTTTCTTTAAAGTCGAGCATTTTTATTTCACCATGGTACCGGGTGCTCCAATAATTTGGCCTTAATGACTTTTTCAAATGATAATACAACGGTCATAAGTTCACATCCAAAACAAAAAGGCTTAGGTAGAATTCAAACTTTCAAACATATGGAAGTCGACTTCTTAGATGAAAAATACAACATAGGCTAGCAATCTTCTATTAATCATATTGAAAACCAAAAATTTAAATTTGGGGGTTTTTAGATGTTGAATCAATTTTGGCTCCAAAAAAACCCCAACAGTAACTTATGATAATACAAGCTTTACACACTCCAGATTTAGTTATATGTTATTTATATAAAATT
Organism: Wollemia nobilis; assembly: GCA_028583015.1. NCBI lineage: Eukaryota > Viridiplantae > Streptophyta > Pinopsida > Araucariales > Araucariaceae > Wollemia > Wollemia nobilis. The sequence continues at coordinate 1,112,678 of JAQPPZ010014852.1, read as the reverse complement.
GACCAAGCAAAGACAATTTAATTATTATGCCTTATGTAGACCGGTGCCTAGATTCATTGGGCTATTATATCAATTTAACAACGTCGATACATGAGAAAGAAAGAACGATATTAAGAAAGAATTGGTGCTATCATATCCATTTGAATATCATAACAGACATAATAGTTGGCCAATGACAGAAACGTACATAACACATTTAAATAATGTAATACATTACACAGTAACACATAGGACTGAGACAAGGAATTAATAAGAATGAAACCTAGAATTATATTGATTTTTTATAATATTACATGCAGAGTAGGTTGGATGCCTTTTAACTCTATTTTTTTCAAAGAAATGTATCAATACAATGAAGAAACTCTGTTCAAATAATGTAACAGGTCTCTTCTACTCTCTTTGCTCTAATCTGGTAATAGTAGAGTCTCTGAATCTTAAGATCAATAGAACAGGAAATAATCTCAGCTTCTTGAGTACTTTCCTATCAAAATCCTGCATATCAAAGGGAATAATAAGGGATGGCAAAGAAAATAGACACAAAAAGGAGATACAACAACACAACTAGCAAGGCACTCAAGTATACCTCTTAGAAAAAATGCAATCTAATGCTTGATGTAGATTCTGACCTCATCTGGTGTACTTATAGCTCTAGGTTCTTGAATCTATTATTTTTGGTCTTACATTTGTCACCATATCCACTGATCTTTTTGTATGTTTTCCAGCTATATAGACCTTGGATCTCCTATTGATATTTTTCCTTGGATTGAAGGGGACTCTTGTGCCTAATAGATTCGACACACTTGTTTCTCTTCTTTTTCTTGGTTATGCAATGAATCTATACTTATGTATAATATGCTTCTTCCTACTTGTCCTGGTCATGTTGATATACCATGGAAATCTGACCAAGTAGCCATAGAAAAATATTGACGAAGGACGGACAGGGACCCGATGTGATGAAGGGAAGAGGTGGCATGCTAGGGTCGAAGGGATGGGATGGCATTGATTACATGATGGTTATGAGGGAGGAGAGAGTGAAGGGAGTGGCTTCACACAATGGATGGTGGTGAGATGTTGCTACGTGGGGGGAACAACAAGGATGGTCAAGATAGAATACCTAGAAAGAGGGGGGCAGTGATAAGTAGGAGGAAGGAGGGAATGTAAAACAATATCTAGAAGCATTTATATGTGGCTTCCCTAACTATACTTCGTTAGAGTTTCCTCTCTATAACTATATTCCATCGAAGCGTGGAGTGAAAATATTTGGGTAAGCTGAAAATGCAACTTGCTCTTCACACGCTTTCTTCATCTTCAAAAGTTGTAGAGTAGGAAATGAATATACTCATGCATTTTGCACTCTACCATTTCCCTATGATTCTTCTTTAGTTGCCCTTTACTATCTCTTTTATAAGTCGAGGACCTGGGTGTGAGCTCATTTGAAATAGTTTATTTTATTTTATCGTATGATATGCCATCGTCCTCATAATCTGATCCTATGCTTGAGCATCAAGATTTGTCTTCGGATCAGTCTGTATTATGCTCATCTTGGTACCATATGTTGGATTTTTTTTTATTGTTTGAACCTTTCCTTCCCTGGTCATCACCTAATTCTATGGTGTCCATTGATATTTTATTAGTACTATGTGCTTTTCTTTGCTGCAATGGTTTTTTTTTTGTTGGGCCTTTTTGAATTAGTGCATGTTCTCGTGAATCGATAATCGCCTAGTTTTTTGTATTGTCCCTTGTTTAGGGTGCCTTAGGGAATAGCCACCTTCTTTTGGGCTATTTGACCATAGGATTTGTTTGCTGGGATGCGGGCTCATGGGATCTTTCAACTCATTATTATCATTGGATGCAGACATGCATCGGGCATCTTGGCTCGATACTTTCAAACCTATAAAAATGTCAACACTATAATATCGAAGGTACATGCTACTAATGATCATGTGCAATATAGAGGATATCTTAACATTTGGCTGGTTAATCAATTTTATAATAAGCAATAGACCAAGGCTTCCATCCTATTGCGAATATTAATCTTCGATTCAAAATTAAATTAGGGCTTTATCCTTCATTGAATACTTAGTTATTAAAAATAGTAATCAAACCATTGCTAACCTTTGCTTTAATACACAAACTCTAATAATCATATTACCTCATAAATGGGTTATCGTTTGATCAATCATGTGGTACAGTGCACTCATCTGATTATCTCTTAACGTCCAGGTAGGTTGGCCAAGTGCGACCATTGGATCTGGTCAAGATTCATCGTGATCATCAGATCTGGTAGATCTATGCTCTTTATATTCGCCCTCAATTTCCTCTAATGGTCTCGATTATAGCATAGCCATTGGATTAAATCAGAGATAAGCACGACTGTTCAATCTTGGTCAAAGACCATTTAGTCAATCAACCATTAGAACATTGTTCATATTTTTACTCCAATCACCACCATTGGATCTGATAGGTAAGGGCATGACTATCCAATGAGGATATAATCACACTCTTCTTTAAAGGATGATAGCTTTGATGGAGCGATGTTGTCAGATCTTACTTGATATAAGCGTGGTCATTGGATCGATCATCGATAGATGCTCTTGTCCTTTGTGAGGCTCTGATTATATCATGGTCATTATATTTGGATAGTTTGAGCACTGCTGTCTAATTATCCACATTGTTCCTCCTTATTAAACCAGTGTTGGATCTGAAAACATGCTACCATTGGATCTATTTGGTTCATGCACATTCGTTGATCTTTGTTGATTATTATTTTAATGAACCCTATTTTAATATTTGAGCAACTCTTTTGAAGCATGATCGTTAGATCATCCAGGATTATGCACAACCATTGGATCCGCTTGGATACAAGGGTTTTTGACTTTGACTCGGATGGGACCTTTTTATCGATCGATTGCTTTGTGATACGTGTTGTCGTTAGATCATCTTTAGTGATGGCACGTCCGTCAGATCTTCCTTAGACCTGCACATACTTTAAAATATAGTGTGAGTAATATTTTAATCTAACCTTGGCGATTTGTGGTAGAATGCGACTGTCAGATCGGCTCTCAATCGAGCGCCATAGTAGATTTTTTGTAACCTACGAGTTAGGTAACCAAAAAGTGTACGCTATTGAATTTTATTAATGTTGATTAAGCAAAAGGGGGATGATTAAAAATGTGTTAGGACCCTTGCTAAACATTATTAACCTAGCTAATCAGGACTTGGTCTTACCGCCTAATTTTCCTTTGTTTATTTGAAGCGAGTGCTACCATCAGATAATTTTGTTAAAAAGTGCATCCATTGATATTCTCCAATTTTACGCATGATTTAAACATAATATTCATCATAATACCTTGGTTTACCTTGGTGGTTTGTGGCAAACATGCATCCATTGGATCAATTTTCGATCAAGAGTAGTCGTCAGATCTTTCATGACCTTTGTACCTAAGTCTTTGAACTTTATATTGGGGTGCTTCATTAAGTCAGGCGCATCCATCTAATTTATCCATGATGAGGCGCTACCCTTAGATCTTCTATAATCTGCACACTTGATAACCGAAAGGGGTGCATCATTGTATTTCATTAATCTTGGATTAAGCTCAAACAGGGGTAATTAGTAACGTATTATACCCTTACTAATGCATGATTAATCTTAGCTTTACCTTTATGTTACCTGATACTCTTACCATTCCATCGTTTGGGTTTTGACTCGGGAGTAGCCATTGGATATCGATCAAGATTGGTACGGTCGTTGATCTCTTTCAACATGTGGGGTTAGTTACCAAGGGGCACTTGTTTTTAACCTTTGATTAAGCGAGAAAGGGGGTGATTAGCCAACATGTTAGACCCTCACTAATCTCATTTAACAGTTTTAATTAATCTTTTGGTCTTTAGCCCTTGTAATGAATCTTTTATGAGAGCACTACTATCCGATCAGATCTTGATCAAGCGCTATCATAAAATTTATCCAATTAGCTCAATGTTTAATTAAAGGGGGCGCATACCCTTAATGCTATTATTAATTTTTCTTTCAAAACTTTAGACTTTAATTCCTTTGACCACAACATTTTAAAGAGTTGATTAATCAAAGTAAGCGCATCCATTGGATTTTACTTTGATGAAGTGCTACCCTTAGATCTGTGTAAGGTGCTCAATTCTTAACGTAAGGGGGCGCATACCTTCGAGGTTTTATTTAAGACCTTAATTTCAAATCTTAGATTTCAAACTTTAGACCATGGCGTTTCATCATTAGACCTTGAATTATCTCCTTTTGGTACCTTAGGACTTGGGGGTTTACTCATTAGGCTTAGGTTTGATTATTATGTTTAATGTACTTAAAAATAAGGCTTTGCATTTGATTCATGGGTCATGATCCTCACTTTAAAGCTAGGTATTTTTTATCTTACCATGGTACCGGGCACTCAAATAATTTTGACCTTAATGACTTTTCAAATGATAATACAATGGTCATAAGCTTAAATCCAAAACAGAAACGGCTAAGTTTGATTTTGAAATTTCAAATAAATGGAAGTCAACTTCTCAAGTGAAAATGCAACGAAAGCTAGCAACTTTTGCTTATTATATCGAAACCAAAAATTTAAATTAGGGATTTCAGATATTGAGTCAATTTTGGCTCCAACACGAGGACAGCAAACCCACTCCACCATCAAGTATTTAAGATCACCATATCAAACAACCTTACCACCCTGGTGAGCTTTGAGCAAAGCACTGGTTCAAAAAAGTAGAAAGTGAGTAGAAACTCAAGAGTCTCATTTTAGTAAGATAGAGCAGTGACCAGAAACAAGATGGAGGCTTGGGGAACTGATTTCATGCTTGAAGACACAACGAAGGCAGTAAAGTTCATCACAGACTAGCTACCATATGCCGAGCTCTCAGACCAACCGTGCTCGTGAGTATGATGTATGATTTCACCCAAAAAAGTGGGCTCGATAAAAAGCTCACTCCCACACAACAATACAAGATGGAAAATACTTGTATCCAAATTTTTGCTCATATAATGGAAAATGATGATAGAGCCCCTTGGTTGCTAGTAGACCTATTCCACAAAGCAAGGAGACTACAACATAAGGGTTTTCCAAGGAGTACTAGGTGGACCAGTAATCTAGGAAAGTTGATATGTTTGAAAGTATACTACTCCCCCGACTTGTTGGCCTGGTTAGTTGTGGCATACGACGAGAAAACTAGGACATTTTGAGATAATAAAGACATGATGATGTTCAGCATAGCAGCTAGACATATTGAACAAGTCTTCAAACTGGCACTCACCAATACTCGATTGGTAAAATAGGTAATCAAAATACAGTCTCAAATATTAACTAAGAAACAAACAGTTGTATCTGCTCAAGAAGTAAAGAGACCTAGGTTGTCACTGCCCTCCATAAATGTGGTGTTGGAAAGAACTAAAGAACAAACAATTTTTAGTGATGCCCAGGAGTATGAGCTACAAATGGTAGCAAGAATAGGAGGTAGAGGAGATGATTTTGTAGCCAGAGTGGCAATAGAAACTCCTAAATCAGATATGGCAAAGGTCCACCTGCCTGCCCTATAGGAACTTGTTTTTCTTAAAGTCGATGAGAGAATCGAAGGAATGTTAGTTCTTGGAAAAGAAGGTGACATGGTCAAATTAGCCAAAGCAGTACAAGCACAAACTTTATATCAACTGCATTAGAGCAACATCGAATTGAGAAACCAACTAGAAACCAATGATAAAGAAAAAGCAGAGATGTAGGCCTTAATAAATAAACTATAGGAAGAGTTGGCACAGAAGAACACCACAGTAACTCAGCCCCCCATGGTGGTGAAAATCCTAAATTACACATACTATTTGAATTCAACAAAAAGGGAGATGTAAAAAAATATTGAGACAAAATCGAGGGGATCATTGAAATATTCAAGCAGATTAAGGTGATTCAAGTTACTACTCAAGATATGGAAAGTTTAATTAGTCAAAAAGAAGAAGACCTCGAGATCATCCGCCCTACTCTTAACTTAATGTTAGAGTATTTCGAAGAGATGCAGAATCAAGAAATACTATTGAATGATGGGACTAAGGTCAAGTGCAATATCGAGTTCATGAAGGTAGCTATGTTTGTATCCAACATGGGAAGGTGGTACAACAATGTTGTAGAAATGTTTAGTCTGTTAGATGACATAATAGAGAAATTGGTAGATGTAGGGCTATTGTTGGAATAATTTCTAGAAATTACCAGCATAGAAGATATCCTTAAAAATAAAATAGAATATTTTGATTGTGAGCCCGATGACGAGCCGGAGATGACCAAACAAACTACTTTCTTAGTAAACACTATGGAGATGTTGATCACCCACTATGAAAAAAGCAAAAATTACATTAGTATACAAAAAAAGAGGATTCTGTAAGAGATGAACATGTTAAGGTTTGTTGTGTCTTTTGACATTAATTCCTGGAAGATGATAAAAAAAAAGATCAAATGGTTGCAGTAGGGCAAAAAGGGAAAAGAGATTAAAATTTACAGCCTGCAGCTGGAAATGAGTTCCCCCCTAGAGATGAAGAACAAGTTGAATAGAAAGGGGAAACTTCCAAAATAGAAGGTCAATCAGATATTCAACAAGAAACAGAAAAAGAAGAAACCAAGGACAAAAAGGTAGATGAGGGAAGTCCCCAGTGTACTAGTATCACCGGTTGAACCAATTAGAATAAAAAGGGGCCAAAGAAAGGTGTATAGTATGAATAAAGGAAAATTATGGAAGCCAGCTGTACCAATTTTGGAAGACAAATCAGGTGATGACAAGTGTGGGGCTAGGATCAGACCAAGAATAACAGATTCAAGAACTAGAGGCTATAAAAGGAAGCATCCAGGGCCAGAATCTGCATCAAGCATTTAGAGATAGCATTTTTGCTAAGAGGTATACTTGAGTGCCCTTTTAATTTATGTTGTTGTATCTCCTTCTATATCTATTTCTTGCTCACTTCTTCTTCTCATTACTATGCAAGATTTTGATAGGAAAGTACTCAAGAAGCTGAGATTATTTCCAAACCTATTGAGCCTGAGGTTCAGAGACTCTATTGTTACTAGATTGGAACAAGAAGAGTAGGAGAGATCTGTTACATCATTTGAACAAAGTTTATTTATTGTATTGATGTATTTCTTAGAAAAACATAGTTAAAGAACATCCTGCCAACTGTGCATGTAATATTTTGTGAAATCAATATAATTTTGGGTCTCATTTCTATTATTTTTTTGTCTTGATTTTATGTGTTATATTATTTGAATGTGTTGCATACGTTTCTCTCGTTGGCCAACTATTATGTCTGTTATGATATTCGAATGAATGTAATAGTGCCAATTCTTTCTCAATCCCTTTCATTCTTCTCATTTTACAAATGTTAAATTGCTATAACAGCCCAATGAATCTAGGCACCAATCTACATAAGGCATAAAAATTAAGTTGTCTTTGCTTGGTCAATTTTATATAGATAATGTATAACTAAATCTAGAGCATGTAACACTTGTAAAATCATAAGTTTACCACTAGGGTTTCCTTACCCATTCTGTACTTTTCTTTTAGCAATATTTCATTAATCAAAATAAAGAGGCAGGTTGACTAGAGCTTGTAATAGCTCGTTGGTTTCAAATGATTTCTTGTAGCATGACAATCGAATCCTATGGATGCAAGAAATGGTTCCAACAGTACTAGAAGCAAAGAACATGGATCTAGAAGTTATGAAAATGGTAGATGTTGAATCAGATAGAGTATTAACCCAAGAAATGTGGACCATGTCTTTTGATGGAGCTAAATCCCAATCTAGAGTAGGGGCAGGTGTTAATTTGACTAATATAAAGGGAAATTACCTTGGTATCCCTTACCAACTAGAATTCCCATGCACCAATAATGTAGTTGAATATGAAGCTTTATTGCTAGGGTTAAGAAAAGCAAAAGAATTAGGCATTAATTACTTGACTATAACAAGGGATGCAGAGCTAATCATACAGTAAATCAAAGGTAAATATCAAACCAAGCATCCTAGGCTAAAGCAATATAAAAATGCAGTGTTAAAGAAAATTAAAAAAAATTAACTTTTAATATATCATTTATTCTAAGAGAATAAAATCATATTGCAGATCTTTTAGCTGTGAATGCCTCAGGCCTAGATCATCCAGAGATAACTACAGAATATATGGATAGATTCCCAACTATTTCAGTCTATAAGCCTTTTGTGCTAGATAACATAGTTTACCTACAGGTCTTTCAAGATGATGTAGACATTAAAGATTTTTTTACTCTTCAAAATCAATATGCAGATATAATCTATGACGAAAAGGATGAATACAAGCTAAAAAACCAAATAGGAGAACCAGTAGAAGTAATCCAGTTGAAATCCAATAGGATACCCAAAGTATTGGTTTCTCTAAAAAGTCTATTTGATGATTTTGACAAAGCTTACAAGCCTTTATGCAAAGAAGTAATATTTGAAGACATTAACATTGGTACAATGAAAGAACCCAAAATAGTGAAGGTATATATGGCCTTACCTGCAAAAGAAAAGGTTGGATACATCATCTTCTTAAATAAAAACAAAGAACATTTTGCTTGGACTTATGAAGACCTTAAAACCTTCAAAACGGATGTAATGACACACATAATACCCTTGAAGGAAGATTCCAAGCCATTTAGATAGAAACAAAGGAAATACAACCCTACTTTGCACCCAATAATGCAAAAGGAGGTACAAAAATTGCTAGATTCCAAAATAATCAGAAAGGTAAGATTTTCTTCTTGGATATCCAATTTAGTGCCAGTAAAAAGAAAAATGGTGATATTAGACTCTGTGTAGATTTCAAAAATTTAAACAAGAGTTAATTAAAAGACAATTACCCACTATCCAATATGGAACAACTATTGCAAGCAGTATTTAGTTCATCTAGATTGTCCCTGTTAGATGGATTTTCTAGATACAAACAAATTCAAATTAATCTAGAAGACATACATAAAACAACATTCACTACACCTTGGGGCGCATTTGAATATTTAAGAATACCTTTTGGCCTGATGAATGTAGGTGCTATATTTTAGAGAGCAATGGACTTTGCCTTCAAAGGATTAATATTCAAAATTGTAGTTGTATACCTGGATGATATCACAGTATTTTCTAAGAATCCAAAAGATCACTTAGAACACTTAGCTACAGTTTTTGCTCAATGCAAAGAATTGGAATTTCTCTAAATCCCAAGAAGTGCATATTTGGAACTACACAAGTAAAATTGTTAGGTCATATAGTTTCAGAATAAAGAAATAAGCATTGAACCTAAAATAATAGAAGCTATTTCCAAAATTCCTCCTCCTAAGAACTTAAAAGGAGTCAGGTCATTCTTTGGAAAAATAAATTTTGTTAGAATATTTATCCCAAATTTTGTAGAGATGACCAAACCCATAAATGACATGGTTAAGAAAACTAGAGAAATAAAATGGATAGAAAAAAATATGAAAGCATTCAATAGAATAAAATAAGTCATTTCTATTACTCCAGCCCTAAGTTGCCCTGATTATTCTAAATATTTTAACATTTATTCATATGCATATGAACATTCAATTGTTGCAGTTCTTTCACAAAAATATGATGAAAATAATAAAATGCCAATAGCCTTCATAAGTTCAAGTCTGAAAGGAGCACATCTTAAATATACCTTACTTGAAAAGCATGCTTATGTAGTTGTTCAATCTTTAGAACATTTTAAAAGTATATTCAGTTCAAACAAATTTTATTTTTGCATTCCTTTTATAAAAATAAAATATATTTTTACCCAATCTGAGCCATTAGGAAGGCCAACAAGATGGATGGTGAAACTTTTGCAATATGATGTCGAATTCAAAATAGTTGAAATTGTAAAAGGACAGTGCTTATCCAAATACCTGGATATAGAGGAGAGGACTCTAATAATGTCATCACAATAGATGAAATGCATTATAATAGAAGAATCAATAATGAAGAATATAAATAGTATGATGAAATTCTAGCATATTTACAAACATTGTCTTTTTCCAAAGATATATCAACAAATAGAATGAGGTCAATAAAGCTTCAAGCTCAAAAATATCATGTGCAAGATGGTGTGCTTTATTGGAAGCACCCTGATGGAGTGTTATTAGTTTGTTTATATGAAAATAAAGTCCCAAAAATAATTAATGAATTTCATGATGGTTTCTGCCAAGGACATTTTGCTCCAAAAACCACAGCTAATAAAATAATGAGAGTAGGATATTATTGGCCTTCTATTTTTAAATATATACATAAATATGTTAGGAACTATTATAACTACCAGGTTTTTGTAGGAAAGAATCAACTAGCAGCCATGCCCTTCAAACCAATAATCATCGAAGAACCATTCACCCAATGGGGCATTGACCTAATTGGAGAGATTAAGCCTAATTCATCAGGACAATACAAGTGGATCATAACTGCTATGGACTACTTCACCAAATGGGTAGAGGTTGCTCCTCTAAGAAGCTCCACAAGTGCCACCATTATCAAATTCTTGGAAGAAAACATTCTAACCAGGTTTTGGAGATTCTAAAAAATTAATAATAGATAATGGGCAATATTTTGTTTCATATGAAATGGTAGAATTCTATACACTAACTATGGAATTGAACTCTCATATTCTGCTAATTATTACCCCCAAGGGAATGGTCTTGCTGAACTATCAAATAAAAATGTAATAACTAGAATAAAAAATATCATTGAGTAAGAACAAAAGAGGATGGGACAATGAATTAAAATTTGCTCTTTGGGTTGATAGGTTTTCTATCAAAAGAAACACAGGAAGGACTCCCTATGAAAAGGTAAAATGGAGAGAAAGCCTTATTACCCTCAAGAATAGAAAAATTAGCACTTTATCTCTTTTTGCAAGATCATTAAGACCCCAACCCTTTACAAATAATGCTAGACCAAATTGTCTTATTAGAAGAGCAAAGAAGAGAAACCCTTAATAGAATGATGGAACAAACCTAAAAAACTATGAAATTGTTTAATAAGAAATCCAAGGATACTCTTTTTTCTCAAGGAGATATAGTCATCTATTGGGACCCTAAAAATGATAAGCATGGTGAAAAGGGTAAACTCGAACCTAAATGGATTGGTCCATACCATATATCCCATGTTATAGATCATAATACTTACAAGTTGCAGACTTTGCAAGGAGAACTAATGGCTATCCCTATTAATGGCCAACACCTCAAGATGTACAATCCCTGTTGAAGGTGAAAATAATATATATATATATACAAAAATATATAGAAAAACAAAAACCCCAAAAATAGAGTGATGTATTTTGTTGTTATTTTGTTTACCAGGTAAGGTTTTCTTTTCTTGTTGGTATAGTTCTGATTTTGTTGTTTCATATGGTATTCTTAGTTTGATAAGCATACATTACTTTTGGTTCCTCCAAAAACAATAAGAAGAAAGGAGATTTATTTTAGACTTTGATGAGGTCCAAAGAACAGAGTTACCTTTGAGAAGGTGGTTGAGCTAAAAATCATTACACTCATCTTTTTTAGCCAGAAACTAATCCTCAACTTAGGCATACTTATTGCATAATTTGCTTATATCAAAATACTTCTCAAACAAGAAAGAAAATCAAAATAAAGTAAGTTGAGTCACTACCTGAGATATCTTGGAAAACCTCTACCGGGGCTATAAACACTTGATTGGTAGTAGAGTAAAATCGGATGGGATTAGAAGCAACTCCATCGAGGCTATAGATGCTTGACTAACAGTGGAGCCCTGCAGAATGGTGAAAATATTTAAGAGTGAAATCATACATTAGGCTTAACTATTTTTCTCAGATATGGCAAAGTTCTGGAAGACTTAAAAATCAAAATGAGTGAACAAACACACACATGGGGAAAAGCATGATGGAACAAATAGCTTTGAAAAATTATGTGTAATCATATCCTATGACTTAGCTAAAACAAACATAACAATATATCTAAAAAACTCATCTATTTCTAAAATTTTGACCCTAGTTTCCAAATTGAATAAAAGGAATTATAGTTTTCAATGCTCTATTACTTTGATATTATGCCGTTGTTATAGTTTTTCAATCTAAAAATTTGTTATGTTTTATTTTTAAGCTTTACTTATTAGTCTTGATGATTTGAATTTTTAAGATTGCAACAAAACCAGGAGATTCTATAATTCTCAAGTGCCTCATATTTTCAGCACCTTGTCCCAGTCAGAGCCTATGTTGGAGCCAAAATTGACTCAACATCTGAAACCCCCAATTTAAAATTTTTATTTCAATAAAATTAACAAAAGTTGCTAGCCTCTGTTGCATTTTCGTTTGAGAAATTGACTTCCATATGTTTGAAATTTGAAATTAACCTTAGCCATATTTGGTTTGATTTTATGACCGTTGTTTTATCTTATAAACACCTCTTGCAAAGGTCAAATATCTAAAATAACTGGGTTTTTGACGGTTAGGTTTATAATCCATGAATTTAATGTGAAGCCTTCTTTTCAAATATATTAATCATAATAATCGGACCTAAGCCTAATGAATAAACCCCTAAGTCCTAAAAGTATTAAAAAGAGATGATTCAAGGTCTAATGAGAGAACACCATGGTCTAAATTCTGAAAACCTAAGATTCGATAAAAAATTAATTAAAACCTTGAGGGTATGCACCCCCTAAAATTAAACATTGAGCTAATCAGGTAAATCTGATGGCAGCGCTTGATTACAATCTAATCGAACGGTTGCACTCTCATAAAAGGTTCATTAAAAGGGCTAAAGGCTGAAATATTAATTAAAATTGTTAAATAAGATTAGCGAGGGTCTAACGCATTAGCTAATTAAAAACAAGTGCCCCTTGGTAACTAATCCTTCAGGTTGGAAGAAATCAACAGCTGCGCCAATCTTGATCAAGATCCGATAGCCGCGCTCGAGTCAAAATTCAAACAATAGAATGGTGCACATCAACCTACCGAGATCTAACGACCACGATCTAATCAAAGCCCCATAAAAGACAAGAGTGCACATCATGGGTCGATCCAACAGTTGTACTCATACCAAGTAAGATTTGATGGTAGTGCTTTATCATATCAATCATCCATTAAGAAGGTTGTGATTGTATCTTAATCGAATGACTGCACTCTACCTATCGGTTTGACGGTGGTGATTGGATTAAAAAAGATGACAATGTCCAAATTATCAATTGACTAAGTGGTATTTGACCAAGATCGAATGGATGTGCTTATTCCTGAGTAAATATAATAGTTGCGCTTACTCATGACCATCAAAGGGAAATAATATCAAATAAAAAGAGCATAGATCTACCAGATCCAACGATAGTAGTGAATCCCGACCAAATTTGATAGTTGCGCATGACCAATTTACTTGGAGGTTAAGAGACATGGTCCATTTCATTGTTGAACAATTGATTAAGGTTTAAAAAGGGTTTGATCACGTTGATAATGATCCCCCATTCTTGATAAACCCTGGCACATGTCTAGATAATCGAACGAACACGTAGAATCACATGGTTGATCAAACGGTAGACCATTGGTAAGGTAATCTGGTCATTAAAGGTCATCCATTAACCAAAGGTTAGTAATTTTGATTACTCTCTAATAAGTGAATATCAAACGTAGGATAAAGCTCTAATTAAATTTTGAGACAAAGGTTAATATCCTCAATAAAATAAATGTATGAATTGACTAACCAATTGAAGGTTAGAATATCCCACCATTGATATATACCTTCCATATTATAAATCTAACATTCTTGCAAGTTCGAAGGTGTCGAACACAGGTATGTGAAGCAAATCCCATCCAACAGTCATCATGAGTTGATGTATCCAATGGGCACACACTTCAATAACCAAATCTGATGACAGATCCCCAAAATGATCACTACTAGGTTAACGGTGTAACTATTCTCAAAGTTGAATCTCTTCCAAGACCAAGAAGGCAAAACCCTTTCTCATGAAAAGCCACCATCGCCACGTTTGTATTTCCACATTGGAAGGACGTCCAATTCGGTAACCAATAGGGAAGTTACGAATGATTGTAAGTACACAAATCAAAGTCCTTACGGATGTGCAGGATGAGGAAAGCCACCTACCATTAACTGTCTGACATTAGAAAGTGACGCTTCGACAAAAATCTATTGGAAAATTTTAAAAGGCAGTTGGTGACAATATTAATGAGAAGTTATGCGAGCACAGTGAACCCACATCACCATCAAGTATTTAAAATCACCATATCGAACAACCTTACCACCCTAGTAATCTTGAGCGAAGGACTGGTTCGAAAGAGTAGAAAGTGAGCATAGATTTGAGAACTTCATTTCAGTAAGCTAAAATAGTTACCAAGAGTAAGATGGAGGCTTGGGGAAATGACTTCGTACCTAAAGACATAGAGGAAGCAATGAAGTTTTTCACAGACTAGTTGCCATATGCTGAGCTTCCCGGACCAGTTGTGCCTAGGATTATGATGTATGATTTAGCCCAAAAAAGTGGGCCCAATAAAAAGCTCACTCCTGCGCAACAGTATGATATGGAAAATACTTGTATTTAAATTTTTGCTCGTATGATGGAAAATGATGATAGAGCCCCTTGGTTGCTAGCAGATCTATTTCACAAAGCTAGAAGACTGTAGCATAAGGGTTTTCCTAGGAGTAATAGGTGGACCAGTAATCTGGAAAAATTGATATGTTTGAAGGTATACTACTCCCCCAAATTGTTAGCCCAATTAGCTATGGCATACAACGAGAAAACTAAAACATTTTGAGATAATAAAGATAGACCGGTATTCAGCATAGCAGCTAGGCATATCGAGCAAGTTTTCAAACTGGCACTGCTAATACTCAGATGGTAAAGTAGGTAATTGAAAGGCAGTCTCAAATGTTAACAAAGGTAGATATTTTTAAATCAATTTTTGAAGAGCATGAGAAAATAGTTGATATTTTTAAATCAATTGTCAAGCTCTGTTCAACCTGCCTCTTTATTCAGATTAAAATAGATATTGCTAAAGAAACATACAGAATGGGTAAGGAAACCCTTTGTGGTAAACTTATGATTTTACAAGTATTACACACTCTAGATTTTAGTTATACAATATTTATATTAAAATTGACCAATCAAAAACAACTTAATTATTATGCCTTATGTAGATTGGTGCCTAGCTTCATTGGGTTGTTATAGTAATTTAACAACATTTGTAAAATGAGAAGAATGAAAGGGATTGAGAAAGAATTGACACTATTACATTCATTTGAATATCATAACAGACATAACAGTTGGCCAATGAGAGAAACATACGCAAAACATTCAAATAATGTAACACATTATGTAGTAACACATAATATCGAGACAAAGAAATAATAGAAATGAGACCTAAAATTGTATTGATTTCACAAAATATTACACACAGAGTTGGTAGGATGCCATTTAACTCTATTTTTCAAAGAAATACATCAATACAATAAAGAAACTCTATTAAAATAATGTAACAGATCTCTCCTACTCTCCTTGTTCCAATCTAATAACAAAAGAGTCTTTGAATCCTCAGGCTCAATAGGTTTGGAAATAATCTCAGCTTCTTGAGTACTTTCCTATCAAAATCCTACACAGTAATAGGACGAAGGATAAGTGAGCAAGAAAAAAGACACAAAAGGGGATACAATAGCATAAATCAAAAGGGCACTCAAGTATACCTCTTAGAAAAAATGCTATCTCTAAATGCCTGATGCAGATTTTGGCCCTAGATGCTTCCTTTTATAGCCTCTAGTTCTTGAATCTATTATTTTTGGCCTAATATTGGCCTTACACTTGTCATTATCTAGTTTTATCCTCAAAACTGCTACAACTAGCTCCCATTATTTCTTTTCTTCATATTGTATAGTCTTATTTGACCCTTTTTGTTTTAACCGATGATATCAGTGCCCTGGGGGCTTCTATCTTCTATTCTCCCCTCTTCAGCTCCTCATTTTTCTGTTTCCTCCTATCCTTTTGATTGACTCTCCGTTTAGGATGCTTCTTCCTCCTGAACACCTGTTTCTTTGTCTCTAGGGGTGAGCTCATTTCTAGTTGTAGGCTGCATAGTTGAATCTCTTTTCCCTTTTTTCTTTGCTGCAACCATATGATCTTCTTTCCAATCATCTTCTAAGCTTCAATACTAAATGTTATAGCAAATATTAACATGTTCATTTCCTGTAAAATTCTTTTTTTTTGTATGCTAATATAATTTTTGCTTTTTTCATACTAGGTGATCATACTGGTAAATAGAAACTCCTAGATCAGATATGGTAAAATTGCACTTACCTGCCCTACATGAACCTATTGTTCTCAAGGTAAATAATAGAACTAGAGGATTTTCAATTCATGAAAAAGAAGGTGATATGGTCAAGGTAGCCAAAACAATATAAGAACAAACTTTGGACCAATTGCATTAGAGCAACACAGAATTGAGAAGCCAACTAGAGACAAGTGATAAAGAAAAATAGAGATGCAAAATTTGATAAATAAACTAAGATAAGAGTTGGTACAAAAGAACACCCCAGTAACTCAGCCCCCCCTGGTGGTGAAAATCCTCAATTATACTTATTATTTGAATACTGTAAAAAGGGAGATGTCTCTTAAAATTTGAGACAAGATCAATCGAATCACTGAGATGTCCAAGAAAATTAAGGTAATTCGAGTTACCACTCAAGAAATGGAAATCTTGATATGCCAAAAGGAAGAAGACCTCGAGATCATTCACCCTACTCTTAATTTAATGTTAGAATATTTTGAAGAGATGCAGAACCAGGAGGTACTATTAAATGATGGGACTGAGGTCAAATGTAACATTGAATTCATGAAAGTAGCTATGTTCACATCAAACATGGGGAGATGGCACAATAATGTTGAAAAAATGTTTAGTCTATTAGATGACATAACAGAGAAATTGGTAAATATAGGGTTATCATTAGAGGAATTCTTAGAAGCTACCAATGTGGAATATCTCCTCAAAGAAAAATAGATGACTTTGATTGTGAGCCTGATGATGAGCCTGAAATGACCATAAAAACTACTTTCTTAGTAAATACTATGGAGATACTGATCACCTAGTATGAAAAAAGCAAAAACTATATTAGCATACAAAAAAAGAATTTTACAGGAAATGAACATGTTAATATTTGCTATAACATTTAGTATTGAAGCTTAGAATATGATTGGAAAGAATATCATATGGTTGCAGCAAAGAAAAAAGGAAAAAGAGATTCAAATATGTAGCCTACAGCTAGAAATGAGCTCGCCCCTAGAGACAAAGAAACAGGTGTTCAGGAGGAAGAAGCATCCAAAATAGAGAGTCAATCAAAAGGATAGAGGAAACAGAAAAATGAGGAGCTGAAGAGGGGAGAATAGAATATGGAAGCCCCCAGGTTATTGATATCATCGGTTAAAACAAAAATGGTCAAATAAGACTATACAGTATGAAGAAAAGAAATAATGGGAGCCAGTTGTAGCAGTTTTGAGTATAAAACTAGATAATGACAAGTGTAAGGCCAATATTAGGCCAAAAATAATAGATTCAAGAACTAGAGGCTATAAAAGGAAGCATCTAGGGCCAAAATTTGCATCAAGCATTTAGAGATAGCATTTTTTCTAAGAGGTATACTTGAGTGCCCTTTTGATTTTTGTTGTTGTATCCCCTTTTGTGTCTATTTTCTTGCTCACTTCTCCTTCTTCCCATTATTGTGTAGGATTTTGATAGGAAAGCACTCAAGAAGCTGAGATTATTTCCAAACCTATTGAGCCTGAGGTTCAGAGACTCTGTTGTTACTAGATTGGAACAAGGAGAGTAGGAGAGATCTGTTACATCATTTGAATAGAGTTTCTTCATTGTATTGATGTATTTCTTTGAAAAATAGAGTTAAATGGCATCCTACCAACTTTGTGTGTAATATTTTGTGAAATCAATACAATTTTAGGTCTCATTTCTATTATTTCTTTGTCTTGATATTGTGTGTTACTATGTAATGTGTTACATTATTTGAATGTGTTGCATACGTTTCTCTCATTGGCCAACTGTTATGTCTATTATGATATTCGAATGAATGTAACAGTGCCAATTCTTTCTCAATCCCTTTCATTCTTCTCATTTTACAAATGTTGTTAAATTGCTATAACAACCCAATGAATCTAGGCACCGGTCTACATAAGGCATAATAATTAAGTTGTCTTTGATTGGTCAATTTTTATATAAATACTGTATAACTAAAATCTAGAGTGTGTAATACTTGTAAAATCATAAGTTTACCACTGGGGGTTTCCTTACCCATTATGTATGTTTCTTTAGAAATATCTATTTTAATCTGAATAAAGAGGCAGGTTGAACAGAGCTTGTAATAGCTTGTTAGTTTCAAATGATTTATTGTAGCATGACAATCGAATCCTATGGATGCAAGAAATGGTTCCAATAGTTCGGTGGGTCAGAATGGGTTGAAATGAGCCAAGTGGGTTAGGGTGGGCCAAAATAGGTCAATATAGGATAAAATTTTATGGGAAAAGCCAAATTAGTCAATATGGGTTAGGAATTTCTAGATGGGTAAAAATAGACCAAAATAGCAATTGGATGGATTTGAAACATACCAAAATGGGACAAGTAAGCCCAAATGGGTCAAGAAAAGCTAGAACATACATGAATAGGTTTGGAAGGTTGGAACATGCCTAACAGATTAGAATGGTTCAAAATGGGCCAAAGTGGGCTAGGGAGGTCAAAATGGGTTAGGATAGGCCAAAAAAAGACAAGAAGGTCAAAATGGATTGAACAAGTCAAGTGACACCAAAGTGAGAGAGATGAGTCAGGACAGGTTAGAATGGGTTGACCAAGCTTAAGCAAGTTGAAATATACCAAAATGGGTTAGGACTAGTTGGAAGTGGTTGATATAGACAAGATAGACCAAAATAAGTCAAAATAGGTTGGAAGGGGCCGAAATGGGCTAGGATGGCCAAATCATACCAAATCTTGCCAAGCAGTTTTAAATGGGTCATAACAAGAATAATATCTTAAATAGGTTGAGATAAACAAAAATGGATCGTCTTTGTCTAATTTTATTAGTTTGAATCAAACTAGGTTGTTGTAGTGAAATTTTTACGTAAGACAAATGGGGATCCGATGTGACAATGAAGAGAAGAGATGGAGTGTGGGTGGAAAACGGGCGGAACAACATTGATTACACGATGGATATGAGGGAGGAGGGAGCAATAGGAGTGGATTTGTCTAGTGGATGGTGGAGACATGACATTTTGTGGGGTGAATGATTACGATGGACAAGAGAAGATGCCTAGAAGGAGGAGGGCAGTGATAGGTAGGAGGAAAGACAAAATGGAAAACAAGAGTTGGAAGCACCTATAAGTTACTTCCATAACTATACTCTATCAGAGTGACCTCTTTGTAACTATATTCTATCGAAGAGATAAGTGAGCAGCTTTCTCTAAGCTAAACAAATCTCTTATTCTTATTGTGCTTTTATGTCTTTTGAATATGCAAAATAAGAATAGGTGCACCATTGAGCCTTTTGTGTTTTATGCTTCATTGCTCTTCTCATGGATGGCCCTTTCTCACCTTTTACTGTCCTTATTTATAAGTCAAGAAACTTATCGTATGAGTCCACTTCTAGCTGGCTTATTTTATTTCCCATATAGTACATGATCACATTTTGTGGATATACAATGATCTAATTTTGTTCTTCAATGTTAGGCTTTGTCGTTCGAACAGTTCACATTATCCTTATTTTGGTACAGTTCATGGGATTTTGATTGATCATCTGAACAATTCCTCTCCCGGCTACTACCTGAATGTGTAGTTGTTACCAAGCTTTCATTTATACTTTTTAGTTTGATTCGATGTCGTAGTCGTTATTTTTTTTAGGCCTTTATTTACAGTGAATATTTTTGTGAACGATCTACCACCTAGGTCTTAGCATAGGAGCTAGCTCAAAACACGTACTGTTATGAAGTGGTCCTTTTTCTAGGTGTTGATCATTAGATTTTCTCATAGAGGTGCATGCCCATTAAAATTCTTTAATCTGCCCATTGGTTAGTCCATGTTTATCATTAGATCTTGTTGGTTTTATTTTTTGTCGTTGATCTCTATGAACCTGCATAATTGTTAGCCATACAATATACTAGACGTATGCTAAGGTAGTCACATGTATTAAGTCAAAAACCATGGTTAGCATCAAGTTGATCATAAATACTTAGGTTCGAAATTATATAATCATCAACTTGACCTTATAATTAAGTTAATGTATTAATCCTCATAAAATATAGAATTAAAATATTAATAACCTTTCGTTAGAATATAAGCCCTTAGAAACCGATTATATCTCTATGTGCTCACTATTAGATCAAAATTCAGACGTGCACGCCCATTGGATTCATTTGACATGTGCAAGGGTTAGTAAAATGGAAGGGGGGAAAATTAATAATGTATTAAACCCTCAAAAACTTGATTAAGTACTTTTTCTTAGCCTTAATAATATATTTATTTAATCTCTTGGCCAAAACCCCATGTAGCTTACCTTTGATCATCTTGATTTAAGCATCATCGTCAGATTTGGGTGAGTTGGATCATTGTTGTTAGATCAACCAAAATTACACACTGATAAAGTCTGCGTCATTATTTATTGATCACTCTGATGAAGCACTATTTTTGGATCTAGGTGAAGATGTATGCTACCGTCAGATCTTGATTTAACTATTATTTCATTGTTGACCACTTTGTTAATTTCAATTACTTTCAGGGAAATGCTACCATCAGATTTGAGTGGGATCAATCACTATTGTCGAATCAACAAATGATGTGTGCTTTATATCCCCTTGATTCTTTCGATCAAGCATAGTCATCGAATTTGGTAAGGACAGACACTACCATCGATTTTATTTTAGCCTTTGGTTTTCTTGGAAAAGCACCACCGTCGGGTCTAGGAGGGATCAAGCACTAGCATTGGATTAACTTGTGATATGCGCTTTCATATCCCCTATATTTGACTTGTCAATGTCTAATGACTTCATGGAAGTACTACCATTGTATCCAATTTGGATTGGGTGTGACCGTCGGATCCCATGAAGGTGCAAGCATTTATTTACCTTTAAAAAGAAGGCTTCTAATCTTCAATTAACTTTCTTGGTGCATGACCATCGGATTAGCTTGAATTAAACATAACCATTAGATATGCCAAAAATGGGGGGTATTTGACTTCAACTTGGACACGAGCTTTTACTAGCCAATCAAATTTCTATGAGCGTTGCCATCGGATTAACTCAGGAGAAAGCGCATTCATTGATTTTTTTTAGATCTACAAGACCAATAGCAAAAAGGGCACATGCCTTTTATTTCTTAATAATATTTAATTAAGCGAAGGAGGAACAACTTATCAATGTATTAAGACCCTTGCTAGTAGACTAATAAATTTTTGGGCACTTAACTCATTCAACACTAAACTTTGATATCCTGAGTGATGCGTGATCATTCGATCTTATCACAGTCGAGCACTACCCTTGGATATTTTGGATTTGCCTGATTTTTAATCGAATGGGTACACGACTTAGGCTTAATTTATTTTAGACTTGTAATTTGACCTTTGTTGACTCCTTTAATATTTTAACTTTTTGGAGAGCGCACATCTGTTGGATTGGGCTTAGATCAATTGTAGTCATCTAGATTTTTCAACTTGCTTATTATTTACCCAAAGGAAGTGCGTAACCCTTACTTGGGTTTCAATCAATTAATTTGTTTAGACTTTAGGTTATATGATTTGGACCATGGACATTTTAGACTTAACTTTTGGGTTGCTTGCGTGAGCGCACTCGTTCATATCTCGGGGAAAGAATTGCTATCGTCCAGATCTTTAGACTTGCATTCTTTTTAATCATGAATGGGGTGCATACCCTTATTTGCCCACGTGACTTAATTTAACTTTAGGGCTTTGGCAAAAATAATTCGTTTACTAAAACTTACATTTAAATATCTCCACTTAAATTGAATGCTTTGATTTAAAAACCTTATGAACCTATGGACTTCTAAGGGACCTTCCTTTTTATTATTTCAATTTTTATAAGCCCTTTATTAATCGGTTAATTTTGATGATCATTTTCTTAAAGGTTAATGGCGATTAATCAATAATTAAGACTATGGCCAAAAAATTGATTTAAGATGAATGTTTTAAAATGACTAATAAGAGCCAAAAATTAAAAACCAATTCTATAAAAGTGAATGCAACAAAGACCAACAAATTTAGACGAAGGCTTTAGAAATTAAAAATTTAAATTTGAAGGTATCTGATGTTGAGTCAAATTTAGCTCCAATAGGTGTCCAAGGAAAAATGGCAGTACATTGGTAACAATTTGGGAGGGATTTTGGTCCCATAAAGCCTAATATATGTGAGACCTTCCAAGAAGAAGTAGTCTCCTATTTCTTTTTATTTTATGAAAGGTCTCACTCCAGGCCCTAATCTCTTAGGAATATCGCCTGTTAGGATCCAGTGAATCTCCACCAAGAAATTATCGCAAAACCATCCTAAGTGGGTGTGTCCCTCATGTATTCTCCAAAACCTATTTTGGATGTATGGACTATCGGTGGCCCCCAATATCTTTTCATTGTCATATCCTAATTGCCCAACTAGTAGGTGCATGAGAATTAAGTAGTGGGAGAAATGGGGTGTTTGTTTCCTATGTTCTAAGACTACCTTTTTCAATTTGATTAGCTGAGAGTGTGTTTGTCTGCTCAATTCTTCTTCCCAGGCATAGATGGGGGTGTTCACACTTCTATTACTTTGTGTTACTAGATACAATATATCCATCCATACCACATTGAGTTCTTGTACTCCTAAAAGGATGTTAACCATATCACATAAATCCTTGACCCAGGGCTTGAATGTAGTTTTTCTAATAGGGAATTTATCTTGTACATTCTCATGTGTATCAAAAAGCATTTTGAAAGATTCTAAACAAGTTAACATGCAAGACTACCTCTCAATTACCTGGTGGATTAGTGATGTGTTCAAAGACATCAAGTTGAAAACTTTTTTGATGTACTTGGGTGCAATACCGAACACTGGCTAGTCCTTGTTGTCCCTATATGTTTTTGTGTTCTCATCGCAGGCAACTACTAGCCATGCTATCAGGTTCGTAGAGTAGTATACTCTAGGACATATCAATTTCCCCACATTGCTTGTCCACCTATTGCTTTTGGGAGCTTCCTTATTTTATGATTTTCTTGCTTTGTAGAAAAAATCCACCAAAAACCATAGAGAGCATTGTAAATTCTCTTCAGTGGACTCAAAACTCCATATACAGGTGTTTTCAATTTTATACTGTTGGGCTGGAATGAGCTTATTGTCTTGCCCAGACTATCAAGAGAAATCATATATTTGCATCGTGATAGCAGTTTCCTAGAAGAGCTCAACATACGATGTCTGGTCTATGATGAATTTTACTGCCTCTTAGGTGGCTTTAGGCATGAAAGTAGCTTCCCAGGCAGTCATTTTGCTTATAGATAATGTTTCAACTCGTTGTAACACACTCTTCTAAGTTCTCACTTACTTTCTACTCATCCACAACAATTCTTCACTTTGAGATAACTAGGGTGGTAGTGGCATTCGACAATCGAGGTTTAAGTAAGTGAGGGTGGAGTGGTTTCACTATCTTAGCACATATTTTCATCAATGCAGTGTCACCAACTACCTTTTGAATTCAGCCAATGGATGACTGTCATTGCACTATTTCTAAAATCGAGCAGTTATGGTATATGATCTTCCTCAGTCGACACATCTATGATGAACTTTGGTTCATGTACCTTTAATAATTTACAGTACTCTCATTGGTTGTTGGGTTGCACAATTATATGACGTGGTATTTAAAACATGGTGGTGGTAGCCTTCCCAAGAAATTCCTCATAAACATTCTACCACCTTGGTTTTATGAAAGAGTTAGCTCGAAAAGATATACTTGTTAAAGAACAATCATCTTTTGGAGCACTGATCATTGGATCTGATCATGGAAGTGTGCACCCATTGAGATCCACCAACCTACATATTGATTAGTCCATGGGAATAATATATCGTAATTGGGTTAGCTTATCCTGAGTATGATTATTATAATTAATCAAACTTTAATCAATATTTAAGATATATTATCTGCAATACTTACCCTTTAATAGTACGTTCATCAGTCATAACACTCACTGTTTGATTCAATTTACTTTGAGTGTCATCGTCGATGTCCTTGATCTTGCATAATTGTTAGTCCAATGACATAATAAATGTATGCTAAATTAGTCATGTGCATAAGGTTGAATAACCATGGTTAGCAACCATTTAATTAGAAATATTTAGGCTGAAAATTAATAATCATTGTGTTCATTAATCAAGTGTTAAACCTACACATAATCTTGATTTATCAAGATTAATCAGTGATTAGAAATGTTAATAGCCTTCTGATTAAATCATAGACCTTTATAATTTGATCACATTCTCATGCGCTCACTGTTAGATCAAATCTAAGTTGTGCGCGCTCGTCGATTTCATTTAAACCTGTGCAAAGGTTAGTAGGACAAAAGGGGGAGGATTAACAACATATTATACCCTTATTAACCTTGATTAGGCATTAATATTAGTCTTATTAACCTTTAATTAATTCTTTGACCTATAGAACCTAACTTGGTTAACCTTCGGATGTCTTGGAAGAGCACTGTCATCAGATTTGGGCAAGATCAAATGCTACCTTTGGATTAATAGGTGATGTGTGCTTCATAACCTGAGGAAACTTTAATTTGTGCTTTAAACCCTCGTTAATCATGATTAGCACCCGCTTTAACTTTTAATCACCCAATAATTTTAGCTTTATTATCTTTCGATAACCTTGATAAAATGTTGTCGTTGGATCTGGATGGAGATGAGTGCAGCCGTTAGATCTTTCTTTGGATTCAAAAATATCTAATCTCTAACCACTTCAAAAAAATGCTACCATCACATCTGATGCAGATCGGTGCCACCATTAGATCTAATGAAGGTGGAGGACAATTAACTTTAGCTATAGGCGATAGCTTTTAACGGTCGGTTGATCTCCTATGAGTGCTTTCATTGGATCAATTGATGATCGATGCAAATGTTGATTTTCTTTAACCTACAAATAATTAAACATGGGGTGCGTGCCTCTATGATTTAAAACCTTATGATTTAATCATTGATTTATCGAAGGGTAAAGGGATTAGCAATGTATTAAGATCCTTGCTAAACATGCTTACCACTTTTAATTAAAGCTTAATCATCGGGTGCAAGGCCTTACGATATAATTTTTCTCTAGGCCTTAGCAACCTTTTTCTACATAGTGATTAATAAAGGGAGGTTGATTAACCATGTGCTTAGAACCCTCATTAATCATGATTAGATCAATTTAATCATGCTTTGGCTTACTTTTACCGATGAAATTTGACCTTTGTTAATGTTGGATCACTTCCTAAAAGCACTATCGTTAGATCTGATGATAATCGTGCACCATTGTTGGATCTGGGGAAGATGCAAGCTTTTTATCTGCTGCTTAAATGGATGTTTTATTCATCAGTCAACTTCCAATGTGCACGGCCTTCAGATCAACCCAATATTAAGTGCGATCATTGATTTCTAATGATCTACAAGATTAATAACCAAGGAGGTGCATAACTCTAATTTTAAATGATCTCAGATTAAACAAAAATAGAAAGATTAGTAATGTATTAAGACCCTCATTAATGCAGTTTAATTATAATTAATCTTTGGGTGCTTAAACCCTCCAATTTTAAAGCCCTGATACTCTAGGTGGCACGCGGTCATCGGATCTCATCATAGTTAAGCGTTGCCATCTAGATCTTGGGAGGTGTTTACTTTTTAACCATTTAACTTTTATAATGTTGATAACCTTAAAATCACATTTAATTATTTGATTATTTAATATTAAGCTTGGATTAACTTTTAATAATGCTTGCGCTTATCCTTATTTAACTTTAGTGAAAGCATCTCCGTTGGATCAATATGGAGTGACCGTTGCCCTTGGATTTATTAAATATGCTCGATGTTTAAATTGAAAGGGGCGCATGAACCTTGATTAAATTTTCATTAAAACTTAGGTTATGATCGATGTCAACTTTGAGATTTTAAAAATAGGATATCTTGGAGAGTGTGCATCCGTTGGATTAGTCATAGATCAAGCACCATCATTTAGATCGATCAACCTAATCGATACTTAACCAAATGGGACGCATACCCTTACTTGGATTTAATCCAATGAATTGTTTTAGACCTTAGGTTATAAGATTTTGGCCATGGAAATTTTTGGCTTAACCTTCGAGTTTCTTATACAAGCACATATGTCCATATCTTAGGGGATGAAGTGCTACCGTCTAAATATTTGGATTTGCATGAATTTTACCATAAATGGGATGCATACCCTCTTTTATCCACATGATTTAATTAGACCTTAGGTTTATTTTATTTCCATTTAATACCTGAATATTTTAATCAACCTTATTAGAGACCTATGGACTTGGAGGATTTTCTTTGGTGGATATTACATTTGATTTATAACCCCTTTAATAATCGAATAATATTAACAATTAATTTCTTAACGGCTAAAGGAGGATCCCTTTAGTGAACATTTGATTACTTTGAAACTAATAGGCTCTTTGATTATCGGATAAGATAACGGTCATGAAAGGCAATTTTATCAATGGTTAAGGTCACAAATTTAGGCCTGATTAAGATGAACATTTTTTACAACCGTTTTTAAGAATCAAACAATAGAAAACCAATTCTTCATAAATGAATGCAATAGAGACCAACCAATTTAGATGAAGGCTTTTGAAAATCAAAAATTTTAAAATTGGGGGTATCTGATGTTGAGTCAAATTTGGATCCAACAAGTCTTTTTCAGAAGAGGTTTGTATGCTTTATCAAAATCGTTAAATAAACTTTCCAGAGAAACTAATCCTTTTGGTATTCTATTTTTTTTTAGTTGGATTGATTTTATTAGTTCTCCTATTTGATCTTTTAGTTTCTCTTCATCCTTTTCATCACAAATTATGTTAGCATACTGATTTTGTAATGTCATAAAGTCTTTTATATCGACATCATCTTGAAACACCTGTAAGTAGACGATATTATCTGATACATAAGGTTTATACATTGAGATGGTTTATACTCTGTAGTAATTTCTAAATTATCTAGGCCTGATGCATTTACAACTAATAAATTGGCAACATGGTTTTGTTCTCTGGGAATATATGAAATATTGAAAGCTAAAAAAAATTCAAACTCTTCCAATACTACAGTTTTGTGCAGACATATGGTGAACATAAAAGTTTTATTATTTCTTGTTTGTCCTAGTCATATGATTTTATCAATCGGGATCATACTAGGTTGTTGTAGTTAATTCTTGATGTGAAACAGAGGGGGACCCGATGTGATGGTGAAGAGAAGGAATGAGGTATGGAAAATAGTAGGATGAAATAAAATAGATTACATAATGGTTATGAAGTATGTGGGAGCAATGAGAGTTGATTTGTGTATGGGATGGTGGTGAGATGGCGCTATATGGGGTGAATGGTTATGATGGTCAAGAGAGAATGCCTAGAAAGAAGAGAGCAGTGGTAATTAGGAAGGACATAATGGAAAACAAGATTTGGAAGCACATATAATGTACTTCCATAACTATACTCCATTAGAATGACTCCTTTGTAACTATATTCCATCAAAAAATTGGGAGAACAACTTTCTATGAGATGGGCATATTCTCACTCTTATTGCACTTCTTGCGTATTTTGAGTTTATAATATAGGAACTGGTTGCACCATCGAGATTTCTTCTCAAAGACTTGAATCTATGCTTTATAGTCTATCACCATTCTCATGATCAATAATTCTTGCCCGCTTTTATTCGTATTTATTATTTAAGTTGAGAATATTTTATGCATAAGTCCATTCTGAGCAGGTTTATTTTATTCCCTCCCAATACGTGATCACGTTATAAAGATATAGAGATTTGATTTGGTTCTCAGGTATTAGATTTGTTACTTGAGAAACTTGCATTTAATTGGCTTGGTATAGTCCGTAGGATTCAGTTTGATTATCTAAACATTTTAGTCCTCAGCTCCTATCTGAATTTGCAGTTGTTACTGAGCTTTCGATTGTACTTTGGTTTGAAACATCATTTATAAATGTTTCTATAAGGATAAAATGGTTTATCTTATGATGTGCATGTCATCAGTTTTACTTAGACGAAACACCTCCATTGAATTGTTTAAACTGTAGAAAATACACTCAAAATAACATTCTTATTTTACTTGTAGTTTCAAACATGCACATCCATAGATTTTTCTTTGAAGTGAGTGCTTTCGTTAGATCACGTGAACTTGCATGAGGGTTAGTTCAGAGTATACTGTACGTATATATGAAAATCAAGTTTCAATCTCTAGGCTCAATTAATTCATTTAAATTTTTTGTAAATTAGGCAAACTAATTTAATCAATATTTTATTTTCTATTTAGAATTAATAATCCATGGCTAGATTCACCTTGCAAGTTGTTGTCAAGATCTTGAAAATTGCATGGTTGTTAGTCCAATAATATATATAATTAATCAGATTAGTCCTCAAACATTAGGCCAAAAATCTTAGATTAACAATAATTTTATTTAAACACTCAGACCTAAAACTTCATAATTCTCGACACGAGCATTATTAATCAATGTATTAAAACCTACCCATAATCCATATTAATTAAAATTGATTGGTAATTAAGGGCTTTTAATAACTTTTGATTAAACCATGAGCACTTAAATTTTGATCATCTCTCCAAGCGCTCACCGTTAGATCAAATGATGGATGCGTGCACCTGTTGAATTTTTTATCTATGCACACAAGTTAACCAAAAGAAGGGGGCTCATTATCAACATATTAGACCCTCATTAATCCCAATTATGCATGGAGTTTAACTCTTAATAAAACCCTTTGATTAATTGTTCAATAAAACCTTGTGCGATTAATCTTCAAATGCTTCAAGAGTGCACTGTCATTGCAATTAATATTGCTTTAACATGCTTTGACCTTAGTTTCACTGATGATTGACTTGTTAATGCCTGACCACTTCAACGAGTGCTTGTCGTTAGATCAAATGGGGGTCACACGCTATCGTTGAGATCTATGAGATGCACAATATTTATCTACCACTTAGATGTAAGCTTTTAACGATCAGACAACTTCGTGTGTGCGCTCCATTGGATTAACAAGGGATCGAGTGCAATCATTTAGATCATGTGATCTGCACGATCTTTAACCATAGGGGCACATTACTTGAAACCTTATATTATAATTCTTCTTTAAACCTTGGTAATTTTAAATGTGTTGATTATTCCGAAGGGGGAATGATTAACAATGTGTTTAAGACCCTTATTTAATCATGTTTATCAGGAGTTAATGAGGTTTTATTAAAAATTATTTATGGGTGCTTAAATCCTTTGACGTTAAGGATCATGTACTTTGAGTAGCGCACACTAGTAGATCTTATCAAAGTCATGCACTACCGCTCAGATCTAAGAAGTTGCATGCTAGTTAACATCAAGTTTTATAATGCGATTGATTTTAAACCCATATTAATTAAATGGTTAATCAAGGATTTACCGGTGCTAACCAACCTTTAGCTTTGACCTCTTTAAAACCTCACATGTTTGGGAGTGCACATCGTTGAATTAACGAGGATTCGTGTACGCTCATCTAGATCAAAAAATTTGTGAGTCTTTTAACATGTGATTGGCGATTTTAGACCTTTTTAAGCATTTGATTATTAATACTAAGCTTGGATGATTATTTAATAAATCTTGTGATTAAATTTTGGTTATCCTTAATGAGTGCCTCCTATCAAATCAGGAGAGAAGTGAGCGCTACTGTTAAGATCTTCAGACTTGCTCGATTTTTAACAAAAGAGGTGCATGACCCTCTCTTTAGGTTTATTTAATTTAATTGCCTTAGACCTTATGTCATGCGATTTTGACCATGACATTATTGACTTAACCTTTGAGTGGTTTGTGAGCACACATTCATCCAAATTTTGATAAGTCACACATGTCCATCCAGATCGGCAAAACTGCATGATTTTTATCATAAAGGGGGCACATGCCCTCATTTGACCATTTGATTTTAATTAGACCTTAGGATTATTTCTTTCCACTTAGGACCAAATGTTTCTATTAATTTTCTTAGGGACCTAAGGACTTAAGGGACCTTCTTAACGAATATTTTATTTCCTCAAAATTTATATCTTTTAATAATGGAGGAAACTTCAACGATCATTTTTATTAATGACTAAAAAGGTATTCAATTCAAATTTTAAGGCTACGACTTTAAATTTTATTTATCCTTATCACTTAGGGAAATATGAACCTTTTTATAATGGATCCTAAGGGCCAAAAATTTAAAGACCAACCTTTTAGAAGTTCGAATGCAATAGAGACCAACAAATTTGGGTGAAATATTTGAAAAACAAAAGTTCAAATTTAGGGGTATCTGATGTTGAGTCAATTTTAGCTCCAACATGCCCATCCAAATTCATTATTGCCCTTCCAAAAAACCTATCACCAATTCATCCATGACCATAATAAATCATTCATGACAACATAAACTCAAAAAGTTATTATCACTCATCCAAATCCATCATCGCTGATCCATCAGCAACAACGTCTTTCAATCGAGGATCGCAAAAAATCCTTGGCATTAAGTAAAATAAACTATCACCCTTGAAAAAGCTTTGTCATCGATGCATCAACGACAGACTATTCTAAGTCCAAATTGAGGGTATAGTCATCGTTGGCCCTAGTCATTCCCCCTTATTATGGAATAAGTCTCGCTAAGTTTCATTAAAACCTTTGTTACCCTTCTAAAGCCCCCATTGCTCATCGATCAATGATTGCTCTAAGCTATCAATGATAATGTAAACAACAAAGTAACTTAGAAATAAACCTATCGCTCATATGAATGCATTATCATCAATCCATTAGCGACAACCATAACCCATCAATGATGCCTTAACCCCAAGTCATAAGTGTTCTACTTGGTCTTTGTCTACCTAAGCCCATGAGCCTAAACTTTCATCTAAATGATTCATCCCTAAGTTAGTGTTTGGTCCATCTTCTATGAAAATACCACGTCGCCAATGCATCAGCGAAAAAGTTTCTCCATTAGTGACAGTAGAATAAATTCGGCCAAAAAGGTTATTCCTTATCACTCATGTGAAAGTCTCGTCCTTGATCCATCAGTACTAGTATTTTGACTCATCCAATGGTTTGACCATCATTTATCCTAAGTATCCCCCCTCCCATCATGCATTAAATAAACCTTTTACATTTTTGAAAAATCTTAAAAGTCTGCCTGTTGTTGATAGCATTCCCCTTTCACTAATCCATCACCGACAATGCATCTGATCAACGACTGAGTTTTTTAGTCATCATCCTTACAAAAGACTCATTGCTCTTAGATCAACAACAGCACCAGGCAATCAACTATCATGCATTTTTGTGATCTTCATCGCTCTTTGATAAAGCCCATCTATGATGCATCAATGATAAGCCATAAATAGGGATAGGCACATCAATGATCTAGATCATTCCAAAGAGATCAACGATGCATATTTCACCATCTATACCTCACATAAGAGACCTGGAAAGGTGCATAGCTCATAGTTCAATAATTAACAGAAGGCATGATGAGGTGGATGTCCCTAGATCCAAAAGCGATGATTCCATGTAGGGTGGCAAAATCAGAAGATGACCCAAGGCATGAACGTATCTTTTTGAGGCAGGCGAAGATCAATAAGATACCTACGACCAGCTTCAAACTTATGGTGGTAAAGAGAGATACAGATAATGTGGTAGTAAAGAAGTGACATTGGGAGATGCAAGCCTCAGTGGACTAATTATAAAAGAGACTTCCTCAGATATTGCCATTGTGTATATTATTAGAGAACAACTAGAAGAGGGAGGTTGGAAGTGAAGTGAAGATGCTACATATGCATACTCCTAAATTATTGCAAATACTCCTCCACAAGCCTCGAATTCCCTTGTAGAACCCTTCTAAGATAAGAATTTGTCAAGTACGACTATAAGGAAGAAATTATAGGTGATGTTGCATTCCTAAGCCATGGCTTCTTCCAGTAATCCCAAGCAGTAACTTCTCATGACATCACCAAATAAGCACAGATACGTATAGAAGCTCGAGCAAGCACATAAAAAGTACCAATAGCCTAAGTATGTTTGAGAGATAGTAAAAAAAAGTTGAGCAATAAAGCCTGGTGAAATCAAAAAATTCTCGTAGAAGAAAGTATCAAACCACATGAATAAAAGTTTACCACACAAGTTGAGACCTCACAGACTGTACTAAGAAAATCAAGTTAATGGATCAAGAAACTCAAATGATAGGTTCAATGTTAGTTCAAACAAGTTGAATCCTATTGTATCTATGGAACATGATTACATCATCGATAGATGATGAAATTGACCCTCTCAAAATGAATTTATATGAAGGCAGTCATCAAAGTTTCAACAACAAAAATGGGTTAGAGTGTGCAAAAGATGAGGTTCATAGAAAATTGTAAGCAATGTAACAAGTTCCTATGTAAGAGATGTAAAAGGCATAGCAAAAGGAAGCATATGCCAAGGCTTCGACATTCTGTCTGCTTTAGAAAGATACAAGTGCCTCAATAGAATATAGTTACAGAGGTAGTACCCTAACGGACTATAGTTATGGAGGTACCCTGTTATTGTCATTCCTCTCAATTTGTGTACCTCCAGATCTTGTTTTCCATTCTATTTTTCTTCTCATACACTATGGTCTTCCTATTTCTAGGTATTCTCTCTTGATCGTTGTCACTATTTGTTCCATAAAGCATCATTTTGCCACCATTGTTTGTATCCTTCCACATTCATTATATTCAACTATTCCCACACCCATCAATATTATTTTCCATTCTATTTTTTCATAGCATGTTTTCTATTTTCTCTCTTCACTGTCGCATCAGGATCCCTCCTCTATTTCATGATAAAAATATATATCTACGTCAAACTTAGTCTAGCTCCAGCTAAATACAAAAAATGGATGAATAGGATAAACAAGAATAAAAATATATATACAAGTTTGTTTTTCTTGCACAAAATATAAGGCATGATCAAATGCATGGCCCACTATAGTTTGATAATCCCATTCAAATCAAAAGCAATTATAGTGGAAGAAGCCGAAAAGATAAATTGTCATAGCGAATGACACAGTTTTGAATAAATAACAATCTGATAGAAATTTTGATAGTTGGCACCATCTGGTTTTTGCTGTAACATAGTCAGGAAGCCTAAGAGACATAGGGTCAAGAGAAATACACGTGGCTAAACCAAAACCAAGCATTTGTAATAATTTGGGACAGCCATACTACATAAGGAGCTAAAGTGGCCAAGCTTCATCATCAAGCAATCAGATAGGAAGGCCAATCTTCATCATCAAGCAATCAGATAGCAAACTTGTTAGAGGTATTCTTAGTATTTTTTTAGGGTCATTATATCTTCTTCTGTGTTTTCTCTAATTTTGTTATTTCTTAGTTCTTTCCACCTTTGTGCAGGTATCGTTGAGAGTTAAGTAGCCCACTTGAGATCATTTCTAGGAGCTGCTTCAAGGAGCTAGAGTATATATGTCATTATAATTAGGACATTAGATCATAGTTCCCCAATTACATTATTCGAACTAGGTGAGATTTATATTTTATTCATTAAAATATCTAAGCACTCTGCTAGTATTTGTCATTGTCATCATACTTTGAATATAATATAAATTATACAGTTTATGCTCTTCGACATATTTTTAGTGCAATGTGTGTGTGTGTCAATTGTATGTATATTACATTATTTAAATTTGCAAACAACGTTTCTCTCGTTGATTTAAAAATCCATGTTGATTGTGATATTTGAATGAATGTGGGTTTATCAAATTTTCTTTTCTTTTCTCTCTATTTTGTGTGATTGGTCAAAAATATGCTACAATAGCCCAATGGACAAGGCATCGGTCTGCCTCTATGTATAAAACACTTCATTTTTATGCTTGGTCATCATTTTCACATTAAAAATATGGTTGAGCGCATTTGTCTAAATAACATCACTATAGGCTCATATTAGGGTGTCCAAACCTGACCTGTTTAGTTATTAAGCTATTCTAAGACAAAGTGGTGAGTCTACTAGAGCTCACATATCTACTTGTGGACTGAAGGAGTTTGAATAGTGTGACAAATCTATAAGGATATTCAAAATTTTCCATAATATATTGGACCAGGAAGGGCAAACTCGTAAGGCTAGAAGGGACTAAAATGGATGGGATGGGCCAAATAGGCCAAAATAGGTTGAAATATACCAAAATGATCTAAGAAGACTAGAATAGACCAAGTGAGTTATACTAGGTCAATTGGTCAAGTTTGCAAAAATGGGATAGGCTATCCAACACAAAAGTAAAGTAGTTTTTAATATCCATAAGTACATAGGCCATATGAAATCACCCTCATAGAGGATGTCATTTATCCAATTTAATATTATCCCATCATACTTTGATAACTAAAGCACGATGTACAACCCTACCAGAATGGGTCAGAATGGAATGGGCTAGAATAGGATGAGATAGGTTGAAATGGGATGGAACATAGCCTAAATCGGCTAGAAAGGTTAAAATTGGTTTGACAAGTTATAATGGGTCAAAATGATCTAAAAAGAATCAGGGAAGCCAACATGCAGTGAAACTTGCAAAAGGGATGATGATTGGCTATTTTTAGATCATTCTGACCTAGCTCATCCATTTTAGCTTATTTTGGTTATGTTTTTGCCCATTTCAACTTAATACATATGTTTGGTCTATCCTAGCCTATTCCATCCCATCATAGCAAACTCAAACATTTCTAACTTATCCTAAATTGCTTGACCCATTTTGGCCTAATTTTTCTAGTTATGCCTTGCTTAACCCATTTTGGAACAATTTAGCTTATTGCAAGTTGTCCTATCTATTTTGACCCCTTATGGCCATGTTTGGGCCTATTTAAACCTGTTTCATTGATTTTTTTCTTGATCGACCCATTTTGGCTTGTCTTGGCCACTTAATTCATTTCAACATGTTTTCACCCACTTTGTTCTCCTTGGCCTATTTTGCTTATTTTACTCCATTCTATCTCATTTGTTCTATTTGAACATTACTCATCTATTTTAGTATACTTTAGCCCATACTACTTACTTTGGTCATACTCGACCCATTTTAGCTAGTCTTGCCCCATTTTGGCCCACCCTAGCCCAGTAGGCCCATTTCATCTCATTTTGACCCTTTTTGATCTATCTATCCTATTTTGGCCTATCACAACCCACCCAATCTATTTTGGCCTATCACAACCCACCCAATCTATTTTTACCTATCTTGGCCCAATTTATTCCCCATTATGTCTAACCCTTGTTTACTCGCTTGACCCATTCTAGTCTCCTAACACATCCTAATATGGCATATTTTAGTTTATCCTACCCATTCTAGTCTTCTAGCTCATTCTTATATGGTCTATTTTGAATTATCCTACCCATTTTAGTTCGAATTAGCTTGTCTCAACCTACACAATCCATTCTAGACTTTTATGCCTATTATAGTATGATTTGACCTGTTTTGGCTTACATGATCTATTTTTTACAACACTGACATATTCCCATCCATTTCAGCCTATTTCTACCCTACCTCACCTATTTTGGCCTTTCTAACTTGATCTGACCTATGGTACTTACCCATCTTGGCCTCACATAACTTTTTTGTCTTGTTTAGTTCTATTTCGATTTTTTTTCATTTATCTTAGTCTACTTAGCCTATTTTGGCTCCTACCAGCCTACCCAACCTATTTTTACCCATCTTGGCTTGCTTAGCCCATTTTAGTCCACCTTCACCCATCTTGATCCACTATATATTTTTACATACTTTGACCCATTTTGGCCTTTGCATACCCTTTTTAATCCATTTTGAACTACCTAGCATATTATGGTGATCCCATCCTATTTTGGCACCTTCTAGCCCATCTCACTTATCTTGATTATTTCTAGCCTATCTTGGCCCATTTTGGTATGTTCATCATATTTCTACCCACTTTGGCCAACTTAGCTTGTCCATACCTATCCTGCCTACTTTGGTTGCATCTATCTCATTTGGCCCATCCAAGCCTACCTATCCTATTTTGGACTACTCTGGCCTATCCATATTGTTCTTGGCCCATTCATGCCTTGCCTTATTTTGACATATTCTAACTTGTCTAGCCTATTTTAGCCCAACCTAAAATATTTTGGCATGTTCTAAACTTTTTTTTTAAAGCAAAAAACCCCTTATGGGGCCGCCTTGGTCTGAGAGACCATGAATAGGGGTTCTACACCGTCAAAGTCACTCGAGAGTTGCATCGACCCTGCCCGCACCAACATTATCAATTGGATTTTGGATACCCAATTCAGCTTTTTGGTAGGGTGGAGATTTGAACTTGGGACCTCTCCTAGAGGATTTCCCTCTCCTCTCCAACTCACCTACAACACCTGGGTAAAACTAATTTATAGTGGAAAACACCCCTTTCGGGGTGCCACTTTCAATATGTTGGGCATAGGAGGAATGAAGCCTTGTCGGCCTCTACCAGCACATAGGACATTCCTAACTATACCATATATCTGCAGGATGGAGACAAGGGGAATGGAACTGGGTCGGCCTCTACCAGCACCCAGGGCATTTACCATTGCACCACAATAAGCAGATTAAACTATTTTGATTCCACTACCTTTTAGCCAATTTCTACCTAATTTAGCCCATTCTAGTCCCCTGTTGGAACCATTTCTTGCATCCATAGGATACGATTTTCACACTACAAGAAATCATTTGAAACCAACAAGTTATTATAGGCTCTAGTCAACCTGCCTCTTTATTCTGATTAAAATAGATATTGCTAAAGAAAACTACAGAATGGGTAAGGAAACCCCAGTGGTAATTTATGATAATACACGGATTACACACTCTAGATTAGAATTACACTAGATGTATTAAAATGACCAAGCAATGAAAATAACCATTATTATGCCTTATGTGGACCGATGCCTAGATTCATTGGGTTGTTATAGCAATTTAACAACATTTGTAAAATGAAAAGAAAGAAAGGGATTGAGAAAGAATTGGCACTATCACATTCATTCGAATATCATAATAAACATAATAGTTGACCAATGAGAGAATCGTACGTAACACATTCAAATAATGTAATCCATTACGTAGTAACACACAGTACTAAGATAATGAATTAATAGAAATGAGACCCAAAATTGTATTGATTTCATAGAATATTACATGTAGAGTTGGTAGAATACCATTTAACTCTATTTTTCAAATAAATACATCAATACAATGAAGAAATTATGTTCAAATGATGTAACATAACTCTTCTACTCTTCTTGTTCCAATCTGGTAATAGGAGAGTCTCTGAACCTCAGGCTCAATAGGTCTGGAAATAATCTCAGCTTCTTGAGCACTTTCCTATCAAAATCTTTAAGGGGAGGAATGAGGGGAGGGGGAAGAAAAATAGCACAAAAGGGAAAACCCCACCCCACCTCAAAAGGGCACTCAAGTATACCTCTTAGAAAAAATGCTATCTCTAATGCTTGATGCAGATTCTGACCGCAACTAGTGTATTTATAGCTCTAGGTTCTTGAATCTATTATTTTTGGCCTGATCTTGGCCTTACACTTGTCATCATCTGGTTCGATCCTCAAAACTGGTACAACTGGCCTCCACTATCCTTTTTTACTCATACTATACATTCCCCTTTGACTTTTCAAGTTTTAACTTGTTCAACCTGTGATGTCAGTGCTTGGAGGGTCTCCTTCTTCTGTTCTCCCTTCTTCCGTTTCTCCTTCTTTTGTTTCTTCTTGGCCATCTGACTGGATTTTTGCTTTGGATGTTTCCCCTTTCTGAACAACTTTCTCTTCGTCTCTAGGAGGTGAGCTCATTTCTAGTTGTAGGTTGCATATTTTAATTTCTTTACCTTTCTTGCCCTGTTGTAGCCACCTAATTTGTTTCCCAATCATTCTCCAGGTATCAACATTAAAAGTCATCGAGAATCTCAACATGTTCATCTCCTACAGGATTCTAATTTTCTGCATGCTAATATAATTCTTACTTTTTTCATAATGGGTGATTAGCATTTCTACAGTATTTACTAGAAAGGTGGTTTGTCTGGCCATCTCTTGTTCATCATCTGGTTCACAATCAAAGTCTTCTATTTTATTTCTAAGGAGATCTTCTATACTGGTAGTTTCTAAGAATTCCTCCAATGATAACCCAATATCTGCTAGTTTCTCTATTATGTCATCCAACAGAGTGAACATTTGTGCAGCATCATTAAGCCATCTTTCCTTGTTTGATCCAAACATAGCTGCTCTCATGAATTCAATATTACACTTGATCTCAGTACCATCATTCAATAATACTTCTTTGTTTTGCATCTCTTCAAAATATTCTAACATCAAGTCGAGAGTAGGGTGAATGGTCTCAAAGTCTTCTTCCTTCTGAAAAATCAAGCTTTCCATTTCTTGAGTGGTAACTCGGATTACCCCAATCTACTTGAACATCTCTGTGATTCCCTTGATCTTGTCTTGAATTTTAAATGACATCTCCCTTTTTATTTTGTTCAAATAGTCTGTATAATTGGTTATTTTTACCACCAAGGGAGGTTGTGCTATTGGGGTGTTCTTCTATGCCAACTCTTCTTTCAAACTATTAATTAAGGCTCTCATCTCTACTTTTTCCTTATCACTGATTTCTAGTTGGCTTCTCAACTCTGTATTTTTCTGATGCAGCTGGTCCATAGTTTGCTCTTGTATTGCTTTAGCTACTCTGACCATATCACCCTCTTTTCCATGTACTGAAACTCCTATTTTCTCATCAACTTTGAGAATAATAGGTTCTTGTAGGGCAGGTATGTATACTTCTACCATATCTGATTTGGATGTCTCTATTTCTACTCCAACTATAGAGTTGTCCCCCATACCACCCATTCCTACTACTACCTGTAGCTCATGCTCATTGGTAGCACTAAAAACTATTTGTTCTTCTGTTCTCTCCAACATAACCTTTGTGGAGGGTAGAGACAACCTAGGCTTCTTTGTCTCTAGGATAGATACAACTGTTTGCATTTTAACTCTGTGATCTCTGAAGATACCTCCAAATCCACCTACTCTTCTCATGTTCATCTGTATTACTGATGGAATTTTTATCTCCTTATCATTTATTCTCAAGGAGCTAGGAATGGCTCTAGGAGCTAATTTCCTCACACTAGTTACTACTAACAATTGATCAAAAATGGGAACTATAGCTTGCTTTGAAGTGGTGAGCCCCTGAGCAGGTGTGGTGATAACTTCCTTTCCCTTTATTGTACTCAAGCTTTCAAAGACTCCTTGGGAAGTGTTGGGTGTTGCCTTTATTCTGAGGTGAGTATTATCAAGGGTTTGAACTTATTGTTCTACAATGTCTAGTAAGCTCATAATGACTTCCATCTGATCAATGCCCTGATCTTCTATCAATTCCAATATGGGGTCTTCTCTGATTGCTTGGGCGGCTTCTGGTAAGAGAGGGGTAGCAGATTCCACCAAAATTCTTCTGATTGCCACCAACTCTGGGGGGTAATCATAGGGCTTCTAAATTTGCGAATTGCCCCTTTTTTCAAAGGGGAACTTACTCCATACGACCTACAAATATTTCCCCTTTTCCATGGCATCCAATAATTCTTCTTCATAAGCATCCTTCCTGTGATGTACCCAGGCATACTCATGATTTTTCATTAACCTCTCATACTTTTTGTCTGGATCGTAGGGTCTCCAAGTTATTTCTTCAAAATCCATGAGGTCTAAGTCATACATCCCCTTGATCAAAGTTGGATATCCTATAAATATGTAATGTCCAAATCTACAGGGAATGCTGAGCCATGAAACTCTGCCATGCTTCTTCACCAACCTCATCTTGGCCTCCTCGACCACCTGTCTACACAGCTCTAGGGCAACGAGAGATAAAGGGCAATACATAGGTAATTTTAGGAGGAATTTTAGCTCCATAGAGTCAAATGTAGGTGAACCCTTCAGAGAAGAAATAATCTCCAATGTCCTTTTCCTTAATGAAAGCTCTTACCCCAGGCCCTAGTCTCTCAGGGAGGAAGCCAATTAGGAGCCAATGAATTTCCAACATGAAATTGTTGCAAAACCAACCCATGTGAGTACGACCTTCGTGTATCCTCCAAAAATTGGTCTAGACGTAGGGACTCTCAATGGCCCCTACCCTTTTTCGGCCTTCCTCTCCCAATTGCCCCACTAGCAGGTGCATGAGAATGGAGTAGTGAGAAAAATGAGGTATCTCCTGCCTTTGCTCCAAAACAGCCTTTCTTAATTCTATCAACTGCGTGTGCATTTGTTCACTCAATTCTTGCTCCCAGGCGTAAATTGGGGTGTTTATTGCCCTGTTACTCTATGCTACCAGATACAATACCTTTCTACCCACTACATTGAGTTCTTGTACTCCTAAAATGATATTAGCCATATCACAAAAATCTCGGACCCATGGTTTGAAAGTAGTTTTTCTGATGGGAAACTCAAAAACTACTTTCTCATGATCTTCAAAAAATGATTTAAAAACATCTAAATCTGTTAACATTCGAGATTGCCTTTCAATTACCTATTGAATCAGCTGAGTATTGGAAGGTGCTAGTTTGAAGACTTGCTTGATATGTTTGGCTGCAATACTGAACACTGGTCGATCTCTATTATCTCGAAATGTTATGGTTTTCTCGTCATATGCTACAGCTAACCAGGCCAGTAGGTCTGAGGAGTAGTATACTCTTGGACATATCAATTTTCCTAGGTTACTGGTCCATCTGTTACTCTTGGGGAAACCCTTATGTTGCAACCTTCTTGCTTTGTGGAATAAATCAGCTAGCAACCAAGGGGCTCTTTGATCATTCTCCATCATGGGAGAAAAACTTTAGATGCAAGTGTTTTCAATTTCATATTGTTGCGTGGGAGTGAGCTTTTTGTCGACCCCACTCTGTTGGGTGAAATCATACATCGTGCTCCTAGGTACAGCTGGTCCGAGGATTTCAGCATACGATGATTGGTCTGTGATAAAATTCACTACCTCTTCAGTATCCTTGGGTACGAAAGCATTTCCCTAGGTTGCCATCTTGCTCATGGTAGCTATTCTAGCTCACTGAAACAAAACTTTCGAGTTTCTACTCACTCTCTGCTCCTTCAAACCAGTTCCTTGCTCAAGATTACCAGGGTGGTAAGGTCACTCGATAGTGTGGGTTTAAATACTTGATGGAGAAGTGGGATCACTATCTTCGCATAAACTACCATTAATATAGTGTCACCAACTGCCTTTTCAAATTTGCCAATGGAGACTTGCCAAAGTGTCACATTCTAAAGTCAGATAGTTATGGTAGGTGGATTTCCTCATCCTGCACATCTGTGAGGACTTTGGTCTGTGTACTTGCAATCATTCATAGCTTTCCTATTGGTCACCGAACTGATCCTTCCTCTGACGTGGAAATACGAACGTGGTGGTGGTGGCTTTTTGTGAGAAAGTGCTCTGCCACTTTGGGCCCGGAAGGAGATTTGGTTTTGGGAATAGTTACACCGTTAACAAGGTGGTGATCATTTTGGGGATCTGTTGTCAAATTTGGTCATTGAGGTGTGTGCCCATAGGATCCACCAACTCATGATGACCGTTGGATGGGATACGCATACTATACCTTCGTTTAATACTTTTGGACCTGTAAGAATGTTAGTCCTACAATAGAAGACATATGTCAATGGTGGACATGCATATTATAGAAGATACCCCAAAAATTTATCGGTTAGTCAATTTTATACTTTTATATTTTTGCAAATAATAATCATTGACTCGATATTAAATTAGGGCCTTAACCTTCATTTAATATTTATTTATTAAAGGTTAATCAAAGTGATTAAAAATTTACTAACCTCTGATTAATACATAACCTTTAATAACCCAATTACCTTGTCAATAGCTCACCATTCGATCAAATATATGATCTAACGCATTTGATCCGATTATCTAGACATGCACCAGAGTTTGTCAAGAAGGGGGATCATTATCAATGTGTTTAGACCCTTATTTAATTTTAATTAATCATCTGTCAATGAAATAAACCATGTTCCTTATCCTTCAGGTGAATTGGTCATGCACTACCATTGGATTTGGTCGAGGTCTATCATTGTCATCAGATCGGGTAGAGTTGTGCACCCTTTATCGGACTTTATTTTCCTTTGATAGCCTTGAATAAGTGTAGTTGTTAGATCTAGGTAGAGATAAGTGTGGTCATCTGATCTAGTTCAAATATAACTTAGTCAATGACCATTTTGTCATTTTTATTTAGATAAGTGTACCACCATTAGATTTAGTAGGATCGAGCATGACCATCGGATCTGCTTTGTCTTTATATGAATCATTTTTGGTGAGGCATCACCATTGGATCTTCACTTGGAATGAGCATGACCATTGGATTAGCCCGTGATGTGCACTCATGTCTTTTATGTGACCTTGATTAAATCATGACCATTAGATCTTGGCAGGTTGAAACACCATCGTTGATTTCCCTTTGGCTTGTAATTGCTCTTAAAAGAGCGCTACCGTTGGATCTAGGTTGGCTTGAGTGCGACCGTTGATTTGAATTTGACTATGCACTTTATGCAATTTGATTAAATCATGGCCTTTAGATTTGGGGTTGGAGTGCAACCATCGATTTACTTTGAATGAGCCCTTTGACTTGTCAACTTTTGATGACTTCGTGGGATCACAGCCATTGGATCGACTTGCATTTGGGCACAACCATTAGATTTTTTTGGAGTTGCTCATCTCTTAGTCGACATGGATCCAAGACCAACTTTGACTCCTTTGGGTAATGCGCATCCATTAGATCTTATCATGATGAAGCACGATCGTCGATCTTCTGTAGCCTACAAAATTTTAAACAACATAAGGTGTGTATGCCATTTAGTATTTCATTAATGCATGATTAATGGAAAGGGGAAATATTAGTGATGTATTAAGACCCTCACTAATGCATGATTAGATATTGATTAACCTCTAAGTATGTTAATTTTAAATTGTAAACTTTATTTTAATCGATTGCCATCATCGATTACTTTAATGATGCAATCTTGATTTCTTCCAACTTGCATGATTAGTTATTGAGGGGCGCACATTTTTAATTTCATTAATCTGATTTAGTGAAAGGGGGGTGATTATCTAACGTGTTAATACCCTTGCTAATCATGATTAACTCTTTTAATTAAATTGAAGGTATTTAACCACTTTTGAATTGTTAGTTTCTTTACCCTTAGATCAAGCATGATCATCTGATTCACTCTTAATTGAAGTGCTGCCCTTGGATCTGTTTAAGAAAGTGCTCGATATTTAATTAAAGGGGGCGTGTACCCTCAAGGATTTTATTAAAATTCTGCTCAAAACCTTAGGTTTTATAACTTTTGACCATGGTGCATTATAATTTAAAGATTCTAACTTATCAAAGTGAGTGCATCCATTCAATTTCATCTTGATGAAGCGTTGCCTTTAGATTTACTAGATTTGCATGATTTTTATTAGAAGCATGTGAATTTTTTTTTTTTTTTACAACCTTTTTCTTTAAATGATTTTATTAAAATTTTACTTAGGCTAGAGGTGACCTCGGGTCCGAATGCTTTAATAATACCTTTAGACACCCTGGGACTTAGGGGTTTATTCATTTGACTTAGGCCCGAAAGTTATGATTATTTTAAAATGAGGGCTCGTATTAAATTCATGGATCATAAACCTTGTTTTAAAGGAATCGAGGTATTTAATGGTTTGACCTTTTTAGTGGACGTTCATCTAATTTGATCTTTATGGATTCCTTTAGTATAAAACAATGGTTATAAAAGCAATCAAATAAATGGCTAAGGTTTGGTTCTAAAATCAAACATTGAAAGTCAACTTTTTAGATGAAAATGCAATAGAGGCCATCAACATTTGCTAAATTTATTGGGGGTCTCAGATGTTGAGTCAATTTTGGCTCCAACATAGGCTTTGACTAGGACAATGTGCTGAAAATATGAGGCACTTGAGAATTACAGAATCTCCTGGTTTACTGACCTCATTTGGACAAAATTACAAATCCTCAAGCCTGATAAGCAAAACTAAAAAATAAAATACAATAACTATTTAAACTGGAAAGCTATA
The DNA here is from genome assembly GCA_028583015.1 of Wollemia nobilis. Taxonomy (NCBI): domain Eukaryota; kingdom Viridiplantae; phylum Streptophyta; class Pinopsida; order Araucariales; family Araucariaceae; genus Wollemia; species Wollemia nobilis. The sequence continues at coordinate 1,068,317 of JAQPPZ010014852.1, read as the reverse complement.
ATAACAACATGATATTTAAAACAATAGAGTATTAAAAACTATAATTCCTTTTATTCAATTTGAAACCAAGGGTCAGAATTTTAGAATCAGATGAGCTTTTTGGATACTTTGTTATGTTTGTTTAGCAAGGTCATAGGATATGATTACACATAATTTTTCAAAGCTACTTGTTCCATCATGCTTTGTCCCATGTGGGTGTTAGTGAATTCATTTTGATTTCCAAGTCTTCCAGAACTTTGTCATGTTTGGAAAAATAGTTAAGCTTAGTGTATGATTTCACTCTTAAATATGTTCACCATTTTATAGGGCTCCACTGCCAGTCAAGCGTCTATAACCTTGGTGGAGTTGCTTCTAATCCCATCCGGTTTTACTCTACTGCCAGTCAAGCATCCATAGCCCCAGTAGAGGTTATTCAAGATATCTTAGGCAGTGACCCAACCTACATTATTTTGATTTTCTTTCTCATTTGAGAAATATTCTAATATAAGCAAATTGTGCAATGAGTATGCCTAAGTTGAGGATTAGTTCCTGGCTAAAAAGGATGAGTGTAATGATTTTTAGCTCAACCACCTTACCAAAGATAACCCTATTCTTTGTACCTTGAAATCACTTTAAGTATCATTTGTAATGTGAGGCCTCGATATGGTGTCCCAATCAACTTTGATTTCACTTTATTTTATCTCATATCATATGACCATTGCATGAACATTCATATTTGAAAAATTGTAAACATCATCAAAGTTCTAAAAATAAATCTCCTTTCTTCTTATTTTTTTTTGGAGGAACCAACAACAAGGAATACTCATCATACTAAAAATACCATATGGAACAATAAAACACAGAACAATACAGACAAAAGAAAAATGCTTAACTGGTAAACAAAACAACAAAAAACATCACTCTATTTTTGGGGTTTTTGACTTTCTATTTTTTATTATATATTTTATTATTATTATTTTTATCAATAGGGCACTTCCTCTTTCCTGACCCCACCACAGGGATTGTACATATTGAGGTGTTGGCCATTAATAGGGATAACCATTGGTTCTCCTTGCAAGGTCTATAATTTGTAAGTATTCTGACCAACAACATGGGCTATCTGGTATGGACCAATACATTTAGGCTCGAGTTTTCCCTTTTCACCATGCTTATCATTTTTAGGGTCCCAATAGATGACTATATCTCCTTGAGATAAAGGAGTACCTTTGACTTTCTTATTAAACAATTTCACAGTTTTTTGAGTTTGTTCCATCATCTTATTAAGGGTTTCTCTTCTTTGTTCTTCTACCAGGACAATTTGGTCTAGCCTTATTTATAAGGGGTTGGGGTCTTCATGATCTTACAATAAGAGGGATAATACTAATTTCTCTATCCTAGGAGGTACAAAAACTCTTTTCCCATACACCATTTCATGGGGGGTTCTTCCTGTGTTTCTTTTTATGGACAACCTATCAGCCCAAAGAGCAAATTCCAGCTCATTGTCCCATCCTCTTTTGTTCTTATCTAATGATATTTTTATTCTGTTTATTATATTCTTATTTGATGACTCAACAAGACCATTCCCTTGGGGGTAATAATTAGCAAAATGTGAAAGTTCTATTCCATATTTTGCACAAAAGTCTACCATCTCATATGAAACAAAATACTGTCCATTATTTGTTACTAGTTTTTGAGGAACTCCAAACCTGGTTAGGATGCTTTCTTCCAAGAATTTGATGATGGTGGCGGTTATGGAGGTTCTTAGAGGAGCAGCCTCTACCCACTTTGTGAAGTAATCCATTGCAGTTATGATCCACTTGTGTTGGCCTGATGAGTTAGGCCTGATCTCTCTAATTAGATCAATTCCCCATTGGGATAATGGTGCTTTAATGATCACTGGTTTGAGGACAATGGCTACTAGCTACTTTTTTCCTATAAAAACCTGGAAGTTATGATAGTTCCTAACATATTTATATACATCCTTAAAGAGGGAAGGCCAATAATATCTTACTCTCATGATTTTATTAGTTGTGGCTTTTGGAGCAAAATGTCCTCCACAAAAACCATCATGGAATTCGTTAATTATTTTTGGGACTTCATTTTCATACAAACAAACTAATAACATTCCATCAGGGTGTTTCTAGTAAAGTACACCATCTTGCACATGGTATTTTTGAGCTTGAAGTTTTACTAACCTCATTCTATTTGTTGAAATATCTCTAGGAAAAGACAAAGTTTGTAAGTATGCCAAAATTTCATCATACCATTTGCATTTTACATTATTGGTTCTCCTGGAGTCATATCTCATCTATTGTGAGAACATTATTAGAGTCTTCTCATTCTTTGTTAGCCAAAAATTTGGCCAAACCTTATCCTCTTATAGTTTTGACTATTTTGAATTCAGCATCATATTGCAAAAGTTTCACCATCCATCTTGGTGGCCTTCCTAATGGCTCAAATTGAGTAAAAATATCCTTTATTGTTATGAAAGGGATGCAATAGTAAACTTTATTTGAACTGAATATACCTTTGAAATGTTCTAAATATTGGATGACTGCATAAGCATGCTTTTCTAGCAAGGTATATTTAATATGTGCTCCTTTCAGACCTGAACTCATGAAGGCTATTGACCTTTTATCATTTTCATCATATTTTTGTGAAAGAACTACATCAATGGAGTGTTCAGATGCATATGAGTAAATGTTAAAGTCTTTGGAATAATCAGGGCAACTTAGGGTTGGAGTAGTAGAAATGGCTTCTTTTATCTTATTGAATGCTTCCATGTTTTCTACTATTCATTTTATTTCTCCAATATTTTTAACCATGTCATTTATGGGTTTGGTCATCTCTGCAAAATTTGGAACAAATTTATCTTGCCAAAGAATGACCTGACTCCTTTTAAGTTTCTAGGAGGAGGAATTTTGGAGATAGCTTATATTCTTTTTGGGTCAATACTTATCCCCTTTTCTGAAACTATATGACCTAATAATTTTCCTTGTGTAGTCCCGAATATGCACTTCTTGGGATTTAGGGAAATTCCAAATTCTTTGCATTGAGCAAAGACTACAGCTAAATGTTCTAAGTGATCTTCTAGATTTTTAGAAAATACGATGATATCATCCAAATATACAACCACTATTTTGAACATTAACCCTTTGAAGGCAAAATCCATTGCTCTTTGAAAGGTAGCACCTACATTCATTAGGCCAAAAGGCATTCTTAAATATTCAAATGTGCCCCAGGGTGTGTTGAATGTTGTTTTATGTCTGTCTTCTGGATTGATCTGGATTTGGTTATATCTAGAAAATCCATCCAATAGGGATATTCTGGATGAACCAACTACTGCTTGCAATAGTTGTTCCATATTGGGCAATGGGTAATTATATTTTAATGAACTTTTATTTAAATTTCTAAAATCTACACAGAGTCTAATATCACCATTTTTCTTTCTAACTGGTATTAAATTGGATATCCAAGAAGAAAATCTTACCTTCCTGATTATTTTGGAATCTAGTAGGTTCTGTACCTCCTTTTGCATTATTGGGTGCAAAGTAGGGTTATATTTTCTCTGTTTTTGTCTAAATGGCTTGGAATCTTCCTTTAGGGGTATTATGTGTGTCATTACATCTGTTTTGAAGGTTTTAAGGTCCTCATATGTCCAAGCAAAATGTTCCTTATTCTTCTTTAAGAAACTGATGTATCCAACCTTTTATTTTACTGATAAGGCTATGTCTACCTTCACTAGTATGGGCTCTCTCATTGTACCAATGTTAACATCTTTAGATATTACTTCTCTGTGTAGAGGCTTGAAAACTTTGTCAAAATCATCAAATGGACTCTCTAGAGAAACCAATCCTTTGGGTATTCTATTTGTTTCAGCTGGATTACTTCTACTGGCTCATCTATTTGATATTTTAGCTTATCTTCATCTTTTTCATAACATATTATATCTGTGTATTGATTTTATAAAGTCATGAAATATTTTATGTCCACATCATCTTGAAAGACCTGTAGGTAAACTATGTTATCTGGCATAGAGGGCTTATAAACTGAAATAGTTGGGAACCTATCCATATACTCTGTAGTTATTTATGGATGGTCTAGGCCTGATGCATTTATAGCTAAAATATCTACAATATGATTTTGTTCTCTTGGAATAAATGAGATATTGAAAGCTAAGAATTTTTCAATTTCTTCCAATACTGCATTTTTATACTATTTTAGCCTAGGATGCTTGGTTTGATATTTACCTTTGATTTGGTATATAATTAGTTTTGCATCCCCTATTATAGTCAAGTAGTTAAGGCCTAATTCTTTTGGTTTTTCAATCCTAGCAATAAAGCCTCATATTCAGCTACATTATTGGTGCATGGGAATTCTACATAAGGGATACCAAGATAGTTTCCTTTTATATAAATCATATTAAATCTTGCACCTACTCCAGATTGGGACTTAGCTCCATAAAAATTCATGGTCCACATTTCTTAAGTTAACACTCTATCTAATTCAGCATCAACCATTTTCATAACTTATGTATCCATGTTCTCAGCCTTTGGTACTTCAACTAGGAATGGGTTTTTGCCATATTGAATAAACTCCCATACCTTTTTATTCCATAGAATTTACTAAGTTTATCATGGTTTCATCTATTTGAATTAACTCTACAAAGTGTTTTTTGAATGGTTCTCTTCGTAGAGTTACATTTTCTTTATCTAACATTGGGATGGTAGCATAAGACTAATCCAATTAAATTGATCCTCCTAGTTGTTCTGCCTAATGTTTACTTAATAATAGTGAGAAGAAAGGGTCAACATCAACTACTGCAACATCCATCACTATTTATTTCTTGGGATATTAGTCTAGGAAAACTAATAATCCAATTATCACTCCCACACAAGGAATTTGTTTGTTGTCCATTACTGAAACAGGGCCATAGTCTCTTGTATAGATTAACCCCATTTGGTCAGCTATCATTTTGGGCATGATATTATGTGAAGCTCCATTGTCCAACATATAATTATGAGTCACATACCTTTCTCCTTCATCTGAATTATACCTTAATGATACATAGAAGGGTCTAACAGAAGATGGTGATCTTGTATCATGTTGATTTTGTCTAGCAACATGGCAAGTTGGATCTTCTTTTTGTTCAACTAATCCAAATGCTCTGCAGACTTGTTCTCTGTATTGTTGTACTTTCATAAGCTCACCAAATGTGATGTTAACTTTTTGTTTACTAAGTTCTGACCCAACATCAAATTCTATCTTTTTTATATCCAGTGGTCTATTGCTTTCTTCTTTGGAAGTTTCCTCTTCTAATTCTATTATCTCAAGAATAATATTTTTGGAGGTTCTATCAGTTTTCTCTTTACTGATATTTTTTATTTGTGAAAGTTTGTTTTCTTGTTTCACTTGTAGAAGCTTTTTCTGTTCTGTCAGGAACAGTTATGTTTCTTAAATTTAGGGTATTGGTAGCTTCTAATTCTTCAACTTCCTTAGTAGTGGGGATTAATTTCCCTTGCTTCATTTTGTCATATCTTGACTCATGTGGTTTTTGCAAGATTTTAGTACCTTCAACTACTAAAATTTGAGGATGATGATTTGAAGCATACTTGTCCATATTCTCTTCAAACAACCTTTCTCTGGACTCATCTTCTAGAGACCAACATGCATTGATCCTTATATCTTCTTCTGAATCATCATGTAAATCTACATTGTGTTGTTCACTTAGGTAAATCCCACATCCATCTGGGTTATGAGGTGCATCACAGGTAGAGCAGAAATAGGGAAAACCTTCTTCTATGTTGGCAGATGGTATAGGGTTAGGAACATTGTTCTGATCTCTGTCAGAATCTCTATTTTTCTAATTATTGTTTCCATTATTCCTATTCTTATTTCCTTCCTCAGAGCCATTATTGTTCCCCTAATTTCTATTGAAGTTTTTCTTAAAGGGAGGGTGATTATCAACATGTGGTCACTCTGTTTATGATGTCTCACCATTATTACCATTATTTATTTCAATTCTTGCTAACCTGTTGTTCATGGTATTAAACATCTCAGCCATTTGATTAGTTAGTTTTTCCATTGGATCTACTTCAGTTCTTCTTTGTATATCAAATGCTACCCTTTTGGGCTTTCTCTTAGGTAGATTGGCTTCCAGAGAGTAAGGCTTCATCTTACCACTATCAAGCATGTTTCTTTTGATATCCATTGCCTTTTCCATACAACCATCAATGGTGGTGGCTTGTTCTTGCCTTAACTCATAGTTAAACTCTCCTTGAAAAGCATTTTTATAGAAACATATGGATTGAATGTCACTAGGCCTAAGGTTGATAGGGATTTTGTTTTTGGTTTTTGAGAACCTTCTGTTAAAGTCATTAACAACCTCATTTTCCTTTTTCTTCATAGTGGCCAACTCAGTTAATAGGGATTGTTCATTTTTCCTCTCTCCAAATTTCTTTAGGAACACAACTTCCATTTTAGTAAAATCTAGAATATCATTATCTGGGAGAGAATTGAACCATTCCCTAGCATATTTTTCCAGGGTTTGTAGGAATAGTCTTAGGACTACATCCTCGTGTTCTACCTCTAGGCTATCCATTGCATACAGGAAACTTTTGATGTGATCTTCTCTAGTTACTGCATTATTTCCTAAGAACTTTGGAAGGTATTTGTGGGCTTTATTGGGTAAGGCATTCAAATTTGCAGGAAATGCAAAGGGCCTATACCTATTGGTTCTCCATAAATGAACATTATTTTGATTTTGTTGAGCCATTGTTATTGTAGGTGTAATGGGATTTAAATTCATAGTAGCAACACCTACAGGGATTTGGGTTTGGGTATTCTAAATATAATCTAAAATATTATCTACCATAGTATTACTATTAATCAGGAAATGAGAATAATCACATGTATCTTCTATAATAAAATTCAAATTTTCATCTATAGTGATATCAACAACAATAGTATTCTGATCTTTATTTTTCTTTACGTACTTTTTACTGCTAAAGTAAGATCTATTCTCGTTAACCATACTCTTAAGAATGGGGATTTTTTGACTATGGGTAAATACCTCTGGATTTTCGAATTTTGGGAATAGTTCTTTACCACTTCTCCTGGTATGCACCAACACGTTCTACTCCTTCTTTCTTGATGTTTGATTTTTGGGTTTGTCCAGACAGAGTCACCAGCACGGGGGTGCAAAAATAACGGAACGTATGATCAAGATTGCTTGATATTTAACTCTCAGCCTCATAGGGAATGGTTCTTGGAGGAATTTCAAGAAAATCAAGAAACGTAAAAACACTTCAAAATACAATTGAAAACTATGGGTAAAATAAAATAAAGAATACAAAAAGTCATAAAAATCAAGATGTAGGTTCTTTATTCCAATTGTCCACTCATTGATTAAAATAATAATCATTGTTAAACCAAGGTTAAGAATTTAAAAACTCTTTCTCAACGGTGCCAAAAAACTATTGGTGTTAGTTTGATGTATTTTAAATTGAAAAATATGTTGTGAACTCCAGGCTTAGAATGTAAAAATTCTCCCCAGAACGGTGCCAAAAAACTGTTGGAACCATTTCTTGCATCCATAGGGTACGATTGTCACGCTATCAAGAAATCATTTGAAACCAACGAGCTATTATAGGCTCTGGTCAACCTACCTCTTTATTCTGATTAAAATAGATATTGCTACAGAAAAGTTATAGAATGGGTAAGGAAACCCCAGTGGTAATTTATGATATTACACGGATTACACACTCCAAATTAGAATTACACTAGATGTATTAAAATGACCAAGCAATGAAAATAACCATTATTATGCCTTATGTGGACCGGTGCCTAGATTCATTGGGATGTTATAGCAATTTAACAACATTTATAAAATGAAAAGAAAGAAAAGGATACTGAGAAAGAATTGGCACTATCACATTCATTCGAATATCATAATAAACATAACAGTTGGCCAACGAGAGAATCATACGTAACACATTCAAATAATGTAATCCATTACGTAGTAACACACAGTATTGAGATAATGAATTAATAGAAATGAGACCCAAAATTGTATTGATTTCATAGAATATTACATGCAGAGTTGGCAGAATGCCATTTAACTCTATTTTTCAAAGAAATACATCAATACAATGAAGAAATTGTATTCAAATGATGTAACATAACTCTTCTACTCTCTTGTTCCAATTTGGTAATAGCAGAGTCTTTGAACCTTAGGCTCAATAGATCTGGAAATAATCTCAGCTTCTTGAGCACTTTTCTATCAAAAGCTTTGCAAAGAGGGGGGGAGAAGAGGGGGAAAAAAAAGGGGTTTGATTTTTCTAAATGCTTGATGCAGATTTTGACTATAGTTGGTGTCTTTATAGCTCCTGGTTCTTGAATTTCTTATTTTTGGCCTGAACTTGGCCTTACACTTGTCATCATCTAGTTCAATCCTCAAAATTGTTATAGTTGGCCTCCACTATCCTTTTTTACTCATACTGTACATTCCCCTTTGACTTTTCAAGTTTCAACTTGTTCAACCGATGATGTCAGTGCCTGGAGGGTCTCCTTCTTCTGTTCCTCCTTCTTCCGTTTCTCCTTCTGTTGTTTCTTCTTGGCCATCTGATTGGCTTTTTGCTTTGGATGTTTCCCCTTTTTGAACAACTTTCTCTTCGTCTCTAGGAGGTGAGCTCATTTCTAGCTGTAGGTTGCATATTTTAATTTCTTTACCTTTCTTGCCCTACTGCAACCACCTGATTTGTTTCTCAATCATTCTCCAGGCATCAACATTAAAAGTCATCGAGAATCTCAACATGTTCATCTCCTCCAGGATTCTGATTTTTTGCATGCTAATATAATTCTTACTTTTTTCATAATGGGTGATTAGCATTTCTATAGTATTTACTAGACAGGTGGTTTTTCTGGCCATCTCCTATTCATCATTTTGTTCACAATCAAAGTCTTCTATTTTATTACTAAGGAGATCTTCTATACTGACAGTTTTTAAGAATTCCTCCAATGATAACCCAATATCTGCCAGTTTCTTTGTTATGTCATCCAATAGAGTGCACATTTGTGCAGCATCATTAAGCCATATTTCCTTGTTCGATACAAACATAGTTGCTCTCATGAATTCAATATTACACTTGATCTCAATATCATCATTCAATAATACTTCTTTGTTCTAGCATCTCTTCAAAATATTCTGACATCAAGTCGAGAGTAGGGTGAATGGTCTCGAAGTCTTCTTCCTTATGAAAAATCAAGCTTTCCATTTCTTGAATGGTAACCCAGATTACCCCAATCTGCCTGAACATCTCTATGATTCCCTTGATCTTGTCTTGAATTTTAAATGACATCTCCCTTTTTATTTTGTTCAAATAGTCTGTATAATTGGTTATTTTTACCACCAAGGGAGGTTGTGCTATTGGGGTGTTCTTCTGTGCCAACTCTTCTTTCAGACTATTAATTAAGGCTCGCATCTCTGCATTTTCTTTATCACTGATTTTGAGTACTAAAACTTTGACCATATCACCCTCTTTTCTCATCAACTTTGAGAACAATAGGTTCTTGTAGGGTAGGTATGTATACTTCTACCAAATCTAATTTGGACATCTCTATTTCTACTCCAACTATAAATTTATCCCCCATGCCACCCATTCTTGCTACTACATGTAGCTCATGCTCATTGGCAGCACTAAAAACTATTTGTTCTTCTATTCTCTCCAACATAACCTTTGTGGAGGGCAGAGACAACCTGGGCTTCTTTGTCTCTAGGACAGATACAATTGTTTGCATTTTAACTCTGTGATCTCTGAAGATACCTCCAAATCCACCTGCTCTTCTCATGTTCATCTATATTACTGATGGAATTTTTATCTCCTTATCATTTATTCTCAAAGAGTTGGGAATGGCTCTGGGAGCTAATTTCCTCACACTAGTTACTGCTAACAACTGATCAAAAATGGGAACTATAGCTTTCTTTGAAGTGGTGATCCCCTGAGTAGGTGTGGCAATAACTTCCTTTCCCTTTACCATACTCGGGCTTTCAAAGACTCCTTGGAAAGTGCTGGGTGTTACCTCTATTATGAGGTGAGTATTATCAAGGGCTCGGACTTGTTCTACAATATCTGTTGAGCTCATAGTGACTTCCAGATGATAAATACCCTGATATTCTATCAATTCCAATATGGGATATTCTCTGATTACTTGGGCAGCTTTTGGTAAGAGAGGGGCAGAATATTCCATCGAAATTCTTTTGATTGCCATCAACTCTGGTGGGTAATCATAGGGCTTATGAATTTACGAATTGCCCCTTTTTCCAAAGGGAAAATTATCCCATATGGTCTGCAAATATTTCCTTTTTTCTATGGCATCCAATAATTCTTCTTCATAAGCATCCTTCCTGTGATATACCCAGGCATACTCTCGATTTTTCATTAACCTTTCATACTTTTTGTTTGGGTCGTAATGTCTCCAAGTTATTTCTTCAAAATCCATGAGGTCTAAATCATACATCCCTTTGAACAAAGCTAGATATCCTATAAATACATAATGTCCAAATCTACAAGGGATGTTGAGCCATGAAACTCTGCCATGCTTCCTGACTAGTCTCATCTTGGCCTCTTCAACCACCTGTCTACACAAATTTAGGGTAATGAGATATAAGGGGAAATACATAGGTAGCATTTTAGGAGGAATTTTAAATCCATAGAGTTGAATGTAGGTGAACATTTCAGAGAAGAAATAATCTCCAATATTATTTTTCTTAATGAAAGATCTTACCCGAGACCCTAGTCTCTCAAGGAGGAAGTTGATTAGGAGATGACGAATTTCTAACATGAAATTGTTACAAAACCAACCCATGTGAGTACGACCTTTGTGTATCCTCCAAAAACTGGTCTGGACGTAGGGACTCTCAATGGCCCCTACCATTTTTTGGCCTTCCTCTCCCAATTGCCTCGCTAGCAGGTGCATGAGAATGGAGTAGTGAGAAAAATGAGGTATCTCTTGTCTTTGCTCCAAAATAGCCTTTCTCAATTCTGTCAAATGTGTGTGCATTTGTTCACTCAATTCTTGCTCCTAGGCATAAACTAGGGTGTTTATGGCCCTGTTACTCTGTATTACCAGATACAATATCTTTATACCCACTACACTGAGTTATTGTACTCCTAAAATGGTATTAACCATATCACAAAAATATCGAACCCATGGTTGGAAGCATATTTTCTGATGGGAAACTCAAAAACTACTTTCTCATGTTCTTCAAAAAATGATTTAAAAATATCTAAATTTGTTAACATTCGAGATTGCCTTTCAATTACCTGTTGAATCAGTTGGATATTAGAAGGTGTAATTTTGAAGACTTGCTTGATATGTTTGACTCTGATACTAAACATTGGTCGGTCTCTATTGTCTCTGAATGTTTTGGTTTTCTCGTTGTACGCTACAACTAACCAGGCCAGTAAGTCTGAGGAGTAGTACTCTTGGAAAATCATTTTTTCTAGGTTACTGGTCCATCTGTTACTCCTGGGGAAACCCTTATATTGTAGCCTCCTTGATTAATATCCTCGTTGATTGTATTTAGAAATTGATTAACCTCAAAGTATTTAATTTTAAATTGTAAACCCTATTTTAATCGATCGTGATCGTTCGATTCACTTCAATGAAGCGCAATCGTTGATTTATTCCAACCTACACAATTAGTTATCGAGGGGTGCATGTTTTTAATTTTATTAATCTCTAATTAAGCAAAATGGGAGTGATTAGACAATGTGTTAATACCCTTGCTAATCATGATTAACTCTTTTAATTAAATCGAAGGTATCTAATCATTGTTCAACTATTACTTTCTTTACCCTTAGATCGAGTGCGATTGTTCGATCCGCTCTAATTAAAGCATTGCCCTTGGATTTGTTTAATTAGCATGTCTTTTTAATCAAGGGGATGCATGCCTTTTAATTTAAACCATATGTTTGAGACTTTAGGATATGACTTTTGATTATACCATTATCATTTGACTTGGTCGATTTAACCATCGATTAGCTTATAAAAGTGCATTCGTCCGATTAAGGATAATATTTCACTCAAGACCTTAGGTTTTCAAACTTTAGAACATAGTGCTTTATTAATTAAATATTCAGACTTATTAAAGCAAGCGCATCCATTCGATTTCATCTTGATGAAGCGTTGCCCTTTGATTTACTAGATTTGCATGATTTTTAATAAAGGGGGCACAAATCCTTATTTTTTCATGATATAAAAAAATTAATTAGGCTAGTGATGACTTTGGGTTTTGATGCTTTAATAACACCTTTAGACAACCTAGTACTTAGGGGTTCATTCATTTGACTTAGGCCTGAAGTTGTGATTATTTTATAATGAGGGCTCATATTAAACTTGTGGATCATAAATCTTCATATAAAGGAATCAAAGTATTTAAAGGTTCGATCCTTTTAGTGAGTGTTCATTTAATTTGTCCTTTATAGATTTCTTTAGGATAAAATCATGGTTATTAAAGCAATCCAATAAATGGCTAAGGTTTAGTTTTAAAATCAAACATTGAAAGTCAACTTCTCATATGAAAATGCAATAGAGACCAGCAATATTTGCTAAATTTGTTGAAGCCAAAAATTTAAAATTGGGGGTCTCAGATATTGAGTCATTTTTGGCTCCAACATAGGCTCTGAATGGGACAACGTACTGAAAACATGAGGCACTTGAGAATTACAAAATATCCTGGTTTTACTGCAAGCATTGGACAAAAATTCAAATCATCAAATAAGAAATTTTGAAAAACAAAACATAACAACTCTTTAAACTAGAAAACTATAATAACAACATGATATCAAAGCAATAGAGTATTATTTACTACAATTCCTTTTATTCAATTTGAAACCAAGGGTCTTAATTTTAGAATTACATGAGCTTTTTGGATATATTTTTATGTTTTTTTAGCAAGGTCATAGGATATGATTACATATAATTTGTTAAAGCTACTTGTTCTATCATGCTTTGGCCCATGTGTGTGTTAGTGCATTCATTTTTTTTGTTTAAGTCTTCCAAAACTTTTCATGTTTGGAAAAATAGTTAAGATTGGTGTATAATTTCACTCTTAGATATGTTCACCATTCTATAGGGCTCCACTTCCAGTCAGGCATCTATAGCCTTGGTGGAATTGCTTCTAATCCAATTCAATTTTACCCTACTGCAAATCAAGCATCTATAACTTCGATAGAGGTTTTCCAAGATATTTCAGGCAATGACTCAACCTGCATTATTTTGATTTTCTTTCTCGTTTGAGAAATATTCTGATATAAGAAAATTATGCAATGAGTGTGCAGGGTGGGCAGGGTGGGCTTGAACATACCAAAATAGGCCAAGAAGGCTAACAGGCTAGACGAAGAGCCCAAAATGGACCTAAATAAGCTAAAATATGATAGATAACCAATATAATCCAAAAGCGGCTATGTTGGATTGGACTAGCCAAAACAAGCCAAGATTAGCTAAAATTGGCTAGGATTGGCCAAAATGCACCATAAGGGGAAAACCAGATAGATCATACCAAAATGAGTTGAGAAGGGTAAAATTGGTTGGGCAAACCAAAACAGGCCAACATGGGTCAAGTAAGCCAAGATAGGTCAAAAGGGATTGAAATAGGCAACACAATAGGATGGGTTAACACAAGCTATAATGAGTGAGAAAAAATAGAATAGGTCAAGCTAGTTTGGAAGTGGTTGAGATGGACGAAATGGGTTGAAATAAGCCAAAATTTGCCAAAAGGGGCTAAAATAGGTTAGGATAGATGAAACACACTAGAATATGCTAAGAAGTCTAGAACGAGCCAAGCGAGTCAAAAGGGGTCAAAAATAAGATAAAAAGGCTAACGATAAAAGAGATAGAAATAAGTTGTGGACTAGGACAAGCCAAATGGGTTGAGTGGGTCGAGAAATACAAAAATGGGCTCAATAGTTTAGAATGAGCCAAAATGGATTGAGTTATCTAAAACAAGCCAAAATGGGCCATGTGAGTCAAGAGTGCGCTGAAATAGCCTAGGACAAGCTAAACTAGGTCAATTGGTTTGAAGTGATAGGATGTTTTAGGACATGCTACGTAGGAAAAATAGGTTGAAACAAGTCAAGCAACACCCAAACATACTAGAATAGTCTAACAGGATAGAATAGGATGAAACATACCAAAACAGGACAAGAAGGCTCGAATAGACTCAATTGATCAGAATGGGTAGGAATGGGCTAGGATGTGTTGACGCTAAAATGGATCAAAATAGGTAGAAATGGACCAAAACAAGCTACATAGAGACAAATTGGGAAGGACGGGCTAAAACAAGCTAAGTGTGCTTGGGTGGGTTGAAATGGTCCAGATAGGCTAAAAAAAGGTTGTGCAAAGCCAAGGTGGGTAGGATGGGTCAGGATGGGTCAAGAAAGTAAAAATATATGAAAAGTGGTCAAGTGGGGACAAAACATACCAGAACACACCAAGAAGGACAAAATGGATGAGATGAGTCAAAATAGGTCAGAACACATGAGAATGAGCCAAAGGCTAAAATAGAGCAAGTAGATTGAAATTTTCAAGAACAAGGTAAAATGAGTTAAGGGGGCTAGAATGGGATGAAATATGTAGGAATTAGATAAAGGGCCAAGTGGGGCCAAAAAAGGCCAGATAGGGGTAAAAATAGGCTAGGAAGGTTTGAACAAGCTAGATGGGTTAAACTATGTCAAAATAAGACAAGGCACGAACATGCCAAGAATAGGATGGACAAGCCAAAACAGTCCAAAAAAGGATAGGTAGGCTTGGATTGTAGACAAGGGTGAGTATACTCCCGATATGAGAGGTGAACTGATCAAATAGGTGAGATAAGGAATCAGCATGAGGTCTCGAAGATACAAGGTAACTCAAACATGAGAGGGATCAGACGTCAGACTAGTCCATCTGTCAGTTGGATGGAACCAAACATCTGGGTACTAGATGTTTGGGGCTGGAATGCCAGGAGGCTAGACGTCTTAGACTAGACGTCAGAGGTGAGATGTCTGGAAGGAAGATGTCGATGGCTAGACATTTGGGACTCGACGTCTAGGAACTGGACATCTAGGAGCTAGACATCTGAGACTTAAGCGTCTAGGGTCTGGACGTCTGGGACTAGACGTCTAGATGTTAGATGGCTCTTGTCATGGCTTCTGATATCGAATACCTGTAAAGAACCTACCAGGAAGAGTCTTCAACCTGCATAACATTAACAACACAACCTGCAATAACACTCAAGAATAATCTGCAATACACAGCATAACACCAATATGATCAAGTGTTGTCTTATTATCTCCAGAAGGTTACATATACAATGGAAAATTAAGGGGGGTATTTAAAGGCTGCAAGAGCGGTTCCCCAACTACCTGCACCAACCACCCAACTGTTTGCCCAACCAACTAGTTATATGTCTAACTAACAGTTTAGATGTTTGACTAGCTAGACGTCTACACTAACTAGACATCTAGCTTAACTAGACTTAACCCAAATGGCGGTCAATTTGTCCTTTTGTGCATTTAATCCTTTTCTATTTCAATTGGCTGATTAAACTAAAAAAATACTATGCCTTATACAAAATGGCATTACCAAATAGGATAAATCCACATTTGCTATATACATTCAAAATTGCTTAGGATATTTTCATAGTCAGTTCCTCATTTCTGTTGTCTAGAACTGTTGTCTACATTTATCCTCCCCTTCAAAGAAGTCGATGTCCTCAATGAATTTCTTCGCTCAGTCTATGAGGTCTTTGTCTCTGCTTTAGGTGAAACTAGGTTCTTAATGTTGATAGCCTCTATAACAGTTTCATACTCCTTCATATGGATCTTCAACAGCTCCTCCTTCTTGAGTTGGTTGGTATAGTTATAAAACTTAGCACATTCTACCCCAAGGTTGTTAGCATGATCTTCTGTTTGTTTGATAGCATCCAAAAACTCAGTCTCCCTCTTCCTGCAGATCTCCTTCATCCATTTTTTAGACAATGATCCAAAAGACGAAGGTGCTCTCTATGCTAACTACTGTTGTAGAGTTGCCTCCCTTTGGTGTGCCTGTTGCAGTTCCTCCTTCAAGCTTGCCTGCTCCTTTTGCCAAACTTCTTTCTTTTGCCATGCAAGCTCAGAATGATTTTTTTGTGTTGCTAAGTTCGTTGTCTGCTTAACCAGTAACTCTTTAGCCTTAGTCAACTAGGAATTATCTGCCTCCAACTAGGATATTTGTCATGTTTTCTCTTCCAATTATGTGCCAAGGTACTCCATGGTCTTTTGTAGCTTATCAAGTTCCCTTATCATATCATCTATCATGTTCATACCTTCATCTAGGAGCGTCTCCTTCCACTGTATTGTCTCCAAAGCAGTTCGTAGTTCTTCATCAACTGCTTTCTTAGTTGCGTGTACATACTTCAAACCTTCCCCCAACCAACACAATAGATGGGCAATGAAATTCATTTGTGCATACTATACCCATGCCTGAAACACTTGAGACCATAGGTCTTGTTGTTCCTCCTCCTACTCTTCCTCTTGTACTACCTCTTTTCCCTTGGATGTTGCTGACTTATGACTGCTCATCTGTGGCTCTACCTTGTTCTCTGAATCGGTCCTAGGTGGAGGTTGTTCTCCCCCTATCTCAGCCACCTCTCCTTGTGATATTTCTCTTTCCTCCACCTAGATAGGGTCTTCCCGTGAGTGTCCTGTAGTTCTTGCTTCCTCTAAAATTATGCTTCCCTCCATTGCAGGTGTGGTAATCTCTCCCAGATTACCTAATTGTGTTTCCTCATTTGTGAAAAATAGCTCGACAATTGATACTACCCCTAATGTTGCTGCAAATGTAGTTGGTTTAACTAGTGAGTCCCCAATTGGCTTTGGTGAGCTGGCACAAACCTGGAATACCGCTTCTGCAAAATACTCTATGGGTTCGATGTGGATCGTTGTACTGGATCCTACTATCGGATTATGAAGGGTTGAAGGGATGTTGATATCCATATCCACCCCCTGATGAGTTTCTAACTGTCTTTAAATTGAGTGAGTTGTCTCTAAATTCCATTTAATGGTTTGCAATGCATATTTAGAGAGAGCTTGGGGTGGCTCATCAAATTGTCCCTTCTTCTTCCTTTGTACTATTTTTGGTGACTGGGCAACTGTCTGTTATGTGGTTGTTTGCTTTCTTGACCATTGGGTATCCTCCCCTTCTGAAGCAGTCACTGTCTTCTCCTGCATTGGTGGTTTATGACATATCTGCTTCACTTTTACCTTCTTCATTGGTGTAGTCCTCTTTGCTAGTGGTTGTGCATCAATCCATCGCAAGACACTCGGGGATAATTCCAAAATTTTCTTCTCTAGTCCAAAGTCGGGAATTCGTACTCCTGCTCTCATGGCTGCATCCAAAATCAGCCCAATGGCATGAAATGCCATGGAGAAATTCTTTGTTACTCTTGATAGGAATGCCTGGATACGGAGCAACAGATGTTGTACCCAATCATAAACAACTCCTTTATCTATTCTCTATAAGTACAGAATCAGCCATATGGGTAAATTTGAACTCCTTTGTTCCCCTGATAATCTAGCCATAATAATGTTCATTATCACTTCTAGCCTAGTATGTCTCAACTGTGTCTATTTTATTATGTCTCAACTGCGTCTGTTTGATGCTTGTTAAGCATCATATGCACTTCTACCCTGGCCAAAGTAGTAATTCTCATAATCAATTTTGATGTCTTCTTGGGATCTACCTTTTTGTTCACCATTGGCTTACCCTTCCTGGGTAGTCTGAATACGTGCTAAAATGACTTGGGAGATAATTCCACTATCACCACCTTATATCCTATGCGCACATAACTCCTATAGTTGTCCTCATCGTATTTCTCTAGCATTTGAATCAGATAACCCTTAAAGAACTCTTTATCAAATTTTGGAACTTGTAGTATAAAATGTACTCCTACCTCCTTAAGTCTTCCCTTTACAGGGTTATCATAAGTTGCCTCTGCCCACAATTGCTGGCAAAAATCACCAGTCGAACAAGTCCATGTAATCTCTATGGCAGGAATTGGTGCTTTTCCACCTTGTTGGACTTCCTTGCTCCTTTTGCTAGACAATTTCGCTACCTCCCTCTGCATTCTCGTCTGCCTTGGGTTCTCCACTTGTCCATGCACCTCGTGCTCTAGGTGATGTCGCAGTCTCTTTTTCGACATGGACTCTATTTTTGATTCTGCCTAACTTGGAGCCTTTCCAGATCTATGACTCATATTTCCCACTCCAACTGCTTGAATGCCTTCCTAGCCGTCTGCATTTTCTATGACTCATCTTTCCCGCTCCAACTGCTCGAATGCCTTTCCAGATCTATGACTCATCTTTCCCGCTCCAACTGCTCGAATGCCTTCCTAGCCGTCTGCATTTTCTAGCCAAAAATTTGAATAATTTGCTAGACGTTTGCCTTCTCTAGGCCAGATTTTTGGCTAGATGTATAAACAATTTGCTAGATGTCTACCTTACCAGGATGCCAGACATTTGTAATTTTATTTTGGACGTCTGCTTCCTGGTCTAGACGTCTACCTGGAAGTATACTCTTCCTGCCCAGACATTTTCCTGGCTATCTTCCAGACGTCTACTCTTCTTACCCAAATGTATGCCTAGCTATCTGCCAAACATCTACTCTTCCTACCCAGACGTATGCCTGGTTGTCTGCCAGACATCAGTTCTCCTTGCATGTGCATCTTTCGTCTACTTGCCTAACCTGTTTTCTCAGACATCTACTTGCCTAGCCCATCTGATGGTAGTCCTCTTGGGCTAGACATCTACTATGCCCTAGACGTCTGTTGTGGTGCGAGTTGTCTTCACCACCCCTCTCGGTTGCTTCCTATCCTACCAACCATGCTCCTTGCCTTCTACTCTACCTACAACTATTTGGAATGGTTAAAATGGATGTTTAACCTCTTTTTATAGCCTCTCATGCATGCCATAACGGTTTCTCCACCCACCACCTAGAAATTGTTTCCTCTATGCATGCCACCTAGCTAGACATCTAGAATTTAGACGTATAGGGGTGCTATTTTGTCTTTGCCTTAT
This sequence comes from Wollemia nobilis, assembly GCA_028583015.1. Taxonomy (NCBI): domain Eukaryota; kingdom Viridiplantae; phylum Streptophyta; class Pinopsida; order Araucariales; family Araucariaceae; genus Wollemia; species Wollemia nobilis. The sequence goes on along the minus strand of JAQPPZ010014852.1, from coordinate 1,049,241 downwards.
TTTGTATTTTTTTTATCAGTTAATATCTCTGACTAAACTAAACAGCCATTCTGATGCAAATTTCGAAGATATCTGGCATCTCATTCCTGCTATGACAACTTCGACTGTCAAAACTGCTAAAACTATCATCACCCCATGTTTTCGCTTCATTCGACTCTTGTCGTCTCCGGTGATTACTTTTTCTAGGGCGAGTTTCGGGCTGAGGTTTCTCTGGACGTCTCACTTTGTTCCTTGGTATAATTTTCCAGTCTGGCTACTTTGCTTCTGGTTGTTTTCTAGCTCCTTGTTCTGAAAACTAGTGCCTATTTCTTTGACGTCCTACATTCTGTTGACTTCTTTCTATCGCCACCCGTATTTGCTCCATCCAATTCTCTACCAGATGGATTTCTCTTTCATTTGAACTATCGGTATTTGGATAAAATTCTTCAATTACATCCTCCAGGGGTCTACTCACAGGGTTCTGATGTGTCAGTTCTACTACTGGGGGATCCGGATGTCTCTGCCATGGAATCTGTTTCATGCTTTCGTCATGGCACCGAATGATTACACAATCATCCAAGTAATGAAACATTTCCCTTCTATGTTCTAGTCGATCAAGTATGTTGTGGTCAGGCTATTGGGGTCTCGGTTGTCTCTGATTTCAATTATTTCTTTTGGCTCTTGTACATCTTCCTTGGATTTCACCATTCCATGATTGCTCAATAGCTCTTACTTGATTTCTTCGTTCTAGATTAATATTCCCATTCCACGTTCCTCTCCTCCCTTGAACCTAGTTCCTGTGGCCTCGACCTCTTTTCGATTGAATCTTCCTATTGTAGGGTTGTCGTACTCCCAACTGCCCGATATTCGGTCGGTCCCTTTGTCGTTCTTGATGATGTCTTCGGTTCCTACGAGCTCACTAAGGTTGGCCCATAGGACTAATCTCAGGAGCACGTAGTGATGGGTTAACTATGGCCATACCCATTGTTGGACCTTATAGTTCAGTAAGTGGTCTGGTCAACCTAGGGGTATCTTGAGTTGAATTTCTCCCACTCTGGTTACCAGGACAGGGTTAACCACACTCCTCCCTTGGTCAGGTAAGTCTTGGTCACTGAGTGGCTCTGACGAACCCTTTAGATTCCACAAAATACCTCTATTTTGACCCTGATTAATGAGTTCACCCAAGAACTCCCTTCTTGGTGTTGGTTTTCTGGGGTTACGTTATGTAGAATTCACAACCTTTGGTCTGCTCTTAGCAATCTCCTTCACCACCTGGCTTCCTTGAAGCATCGCTGAGGTGCACATTGTGCTAAGGCTACCTGATATTGTTCTAAAAATTTTGAGTTAGTACTTGAATTATTCACATTTTCATATTTAGATATGGGCCAATTGGAAGTCTCATGGACTCGACGTTCCAGCCTTCTCACTTCCCTCATGTGTCACCTAAGTTCCAATTCTTCTAGCCTGTATCGGGCTACTTCTTTGCGTTCATTAAGACGTTGCATGGTTGCGATATATGGAGTTCTGAATCGTCAAGGTACTGATAATTCTATTGTTTCATCTGTACTTGGGTTAGCAATGTTCAGTCCTTATTCTGAAGAACTTCCACTCCCGATCACCTATGTTTCATCTGCAAACCGTACTCTTGTCTGTTGATCATGAGTCAGGTGTTGTGGGCTTCTTTGGGGACTTACTTGGGGAATATCAGGATCAGGTTGATTTTCATCACTACTTGATTTATCCTGCCAACCTATTTTTCTTGTTCCCTCTGTTGCTACCTGGACATCCCTCCAATTTATTGATGCCATCTCTTCTTTTATTTTTCTATAATTGGTAGTTGAACTCTGTCCTACTTCCCAGACCCTCAGTCTTTCAGGTGATTCCACTTGTTCTTCAGATCTTACGACTTGTGCATCGTCTGAGTTTTTTGAATCTTTCGATTTTAGTCTTATCCTTAATGTGGCTAAGGATGAACTCATGGACTAGTCATTTGATGCTACTACCTTCTCTCTCACCCTCTACCCTTGGTTTGCATTGGGTAAGGAAAATAGACTACTTGCTAGGGAATTTCCTGATTTAGTCCTTCGTTCTTCATCCTCTTGTTCTGCCCATTCATCACTACGTACCTCCTAACGTTCCTCAATTCTCTCCATATTTCTCTCCAAATCCTGGATGACTTGCTCTCTCAACTGGCTATTGTACTGTCTCAGAGTTTCATACTCTTCGTGCAATATCTGAGTTTCCAATTGCATTTTTTGCAGAATTCTCACCCCCTCTTCATTTCGTCCTTCTCCCAAAATTTGTAGGACAACTTCTGCTAGACCTAAAGTTGTTCCTCTTCACTATTCGGATCAGGTTGTTGTAACTATTGTTGTTCACCTCTTCCAGTTACTGACCTTCTTCGGTTCCAAATAGCCATTCCAGGTTATGACTTCCCTCCTCTCGAACAGCATCACTCTGCTCGTCATTGTCTAGAGTTTGAGTACCTGGATTTAATTCATCTCTCCTGGTTCTAGGATTTCCCTCTAATTGTTCTAAACCGATCATGTTTATCTGAACATGGGGCCTATATAGTTTTAGTTTAGAACCGTTTATTACTTCAGGGTAGACTGTTCTGTCTAGTTTCCTCAGTCTGACTGCCCCGTTCTCTAATACCTCTTCCAATTGGAAGGGTCCAAGCCATAAGGTTTTCAATTTCCTAGGCTTGATCTCTCTTTTTCCATTATATTTGAGGACCAATTCACCAGCCATTAGGTCCATCTTTCGAAGATGTTTTTCATGCCATAATTTTCTCCTTTTCTGCGATATCTTCATTGCCCACTATGCCACGACTCTTTTCTCCCCTAGTCGAACCAATTTTGTCAGTCACTCCTTGATGCTCTCTTTTTCACTTAGTCGATTGTCGATGGTTACCCTTAGGATTGGTACCAAAAACTCTATCGGTACCATTGCTTCTTTCCCGTACATTAGCTAAAAGGGTGTATGGTTCGTTGTTGGTTTGAAAGTAGTCTTGTATGCCCACAGTATTACTAGTAATCATTCCTCCCAGTCAGCTCCTTCCACACTGCATATCTTGTACATGATAGAAATCAAGATTTTGTTAGTTGCCTATGCTTGCCCGTTCACCCTTGGGTAATATGGGCTGGACAAAGAATGAAAAATCTTGAATTCCTTTGTTAAGTTTTGAATAATCTCATTCATGAAATGGCCTCCTCTGTCACTTGTCAGATGAAGGGGTATCCCAAATCTGGTGATTACTTGTTTGTACAAGAAATGAGTCGTGCTTCTTACCAAGTTGTCAGGTAGGGCTCTAGCTTCCACCCATTTCATGAGGTATTTTTTAGCGACTACAATATATTTGTATTTTCTTCTGTGACTTATCTGTAATGGACCTACAAAATCCAATACCCATCTCTCGAATATTTCCTGAGGTTGTATCAGATGCAAAGGCATGAAGTCCCTCTTCAATGGCTTCCTTGTTCTCTGACACGTATCACATGCCTTGACAAAAGTTGTCGCATTGTGATAGAGGGTGGGCCACCATAGACCTGCCAACAACACTTTCCTTACTGTTGCATCTGGTCCTATGTCTCCTCCTACCAATCCCTCATGTGTCTCCTTCAGGGTCTGTTGAACCTCATCCTCCATTATGCATCTTCACAGAATCTAATCCTCCCCCATATTATAAAGCAATCCTGCAATCAAGGTGAAGGGTGCTGACTTTGCAATTGCTTTTCTTTGTTTTGTCGTCATCATTTATTTTAGTAGCTCTCTTATTGATAGGTATTCCCCTATGTTTTTGTACCATGCCAATATGGCACTAATCGCAAATAATTGCACATCAAGAAATTCATCGGGTATTCCTCCTTTTGCAGGTTCGCCAGAGAGTATACTAGATAACTGATCGACTATTATGTGCTTCTTTCCTGGTCTGACAACTATTCAAAACATGAACTCCTGTAAAGTGATGAGCCATCGACTTACTCATCCGTATATTGTTGGCTTTTTTATCAAGTATAACAGGGCCTGATGATCCACATAGAAAGCAAATGGGTTAGCCAATAAATAGTGTCTAAACTTTTGCACTGCATACACTGATGAGAGGTTATTTACTACTAATTCTTGTATCAAATTCAATCATTTTACATGAGTATTTAATATATTTTTACATGTTATCATCAGTTAAATATGAATTATTGGTAAAAATGAGTAAAAATGGTAATTTGATGTTTATCAGTAACTTACGTCCAATTTTCCCGAGATCTGAGTTAAATGCAGGTAATAAGTGGAGAAACTACAATTGTACTCCAGATGTGAAGAACAACCACTAGCAGTTAGAAGAAGTCAAGCGGATGATCTCAGTTTACGGAAGATAGTTACTGGAGGTAATTACGGACAGTAATTACGTAAGGTCAAAAGGTCATTTTGAAGACTTACCATGGACGACAAAACATAATATGGATGACATAACCAAATGACGACAATTAAAATATCTCCAATATATCTTTCCTTCTCATTTTGGTTACGAGATTCTCTCCAGCTGATAAAACCTTATGAAAAGGATTTGTAAAGTTATTATTTGTCAAATGTCAAAGTTGTTAAGACTTCCTATATTACAGGAGCTGAAAAGTCTTATTATGAGTCAGTTAGATAGGAAATATTCCATGTAATGCCACTTGGACTTATAGAAATATTTTCAGGTCCAAGTCAAATAAAATATTTTTAGCTTTAGGATATCTTATGGTGTACGTACAGTCATCACTCCACATTTTAAGCAAGATACATACGTGGACAAGATTGTACTTTGTATTAGTCTTAGTATAAAAATATACAGCAGAAACCAGAGGCTCTCTCTCCTCTGGGGTTTTTTCTCTGATTACATTATTCATTACATCATGTTACAGATTATTTTTTGGAGCTTGTACAGTTGACTCTTCATCAATAAAATAGCATTTCTTCATTATGGTAACTTGTATCATTTGTGGCATTTGTTTATTCTCTGTTCTAAATTTGTAAATTCTGCAACCTGCATTCATGAATTATAAATAAATGTTAGTATAAATCATAATATTTAGTTACTGATAGAGTAGTTTAGGGGAAATAACTTACACTGCCACTTAGGAGGCAGGGCCCACTCCTAATCGACAGTCCCTGAGCTCTTCACCCCGTGCATTAGGTTAGAATTAGTTAGATCTGCATTAGAAAATACATAAAATATAAAATTGCATAATAGTTAAATTTCATAATAAATTGCACTTATTTACTATTTCCTGCATAATTCATATTGCACATTTTTATATTTCTTTTTGTACATGTGTACGCATGATTTTTGAACTAGAATCTTGCAGAAATAGAGAAAAGAGAGTTAATCCTGCAATACAACAAAAGGTATTTTAGAATTCCTAGAGTTGTACGTTTTAGAGAATTATGCGAAGGTTTATGTTTCGAGCTACAGTTTGGAATTCCTAATTCTATAGCAATTAAAGCTTATCTTTGTCAGCTGATTCAACTATTGGTAGATCATTTTAATTTTGAGGAAGAACATTTTATGACACCAGATCAACTTGATCCAATCAACGATATACATAAGTTATTTATAGAAGACTAGGTGTTATATTCAAAATCAAAAATAATATATATATATATATATATATATATATATATTTAGAATATACATGAAAATACTGAGAGACTCTAAAGGAAGATTTATAAAAATAGATAAAATAGAAAAATCCCCAAGAAACTTTAGACAGCCTAGGATTTTTAAAACAGAAAACACTAGAGCCACATCATCAAATCAAGCTGAAATCCTAGAACAAGATCCCAACACATACTTATTACCAAGTCCTGAGTTTGACGATCATATAGATTCTTCAATATTCACTGATCCTATACCTGATCCAATTCTTGAATTCCTATATTCAAGTATGGCAGATGCTGAAAGTGAAGTAGGAGAAGAAAATCATGGAAATAGGGAACAAAGACAAGAAAGACCAAGGCAAGAAAGAGATCACGTAGAAAATAGACAAAGAAAAACATTTGCTTTTCCAATTTTACATACAGAGGGAACCGCAAGAGATCCTAAATCAATCTCTCTTTCTGTATTACCTACCTTCCATGGAAAACCACATGAAGATCCTGATGCCTTTCTCTTTGAATTTGAAGTTGTATGTCAAGCTTATTTCTACACTACAAATCAGCAAAAGTTAAGATTATTTCCTTCTACTCTTAAAGATGCCGCTATGAGATGGTTTATGGGTTTAGGAGAAGGAGTTTGTAATCGTTGGGATGGTGAAAATGGATTAAAACAATTATTCCTTGAGAGATATCAAGACTATTGTAGAGTTAGGGACAAGAAAGCTGAACTTTTCTGAATGAATCAAAAGGAAGATGAATCTTTGGAAGATTATCTTGAAAGATTTATATTTGTAGGATCTAGAGTAAACATAGAGCTTGAAGAAGAAATCTTAAAAGAACTTTTTCTGAAAGGATTAAAGGAGGATGTTCTTGAAATCCTAAATCTTATGGCAAAAGGAGATATTCATTCTATATCTTTTGAAGGGATTGTAAATCTTTGTAGAAACTATTCAAGAAACAAACCCTTGAGAAGTAATAAATATACATCTACAGGAGCAGGAGTAACAAGAGCTGAAATTGGAAATATGTTGGAAGGTTTAAAAACTGATTTATTGAGTAATTTCACCTCATCTTTGGATTTAATGGATAAAAAGACAAAGGACAATGAAGAAATTTACTGCCATAGATGTAGGAAGAAACACAATTCAAGAGAATGCCCTCTCAACATAACAAATATCTCCAATATCTCTGCTTGTTGCCAAATTTGTGATAAAGATCATAAAACTAAAAAATGTAAATATATCTCCATTGTTAAGGCTGCCATAAAAGAACCTGAAGTAGAAGAAGCAGAGGATGTTTATTTTGTTTCTCAAAGAAGAAATGGCCCATTTAATGGCCCATCAAATTGGTCAAACCCTAATTATCCCAACCAACAAAGACCTAACCAATGGTCCAATATGCCAAATTGGAATTCTTACAATCAAGATTGGAATATACCCCCATGGGCTCAATTTATGGCTAATTCTTATGGAGGACAATTTCCATGGAATCAAGGAACACAAAATCAGAATATGCCTGGTTGGAACAATAATGGCCAATATAATCAAGGTGGCACTAATTGGTCTCCAAATGCAATGCAACAACAGAATGCTCAAAATCAATTTAGGGGACAAAATACTCAAAATCCACCTCAAAATAGACTTCTTCCACCTCCAAACAATAATCCTCCTAAGCAGTTACCTATTCCAGCTCAACCAGTTCCTAACCCTAACAATAATAAAAATGTCCAACAAGTCTATGAAACAAATGAAACATGTTCTATATCTATAGCACCTTGTCAACAAATACAATTAAGATCAGGAAAGGTGTTAGAAAATGATGTCACTCTTAAAAGACTTAATGATCCAATTGAAAACTTGGTTGAAGATGAAATTGACAACAAGAAGGAAACAGACAATCAAGAGGAGAATATTCCAACCAAACAACAAGAGATTCAAACAAATAAGGAAATAGAAGTACCATTTCCTCAAATATTGGCAATACCAAAAGAACCATCCAAGCCAGCCTTTAATTTTCTTCAAGAAATAGAAGGTGTTACTATTAAAATTCCTTTATTACAAGCTATCAAGGATATACCCATCTATTCTAAACTTATTAAAAATATATGCTCAAAAAGTAAAAATAAAAATGAATTTCAAACTATTCAAGTTATTGGACAATTATCTGAGATGATGATAGGAGATAGGTTGGTACCTAAATATACAGATCCTGGAATACCTATACTCACTGTGCATATTGGAAATGTAACCTTACAAAATGTTTTGGTTGATTTAGGAGCTGCTATTAATGTTATGACCAAAGAAACAACAGATTCCTTAGGGATACAAAAATTACAATTAACTTCTATTGTGCTTCAACTCGCTGATAGATCTACTATTAAGCCAGAAGGAAAACTAGAAGATATTATGGTCTCAGTAAGTTCATGGGAATATCCAGTGGACTTCATAGTCTTACAACCTAAAAGGAAATTAGGGGGACATCCCTTAATTTTAGGAAGACCATGGCTTGCAACAACTGATGCCTACATTAGTTGTAGATCAGGAAACATGACTATTTCCAATGGTAAAGATACAAAAGATCTTAGTTTATTTCCTGAATCACCAATAGAAGAAAAACAATTGTGGTATGATTTTCCTCAGGAATATGATGATATCCAAACCTTATCAGTTAATGTTTTAATTGAAGAACTTGAACAAGAAGCTGAGGGACCCTTACCATTGTTGTTAGAAAATCAACAAGAAAATCAAAATCAAGACATTAGTGATTTATTTTCCAATAATGAAGCAAGCACAAGTCAATCTCAATATGCTTATGATTTGAATATTTTTGAACATGAAATAAATGGAATAGATGCAAATATAGAAAAATGTAAACAAATAGATATTATACCTGGAAGAACTCTTAATATCAGTAATGAACTCACAAGCATACAAGAGTCACAATTGGTAGATTTGCTTAGAAAGTATCAATCAACATTTGCATGGAACTATGAAGACATGAAGGGTATTCATCCAAGTGTGTGCACCCATCGTATATTTATCCAAGAAGGTTGTAGTCCTGTAAGACAACCACAAAGAAGATTAAATCCAGCTATGAAAGAAATAGTCAAAGAAGAAATCATTAAGCTTTTAAATGCAGGTTTTATATACCCAATTTCAGATAGCCAATGGGTATCACCTTTAGTGATAGTCCCTAAAAAGAATGGTAAATGGAGAATTTGTGTTGATTATAGGGAATTAAATAAAGTAACTAAGAAAGACTATTTTCCCTTACCATTTATTGATCAAGTCTTGGATACATTGGCTGGAAAGAAATATTTTTGTTTTCTAGATGGTTTTAGTGGGTATAATCAAATCTCCATAGCTGAAGTTGATCAGGAAAAAACAACTTTCACATGTCCTGTAGGAACTTATGCTTATAATGTTCTACCTTTTGGATTATGTAATGCACCTGCAACTTTTCAAAGAGTTGTGTTAGCTATCTTTGCTGATTTAACAAATGAATGCGTAGAAGTTTATATGGATGACTTTACAATATATGGTACTACTTTTGAAGAAACTTTATCTGGATTGCAAAAAGTTTTAATAAGATGTCAAGAGCAAAATCTCTCTCTTAGTCATGAAAAATGTTTCATGATGATGAAAGGTGGCATTGTTCTAGGGCATTATATATCACAAGATGGTGTTAAAGTAGACCCTACAAAAATACAAGTTATTCAAACTCTTCAATCCCCAAGAACACAAACTGAAGTAAGAAGTTTCTTGGGACACGCAGGATATTATCGTAGATTCATTAAAAATTTCAGCAAAGTTGCTACTCCTATGCTTAAGCTCTTAATGAAAGATAGTGAATTCAATTGGACAAATGCATGCCAAAAAGCATTTGAGGAAATAAAAGAAATATTGACCACTGCTCCAATATTAAGAGGACCAAATTGGGAATTACCATTCCATATACATTGTGATGCTTCAAACTATGCAATAGGAGCAGTATTACAACAAATAGAAAACATAATACCCTATGCTATTTATTATATAAGTAAAAATTTGCATGGAGCTGAACTCAATTATACTATTACAGAAAAATAATTTTTAGTTGTAGTTCATGCTCTTAACAAATTTAAACATTACATTACAGGGTATGAAGTATTTGTTCACACTGATCATTCTGCCATTAGATACTTAACAAATAAAGCAACAGTTGGTGGTAGAGTGATTAGATGGCTTCTTTTATTACAAGAATTCAATGTTACAATCATTGATAAAGCAGGTAAAGATAATGTTATTGCTGATCATTTGTCTCGAATACAAATTTTTGATGACAATGAATTAATACAGGATAATTTTCCAGATGAACATTTATTTGCCCTTTCTATTTTTACTCCTTGGTATGCTGATATTGCAAATTATTTAGTAACAGGAAAAATACCTCAACATTTTACACCTTATGAAAAGAAGAAATTAATATTTCAAAGTACTTCTTTTACTTGGCTTCATGGAATTTTATTCAAACGATGTCCAGATCAAATAATTAGAAGATGTGTACAAGAAAATGATGTATATGATATTATTAGGGCAGCACATGAAGAACCTTGTGGAGGTCATTATGCAACCCAAAGAACAATCAGAAAAATATATCAAACTGGATATTATTGGCCTACAATGAATAAAGATGCTCATAAATTTATTGATAGATGTGATGCTTGTCAAAGAGCTAGTAAGCCTACTCCTTCTATGGAAATGCCTTTAGTTCCACACATAGCATTTGAACCATTTGAAAAATGGGGAATTGATTTTGTAGGACCTATAGAACCTCTAAGTGATGGTAATCAACACATATTAGTTTGTACAGATTACGTTACCAAATGGGCAGAAGTTAAAGCACTTCCACGAGCTAAGGCTGAACTAGTAGCTGATTTTCTTTATGAAAATATAATGCAACGCTTTGGTGCACCTAGAGAATTGGTTTCTGATCAAGGACCTCAATTTACTTCCAAATTAATTGAACATTTTTTCCATATCTATCAAATCAAACATAAGAAAACTTCACCATACCACCCACAAGCCAATGGACAAGTAGAAGTTACAAATAGAGAACTTGAAAAGATTATCACAAAAACTGTAACTATTAATAGGGGTGATTGGAATGAAATATTAAAAGAAGTTGTATGGGCATATAATACCACTTGGAAAACTACCACAGGTTTATCACCTTATGAAATGGTTTATGGGAAACAAGCCATTTTGCCCATCGAATTTGAAATTGAAACATTACGCACATCCGTACAACTTGACATGAATTTGGATAATGCACAAAAAGAAAGGTTGGAAAAATTAAATATCTTAGATGAAAAGAGATTAGAAGCCTTGCATAGAACAGAGATAACTCAACAACAATGAAAGAAATGGCATGATAAACATATTGTACCACGTACATTTCAATCAGGAGATTGGGCCTTGTTATTTGACTCCCGTTACCAAGATTTTCAAGGTAAATTAAGAACCAGATGGCTAGGACCCTATGAAATTGAGGAAATATTTGGAAACGGTACAGTTAAACTTAAGCCTATAGATGATTCAACAAGAAAACTACTAGTAAATGGCCATAGGCTTAAACTTTATAAGAAGCCATTATCTAAAGAAGAGTTCATACATCAGTTTGGAAAACAAACTGATTTGCAATGCATTTCTGAACTACAATCAACCACTATTCAATAGACTTTCTTTTTGAAAAACAAAAAATATATATATTATGTACATATTTATACATAAACATACTTATACATATTTGTACATACAAATACTTATACATATACATAATAATGTAAATATTATATCAAAAACAAAAAAATGATCTTGCTTCCTTTATTTCATCATGAAGTTCCTACATTTCTTTCTATTTTTCAGTCATTCAAAAATCTTTTCAAAGAAAAATCCTTTATCTTTAACCCTGTAGAGAAAAATGACCATATGATGTATAGTACCTTGTTGCTAGATGAAATCTAGGTATTTGTTCAAATATTCAAATTCTATCTAGTATATTGGGGAAATTCTCATTGAAAATAGAGCAAATATTTTGAAATGTTATGAGTAACTTCTAAGATGATTAAGTTTTCTCTTTTAACCACATACACATATACATTTAAATAACATTGTGATGTTTTGGAAAATTAACTCTTGTATTATGTGTGCCATAAGTGAAAAAGTTTTCTTGCTCATCCATTTATACGCATGGTCTAGATTACTAATGAATTGGCAAAAGGACAAGCTCACCCTATCCCATGAAAAGAAAAAAAAAGAGAAAGAAAAAAAAATCAAGAAAAAAAAAGAAGAGAAATATTCCCTTGCTCCTCATCTAATCGAGCAAGTATCCTCCCCAAAATTCTTGTTCTCTATAAATAAACAAGAATTCAAAAGCTCAAAAAGCAAAATATAAACTCTTGCTTCTCCCAAACAAGCAAGAAGCTCAAAAAGCATTATAAAATCCCTTGCTAAGCAAGTATCCCAAACAAAGTCTAAAAAAAAAAAAGGGCAAAAAGAGCTTGAATCCCTGGAATTCTTAGTATTTCACATACCATGGGATATTCTTTCTCAAAGGTATCCTTACGTATTAGCAATAAGTCTGGATAAGACCTCTAGATGCTTATAAGATCAGCTAACTTTTGGCATATATAATCCTTGTTGTTCTTTAACCTTTACTCATAATGGGGAATGAATCTTCACTGCACACACAGTTGGTTTTGAAAGAAAACTTGAACATATTAGGATAACATTAACACTAAATTGATTTGTGATAGAAGTAAGTGAAGTTTCTTTCAGTATGCTTAGACTGTTGTTTGATGACTTTGAAGAATTCACCTAGAAACATCCTATGCAATATCTAGTAGCCCATTATTTTTCACAAGTACTATCATTTCAAAATTCTCTCTAAAAAAAACATGGCCTATACTTACTTTTCCTTCTCATTTATCCATGTTTTCTAATGACTAACAATAGCAACTTCTTAATGACATACAGGAAGCATAATCTCCAAAAAGTTTACATCCACCCCTTCTATTAAAATTACTACTATCTTTCCTTTGTTTTGGCTATATAGCCAAAATTAAAGTCTGGGGGAGGGGATAATTACAAATGTATAGGTGTATAATATAGTTTGGAAGTATATATAGCTTGAGGGAAGAAATAATAATAAAATAGAGGAAAAATTCTCTTAATAGTATGTATAAATACCTTCCGTAAATACTATCCGTAAATAAATAAAACTTAAAAAAAATAATTTTTTTTTAATCTTTAATTCTAATATATAATCCATTTATATAAGTAATATATATATTTTATAATCTAATGTTAATATAACCATCTAATAATATAATGTAAATATAATATAACTATGTAAATAATATATTAATAATATAATTATTAATATAATATAAATATTTTCAGATATTTTATTAATAAATATAACTATTCCTAATATATAATATATTAGGATAACTATTATATTATATAGGTTACGATATAATATTACTAAACCCTATAATATTAATCTAACATAAGTCTCGACCTAACCTAACATAAGACCCCGACCAAATTTACTTTAAATAATATAAGACCAACCCAAACTATTATATTATATAAACCACATTATTAAACCAATCCAACTCGACACCTTTAAAAAAAAAACAAACATAACCTAAACATAAGATAAACCTAAAATTACTAGGCCCCGACACCTCTTAAAACACAACCTAACCTAGCCCGAAACCTAACCTAGCCGAAACCTAGACGTGCACGTACCCCATAAACATACCTAGACAAACCTAAGACAAACCTAGATAAACCTAAACCTCGACCATTGTAAACAAGGAAGGTGGCATTAAAGAATTTCTGCCACGTAATGATATTCTAAACCTGTCGCGTATAAAGGATGCCATCCATTTCAATCAATCATGCGGACGACCATGGATCAACCTCTCCACCGTCGATTACATAGTAATCGATGGTTATTAACATTTTAAACAAACACAAAATGTGAATTACGCTGTCGTCGATCGTAGGGTTTAGAAGAATAATGGACACCATTGATTTTTACTCACTTCTTCATCGTTGATTACACGAACTCGCAACCACCGCCATAGATTGTAGCTAGGGTAAATGAATTAGGGTAAAAGGTAGCCAATCTCTCACCGCTCAGACTTTACCCTATATTTTCTATGCTGCATGTAGCCATGTAGGTAGAGGCATTCAAGATTTCATCAACCTGTGTAGAAAACTCAGAATTTCCCCTAGTATTTCCATGTGTTTCTGCGATTGACGGTGAGTGACGAAAGTTGTTTGATTGAAGGAGGAATACGTAAGGTGGCCACCAGTTTCTTCTACGACAGCGACAGGTGACAGGAGTCAGGTAAATTATTCCTTTTTCATTTCTTTATTGTCTTTTTGTCATCCCTATCATCAGAAAGGTACTTTTTTCTGTTCTTAATCAACATTCTTCAGAGATTAGGATTAAAATATTCGATAATAAAGCTTATTCTGTGTAAGAATCGACATTTAGGACATATTTTTAAGTTTTGGGCTGTAATTATTTTAGTTTTCAATGAATCGGTAAAAAGCCCTAATTTTTTCTAAGCTCTGGAATTTTTGAAATTCAAACCCTAATTGTTTTCTTTAAAATTTTACGTAATTCCTTTCTGAGCTTTGAAAATTCATAAACTTTTTACTGCTTTTAAAAGAAAATTTTTATTTTTGAGTTCTATCCTAATTTGTAGATGGTTGGTTCTGCATGTATAAATCTGAAACCCCTAATTTACAAACCCTAAATGTCTGAATTTGCAAAAATTGATGAAACCCCTAATTTCTAAGCCCTAAAATTACAAATTCCTAATTTTTAAACCCTAAATTGCAGAGTTATACAAAAAAACCCTAAAATTTTGGGTTTCGAGTTTTGAAATTGATGAAAACCCTGTTATTTTTCGAAGGAATTTTAAATTTTTCGAAGGAATTTTAAAATTTTAGAAGGAATTTTAATTTTTGGGCAGAAATTGATTTGATTTGAACTTTAATTAGACCTCTGTTTTTGTACAGTCAAAATATGTTCTTATTTGATGAAGTTTTTATTATCTAAAATTATTTTTAGATTCCCTGTATTCGTTTATAAACCCATATGTATTTTTGTATGGACTTATTTCTGTACAATTTACGTATTTCTTAAATAAAGGGGTAAAAATTTATTGATAAAAAGTTTGGATTACAGAGTACAATTGAGCTTCCAACCAGGACTCAAATAAACAGCCAAACAGGCTAAAACCACTAGACTAGAATGACACCCAAAAAAGACAACAAGAACAAACCACATTAAGTCTGTACATCCTTGTGGATCAACTCCCATAGGCGTTGAGAGTCCCCAGATGGGAGACTCTCCCAATTATCGATACTCCAAGGATCCAGCAGCTCAGAAGCCCTTTTGGCCAGGTAATCAGCAACCACATTCCATTCCCTTGGAATGTGCACAAAGGATATAAATTCGAACTCTTCACTCATTCTGAGAATATGAACGACTACAGAGGCCAACTGCCAATTAACTTCCTCCACCCTTTTACTATTTAAAATATTAACCACAATTTGAGAGTCAGACTCATAGATAATCCTATGCCAGCCAAGAGAAAACCCCCTCCGCAAGGCCTCAAGAATTGCAAGAGCTTCCATAAAATTGTTGGAGTGAACACCTTTATAAATGGAAAAGAAAAAATTGACACCACCAGTAGAATCTCTCCCAACACCGCCAATGCCAGCATGTCCAGGATTACCCCTGGATGATCCATCAGTATTAATTTTTAAAACTCCTCTAGGGGGTGGCCTCCACCTACCATCTCTCCTAACCTTCTTGTTGAGCTGAGGAACCCTACTAGGGCTAGAAGAGTTCACACCATCCCCAAAGAGACCAAGGGCTTGTTGTACCTTCTCCTCCCTAGAATCCAAAAGAGGGTCCACATCACATTTGCTATGGATGGTTTCCTGAACCATATACAGGATCCTTTGCCAGATCTATTGAACAACCAAATAACTACCCTAAAATATGCATCGGTTCCGTTCGAGCCAAATTTTCCAGATGATGCAAGAAGGGCCCAAATTCCAAGCCACCCGAAGGAAGGGGGCCTTGGCCGGAGGTCTGCCCAGACTACTCCAAAACTCCACCAGGGATAGCACATGAAAACATGGATGGTTCCAAGCGCTCCACCAATGGTGCCAAATGTCTCTGGCAAAGGAGCATTGGAAAAATAAATGAGAAGAGTCATCCTCATTCTTACTGCAAAGGACACAAAAAGAGGGACCCTGAAATCCCCTCTTCCTCACATTATCCCAAGTGAGGCATTTATTACGAGCTACCAACCAGAGAAAGAAGTTACATTTTGGCCAGGAAAATTTGTTCCACACCTTTTTCCACCAAGTGACAGGAAGACTCCCATACTTTTGCTTATCAAGAACACTGATAACCATAGGCTACCGAGTAGGTTCCCTTAGGATCAGGGTTCCAAGCCAGAATATCTTTACCCCTCAATGAAGAACAAGGCCTCCCCATAAGAATAAGAGCAAGCACCTCTCTGTCCTTGGCCAGTCCCCCTAGGGCCATTCTTGTGGATCTTTCCACCTGTACATCTCCATATTTCCAAAAGACTAGATTTTTTTAAAGTCCTCCACATGAGACCAACCTACTTCCAAGAAAAAAATGCTTAGGGAACGTAACCTAGGATATTGATTCAAGATAGGAGGGTGGCCATCCCAAGAATCCTCCCAAAAAAGAGCATTTGATCCCCGATTGCAAATCCAGAACAAACCCTGCTTGATTAAATTAGCTCCTCTTTTTAGAGTGTCCCAGATAACTGAACCTTTCCCAACCAAGCTGACTCTAGGGATCTCAGCCTCAGAAATACCTCTCAAGTATTTACAAGATAATATTTTAGCCCAAATATGATCTTGAGAGGTACACCATCTCCAATAAAGTTTTGCAGCCAAAGCCTACCCAAAAAGAGTTGTCTGTCGCAACCCAAGGCCTCCCTCTTGCACCGGCCTACATATAGAATCCCACCTAACCAAACTCCATTTAGATTGATCAAGTTTTCCAGACCATAAAAACTGTCTTGACAAAGCATCCATGTCCTTGATGAAGTGAGAGGGAGCTATTTGTACAAAACATCTATAAATGGGTAAAGCTTGAACAACAGATTTTAAAAGCAACACTCTACCTACAGTGGATAGCCATCTGAAAGTCCAGTGATTCACCTTCCTTCTAAACTTATCAAGCATAGACTGCCAAGAAGATCTAGGTAGAGGATGAGATGAAATTGGAATACCAAGATAAATGAAGGGGGGAGTCCCAACCTGGAATCTTAGAATGCGAGCAATCCTGGCTTGAATAAGAGGAGGGGTATTGAAGAAGAAAATAGAAGACTTGTCCTCATTAATCAACTGTCCAGAAGCACCAAGATATATGTCAAGAGATTGTCTAATATTGCCAGCTTCCCTGATAGTGGCAACTCCCAACAAAGCAGTATCATCAACAAATTGAAGGTGGGAAAGAGGTGGCAAACTACTATCCCACTTCCACCCCTGAATGAGACCCTGCATGACTTGAGACTTGAGCAATCTTCCCAACCCTTCCGCCATAATGATAAACAAATAAGGAGATAAAGGATCTCCTTGCCTCAATCCCCTTGAGGCCTCAAACAGCTATGATGGCTCATTATTAACAAGAACAGAGAATGAGGAAGAAGAAACACAGCTCAT
This sequence comes from Wollemia nobilis, assembly GCA_028583015.1. Classification (NCBI taxonomy): domain Eukaryota; kingdom Viridiplantae; phylum Streptophyta; class Pinopsida; order Araucariales; family Araucariaceae; genus Wollemia; species Wollemia nobilis. The sequence continues at coordinate 1,031,842 of JAQPPZ010014852.1, read as the reverse complement.
CACCCATCTAATCCATTCCTCCTCAAATCCAAAAGCAGCAAGAACTTTCTGAAGAAAGGACCATCTGACCCGATCATAGGCTTTGGCCATGTCCAACTTAATGAACATAGTTTTCTCCTTAGAAGTTTCCATCGAGTGAATAGCTTCTGTAGCAATAACAACCCCATCCAAGATTTTTCGGCCAACAACAAACCCTCCTTGCTCCTCAGAGATGATTTTGCTCAACCATATCTTCAACCTCTCAGCAATAATTTTTGTGATGATCTTATACACAACATTGCAGAGAGCAATAGGCCTGAACATATCCAAGGAATTTGCTCCCTCTTTTTTGGGTATAAGCACCACAAAGGTAGCATTTAGGGCCCTTAGCATCTGTTTGTTCTTTTGGGACTCATGGACCACCTCCAAAAGATCAAATTTGATTAAATCCCAAAACTCCTGATAAAACTCAATCGGGAATCCATCTGGGCCTGGGGCTTTTCCTTTTTTCATCTTGAATACAACATTTTCCAACTCCTCAAGGGAAATTGGACCCATCAAGTGCTCATTCATCTCTCTAGAAACAATCGTTGGAATACAGTTTAGAATAAGCTTTTCATTCTCATCATCTGATAGGGAGTCCTCCTTGAAGAGAGAGGAAAAATACCTCTTAGTCTCTTCTGAAATATCCCTGAAAGAAGAGAGCAGGGCACCCTGAGAATTCACAAGAGAGGTAATCAGGTTACCATTACGATGAGCCTTAACTGAGTTATAAAAGAAGGTTGTGTTCCTATCCCCTTCCTGAAGCCAATCTACTCGAGCTTTTTGTTTCCAAAAAATTTCTTCCCTCGGTTCCCATTCAACAAGGTCTTTCGTAGCCTCAGATTCCTCAACAAGAAGCTCCTTCGTGAATCCCTGATCTCTAATATTCCTTGAAGCTTCTTCCATCCTCCTAAGAGCTGCCAGCTTAGCCAAGGAAAGGTTCCCAAAATTTAGTCTATTCCATCTCTTCAATTTATGTTTTACAAATTGTAGTCACTTCATAAAGGAATACATAGCGGTGCCATGAGGAGGTTTGCCAGTGGTCCACCAGCCTCGCATGAAATCATGAAGCTTAGGATCACGAAGCCACATAAGTTGAAACTTAAAGGAGGGATTATTTTTTAGCCCTAACTCCAAAGGAGAGAGTTTGATAGGCCAATGATCAGATCCCCTACCCTCCAGAATCATAGAACTAGCACTTCTATTATTACCCATCCAATAACTGGATATCAAAAACCTATCTAGTCTCTCTGAGATGGAAGCTTCCCCACACCTTCTATTGTGCCAAGTAAATATCCCATTATCTGGCTTGATGTCAACCAAGTTTAGGGCCTGGATATGAGCACTGAAGATAGAAGAAAAAGGCTCGAGACGGTCCACCCCACCACGTTTCTCCTCCAGACAAGTGATAGAGTTGAAGTCTCCAACCAAAATCCATGGGTACAGGGGAACCAAACTTCTCACAAAGCAAATGTGCTCCCACAAATTCACTTTACCATTGTAATCAATAGGAGCATACACATTTGTAAGTAGGATGGTTTCACCAGATTCATTATCATGCCCGACCATCGAAATAGACCATCTGCTAGAAATCCAAGTAAGAGGGGATATCTTAACTAGATCCCATAAACAAGCGATGCCACCAACATATCCACATGCACCAATACACTGGCATTGCCCCCTTCTCCACAACTTGGGAGCAATATTGAACATACTATCAATAGCCAATTTAGTCTCCTAAATAAACACCACATCCGAAGAATGCACACGAACCAAATCATGAACAACTTTTTATCTGGGGATGTTGTTCAACCCCCTTACATTCCATGAGAGGATAATCATTTTTGGGGGTTATAAAAATGGGAGTCCAATGTTCTCACCAAGCCTGACTCCACCAAAGTCTCCCCCATTAACTTAATTTTATCCTGGTCCTTCTTCCGACCCACCTTCATATTCTTATCCGAAAACTTTTTTAATTATTTTTTGCTGCAATCCCAACACCGTAGGAGTTTTGCAGTCCAAGGATGACTGCATCAGTTCCTGAGTAGGAGAGGGCATAACTAAATTAGTACCACTTTCCAAAATAGTTTTCCTTGTAGGGCTAGACCCAACCATGTCCCCTATACTCAGATCAAGATCATCTACTATTTCAAGATCATCTAATATTTCAAAATGATTGAGTAGAGCATCTGGCTGGCTATCCTTAAGGTCTTTTTTTGCCCTTCATCCTCTATTTCAGGCTTTTACCGAAATAAAACCTTCCTTATCCCGTTCCCCTTCCTTTATCGGGGCTTTTCCTTTATCCAAAGTTTGTCTAGACCGAGAGGGCCCAGGATTTGAAGCCACAAGCTGGACAAACTTAGGGCATTTTCTTTGTAGGTGGCCATATTCACGGAAAATATGATAACAAAATGGAAGAGCTTCATAGTCAAGTTTTTGAACCCATGTAGTTGATCCAAATTGTATTTCAATAGAATTTGGAATAGGATTATTTAAGTCAATTTCAACACAAATACGAGCAACAAAGATTACCTTTTTATCCATTGTCTGTTGTGATGGTCCAACCGGATTCCCAAGCAGAAGGGCAATCTTATGCAAGATATCAGTTCTCCAGAATTCCAATGAGAGCCATGGAAGCCACACCCATACTGGAACCCGCAACGACCGCTCCTCTGATGGGTTGAAACCCACATGCCAGGGTTTAAGAAAGAGTCCCACTTGGTTATAGAAATAAGGACCCCCTTCAAATTCTTTGTTACGATTTGCAATACAAGAGAAAACCACCATAAAATAGTTGTTCGCACTCAGCATCACCTCCACATCGCCTTCAAGATTCCAAGTCTTCCTAACCTAAGCCTCCACAAAGGGGAGAGAAATTTGGATGCCCAAAAATTTGCCAATAAGGGCATGTTTGGTTAGATACTCCACATCTTCCGCCATCGAGTCTGGTTGAACCACTAGAACTGGCATGGCTTCACATCGTTCCAAACATCCATTGTTCTTTAACAAGCGGTTCCCGACATGCACTAGAAAATCCTGTTCCTTCCAGTCATTTTCATATGAAAAAACATCACGAGCATGCACTCTTTGTGCCATCACGACATTCCTCCAATTTTTTAGACCTCCTCCGGAAGCTGCTACCATCCCCGCAGAGCAGTTTTTCTTCATTAAACCCTAGCAGAATCTCTTTCTATACAATTTACGTATTTCTTAAATACGTATTTTTTGTGTAGACTATTTTTGTACAATCTATGTATTATTACGTATCTTCTGTGTGGACTGTTTTTTACCTATTTTCTAAGTTTCTGTACAGTTTACGTATTTTTAAATTATCTCTGTACAAAAGACGTATTTTCTAAATACAATGTATGTATTTGCTTTTGAAATCTTGTTTCTGTGCAAATTATGCCTCTGATGTATAGTTTACATTTTTTGTACCTGTATACTTTAAATATATAAAAAAAAACAACAAAAACAACTCATAAAACTATAAAAAATGGATGTTTTACTAAGCAATTCTAGCCTCTAAAACTACTCTCGTGTCTTTAATATTGCAGGATATCTATAATCAAAATGCCCAAGCCCATTTTCCAAAAGCACAGTGAACCTTCTTCCATTGAAACACAAAATCTAGATGATTCTGTGATTGAGCTATTTGAAAATGCTCGTTGGTGGGATGCGCTTAATCAATTTAAGGGACACGACGTAGGGGTAGCACAACAGTTTATCCTGAATTGCAACCCTAATACTATGGTCACTCATGTAGGGAATCTAAAAATTAAGATAACCTCAAGCCTGATCTCTGAGATCCTAAACCTGCCTGAGGTTGGTACACTTTTCTACAAAAATACTAAAAGTATCACCCAACTAGTAAAGTGATTTGATGAGAAATGTTCACTTGTAAGAAACAAAGAAGGTGCAATCAGAGGGGTAGCCACCTCTACACTTCCTCTTATTTGGCAAGAAGCAGTTGTTATCATTATCAAATTCTTTACTGTTGAGGGTCGCATGTCTATTTTAGCTGCCTATCATATTCAAATGCTTCTTAACTTAAAATATCCTGACAAAGAAGACTGTGTTTGTAGAAGAAAACGAACATATTTCCATTGATTAGAACCAATATAAATAATACATTGTAGAGCCCAGATTAGCTCGTAACCATAGGATCTAATCAACAACTTAGGTCTAAAATAAAATAATAAAAATAGACCCAATATTATATACGCTAACAATAGCGTAACTAACCTAGGTAGTTAACTAACTACCCTAACAACATAAATAAAGTAATAATATAGAATTACTATAGTAACTCTAACATCCCCCCTTATTACATTATTTATGTAATTTAAGAACTACTAGTTGTACTAACATCCCCCTGATTACATCATTTGGTAATACAAAGAGAGCTGCAAAACAATTCAAATTTGACACGTGCAAGTGCCTTAGTGAAAATGTCTGCAACTTGAGCATTGGTGGGAATGTACTGAAGCTGAATTCGGTGCCTTGGAACTTCGTCTCGAATGAAGTGACATTGTGTGTCAATGTGCTTGGTTCTTTCATGATGTATTGGATTCTTGACAAGATTCAAAACACCCATGTTGTCGCAGAACAAGTGTATTGGAGATTTTGATGGAAGACCCATACTTGTTAGGATGCGACGCAACCATATCACTTCGCACACAGCTTCACGTGCGGCGCGATATTCTGCCTCTGTTGATGAAATAGCAACCACCTGTTGCTTCTTGTTGTGCCAAGAGACAGGACCAGATCCAAGATGAAACAAATATCCTGAAGTTGATTTACGATCATCATATGATCCGGCATAGTCGGAGTCCGTGTATCCCTGTAAGAAGAATTTGTTGTTCCTCTTATATTCTAGGCCATATTCCATTGTGCCACGGACATAGTGAAGAACTCGCTTTGTTGCTTTCCAATGTGTAGTCTTAGGCTCCTACATGAACCTCGAAAGATAGTTGACAACAAATACGATATCTGGCCTAGTGTTGGTCAGATATATGAGACTCCCAATCAACTGTCGATAGAGAGTACCATCTACCTGAGGTGAATCATCATATCGCGATAACTGAATTCTTGTTTCCATCGGAGTTGACATTGGCTTGCAATCGGTCATGCGATATTTTTCCAATAGGGTCTTGGCATATTTTTTCTGAGACACTTTGATGTAGTGCTCCTTCTCGGCTGACTTCCAGACCAAGACAATAATGGAGAAGTCCAAGATCTGACATCTCAAAATATTGACACAAGTCTCTTTTGACAGTAGAAATCATAGTTTCTGAACTCCTTGTAATGAGCAGATCATCAACATAGAGTACAAGCAACACTATTTCAGAACCTTGTTTCTTAAAATAGAGGTTTGCATCTGACGGACATCTCTTAAATCCATGCTGCAGAAGGTGATTATCCATTTTTATATACCAAGCCCGAGGGGCCTGTTTCAAACCATATAAGGATTTTACCAATTTGCAAACTTTCTGTTGTTGGCCTTCCACTTCAAATCCTTCCGGTTGAGTCATGTAGACTTCTTCTTGGAGATCACCATTTAGAAAAGCACTCTTGACATCCATTTGGTGTACTTTCCACCCATATTGTGCTGCCATAGCACAAAGAACTCGAATGGTTGTCATCCGAGCAGTAGGTGCAAAAGTTTCCTCGTAGTCAATGCCTTCTCTTTGAGCATAGCCCTTTGCAACAAGTCGGGCCTTATGCTTATCTATTGTCCCATCTGCCTTATACTTAACTTTATACACCCATTTGCAGCCTATGGGCTTCTTTCCGTATGGCAGATCGACAAGCTTCCAAGTTTTGTTTTTCATCAAAGACTTATACTCTGCATCCATAACGGCCTTCCACTGAGGCTCACCAAGAGCATCTTGCACTGATGCGGGTTCAAGATCGTCTATGGAAGACATAAACACCCTATCATTATCAATATCCATATCTTCTGTATCTCTCTCTGGATCTACAGAAAGTTCCTCAAAATATTGACACAGATCATCAACCCCAGTATTCTCTGTTGCAGCTTTCTCCTGTCGAGCCATGTTGCGAGTACGAGGCCTATCCAATGTCAAATCTGGTGGAGTGGATAGCTTAGAGTCTTTGATTGTATTTGTATACCACTTTGGATTCTTCTTCTGAGGTGTTGAAGAAGATGAAGAAGGACCTCCAACCTTTGATGAAGGAGATTTATCAACCTTAGTTTCCACAAGGTCTAGGTATACATCTGATGTGTTTTTCGATGTGAAAGCCTCATCAAAAACTACATCTCTACTAATGTGTATCTTCTTGGTCAAGGGATCAATCAAATGATAACCCTTAGAGTGCTCATCATACCCAAGAAGAATACACTTCAATGTCTTCTCATCTAGCTTCTTCCTTTTCTCTTTTGGTATGTGCATGAAAGCTTTACATCCAAAAATGCGTAGATGAGAAATGGAGGGTTTCCTACCACTCCATGCTTCCTGTGGAGTCATTCCTTGTAGAGCCTTTGTGGGTGCCCTATTCAACAGATATACTACTGTGGTGACAGCTTCTGCCCAATATAGTTGCTCAAGACTAGCTCCCGTGAGCATGCAACGAACCATTTCCATGATGGAACGATTCCTCCTTTCAGCAACTCCATTTTGCTGAGGAGTATAAGCAGTAGTTAACTGTCGTGTGATCCCATTTTCTTTCAAGAACTCAGAGAATTCTTTAGAGGTGAACTCCCCCCCTCGATCTGAGCGGAGGGTCTTTATAGAAGTCCCTGACTCCTTTTCAACAGATTTCTTGAATTGCTGAAAGAAGCCAAATGCTTCAGATTTCAGTTGAAGAAAGAATACCCACATCTTTCGTGAGTAATCATCCACGAATAACTGAAAATACCTCTTACCCCCACAACTGTTGGGAGTTAAGGGACCGCACAGATCGGTGTGAATCAACTCCAGAGGTTTCTTTGCTCTTGTAGAGCTCCTTTCAAAAGGCACTCTATGCTGCTTTCCTGCCAAGCAATCAGAGCAAACTGGTAAAGTGGTAGAAAGGGAAGGAAGACCTTTTACCATTTCATACTTACTTAACTCAAGTAAGTAACCAAACTCAAATGTCCATATCTCTTGTGCCATAGGGAAGTTGCCTCCTTGGTAGAAGCAATCATGGCTACATCTGGAGAAGAGATAGTATCTAGGGCAAATAAGTCATGCTTATATGAAGCGGTTGCAATGTTCTGACCTCTCCTGGTGATAGAACAACACTTCTTGCCCCCCTCAACACTAAAATTTACAACCATATTTTTGTCCAGAATTTGTGTCACTGACAATAAGTTGTTTGCCAGTCCTGGAACATAGAGGACTTTCTCAATCTGGCACTTGCCATCAGGAAGAGTGACAGAGACCGTTCCTTCTCCCTGAACCTTGTAGGTTTTATCATCGACAATAGTGACCGGTTTTCCCTCTTTGGCCTCAAAAGACTCAAACCATGATTTGTCACCAGTCATGTGCTTACTGGCTCCAAAATCAACATACCATATAGGATCCGTCTGCTTGGACACTGTGGCAGTCATGAGAACTTTGTGGGCTCTCTCAGAATCCGTGTCAGATTCTTCAACAACAACATTCACTTGTTGTTTGTTCTTTTGTGGTTTGTTCCGGCCTTTCTGTTTTGATTGTTTATTCTTATGCCAACATCTGTTTGTATCATGACCTTCTTTGTCACAGATCTTGCAATATCTCTTTTTCTGTTGAGGTTGTTGAGTTTGTTTCCCTTTTGAATCCTTTTGTGAATTCCCTCCCTTCTAAAAATTACCCTTCTTCTGGTTCTGCCCTTTCCTGTTGATGTAGAGGGCAGTGTTAGAAGAATCATCTCGCTGTAGTTGGCGTGCCTCCTCCTCTTGAAGCATATTAACCAACTCTACAAAAGTAACTTTCCGTTGCGATACCTGAAGGGAAGTGATCAACACCCGATAAGAATCAGGTAAAGCTCTCAATACAATTGAGGTAAGGAGCTTGTCATCAACTGGTTCTCCCAAAGAATTCAACTTTGCTTTCAATTCAGACACTCTACAAAGAAAAAATTCAACTGTCTCCCCTTGCTTCATGCTTAGACTGTGTAATTGAGATTGAAGAAATAGAATAGTGGAATCATTCTTTCCCTCATATATAGTATTAAGGGCATCCCATGCCTCTTTACTATTTTCACAGTCAGCAATATGGGGTTGAACTTCATCAGACACAGTAAGCAAAATGAGCACTTTTGCTTTGTTGTTTGATATAGGGCTATAAACAACACACAGCAAGAGTGTCGAGATCAACAATGCACAGGCCAAAATTCCAGCAAGTTTCATTAAACAGAGGTCTTAATTCGAATACACAGCAATTCCAAAATAAATGGCCAGGAGTCCCCCAATACAATGCATGCGCGGTCTTTTTATATCACCGGCCCCAACTTCTTTCCATCATTACATCAAGTGCGGGATTCCCTGTAACCCTTCGCACGAATGTCCTGTGACCGCCTGCAACATGCTGCCAGGTGCCCCGTATTATCATGGTCTGGGGTGGCGGAGTGCGCTGCGGCCGCCTGTCAATCCTTTCGCCAATTCATCATTCAAAGGGATGCGTCACAGCCGCTTGTAATTTGATGCCACGCGTCCCCTTGCCAGAGTCCCTGTAACCGCTCCATACTCTCGGGCCACCTGTAACTTCACGCCACGTGTCCCTCTGCACTGGTCTCTGCAATCGTCGGCTGGTCAACGTCGTGAGAGCTCTGGTCGCGATATCGCGACGTTTTTGCTCCAATACTTTCTCTCTCCTCTTTGGTCGCGATATCATGACGTTTTTGGCGTTAGGCTTCTCTCTCCTCCTTGGGGCCGCGATTCCGCGACACGTCACGAAATCGCGACGTCTAGGCCTTTCTTACTCGCTTTCCTCCTTTGGGCCGCGAAACCGTGACATGTCACGATTTCGCGACATCTTTGCATTCCGTACTTGCTGCTTCGTTTCGGGCCGCGAAACCGTGACATGTCACGATTTCGCGACCATTTCACGCCCTTGAGTCTTCGGCTCGGAAGTGTCACGATTTCGCGACCACTTTGCGTTTAAGAACCTTTCTTCCGGAAGTGTCACGATTTCGCGACGTCTTTGAGCTCTGCCTTCGAAGGTGTTGCGATGTCTTTATGCTTTCAAGTCTTGCCTCCCAGAAGTGTCACGATTTTGCGACGTCTTTTAAACTTTGTCTTCGAAGGTGTCATGATTTCGCGACGTCCTTTAAGCTTGCCTTCGAAGGTGTCACGATTTCGCGACCATTCTTGTGCCTTAGAATATTTTGCCGAAGATGTCCCTGTGCTTTCAAATCTTGCTTCCTGGAAGCGTCACGATTTCGTGACCATTTGGCGCTCAAGTGACTTTGCCTCGGAGCTGTCGCGATTTCGCGACCGTTGGGTGAAGCTACTTTCCTCTGAAATTGTCGTGATTTCGTGACCGTTTGTAGCTGCATTCCTTTGAAAATGTCACGATTTCAGACCGTTTCTCCTTTGAAAATGTCACGATTTCGTGACCGTTTGCTTTCTTCAAAAATGTCACGATTTCATGATAGTTTCACGCCTTGGCCCTTTCCATGAAAAAGCGTCGCGATATCGCGACAGTTTGGCCCGTTGGCGACCTTCTTCAAAAAGCGTCGCGATATCGCGACAGTTTTAGTACTTAAGGAAAAAAATACATTTTGGGTGATGCAAGATTGCAGCTTCGCCACCGGATGCTCCTGCATCAGACACCCGGGGTGAGTTTGAGAAGTGACCTCACTTCTGATCTTTCTGAGGTAGACCCAGGCGATCAACCTCTGCCTTTGATAACCAAGTCGCATCTTCCATGGGTCTGCCCTTCCATTTGACTAGATACTCAGAGTAATTCTTGTTTCGAGTACTTCGGCCCTCGCGCGTATCTAGAACTTCTTCTATCTCGTCCGCAACTGGAATGACTGCTGGAATGCTCCACAAATCTGGATTGGGTATCTCACTGCTTTCTCCTTCATGATACTCGGTCAAATCCGAGATGTTAAACACGGGGGAGATGTTAAGTTCGCTTGGTAACTCCACCTCGTAGGCATTACCCGAATCCCGTTTGCCAATGATCTTACATGGCCCAAATTTCTTCATTTTTAGTTTGTTGTAGGTCTTGGCGAGGAAACCGTTCCTTCCTCAGATGGACCATGACAGAATCTCCTACTTGGAACTCCTTAGCTCTGCGTTTTTGATCCGCCCTTGCCTTGTACTGAGCATTCATCTTGGCAATGTGTTTTGTCACTTCCTCATGCACTCCCTTCAGGTGTTCAGCAAAGTCTTCTGCTTCAGCACTGCATTTCTCCCTCGGATCTATCCTTCTTAATTCTGAAGCGTTTCTTGGGCTGCTCCCATAGATAATCTGGAATGGGGATTTATTTGTGCTCCTATTGACCGAGCTGTTATACGCGAATTCTGCTTGCGGCAGAACTAGATCCCATCCCTTGGGCTTGTCCCCTACCAAACATCGCAGTAGGTTGCCCAAACTCCTATTAACCACCTCTGTTTGGCCATCTGTTTGGGGGTGGTATGCAGAACTGAACTTTAACTCCGTCTTCAGTTTCTTCCACAGGGTCTTCCAGAAATAACCTACAAACTTGGTATCCCTGTCCGACACAATGCTTCTTGGCAGCCCATGAAGGCGTACCACTTCCTTAAAGAACAAACCAGCTACATGGACCGCATCGCTAGTCTTCTGGCATGGGATAAAGTGTGCCATTTTCAAAAATCTGTCCACTACCACAAATATGGAATCGTGCCCCCTCTGCGTCTGGGGCAAACCAAGCACAAAATCCATACTAATATCTTCCCACGGTCTTTCAGGTATAGGTAGCGGTTGATACAAACCAGTAGGCTGCCTCATACCCTTTGCCATCTGGCAAATCCTGCAACTCTGCACAAACTTTGCCACATCCTGCTGCAATTGTGGCCAGTAATAGTTTTCACTAACCAGTGAGATGGTCTTGTCACGACCGAAGTGTCCAGCTAAACCCCCACTGTGCTTTTCTTTAATGAGGTTCTCTCTCATTGAGCTCCTCGGAATGCACAACTGGTTCCCCCTAAACAACATTCCATCTTGAATCAGGTAATCCAACCATTTAGTCTGTCCAGCGCAACGAGGCGCAGGTGCGGGCTTTCCAAGCTCCTACGAAATCGGGGTCTCAAGGGTATAAGTTCTTGAGTTCAGCAAACCCAACAACCTCCACTTTCATTTCTAGCATCAGACATTGCCTCCTACTCAGTGCATCTGCCACCCTATTGGATCTTCCACTCCGATGCTTCAGCACAAAGGTATAGCTCTGCAGGAACTCTACCCATTTCAGGTGCCTCTGATTCAATTTTCCTTGACTGTTAATATACTGCAGCGCTTGATGGTCGGTATAGAGAACAAACTCCTTGGGCAACAAATAATGCCTCCATTTCTTAAGCGCTTGGACTATGGCGTAGAACTCTTGATCATATACCGAATACTTTCTCCTGGCATCATTGAGCTTCTCGCTGAAATAAGCTACGAGGCCTACCCTCTTGGCTCAATACGGCTCCTATCGCACTGCCACTCGCATCGCAGTCTACCTGAAACACCTTATTGAAATCTGGAAGTGCTAAGACGGGTTGTTCAGTGACCTTCTTCTTCAGCATAGCAAAGCTTTTATCTGCTCCAACCGTCCACTGGAATTCCTTCTTGTTCCCCTTCATTGTCTCTGTAAGAGATGCACAAATACTACTGAAGTTTCTAATGAATTTTCTGTAGAAACTGGCCAGACCATGAAATGATCTAACCTCGGTCACACTTCTTGGGACAGGCCATTCTAGGATAGCCTTCACCTTTTTGGGGTCCATTTTGAGACCATTAGCTGATATAACAAATCCCAGGTATACCAGCTCCTTCTTCACAAAGTTGCACTTCTTTAGATTGATCGATGCTTGCTCCTCCCGCGGTTTCTCAAAAACCTTCTCGATGTGCATCGGGTGCTCCTCTAAGGTTCTCGCTAAAAATCAGTATATCATCCAAGTAAACAATAACAAATTTGCCCAAAAATTCCTTCGAACCTCATTCATTAACCTCATAAAGGTACTAGGTGCATTGGTTAATCCAAATGGCATAACCAACCACTCATACGACCCCTCTCTGGTTTTAAAGGTTGTCTTCCACTCATCCCCTTCTCTAATGCGAATCCGATGGTACCCACTTTTCAAGTCAATTTTTGTGAAGTACTCGGCTCCACTCAAGCGGGTCCATGATATCATCCATCCTTGGCAGTGGGAACCTGTATTTAATGGTGATCTTGTTGATTTCCTGAGAGTCGATGCACATCCTCCATTCTCCATCCTTCTTTGGTGCTAATACTTCTGGTACAACACATGGACTAAGACTCTCCCTAATCAGTCCCTTCTTCAACGAGATCCTGAACTTGCCGATTTAGTTCCTCGGTCTCCACAGGCGTCATTCGATGTGCGGCCTTGTTTGGCAAGCTCGATCCGGGCACCAAATCTATGTGGTGGCTGATCTTCCTAACAAGCGGTAAACCTTCAGGAACATTATCTGAAATGATATCTAGGAATTCTTCTAACAGTCCCATGACTTCCACTGGAATTTCCTTGCATCCTTCTTCCCTAACCCTGGGGATTATAGCATAGCACATATGATCCGGCTTTAGGCCTTCCAAGAATCTTATGCCATCAACTAGACAGACTCGTGCACTCGCTGCATACTTTCTCATCCGCCTCCTTCGGGGGTTTTAACTTGTGGCGAACTCCATTCTTTGAGGAGAGAATATGTGTTGGCTCGACCATCATGGACAGCACTTCGGTCAAGCCGCCATGGTCTCCCAAGCGGCGGGGTGACATGCATCCATAGGCAAGATGTCACACAAAACCTCATCTTGGTAAGTTCCAATATTGAACTTCACCATGCATTGCTCACTGACCAGCACCCGATGGTCCTTTTGCAACCATGCAATCCGATAAGGGTGCGGGTGTTTTCTCCTCTCCAGCTGCAGCTTGGCAACCATTTCCTCAGAAACCAAATTGTCAGTGCTTCCATTATCTATGATGATGTTACATACCTTGCCTGCGCACTTGCATCTTGTTCGAAATAGGCTGTTCCTTTGGTCTCCCCTTTTCTCTTCATTTAACAGGACTCTTCTGATGATCATCGCTTCTCCTCTTTCTGCCTCCTCTGAGTGCTCAGACTCTACACCTTCGTCTGCTACGGCGGCTCGGGCCTGACCCTCAGGTCTTCGATTTGGCCTCTCTTGATGCTTGCGGGCAGTTGTATGCCCTGTGTCCTTCTTCTCCGTAGTTGAAGCAGGTTCCTCGAAAGACACCTCTGCCAAACCCTCGCCCAGACCTACCTCTTCCTCTTGGGTAGTTGTTGTTTCGATTGCGTGGGCGTTGGTCATCCTCCTCTTTCACTTCTTTCTATTTTTGGCTACTGCTAGCTTCACCAGTTTTCCCAAAATCTTTGTATCTTCCACCATTGCCTCTTCCACCAGCTCTTCCACCCCTGTCCTTCCCTCTCTGCTTACCATCAAACCTCCTATTCAGTTTCTCCTCCACTTTTAATGCAAATTGATATGCATCCTCTACTGTGCTCATTCTAACCAGCCCCAGCTCTTCTTGAATACTGGTTCGCAATCCATTGATGTAACGTGCGACCTTCTCCTTATTCGCCTCCGAATGGCCGGTTCTGATTGAGATTTGATAGAACTCTTCAGTATATTCCTTGACAGTCTTACTAGCTTGTCGAAGACTCTGCATTTTCTTTAACAAGTCCAGCTCATAATCTGCGGGGATGAACTGCCTCTTTAGTTTCTCTACCATCCTATCCCACTCGGTGATCCTTTCCTTTCCCCTCCTGTTCCTTTCCAACTGCACTCCTTTCCACCAGATGCTAGCATGTCCTTTCAGCTTGGTTTTCGTGAACTTGATCCGATTTGGATCTGATATCTCTTCGTATTCAAAATACTCCTCCATGTCGTTGATCCAGTCTATCAACTCCTCAGGGTTGAGGTTCCCCGAGTAAGTGGAGACGTCAAATTTTGGCTTCTTCCCGATCTGGGAGATGGCCCTATACAGCCTAGCCTCTGTTGGATCCAAAGCCTCTTCTTCGTCGGATGGAACCTCTTCTTCCCACACTTCATCTTCGCTGGGTTCTTCCCTTCTCGGCTCGACTCCTCTTCGAATTTCCTCTTGCAGGGCCTCAACTTGCCTCTGCAGGGCTCTTAGATCGACCTCCTCCCTTCTTGCTCGCCTGTGCCTTATACCACCACGGTCTCTACGCGGAGGCATCCTGCTTCTTCTTCGCAACCCACAACCACAGTCCTGGCGCAAACTGCCTCTCTGTTCGGCGATCGGTTTGCACTCTCAGAACCAACCTGCTCTGATACCACTTGATATAGGGCTATAAACAACACACAGCAAGAGTGCCGAGATCAACAATGCACAGGCCAAAATTCCAGCAAGTTTCATTAAACAGAGGTCTTAATTCGAATACACAGCAATTCCCAAAATAAATGGCCAGGAGTCCCCCAATACAATGCATGCGCGGTCTTTTTATATCACCGGCCCCAACTTCTTTCCATCATTACATCAAGTGCGGGATTCCCTGTAACCCTTCGCACGAATGTCCTGTGACCGCCTGCAACATCTTGCCCGGGTGCCCCGTATTATCATGGTCTGGGGTGGCGGAGTGCGCTGCGGCCGCTTGTCAATCCTTTCGCCAATTCATCATTCAAAGGGATGCGTCACAGCCGCTTGTAATTTGATGCCACGCGTCCCCTTGCCAGAGTCCTTGTAACCGCTCCATACTCTCGGGCCACCTGTAACTTCACGCCACGTGTCCCTCTGCACTGGTCTCTGCAATCGTCGGCTGGTCAACGTCGTGAGAGCTCTGGTCGCGATATCGCGACGTTTTTGCTCCAATACTTTCTCTCTCCTCTTTGGTCGCGATATCGCGACGTTTTTGGCGTTAGGCTTCTCTCTCCTCCTTGGGGCCGCGATTCCGTGACACGTCGCGAAATCGCGACGTCTAGGCCTTTCTTACTCGCTTTCCTCCTTTGGGCCGCGAAACCGCGACATGTCGCGATTTCGTGACATCTTTGCATTCCGTACTTGCTGCTTCGTTTCGGGCCGCGAAACCGCGACATGTCGCGATTTCGCGACCATTTCACGCCCTTGAGTCTTCGGCTCGGAAGTGTCACGATTTCGCGACCACTTTGCGTTTAAGAACCTTTCTTCCGGAAGTGTCACGATTTCGCGACGTCTTTGAGCTCTGCCTTCGAAGGTGTTGCGATGTCTTTATGCTTTCAAGTCTTGCCTCCCAGAAGTGTCACGATTTCGCGACGTCTTTTAAACTTTGTCTTCGAAGGTGTCACGATTTCGCGACGTCCTTTAAGCTTGCCTTCGAAGGTGTCGCGATTTCGCGACCATTCTTGTGCCTTAGAATATTTTGCCGAAGATGTCCCTGTGCTTTCAAATCTTGCTTCCCGGAAGCGTCGCGATTTCGTGACCATTTGGCGCTCAAGTGACTTTGCCTCGGAGCTGTCGCGATTTCGCGACCGTTGGGCGCTGAAGCTGCTTTCCTCCGGAATTGTCACGATTTCACGACCGTTTGGCACTGAAGCTGCATTCCTTTGAAAATGTCACGATTTCGCGACCGTTTTGCGCTGAAGCTGCATTCCTTTGAAAATGTCACGATTTCGCGACCGTTTGGCGCTGAAGCTGCTTTTCTTCAAAAATGTCGCGATTTCGCGACAGTTTCACGCCTTGGCCCTTTCCATGAAAAAGCGTCGCGATATCGCGACAGTTTGGCCCGCTGGCGACCTTCTTCAAAAAGCGTCGCGATATCGCGACAGTTTTAGTACTTAAGGAAAAAAATACATTTTGGGTGATGCAAGATTGCAGCTTCGCCACCGGATGCTCCTGCATCATTGTTTTTCTTGTCAAAGTCTTTTTGAGCAGTAGATGGAGCTGTAGCACCAGTAGCAGATGAAGGTCTTGTTGTTACTCCAGATACAACATCCCATAAGTCATCCATTGCTAGGATTGCCTTCATCTTGTTTTTTCATGGTGTGTAATTAGGACCTTTCAACAACTGATGAGAATTAGTCATTAATTTTGCAGACATGGTGAAGGTTCCTTATAACACCAATTGGTCCCCCTTTCGATATACCTTTTGCTAGGTTGTTATACCGTACAAAATACCCGCCCTTACGTGAGGGAAACTATAGGTAATTTTTAGAGATCATACGATACGTGGTACTTAAGCAGTACTGAAAGGGAATAGTCTTGTTGATGGCACCTACCATAGAAAGTCTGCAATCCTCATGTGTGGGGCGTAACTTCCCGTAAACACTTTGGATTTCAGAACTGTCATCAATATTTATGCCTAAACACAAGAACTATTAGGGTAATGGATGGAGTAAAAAAATGCAAAATGGCAAACTTATCTCTCCTCGATGATTTATAGAGAACAAGCTCAAACGTCATTTTGGCAGCTATATTAGGTGGCGGATACAGTAGCGCAATCACGATAGCTTTACCTGTAAGTGTTGGCCAAAGGTATCACAAATACCGAATGTTGTAGTGCAATAAAATTGCATGGATGGGTTTTAATTATTCAGGGGACTTAAGGAGTGAATTTATTTATTTTATTTTTTTTACTTTTAATGTAGTGCAAAATAGAAAAAAATGCAACCTACAACATAAAAGTGCCCACAGGAATGACCCACTAGGTGTCGGGCGCAGCTGAAAATGCACCTTTACAATAATGCCAAATTTGCTTTTCAAAAAATTACTCACTTTCCCCCTCTGATTTTTTTGAAAAAAATACCCCCTTTAAAAAAAAATTCTCTCAACAAAGTTTTTGATAATTATTTTATAGTTTTAAAGTTAAAAAAAATATTAATTTTAATTTATATAGTTTAAAAACTATTAAAAAATAAATTAAAATTAAATTTTAATTTATATAGTTTAAAAACTATGTAAAAATAAATTAAAATAAAAAATTTTAATTTTAACTTTAAAAAAAAAATTAAAAAAACTTTAGAAGAAATTTTTTTTACCTTTTTATCAAGAGGGGGGGTCGGCGGGATTGGAACCCACGACCTGCGGGCTCCCTGAGCCCTACCGCTCAGTCCACCACTAGGTGGACTAGCGGGCTGATCCGAAAGGATCAGGGACCCCCTCCTATTTGAGGAGGGTCCCGAAAGCCCATCCCCCTAACGGTCGCCTGGCCGTGGCTTCCTTTGTGGCTGGCGACGACAGCGGGCTGCAACTGCCATTGTTGTAGGCAATGGCAGGTGGTCACGGCTGCCTCTGCTGTAGGCGACGATAGGTGGTCATGGCTACTTCTACTACAGGTGGTGGCAGGTGGCCGCAACTGCAGGCGACGGCAGGGTGGTGCCTGTTGCTGCCTTCGCTGCTGTCGCGCGGTGGAAGTCCGTGACGTGGGGGGGTGGGGTGGTGGTCCATGGGAGTCACGTAGCGCGGGGGGTGGGAGACACGCACAAAAAAAATGTGTGGGAGGGCGTGTCAGGGAAGGAACATAATGCACAGAAAAATGTGCACAGGAAGAAAAACGGAGTGTTGCAGCCTTAGTACTGCAGCGCTGGGAAGGAAAATTAAAAAAAAAAAAATCACTTTGTTTTCCAGCAAGCTTCCACTGCGCAAATTTTTTTCCTCAGACCAGCTCTACAAAAAAAATAATTGCAGCCTCCTCTCTCTCTCAGACTTCTGGCTCTGATGCCATGTAGAAGAAAACGAACATCTTTCCATTGATTAGAACCAATATAAATAATACATTGTAGAGCCCAGATTAGCTCGTAATCATAGGATCTAATCAACAACTTAGATCTAAAATAAAATAATAATATAGACTCAATATTATATATGCTAACAATAGCGTAACTAACCTAGGTAGTTAACTAACCACCCTAACACCATAAATAATGTAATAATATAGAATTACTATAGTAACTCTAACAGTGTTATCAATATTCCATACTTTCTGTGCCAATCATTAAAATCTACAGTTCTGAGAGTCAAGCCAAAAAATTCTGAGGGACAACCTAAACTACACTTAATAGCTCATCATGGTTTAATTAAACTCATAATTCTAAAAAAGGCCCATGAAGTAAAAGTATCATGGACCCGAATTGTGGAAGAAGCCAATGCACCTGAAATCCTGGAATGCTCCGAATCTGAAGATGAACAATCTACAGAAAAGGAAAGTGACTCCGATGACCATGATGAAAAACCTAGAAGTTCAAAGAAAAAATGGAAAAATACTAAATTCATAATATAGTCCAAGAAATAAATGAAAATAATAGAAAGTTCTGAAGAAGACCAAGACCCAAAAATACCTGTAGAGGAATCTGTTGAAGAAACCTTGTCTTATCTCAAAGCACAGAATGAATCCCTTCAAACAAAAATTGATAAATTAAGTGTGGATTTAGCAGAACAACATAAAATTATTTAGCAAGCTCTTTCTATGCAGTTTAAATTAATTAAACAACTCAGAGACGATAAGGTTACAGGTCCTGCAAGTCCTACCAGTCGGTCGCCACCTGTTGAAACTTCCTCGCCAAAAATGTCTACAGTCGGGAGAAAGCCTAACAAGTCGGTCAACATTGGTAAGTCTTTATCCACTCATAAAATCATTGACTTTTCAAAAGTTCTCGATGAAGACAGTTCTTAACAAACTGAGAAAATCTCTCAATCGAATGTGCCAGCTTTTAAAGGGTCTAAAGACTCCGATGAAGATCTCCCTTCTTCTCAGGCTAAGGGTGCAAAATTGAAGGAGAAAGAGAGTGACCCAGAGATTGAACATATTAAGACTGTAACTGTAGAAACTCTAGCTACAGCAATAGTCGCGGACCGAAAATCTAAGAGACAAGCACAACAGGAACAGAAAACACCTCGAACAAGAGGAAGACCTTCCAGACACTCAACCCAGTGATCAGTGATCCTTAAAAGACTTTTAATATTTATCAGAGATTTATATTTTTAATATGTGGTTTGAAATTTTCATATATCTGTATATGTGTGATGGCTAGTTAGTATTTGTATATATTATTTTAAAACAATTTCTTTATATACACATCTGTTTACTGCATATGATTTTAAATTTATTCTCCTGCATGTGTTTTAAAAAAAAATTGTTTTACTATATGTATTTTGAGTTAATTGCTGCAAATCCTTTCTGGAGATTATCTGTTAACAAAATTTCTGATATTCAAATTACTATTATTTTTTAGAATTATTATCAAATTACTGTTATTTCTAGAATTCAATCTTAAAAAAATAACAGTCTTATATTTTCTGATATGTAAGGAATAAAACGATTTTTGATGTAGCTGATTTTTAAATTTTGGATAACTTTGATATTATTTCTGCATCAGAATGATGAATTTCTGTAACTGTATTTTTTGATGAGTACACTTTTATAAAATTATTTAATCTCTCATATACTGTAACATTCTTCTGAAACTGTGCATGTATCTTATATTGATGAATTCATATCTATTTTTATGTATGCATGAGGACATGCATAAGTTTTAGTCTGGGGGAATGATGAGAGGTTATTTACTACTAATTCTTGTATCAAATTCAATCATTTTACATGAGTATTTAATATATTTTTACATGTTATCATCAGTTAAATATGAATTATTGGTAAAAATGGTAATTTGATGTTTATCAGTAACTTACGTCCAATTTGTCCAAGATCTGAGTTAAATGCAGGTAATAAGTGGAGAAACTACAACTGTACTCCAGATGTGAAGAACAACCACTAGCAATTAGAAGAAGTCAAGCGGATGATCTCAGTTTACGGAAGACAGTTACTGGAGGTAATTACGGACAGTAATTACGTAAGGTCAAAAGGTCATTTTGAAGACTTACCATGGACAACAAAACATAATATGGATGGCATAACCAAATGACGGCAATTAAAATATCTCCAATATATCTTTCCTTCTCATTTTGGTTACGAGATTCTCTCTAGCTGATAAAACCTTATGAAAAGGATTTGTAAAGTTATTATTTGTCAAATGTCAAAGTTGTTAAGACTTCCTATATTACAAGAGCTGAAAAGTCTTATTATGAGTCAGTTAGATAGGAAATATTCCATGTAATACCACTTGGACTTATAGAAATATTTTCAGGTCCAAGTCAAATAAAATATTTTTAGCTTTAGGATATCTTATGGTGTACGTACAGTCATCACTCCACATTCAAGCAAGATACATACGTGGACAAGATTGTACTTTGTATTAGTCTTAGTATAAAAATATACAGCAGAAACTAGAGGCTCTCTCTTCTCTGGGATTTTTTCTCTGATTATATTATTCATTACATCATGTTACAGATTATTTTCTGGAGCTTGTATAGTTGACTCTTCATCAATAAAATAACATTTCTTCATTATGGTAACTTGTATCATTTGTGGCATTTGTTTATTCTTTGTTCTGAATTTGTAAATTCTGCAACCTGCATTCATGAATTATAAATAAATGTTAGTATAAATCATAATATTTAGTTACTGATAGAGTAGTTTAGGGGAAAGAACTTACACTGCCACTTAGGAGGCAGGGCCCACTCCTAATCGACAGTCCCTGAGCTCTTCACCCCGTGCATTAGGTTAGAATTAGTTAGATCTGCATTAGAAAATACATAAAATATAAAATTGCATAATAGTTAAATTTCATAATAAATTGCACTTATTTACTATTTCTTGCATAATTCATATTGCACATTTTTATATTTCTTTTTGTACATGTGTACGCATGATTTCTGAACTAGAAATTGAACTAGACTTAAGCATTAATTCCTACAATCATATCTATACTGGATTGCTACTTTTTAAATCTAACCTTGATTTTCCCTCGGATTGATAAAATTAAATGTAAGCTTCTACAATCGATCATACACCATTCCCAATGCTTCCCTCTATGTTGTACTGTAGTTTTTCTCGACTCTGGACAGTAGCCGACTTGTGAAATATATGGGCTGATCTAACCCAAATTGGCCCTCTTGAGCCAAGGCACATCCTATTGCAAAGTTTGAGGCGTCAACATGTACATGAAACTCCCTCTCCTAGTTTATAAAAACTAGGATTTGTGCCTTCACCAAATTTTCTTTCAACCCCTAAAATGCTTCTTGGTGTTATTCTATCCATCTAAATGGGACACCACTTCGTGTAAGAGCATCCAGTGGGTGTGACATGAGAGCATAGTTCTGGATGAACCTCCTGTAGTACCCCATTGTTCCAAAAAATATCTTTACTGAGCTCACATCATGTGGCTCCTCCATCAGCAGTACTACCCGAATTTTGTTTGGGTCGAGTTTCAAACCCTGTTGGGACACTATATGTCCTAGCAATTTTTCGTAAGGCACCATCAGGACGCACTTATCTAGATTCAGCGATATGCAGACATTCCTGCATAGTCCCATACACTCTTCTAATGCCTTTAAGTGTTCTTGCATCCGACCATAGAGTGACCAGTCATCCAAAAAGGCTTTGAAGTTGCATGTAGCCATCTTATCAAAGATGTATAAGATGATTCTCTAGAAGGTGGCTGGTGCATTGCATAGTCCAAACGGCATTTGGTTGTAAGCGTATATCCCATTCTCCACCAGAAAGGTTGTCTTTAGCTTATCCTCCTATGCAATGCTGATTTGGTTGTACCCCGAGAATCTATCCAAAAATGAATATATCTCATGGCCTGCTACCTCTTCGATAATGGAGTCTATGAATGGGATTGGGAAGGGGTCCTTAATAGTTATGGTGTTCAAACTTTTGAAATCCATGTAGATTCAAATTTTGTCTGCTTCCCATTTGAGCGTGATTATGATGGAGACACTCATTCACTTGTTGTAACTTTAAAAATTATGCCTGCATCCAGCATCTTCACAATCTCCGTGTTCACCTGAGCTGTGTACTTAGGGTTCATTGTGTATGGTCACCTCCTAATAGGTTGAGCTCCATCAATCAGTGTAATATTTAGGTCCTTATATGTCCAGGAAAAAACATATTTATACTTCATAAAGATCTTAATTATTATCGCCTTCAGCACTGGATCCCAATCATCTCCATACTTAATCATCTTATTCTCATCTTCCTCTCCTAGGTTTACCTAAATTATTTTTGATCCTTCGTATTTGATCAATTCAGGGTCTCTCTCGGCTTCTAATACCTCAATGGGGTGGGTTGGCTTAACATCAATAGCTGCTTCCCCCATTGTATACTTTGCAATTTTTTTGGGAAACACCCACTTCTCTCCCTCTTTATCCTTTTTTGTTGATGTCTGTCTCTTATTACTATTTCCCTCTTCAATTTCTCTCTTCTTATCTTCTCACATTTCACCTTCTGTAGTGATGCATAGGCATTGAGGAGCGAATACCTCGTAATCCTCCATCTGCCAATGGAGTAGACCCTTATCCTTGTCTTGCTCATCCTTTGTGCATTCCTCCAAGTGCAGCACTCCTTCATCCGATTCATACCCCGTTTCACCTGTGGATAACAAATATTTTGAGTCATTTGAAGTCGCGATGTCTTGGCTCACTTTTCAATTCTTCAGATTGATCACATACTTGTGTTACCCCTTTTTAAAGGATATATGCTCTTTCTCCTAGTTATGGTTGACTTTCATAGTTCTCAACCATCCGCATCCTAGCAATGCATCATATGTGGGCTTCTGCATAGCTATAATTACAAAATCAAGGACAAAGTCCTACTTTGCTATGTGTATTTTTTGGTTCATCAGAACGCCAATTGTTTTGATGTCATATTGATCATCACCATACAACTTGAAATTCGAAGATTTTACGGTGGGTTACCCAATAGTTCGCCATGTCTTTTTTGGCATCACATTCATGCTAGACCCTCCGTCCATAATTACTTGACTTATTTTATGGTCCAAAATCTCCATATGGACCATAGCAGGTCTCCTTCCTGCTTCTATCATTAAAATTGTGGGGTCTATGAATTGCTCTTGTTTTATTACTGCTACCTGTCGTGGTTCATCCTTCCTCTTAATGACCTCATTGATTGTAGCATACAACTCAAGTACTATGGTGAACAGGTTCACAACCTTCACCTCTACCATTGTTTTCAATACCTACGCTACCAACCCTTCGACCGATGCCTTCTTACTTGTCGATTCTACTTCTCTTTCTCTAGTTTTGTCTGAATAAACTCTTGGGCTTCCTACCACTGCTCCTTATTTTGGGTAGGATTTGGGTATTGCTCTATCTTTTTGGCATGTGCCCTTGTCACAGTCAACACCTCCTTCTTTTCCTTCGTTAATGGGCTCACTTCACCAATGCCAATCAAATTGACATTCTGAGTCCCACTGGAACTTGCTTTGTTCAAGAAATTCACCTTTGTATGGTTTCCTAGCCCACACCACTTACACATTTGTGTGGTGTTACTGGTATTATTGCTTTTTGCATTCTAGGGTTTTGAACAGTTCTTCGCAAAATGTCCCCATTCCTGACAATTCTGACATTGGATGATAGGTCAACCATCAAAGTCATACTGCAATCAACTCTAACCTCCTTGTCTACCGCCTCTATGATTATTTCGGTAGCCCTTGCTTGTAGCTCCTTGTCCATTCCTTGTTGTATTTGGTTTCTCTTCTTGTTGTATGGTCATATTTTGATATCGTTTCCTTTTCAAGTTGAATGGGAAGTATTTGATGGAATGTCCTGCAATATCACATATGTTACAATATGTCGTCTTCAGACAGTTGACCTTTGTATGTCCTTCTATCTTGCAGTTCGAGCACCAGATTTATTTTTGGTCTTTGCGAGTATCTCCTTTGACTTCTTTCAAAATTTTATCAAATTCCCTTTTAAAGGAGTGGATTGTGCTCTGTACTTTATCTTCTTCATCACTGTCAGAATCTTCATTATGCTTCATATTTGCTCCAATCCCCGCAGTCGTCTGCTTACTCTCGCTTTCAAAATTATTTGCTTTCTCCAATGCTTCTTCATATGTTGAGGAAGGTATTGACTTCATCTTTTCCCTATATTTTACTAGTAATCCATCCAGAAACCAGTGTTTCACCATGTCATCAGTAGGTGAAATTTCCATTTTATCAGTTAACTACTTCAGTCGTCTATTGTAACTCTTGACATCCTCATCGGGTTTCTATTGTTTTATGCATAGTTCTATGATGATGTCCATATCATCTCTTAATGTTTAGAATTCTTTGATGAATGCTTTTCTCAAGTCTTCCCATCGCACAAAGGCTTGTGTACTCTGCTTTTTCAAATACCAGTCAATCGCCATGCCATGTAGTGTGGCTGGAAACAGTTGCAGCCATTATGTATCCTGTGTGACTCCATTTGCTCACCAAATAGTTATGCAAGTTCCCACATGTCTTAATAGGTCTCATTTTCCCTCGCTTGAAAAATGCGGGCACCTCTGTTGTATTGTCTTACTACCAATACTTGCCATTTGATTTATATTTTGTCCCAAATTACTCGATTTTGATGGCTATGTTGTTCGATTTGGTTGTCTGTCTATTGTTTATGGTGCAAAGTTATATCCAAATAACGTTCTACCCAACTCTAATTTGTCTTTACTCCACGATCTCCTTCACGAATATACCAATCTTGGTTTCAATCACCCTCCCCACGAACCCTAGCGTGGTTGCTCAGATATAAGGTCTTCTCCTTCAGTATCCTCTTGCCAACCGTATCCCACTGGTTCGGGTGTCATCGTCCTTTCTTCAATGATGGGCACTTCTTCCGCTATTTGCTCTTCATCTTCTATAGTCACCGACAGTATTCCTATGTTCATACTCTCTTCCTCATCAGGATTCCAGAATCTCTACGTCTGGGTGAGAGATCTCTATCGCCTCCCGTGATCTTAAATTTGCTAGTTGTGCACTTCTTCACACCAATACCTATGTACTTTCTTGTAACCTACGATCAGTCATTTGCCTATTAGCTTTGTCACTTATGCCTCTCAGACTCAGAGTTCAATTTTTAGGCAATGATGCAAAATGTAGACAAGGGTGAGTATACTCTCGATACGAGAGGTGAACTGATCGAACAGACGAGACAAGGAATTAGCATGGGGTCTCGAAGGTACAAGATAACTCAGACGTCAGAGGGGTCAGACGTTAGACAAGTCTGTCTATTAGTTGGTTGGAACCAAACGTCTGGATACTAGACATCTGGGGTTGGGATGCTAGGAGGCTAGATGTCTTGGACTAGACGTCAGAGGGTGAGATGTCTAGAAGGAAGACGTCATGTGGGTAGACATTTGGGACTAGACTTCTAAGAACTGGACATCTAAGAGCTAGACATATGGGACTTAGGCATCTAGGGGTTGGATGTCTAGGACTGGACGTTTGGGGTGTAGATGTCTAAACATTAGACGGTTGCTTTCATGGATTCTGCTCTTGAATACCTGCAAACAACCTACCAGGAAGAGTCTTCAACATGCATAACATTAACAACACAACCTATAATAACACTCAAGCATGATCTGCAATACACAGCATAATACCAATATGATCAAGCATTGTCTTATTATCTCTAGAAGGTTACAAATACAATGCAAAAGTAAGGGGGGTATTTAAAGGCTGCAGGAGCGGTTCCCCAACTACCCAACTGTTTGCCCAACCAACTAGTTAGACGTCTAACTAATAGTTTAAAAATCTGACTAGCTAGACGTCTACACTAACTAGACGTCTGGCTTAACTAGCCTTAACCCAAATGGTGGTCATTTTGTCCTTCTGTGCATTTAATCCTTTTCTCTTTCGATTTGCTGATTAAACTAAACAAACACTATGCCTTCTACAAAATGGCATTACAAAATAGCATAAATCCACATTTGATATATACATTCAAAATTTCTTGGGACATTTCCACAATCAGTTCCTCGTTTTTGTTGTCTGGAACTGTTGTCTACATGGATGGGAAAAATGAGATAGATGTGACCAAAGTAGGTAGGATGGGTCAAGACAAGTTGAGTTGTCCAAAGTGGGTGGAAATACGTTAAACATACTAGAATGGGCTAGGATAGGCTAGAAGTAATCAAGATAAGTGAGATGGGCTAGAAGGTGCCAAAATAGGATTGGATGACCATAACATGCCAAGTAGGTCAAAATGGGTTAAAAATGAATGCAAAGGCCAAAATGGATCGAATTATGTAAAAATAGGTTAGATGGGTCAAGGTGGGTGAAGGTGGGCTAAAATGGGCCAAGTAGGCCAAGATGGGAAAAAATAGGTTGGGTAGGCTAGAATGAGCTAAAATAGGCTAAGTAGACCAATATAAATGAAAACAAATCGAGATAGGACTAAATGAGACAAAATAGGTGTTGTTATGCCAAAATGGGCAAGATAGATAAATGACAAGCAGGGTAGGTTGGAACAAGTTAGGAAGCCCAAAATAGGTGAGGTAGAGCAAAAATAGGCTAAAACATACCAAAATAGACCAAAATGGATGGAAAAATGTTAGGATAGGCTAAAATAGGTTGACCAAGGCCAAAATAGGTCATGCAAATCAAAATTTAAAAACTAGTCAAGAAGGCTAGAATGGATCATGCAGGTTGAGACAGTCTAAAAGGGACTAACATAGGTAGGATTGAAATAGGCCAAAAGATATTATAATGAGCTAGGTACTAGAATGGGTCAAGTAATTAATTAAAGGTTAGATCAAAGGGGGAATAAAATGGGCCAAAATAGGTAAAAACAAGTTGGGTGGGTTGTGATAGGCAAAAATAATCCAGATAGATTAAGAAGGGTCAAAATGAGATGAAATGGGCCTAATGGGCTAGGGCATGCCTAAGTGTTAGCTTTTGATGGGAGGTAGTACAACCACAAGATGAAGGATAACTAATCTAAGATAACTATAAAACTAATGGTATAATAATATGTAGGAAAATTAAGAGATGAGCATTTTCAAATAACTCAAAAATTTGCCATTAATGGGAATGATGAAAATAGTACAATGCTATATAATGGAGGACATGAACACTTCATGAAAGTATATAAAAGAACTACATTGTAGCATACTACACACTATATCTACTAGTAACACATTGTGTACTTACTATATCACTCTCCCTCTCTCTCATACTCATACTACTACACCTATGAGGCCTTTATATAGAAAGATAGATTGTTTGGCCTTTACTCTACTTAGGGGTCATGTACATGTGGACTACATGCACATTAACACTTGTGCATTTGTTATAATACTTGAAGTAACTAACTAAATTTAAAATGTGGTATATTTACATGACCCAAATTATGTAATATACTCTAACACCCCCCGTATTACATTATTTGGGTATTGAAGACTTTTAGTCTTCAATATGGATCTTTGTCTTGGTCAAGAAATTTGAGCTTTTTTTCCTACTTCCTTCATTGTCTTCTTTGTTTGAATTTGAATGAGTATCTTCATCTTGTTCAGGTTCTTCTTCATATTGTAGTTGTCCCCTCATCCTTTTAATTTTGAACCTTTCATTTCTTCTTATGTTTTTATGATGTAGGTTCTTCATTCTCTTCAATCTATTCCTCAAAAACTGCATTAGTATTATTTTGAAACATAACAATATCTTGAAGTTTTGATATAATCCAATGCATATATATATATATATATATATATATATATATTGATTTTGGTACCTTTTTGTCTTTATAAGATGAATCAAGAGAAAGACTCTTTGAAGAAAACATGGATAAATATGCATCAAATCATCATCCCCAGATTTTAGTAGCTAAAGGTACCAAAATTTTGCAAAGACCACATGATTCAAGATATGATAAAATGAAGCAGGGGAAATTAATCCCAACTGCTAAAGAATTGGATGAGTTAGAAGCCACCCATACTCTGAATTTAAAATATAGAGTAGTTCCTGACAGAACAGAAAAGGCTTCCACTGGTGAAACAAGAAAACAGTCCTTCACAAACAAAAATGTTAGTAAAGAAAAAATTGATAGAACCACCAAAAAAGTAATCCCTGAGCTAGTAGAGTTAGAAGAAGAAACACCTAAAGAAGAATGCAACAAACCACTTGATGTGAAAAAGATAGAATTTGATGTTGGGTCAGAACTTAGTAAACAAAAGGTTAATATTACATTTGGTGAGTGTTGGAATAATTTTTGTCATCCATAGGATTCGATTATCATGCTACAAGAATTTTTTTGAAACCAACGAGCTATTATAGGATCTGGTCAACCTGCCTCTTTATTCTGATAAAAGATATATTGCTAAAGAAAAGAAACTAAATGGATAAGGAAACCCCAGTGATAAACTTAAGATATTACAAGTTTAAGCACTCCAAATTTTAGTTATACACTACTTATATTAAAATGACCAAGCAAAGACAACAACTCTTATTATGCCTTATGTAGACCGATGCCTAGATTCATTGGGTTGTTATAGCAATTTAACAATGCTTATAATATGAACAGAGAGAATGGGGGAAAGATAAATTGGTGCTATTAGACTCATTTGAATATCGTAATAAACCTAACAGTTAACCAACAAAAGAAACGTTCATAACACATTTAAATATAGTAATCTACTATGAAGTAACACACAAAACTGAAGATAAAAAATGATAGAATTGAACCCTAGAATTGTATTAATTTTCCAAATGAATTACATGTAGAGTTGGAAAAATGCCATTAAACTCTATTAAAAGCTCTTAATACAATGAGAAATCTTTGTTCAAATAATGTAACAAGACTTCATCAACTCTTCTATTCCAATGTGGTACTTCAGGCTCAAAAAGAACTGGAAATGTTATCATCTTCTCAAGCACAGTTCTACCAAAACCTGCATAGCAAAGGGGAATAATTGAGGGATAAACAGAAAAATACACAAAGGATACAACAACACAAATCTCAGGGCACTCAAGTATACCTCTTAGCAAAATTTGTTATCTCTAAAGCTTGATGGATATTTTGACCGTAGTTGGTGTATTTATAGTTCCAAGAACTTTAATATGTTATTCTTGGCCTTAATTGGGCCTTACACTTGTTATGATATCTTTTGGTCTCCAAAAATTTGTACAACTATCTCCCATTATCCCCTTATGCTATTATTGTACACTCTACTAGGACCTTTTCCTACTCAACATTTTAATCAGTTATTTCAGTTCTTGATGAATACTCCTCCTCTGTTCTTATTTCATCCTCTAGCTAGCTCCCTACTTTTGAAGTTTTCCCTATTTGAGTAATATTTACTTCTTCCCTTGGAGGTGTATTTAGCTTCAGCTGTAGATCGCATATTTTGGTCTCTTTCTCTTTCTTATTCTATTGAAGTCGTCTGATTTATTTTTTAATAAACCCCCAAGTGTCAGTATTAAAAGTTTATACAAACCTCGGTACATTCATCTCTTGCAGGATTCTATTTTTCTATATACTAATGAAAACTTTGTTCCTCTCATACTGAGAAACAAGAGAATCCATAGTATTGACCAAGATGGTAGTCTGTCTAGCCATTCCTTTTTCATCATTAGGTTCACATTCAAACTCGTCAACCTTATTCATGATGAGATCTTCTATGCTAGCAATTTCCAAGAACTCTTGTAATGGCAATCCAATATCTACCATCTTTCCTCTTATGTCGAGCAAATATTTTTGCAGCATCATTGTACCACCTTCCTGTATTTATTTCAAAAATTGTTTCCTTCATGAATTCAATATTTTTTTTGACCTCGGTGCCATCTCTTAAGATTATTGCTTTACTCTGCATTTCTTCAAAATATTTTGCCATCAAGTGGAGAGTGGGAAGGATGATTTCTAAGTCTTGTTCTTTCTGACATAGCAAGCTTTCCATTTCTTTGGCAATGAATTGGATCACTCTGATCTATTTGAACATCTTTGTGATCCAAGGGAGTTTGTGCTATTGGGATGTTCTTTTGCACCAACTCTTATTTTAGACTATTAATTAAGGCTCGCATCTCTACTTTTTCATTATCACTGATTTTGAGTTGGCTTCTCAAATTTATATTTTTATGATGCAGCTAGTCCATAGTTTGCTCTTGTACTGCTTTAGCTACTCTGACCATATCACCCTCTTTTCCATACACCGAAACTCCTATTTTCTTATCAACTTTGAGAATAATAGGTTCTTGTAGGGCAGGTATGTATAATTCTACCAAATCTGGATTGGATGTCTCTATTTCTACTCTAGCTAACAGAGTTATCCCCATGCCACCCATTCCTACTCCCTGTAGCTCATGTTCATTGGAAAAATTAAAAACTATTTGGTCTTTTGTTCTCTCCAACATAACCTTTGTGGAGGGTAGAGACAACCTAGGCTTCTTTGTCTCTAGGACAAATACAACTGTTTGCATTCTAACTATGTGATCTTTGAAGATACTTCCAAATCCACCTGCTCTTCTCATGTTCATTTGTATTATGGATGGATTTTTCATCTCCTTATCATTTATTCTCAAAGAGTTGGGAATGGCTCTGGGAGCTAATTTCTTCACACTAGTTCCTGCTAACAACTGATCAGAAATGAGAACTATAGTTTGCTTTAAAGTGGTGAGCCCCTGAGCAGGTGTGGCAATAAATTCCTTTCCCTTTACTATAGTCGGTCTTTTAGAGACTCCTTGGGAAGTGCTAGGTGTTGCCTCTATTCTGAGGCGAGTATTATCAAGGGATCAAAATTGTTGTTCTACAATGTTTGTTGAGCTCACAGTGACTTCCATATGATCAATGCCCTGATCTTCTATCAATTCCAATATGGGTTCTTCTCTAATTGCTTGGGCGGCTTCTAGTAAGAGAGGGTCAGTAATTTCCACCAAAATTCTTTTGATTACCACCAACTTCAGGGGGTAATCATAGGGATTTTGAATTTGTGAGTTACCCATTTTCCAAAGGGGAACTTATCCCATACGGTCTGCAAATATTTCCCTTTTTCTATGGCATCCAATAATTCTTCTCCATAAGCATCCTTCATGTGTTGTACCCAGGCATACTCTCAATTTTTCATTAACCTTTCATACTTTTTGTCTGGGTCGTAAGGTCTCGAAGTTATTTCTTAAAAATCCATGAGGTCTAAATCATACATCCCTTTGAACAAAGATGCATATCCTATAAATACATAATGTCTAAATCTACAGAGGATTATGAGCCATGAAACTTTGCCATGCTTCCTTACCAACCTCATCCTGGCCTCTTCGGCCACCTGTCTACACAACTCTAGGGCAATGAGAGATAAGAGATAATACATAGGCAACATTTTAAGAGAAATTTTAGCTCCATAGAGCTGAATGTAGGTGAACCCTTCAGAGAAGAAATAATCTCCAATGTTATTTTCCTTAATGAAAGCTCTTACCCCAGACCTTAGTCTCTCAGGAAGGAAGCTTATTAGGAGCTAGTGAATTTACAACATGAAATTGTCACAAAACCAACCCACGTGAGTACGACCTTCATGTATCCTCCAAAAATTGATCTAAATGTAGGGACTCTCAATAGCCCCTACCCTTTTTTGGCCATCCTCTCCCAATTGCCCCGCTAGCAGGTGTATGAGAATGGAGTAGTGATAAAAATGAGGCATCTCCTACCTTTTCTCTAAAATAGCCTTTCTTAATTTTGTCAACTGTGTGTGCATCTGTTCCCTCAATTCTTGCTCCTAAGAATAAACTGGGGTGTTTATGGCCTTGTTACTCTATGCTACCAGATACAATACCTTTCTACCCACTACACTAAGTTCTTGTACTCCTAAAACAATATTAGCCATATCACAAAAATCTCAGACCCATGGTTTGAAAGTAGTTTTTCTGATGGGAAACATAAAAACTACTTTCATATGATCTTCAAAAAATAATTTTAAAACATCTAAATATTTTAACATTCGAGATTGCCTTTCAATTACTTGTTGAATTAGCTAAGTATTGGAAGATGCTAGTTTGAAGACTTGCTTGATATGTTTGGCTATGATACTAAACACTGGTCGGTATTTATTATCTTGAAATGTTCTGGTTTTCTCATCGTACGTTGTAGCTAACAAAGCCAGTAAGTCTAAGGAGTAGTATACTCTTGGACATGTAAATTTTCCCAGGTTACTAGTCCATCTGTTACTCTTGGGGAAACCCTTATGTTGCAACCTCCTTGCTTTGTGGAATAAATATATTAGCAACCAAGGGACTTTTTGATCATTCTCCATCGTGGGACCAAAATTTTGGATAAAAGTGTTTTTGATTTCATATTACTACACGGGAGTGAGCTTTTTATTGACCCGACTCCGTTAAGTGAAATCATACATCATGCTCTTAGGTAGAGTTGGTCTAAGAATTTCAGCATACAATGATTGGTCTGTGATAAACTTCACCACCTCTTTAGTATCCTTGGGTATGAAAGCATTTTCCTAGGTTGCCATCTTGCTCATGGTAGTTGTTCTAGCTCACTGAAACTAAACTTTCAAGTTTTTGCTCACTCTTTGCTCCTTCCAACCAGTTCCTTGCTCAAGATTACCAGGGTGGTAAGGTCACTCGATAGTATGGGTTTAAATACTTGATGGAGAAGTGGGCTCACTATCTTTGTACAAGCTGCCATTAATACAATGTCACCAACTTCATTTTCAAATTCGCTAATGGAGACTTACCAAAGTGTCACATTCTAAAGTCAGATAGTTATGGTAGGTGGCTTTCCTCATCCTACACGTCTACGAATAATTCGGTTTGTGTACTTGCAATCATTCACAACTTTTCTATCGGTCACCAAATTGATCCTTCCTCTAATGTGGAATATGAATGTGGTGGTGGTGGCTTTTCATGAGAAAGCACTCTACCACTTTTGGCTCAAAAGGAGATTTGGTTTTGGGAATAGTTAAACTGTTAACAAGGTGGTTATCATTTTAGGGATCTGCTATAAAATTTAATCATTGAGGTGTGTGCATAGGATCCACCAACTCATGATGACCATTGGATGGGATATGTATCGTATACTTCTGTTTGATACTTTTGGACCTGCAAGAATGTTAGTCCTACAATAAGTAAGTTGTTTTTGTTTGTTGATTAGTTTCTTCCTATCAAGCCAAGTCATATGCTTTTTGCAAATTTTTAGGGTTGAGTAAGTTTATTATTGTCCTAATTCTAGGGTGAACTCCCAAGATGATTTTTTTCACCTTTAACTCCTCATTGTTTTCATATTTTGGGACATACTTCAGCAATTTAACAAAATTTTGATAGTAATTCTTGATAGACAAGGATTCTTGTTGTAAAGTAGAGAATTCTTCAAACTTTTCAACATAAAATTGCTTGGTTAGGAATCTTTTCTTAAATTCTTCTACAAACTTTTCCCATTTCATATTAGAAGCTTGAATTTTCTTCCCTTCCTTGTAGGTATTCCACCATTCTAAGGTTGTGTCAACCAAGTGTAGGGTATCCCAAGTAGTTTGGGACTCAGATGATAAGTCCTGAACTTATCATTGACTTGAGCTTATGTGGATTAGGTATTAAAAATGGATTAAAAAATATTAAATTTGTAAGTAGTGAACAGTGAATAGTGAATAGTGAATAGTGAACATTGAACAGTGAACAGTGAACAATGAACAATGAATAGTGAATAGTGAATAGTGAATAGTGAATAGTGAACCATGAACAGTGAACAATGAATAGTGAAATTAGAAAGGAATTAGAGAGAATTTAGATGAATTTGAAGATATTGAAGAGATATTAGAAGAATTTGGAGAAATTGGATGGGAATTGGGAGACATCAAAACTTGGATATAAAATGACATCTTTTCGGTGTCTACAATAACGATTAGATGACCAACCAAAAAATGAAGTTGATGAGTAGAAATTTAACAATTTCAAGATTGAACCTGGTAAAAGCTTGAAGGTGGGAATTGTAAGCTAATAAGGTGAACATTGAGTATTATTGATATTTGATAGGAATATATAGTACAAACTAAGGCTAAAAATAGCCACAAAATAATATCCCCCAAACTATCTCACAAATGTCGCTAATAACTAACAATAAAGCTAACCAAAAGATATTCTAAAAAATAATCAAAATGACGACAACCATAAGATATTCGAACAATGAATATCTTCATGGTAAAATAAAATAAACTAATGTAATAAACAACCTAACTACCTAGGAGATTATACATATTACCAAATAAGGTAATAGTACTCTAACAGACCCCCTTATTACATTATTTGGGTAATAATATAATTGTCCCAATATAGTGAAGAAGAAGAGAAATGAAAGATGTTGTTTCGAGATCTGGATTTGGCTCTAAGGTTACCACTGAATGAGTACCTCTGGGTCTATATCTTGATTTTCCTATGAATCTTCCTCTGGATCATTTCCTCTAGATCTACCTTTAGATCTGCCTCTGGAACTTTGTCTCTGGGTCTGTCTTTAGGTCTATCTCTAGGTCATTACCTCTAAGACTTCCACTCGATCTGTCACTAGATCTGCCTCTGGGTCTACCATAGGTTTTACCTTTTTTGTAGAAGCCATACAACATTACTTTCATTTTGGTCCATTGTGTGTGATCTGTCCATCCACAATCTATATGAACCTTGTTGGCCATTTTCATTTTGTACCAACAATTTGAAGAAGAGTGATTTGTACATCCACATGAGTCACAAGGATGTAATTTCCAACACCTAGTTGCTACATGTCATGTTCTACCACAATGACTACAACAATGCTTTTTAGGATTTGTAGGAGATTTAGGGTTTACAAGCTAGTTTTATTGGTACTTGCTTGTCCAGAATATCCAAGGTCTTCATTATTTGCCATGATATTTAGCATTATTGGAGTTTTAATGCCTTTTTCATGTTTACCTAATCTCTCACCATTGAATTCCATTTTCTTCATCCTTTTGGAACCAAATATTTTGGTGTTTTTTCAAAACACCCAATTTCATCATCTTCATCAATACTTTTAACAATATGACATTTTTCACTATTGATGAGATTATGATGCTTTTTTTGAGGAGTTTTATTTTTTAAGTCACTATTATTGCAAGAAAAGTCTACTTTTGAAATGAGATCATCTGTGCTACAACTGATATCTACCATTGAAGGTATGAGGTTGCCTGTATCACAATAAGCATTTGCTACAATGGGCTGAAGGTCACTCATGTCACAACAAGCATTCACCACAATGGGCTAAAGATCACTTGTGTCACAATAAGCATCGACTATTAGGACCTCTTTTTCCTCATTTATTTCCATTTTCACTTTACTTTTGGCAAGGTCAAGTGCAACCAATGACATGTATATACCCCTTATAATTCCAAGAGGGAATTAGGCACCATTTGTATGAAGGTCTATACAAGACTCAAAATCTTTGAGTAGGGCTACTAAACCATTGTTTAGTGTGAGAAATGTGCCCTCCTCATAAAAATCTAACCCATCCATATCTGGTGGAAAGTAAGGATTTTTAACTAATTTTTCAACATCATCAGTTTGTTTTGGGGCTTGCTTTTTCTTTGATTTACCCATTTTTAAGGTGTCGATCGTTGCCAAAATGCACCTTTTACAATGAAATTTTGCAAAATCATTTTACTAAGGTGTCGGTCACTACCAAAAATGCACCCTTACAAGTCTTCCCCTCTTTTGTTTGTCAAATTATAATGTATCCCCCCTGTGTGCAAAATAGGAGGTGGAGAAAAAATTTAATCCCCCCTTAGTGCAAAAAATTACATCTAGAAAACCTCTTAGCATTTTACAAAATCTTGCCTCTTAGGCAAATGTGCAAATTTGTCATCAAATAATTCACCAAAAGAAAATCCCCCTTGTTTTGCAAAATATGTTGGGATGGAGAAAAAATGTTATCCCCCTTAGTGCAAAAAAATTGCAACTTATGAAGCCTCTTAGGCTTTGACAAAGATGGAATTTCACCAAAATAAAATCCCCCCTTTTATCACAAGGACTTCAAACAAAAAAAAAATGTTATTTATGAAGTGTGCAAAACTAATGCAATGGGACTTCACTAAAAATTATTTCTATGCCTAAAAATTAAATTTTAATCAATTAAATTAAAAAACAAATTATCATAAGCTTTAAAAATCAAATGAATTGATAATAAAGCTAAATAAAAATAAATTATTAATTAAATAATTAAAAAAAAATTGAATAAAAATAAATCTTTACCTTTTGGAGTGCACCCGAATCATTTAAAAAAAAAAGATACTTTTGGGCACCACGGTGAATTGAACCTTGGACCTCAAAGAATACAGTGCCTTAGCGCTCTGCCAACTACTAAGTTAGCAACCAACTAGATGAAACCTAAGGGAGAAATACCTTATTTACCTCTTGTCGGTCATGTGAGGATGGGTGGTGGCTCCTTCGATGGACGACACTCTTATCTGGGTGATGCGGTGGTGCTTCTCTCTAGGAAGATTTGCTTCCTCCAGGCGATGGTCGAAAGTGACTCTCCTGTGAGCGGTGGTGGTGACTTGCTATGAGTGAGTGATAGAAAAAATTACATGATCACATTTGATCTGATGATCACCTCCAAACATAGAAATTTTCATCTGCTTCCTTTCTCTACGACCTCTATCTCTATCGTTTAGAATACGTCGCCACCGAAATTAAAAATGAAGCACTTTTGTTTATCCTATGCAAGGGACAATCATGCCATGAACAGTAGCAAGGACAATATTGGGTAAGAAGTCATCTAATTTTAACACTGCTTGTGCAACCTGGTGAGGACAATGACTACAAGCATGTCTAGAGTTTAGGATATCAAAATGAACCCAAACATATTGAAAAACATCTTTGTAGTTTTTATTGAATGGTTGTTTTGTTTGGGACCATGTTCATTATGTTCATGACTCTATTCAACATAAAATACAATCATGTTAACACTTGGTGGTTGGAAAACCTGAAATATAATTAATTCTCATGGATTCATGAATTTTGAAAGGGACTAGAAGTTGTATGTAGAGCCCCAAATTCTTATTTTATAGTTTTACAATGTTGGAGAATGCACAAGGTTTGTCTTTGAGCTCCACTTCCTTGCACATTTGTAGATGGTAAAAATAATATTAACCTCATAAGTCTCCTATGTTGATATAGTATCCATCCACCTTGGATTAATGTGCTTTCTAGATGAGTAGTCAATGCAATGTACTAGAAGGTGCAAAGAGGTTCACAAGATAATATAACTCATCATTGAGGTGTTGGTCTTGAACTAATCTTCCCTATGTTAGTTGAGGATGTATATCAACATAATCGATGTTATGAGAGTATAGCGTTATCAACATTATGACATTTAAATTTTATGTAGAGATACATTTATTACCACATCTATTAATAATAAAAATACCAATGTAGTATCATTAGTGTCTTATTGATATTAAGGTATTCAAACACCTAAGTAATTTGTTTCTAAAATGAGGAGTTAGTGTAGTGTACTAGTTAGTACATAGATATTCCCAATATAATATAACAATCTATAATAATGTATTATTTTGGTACTAACATGCCCTATATTATCTACTAGTGTATGTAAATGGAGTTGATATAATCAAAATTATGACCTCTAACATCTAGAATTGGTAGTAGCATTTGTATTGGTAAAAGAATTAGATAATCAACTACATAATTTTCCTTTAATTTATGATCATGAAGTGGAACTCTTGCAAGTAAGTTATCCATTGACTATGGTATGTGTTCTTTAATTTTTTTATACAAAGGAATTGTGGAGGCCTATAATCAAAATGAATGGTTATTTCTTTACCCATGATGTAAATGTGGCACTATTGAACAACTTGATTAATGGTGTACAAATAAATTTGATATGTTGAGTAGTATAAAGTTCTAAAAAATAATTTCTCAAAATGGTATGCCATAGGATTCCCATTTTGGTCAATATGACATCAATTTACATAATTTAATGCATCTAAATCAACCTTGCAAGGCTAAATGATATCTACGATGATGAGAACTATCTCCAAGTAGAGGCATTGTTTCAGCTAATTAAATATTTCCAGCTATTATGAATTCCAATGTAACTTCACCTCCTCATGCACAATTTAATTTAATTTCCATAAAACATATTGGAACCCTAGTACATGTATATTGTACAAGATGAAAATTTCCAAAATAATTCTACCTTTCATCAAGATCTAAGAATCCATTCCTAAATGTTGTGGATATTTCCTATATCTATATGTGTACTATGGAAATCAATGATGTAAGCTAGGTAAGGTGTATCTAAAATGTTGAATGTAAACTTACTTAAATTTACTTGAAGTTTATACTTCTATTATATGTATTAAACTTGTTACACATGTTGTTGATGCTCCTCTCATGTCTTGTTAAAGATGAGGATGCCATCTAGATAGACAATCATGAAAGACCCTAGGAATAGTCATAAAACATTATTCCTTAGGTGCATGTATAGAGCAAGTGCATTCGTCAAGTCAAAAGGCATAACCGGTCATCCATACAATCCTTTTATAGTCTTCTAGAATTCTATGGGTTAGCAAAAATATGATTATAACTTGATTATAAATTGATCTTGGTGAAGTATTAAGTCCCTTGGATTTTTTCTAATAGGTCATTGATGAATGGTAGTGGGTGTCTATTCTTCATTATAATTTTATTTAATTCTCTATATTCAATACATATGCACCTTGTACCAATTTCTTTAGCACTAAGATAATGGGATTGCCACATGGAGATGAACTCAATATGATCTTGCCCTAACCAATTAGCTCCTAAATTATTACTTGATATATTTTTGGTGTATGTGATGTTAAGCTTCACTTGTGATCATCACTTAATTTTGTATTATGTTTACTATATATCCCAATGGTCCTTTGTACACCTTGTATAGGTGTATTTATTGTTTTATTTTGATAAAAAACCTTAATATTGGTTCTTTAACCTTGACCTAAGGTCACATGTAATTGGGTTTTATACCTATTGTGGAGTTTCCACAACCACCCCAAGCTTCTTGGGGACCCACTTGTCATGTTTTGGTATTAAATGTTTTTGGTTTCTTTGTCTTGTAACAATAGTGATGTTTTACTGTTTATGTTAATGATTTTAATTGCTTTAGTTATTTGATATTTAATGATTAATTAATCTAGACATTAATGCTTAGATTAATTAAAATCCATTTTAATAAATAGAGTTTAATGTTCTTCATACTATCTAAGGTGATGGAATGTGTTTAATAAAGCAAGGCCTGACCAAAATATTACCTAAAACAAGAAGAGGATACAAAAGGTACAAAGAAATTGTGATTAAAATAATATGCTATTATCTACCTAATATAATTACATTAATTATATTATGTATATAATAGTAATATTATTATGATGTTCTAAAATGTTATTATAATAATATTATTATGATTATTTTATTCTAAAATGTTATTATTATAATAATATTATTATATAATATTATTATAATATACTTTATAAAGGATGTGATAATAATATGTTTGACCATGTTATGTTTGATTGCAGGAGAAGGCGATGGCGGCTCTTCAAAATAGTTGAAGG
The DNA here is from genome assembly GCA_028583015.1 of Wollemia nobilis. Classification (NCBI taxonomy): domain Eukaryota; kingdom Viridiplantae; phylum Streptophyta; class Pinopsida; order Araucariales; family Araucariaceae; genus Wollemia; species Wollemia nobilis. The sequence goes on along the minus strand of JAQPPZ010014852.1, from coordinate 992,312 downwards.
CAAGGGTGGCTATTCCAAAATGTTCGAGGCTACGTAATGCTGGCAAAAGAGGAAGTGGTCCAAAGATAGCATTAGGGTTTTAGGAGGACAACACATAAGGCACCGGATTTGACAGTGAAATGGTTGAAACCAGAGGCATGCCATCAAACAAGCCAACAAAGAAACATTATTAGGGCAACCCATAACCCTAATCGATGGAGATAAAGGTCTACCTCAAGAGCATGGAAAGTTTTTCGTTGGTATTGTGCAGTGTGAGTGCGAGAGCAAGGAGCTCGATAGCCATGGTGAAGGGTTGATAGTGCCATGGCTACGTTGATGGTAGCCCCTTGATGTGGTGTTGACAGTGCCATGGCTGTAATCGATGGCAGCACCATGGCGAAGGGTTGACAACGCCATGGTTACGTCGATGGTAGCCCCTTGATGTGGTGTTGACAACATCATGGTTGCGATCGAATGCAGCACCATGGCGACGTTGTTTTAATAATGCCATGGTCACATCGATCGTAGCACCACGATGTGGTGTTGATAGTGCCATGGTTGCATCGATGGCGTGATGGCCTCACTAGGTTATATGGAAACCAAAGTGCCTAGGATGGGGGACGTCATCCCAATCCTTGGGTACGTTTGGTATGGCTTCGAAGAGATACCATCGGGCCTTGGTTTCGAGCAACACAATAAAAATCTCGTTGAATGATATTGGCTTGCCTTATTTTAATGTGAATGTTGTTTGATTATATTCAATTTTTTAAAGGAGGCCTAAAATTGTAGGGGTTATAAGGTATAGTTAAATATTTTTTATTATTCATTTTTATGGGTGCAAAGGGGTGTTCTTGGGTAGAATGCCTATGTGATAAGAGAAAGGGGAGACATAAGGAGTTACGTAAGATTATGTTTTTGGTTTTATTATTGTTTAAAATAATGTTTAGAAGTGTTATTTTATTGTATTAAATCACAGAAAATGATGATGGATTATTTTCTTATATCCATTTATTATTTTAATTGTGAAATAAGTTGAATCGAAAGGACTTTTAAGAATTATTTATACCTTGCTATACTAACTATTTAGGGGGGTTGGAAATGATGTAACATTCTGAAAAGCAATAAGAAAGAGCATTTTTCAGATTTTGAGAGGGTAGCAAACTTTTGTGAGCAAAATCAAAAGGAGGGTTTCTAATCATAAAACTAATGTATTTAGTGTCATATCATTTCTGCATTTTAGTGACTTCTAGCCATTGTCTTATTCCATGAAATGGGTTGCAATAGGTGAAGGTCAAGATGATGCAGTTTCTCTATTATTTCCTTTGAGTCTTGCACTTGATTTAATGGTATTGTGCTTATGTTGCAGGTCCATTAATTTAGGTTGTTTTATGATTACCTCATAACTTGGGATTTTGCAAGGAGCAGTTTGCTAAACAAATTTAGAATTTGACTTTTTCAACTAACGAAATCTGCATTATTTATTCATTTATTTTTGTTAAGTTCATTTTATTTCAATCATTCAATCATTTCATTCTGGTCCATCCAGAATTTTAGTTTTCTTTTATTTCCATTCTGGTCATTTTCTAGAATTTTTGCTAATTTCCTTTTAGTTTCGTTTCTATTATGGTCCATTTCCAGAATTGTTAAGCTTTCAAGTTATTTCCATTCTGGTAATTTCCCAAAATTTATGCACCTCCAAAATTCATTAATCTAAGCTTTCAGATAAAACACATGGTTTAGGAGGGATACTAACCTGCTATTTCACATTAAATTAAGATAAGAAATGAAAGCTAATTTTGCTAACATTGCTAACACGCTAACTTCTACTAACTACTATTAGGGTAGTGGCATCAACATTTGGAAGATAAAATGAACCCAACTATCTAAAACTTACTTCATATTAAAGGCACGGACATTAAAATGAGGTGGAAAATTCCACATTTTATCATTTGAAACCTTTTAAGTGAAGATAAAATACTTTACTAATAGGGATTCAGGGTAGCATCAATTTAAAAAACCCTAAAAATAACTGCTTTTATTTTACACTAGCTTTTCAGTTAGATCTTTCAATCACTAAGCATTGTTTAGAACCAGAAAAGCCCCTTGTTTATGGTCACATGCATTATTGAATTATTTTTGGCACTATTACAATCTTTAGATATTTTACCAAAACCTTGGAGAAGTTGAATGTTTGTCATTTGGTTTCTTTTCAAGAGAGAGTTTTCTATTCAATACTCTGCATGTGGTGGTATTTTGCAATTGGGAAAAATATACACTCAACATCTTTGGTGCTAGAAGGAGGGCCTTCTTTTATGCTTTGTGATTTAGTTTTTTTTGCTAATGCTAATGTGGTCAGTTTTGGTTCAACAATATTGCGTTTGCAGGTGCAACATGTTACTCTTGACTAGTTTGTGAGAAACCTTAGTAGAATAGATTTAAGTTTCTCAGTCTAGACCCGCCTAGATGCATTTCTACTAGGTCTAAAACCATTGAGGAAATCATTTTTCAAAGTCTTTCTCTCAAACCTAGGAAACCAAGATATAAAATCTAGGGGATCGAAATCCCATTTGAGCCTTCTGATACATTAGGTTTAGAGACGCTTTGCCAAGATTTGGAAAGGCTAGCTCTCAGACCTCTGAATGTGAATACCTTTAGTGGGTGTGCACCCATTAGTTCCATCATAAGAGCTACATCAAGTGTACTCATCTCCATCATTATGAGTGTGTCAACTACTTTAGTAGGGCCATTATCTTTGGTTAATATGGCCCAACAACAACAGCAGCAATAACCAGTTCCCTGGTTTGGTACCCAAAGTTCTTCGTTAAGTATACCTGGGGATGTCCATGACATACCTAGGCACCTTGAGAGGTCTATCCCTAAGTTTATCCATGATGGTCCCATTTCAGCTAAATAGCATGTTCAAATTTACAAGGACCATATGATTAGGCAGGGAGTCAGTCATGAAGACGTCGCTTGTCAACACTTCCCTAATAGCTTTGATCAAATGGCTCATGAATGGTATAGGAATCTTCCTATAGGGTCCATTACATCTTGGGCCCAGTTGGAAGCTACCTTTGTTAATCAATTTAGGTCATTGCTAGATCCTACCATCATGTATAACCAATTTGTGTCATGCAAGAGGTATCCTAATGAACCTATCAAAACATTTAATGCCAAATTCCAAAAGCTTTACACAAACGTGACTTGTCATTTTGCAATAGATGCTACTGTGGCATTGCAATTATACCTCATAGCCTTAGACCTGATGACATCCATGTTTACCAAGAGAAATCCTCAAGTTACAATGTTGGTCTTAGCCTATGCTGAAGCCATGACTATTGAGTAGTAAATGACATCGCAAGGTGGCACTATGCCTCAATTTCCCATGTTAGGGCAATATGGCCCTTACAATCAATTTGCCATGATGAATCAAGTTGTGACACCTCAGATGCCCATGATGAATGCTTTGCCATATCATCAGTCATACACATTTGTTCCCACGCTTCCATATTTTTTGACATACCCTAATGCTGCCATTCCACCCACTCCACAAATGATGGCTGCTAATTAGATAACCTTACCAGGATTTGAGGTGAGTAGTACTCAGGCCTCAAATGCATATCCCATGGTTGCACCTCTACAAGCCAAGGTTCCATGGTGGACCCAAAACATCCAGATTCAAACCTTAGTGCCTAATCTAGAGGGTGCAAATGTCAAAAATGTTAGTGGATCCGGGGTTGTCATGTCCTAGCCATAAGGTTCCAATTTTGAGCTGGAAGAGCTCAAGAGAATGACCATCAAATAAGGTAATGACATCATTCGGTTACAAAAACATGTTGCCCAAAATCCAATGCCCAATTGAAACCATGGCCATAGGAGAACAAGATCATATAATATGCAGCCTAACAATGGGTACGTGCCCAATTCGATAGCTAATTAGGCTGATGTGTTAGGGGATTGTGATGAGTCAGAGTCATGTGATGAGGAAATACATCACTGTTGCCATAGAAAGTCAAACGCTTTGGTGTTTGAAGTTATTTATTATTTAGAAAATTATGAGATGGAGGAAGATATGAATGTGTTAGGAGAGGGAGAGGATGAAGCCTTGTAAGCTCAGGCCGCTAGACATTTTGGGAAATCCAATCACAAGTATTTTACTAGGAGTTCTAAGGATCCCAAAACATCCTCTACTCCCCCAAAAAACCCTTTAGTTACTCCTGATACAAAAGGTGATGTGAATCCACCACCTCCATTTTTGGAAGCACCTAAAAAATGCCAAAAGTTTCAAATCTTGGAACATCCACTTATAAATTGGAATAAGACATGAAAAGGACCAAGGCCAATATCTCAATGTATGAGGTCTCTCAATTGTTGGGGTAGGATAAAATCAAGGGGAAGATATTGAATTCCTCGAGTCAAATTCATGAGGTTAAATCTGTAGAACCCCAACTTGCTATGAGGAAATAGAAACCAGAGGTACCCCCTTTTCTCATAACCATTAGGATCACAGGTAAGAATTTACACAACTATTTGATTGATTTTGGTGCCTCAGCCAACATCATGCCTCTTGAGATAAGCCAAAATCTAGGACTTAAGCCTGTTCATTCAAATAATAAGGTGGTCCAATTGGATAGATCTATGGTGGATGTAGTAGGTGTTGTAAAAGATATCCTAGTTCAGATCAAATCAGAGCCTAGGATCCAAAATTACATGGATATCCTTGTGCTAAATATTGCTGCCAAGTATGGCATGGTTTTGGGTAGAGATTGGAGCAGAAATATCAATGGTTATGTGGTGACTGATTCCTCCCATATGTGGTTGCCATGGAGAGGAGTTGTAAACCAAATCCAGGTAGACAGAGAGCCCAGACTTAGGGAAATTATTACAGAGTATAATAAACCCAATGAAATTCAGTTTACTAAAACAGAATTAGGGGTTTACAATTTTGACATAGAAGACATAGTCGAAGGGTCCCAAAACTATAATATTTACCATGGTACATTGGAAGAAAACAAGAGGGTGTGGACCCTAAATTTTGATGGGTCCAAATCAAAACAAGGTGCGGGAGTTGGGGTAGAGCTCACATGTCCTGGTAGCAAGCCTTTTATTTCTACCTACAAACTACAGTTCCCAGCCACCAATAATGTTGCAGAGTATGAAGCCCTAATTTTCAAACTTTAGTTAGCCCTAAGAGAAAAGGTAAAGTGCCTTAAGGCATCGGGAGTCTCAGATTTAGTAGTCAAATAGGTCAATGAGTAGTATGCCTGTAGGTATAATAGGTTGAACCTCTATAAAACCAGAGTGAGGTAATTAATTAACGAGTTTGATGCTTTCAATATTTCCCTCATCTCAAGAAAAATAATAAAATGGTTGATTCGTTAGTCGTAGCAGCCAACATTCTTTCGCCTACTGACCATAAAAAATGTAAACGAATTTCCATAGAGTTAATGCCTTGCCCCTCCATACCAGACAATGTCACAAATTTATAGGTCTTTGATAGTGAGACACATTTTTAGTTTTGTTACTAATTCTGGTATATTTGAAAATCAGGTTATAGACGAAGAAGATAGGAGGCAAGTAGAAGTAGGAACAATAGTAGTATGGAACCAGATGCCAAGTGATAGGGTCTCTCTTGAAAAAAAAATTATATTGGATATCAAAAGAAAAAGGAAAGAAAAATACCATCCCCCAAGGAATCATGCAATTCAGTCAATTTGGGGAGTCCAGTAGATCTGCGTGAAGTGTTCATTGCAAAAGCATGCACACAATGAGAGGAGTCAATAGCTCAGGTTTTAGGAGAGTACATTGATTGCATAGCTTGGAGCTATGAAGAGCTAAAAATATATGACCAAAATGTAATCATGCATACTATTCCTTTGAAGCCTAATTCCAAGCCTTTTAGACAGAGGTAAAGAACGGTTAACCCAATCCTAGAGCCCTTGATAGAGAAGGAAGTGAAGAGGTTGTTGGAAGCCAAAATCATATTCCCTATTAGGCATTCCACATGGGTGGCTAATCTTGTCCCTGTTAGGAAAAAGAGTGGAGAAATTTGATTGTGCATAGACTTTAGAAATTTGAACAAAGCTTGCCAAAAAGACAATTACCCATTACCCACCATTGATGAGATACTCCAAAAGGTAAATGGTTCTAAAATGATGTCATTTTTGGATGGATACTCAGGATATAATAAAATTATCATACATCCAAATGATAGGATGAAGATGGCCTTCACCACAAAGTGGGGAACATTTACCTATCGGAGGATGTCGTTTGGTTTGTTGAACGTTGGAGCCACTTTCCAAAGAGCCATGGATTTTGCATTCAAGGGGCTCATTGGTAAGTGCATTATTGTCTATGTGGATGATATCCGTGTATTCTCCAGGAAGAGGGAAGATCATGTTAAAGACGTGAGGAAAGTACTCCAAAGGTATAGGGAACATGGAATTTCCCTAAATCCAAAAAAAGTGCATCTTTGGGGTAACAGAGGGTAAGTTTTTAGGGCATGTCATTTTGAAATATGGGATTGCTATAGACCCATAGTGGATAGCCGCTATCCGGGATATTCCTCATCCCAATAGTAAAAAGGATCTTAGGTCCTTTTTTGGTAAGATTAACTTTGTGAGAAAATTCATTTCAGGTTTTACCAAGATTGCCAAGCCCCTAAATGATATGCTAAAAAAGGATGTTCCGATAAAGTGGACCAGTGAGAAAAGAGATGCCTTCACAAGCATCAAGGATGCTATTTCCAAAGCCCCTATTCTCATTAGTCCAGACTATGCTAAACTATTTTATGTTTACACATTTGCTTCAGATCATTCTTTTGCAAGTGTGTTAACTCAGAAAAGTTAAGACAACATTGAAAATATTATAGCCTTTCTGAGTTCTCCTTTGAAGGATGTGAAGGTGATGTATTCTTGTCTTAGACAAGCAAATGTATCCCTTGTTTAAAACTATAAAAAAATTTAGGCATTACATTATGCATAGTAAAGTTTTTGCTATAGTTCCTGACCCTGCTGTAAAGTCCATGTTCTTATAGAGTGAGCTAGGTGAAAGAAGGGGGCAATGGATCTCTACCCTTCAATAATTTGACTTAGATATAAATCCCATGAAGATAGTGCATGGACAAGGTTTGGTCAAGGCCATCGCAAAAATTGATTCTTTAATAATGTGCCAAAACTATGAGGTTAATGATATCACTACAGAGGAATGGTAAGTATATATTGTATATTTTTTGTTGCATGGTAAGTGCCCTTCTCATTTGAATTCCACTCAGTGCAGGGCACTACATTTAAAATTAGCTAGATTTTTGATTAAGAGTGTGTTGTATAGGAAGAATCATGAAGGAATTTTTCTTCGTTGCATTACTCAAGAGGAAGAAACCCAAGTACTTAAAGACTTCAATGGTAAGTATGGAACTTGACACGGGTAAGCAAATGCAACAACACACCATATTCTTAGAGTTGGGTATTACTAGCCCCACTTGTTTAAAGACGCACATACACATGTAAGAACATGTCACATATGCCAAGTGGCAGCCAACAGAGAGCCGAATGCAACAATGTTGTTGCAGTCAGTGGTAGAGATAAGACCATTTGCACAATGGGGATTAGACTTTGTTGGGGTGATAAATCCTAACTCATTCAATTCCCATAAGTTCATCCTCACTGCTACTGATTACTGCATAAGGTGGACAGAGGCTATACCTACTAAGAATGCCACCTCCGAGGTTGTGATTAGATTTCTAGAGGAAAACATAGTCACTCATTTTGGAATGTCTAACTCCATAGTAAGTGACAACAATTCATCCTTTTCTCTTTAGAATTTGCAAATTGGGCGTACGACAATAAGGTGAGTCTAAAATTCTCTTCCAATTATTAAACCCAAGGCAATGGTTTGGTAGAATCATCAAATAAAAATTTATTATGCATAATCAAAAAATTACTTGAAAAGAACCCTAGATATTGGCATAGAAAGTTAAAATTTTCCCTTTGGGCAGATAGGACCAAAATCAAGGAGTCAATTGGGCATCTCCTTATCACTTAGTCTATGGGCAAGATCCTATTTTTCCCACTAATCTGAAATTGCAAACTTTACATTTTATAAAAGACTATATTGGGACTGATAATAAACTTGAAACCAGATTAACACAATTAATGCATCTTGATGAGAAGAGGGAGGAAGCCATGCTTCATTTCAGCAAACATCAAGACATAATCAAAATGTGGTTTTATAAATGGTCCAAAATTAAGGCCTTCAAATTTTTAGATTTAGTTTTGTTGTGGGATAAAAGGCATGAGAAAAGAGAACATGAAAAATTTGATTGCTTGTGGCTGGGACCTTATCTAATATCCAAAGTCCTAGGTGAAAATAGTTTTAGATTAAAAACCTTGGATGGAAAGGATTTGGCCTTACCCATCAATGGCCTTCATTTAAAGCATTATTTTTAGGCCTAAGGGTAGATTCATTATATTATATGTACACTAATCAGTGATCTCAATTTCCAAAGTTGTGAGAATAAGCAAAAGAAGTTCGTTAGCATTATGGATTACTACAAGCGACAACATGTTTTGCACGTTCAATTTAAACATCTTTCTTGTCTGGACGTCAATAAGTGACCATACAAGCCCAACTACGTTCCCATGGAGGTGTGCGAGATACATGAGGGACAACCCAAGTCTACTTACCTAGTTGCACCACATAAAATAACCCAAGCAATTTTCAAGGTAATTTTTTTAATTGAGTTTATTGTTCATATTAAAAAAGAGGTTTCATATTCATGGTAATTAAGGTTCACCCAATGATTCAATAATGTAAAATTTAATAAGTACAAGGTATATCAACCACTTTGGGGATTTGGACTACTACAGACAGTCATCCAAGTGGATGAGATTGGCCAAATCCCATAAAGGTGCCATTTTGTGGATCCAACTTTCTCATTTCTCTTCCACTTGTTCTAGCTGTAGGGTTGATCCATGGCTAGGGTTATCCTCTAGGGCCCATAACACCTAGAGGATAGATGCATAGTCTCCCCATCTCTTAGCATATTGAACCTCGACTTAACCGGTTGACTTGTTCAAGACTTAGTATGCAAGGGGTTAGCGTACATATACCTAGTGTCTAGCTAATTATCCTCTTTCTTGGAGTTATCTAGATCCATGCCATTACCCTAACCTTAGTCTTGGTCTCAATTTTCCATTATGACTCACAATAATTTATTCCATACCAAACGTTGTGGTAGAACTAGCTTTCGTAGTCATACTAGCCCTTTTCTAGTAAAAATGGTTCAAGGACTTATCACTTGTAATTCCCAGGAAACGACCTAGAGGAGACGTCCCATACCATCCCTCATTACAAGTTCTAACAAGGTCACTTACTTTGACCTATTCTTGTCATAAAATGGTCGATCTCAAGCCATAGAGGTTACCAACATGTAGCCTCCGATATTGGGTTTTAGCTAATCATCGTTCCCATGATTAGAATTCATCACTTTCAAAGGATTTAAGTAAAAATATTTTAATTTCTATCGTATAATACTAATTCCAGTTTCCAAAGTGGTTCACACATAGTTTAAGGTTTTCTATCATATTGAAGTGATTGTAAGCAATTATGTAACACATTACATTTGCTTATTTAGGGTGTATGAGAGATATTTGAATAAGATTTCCTTTTATCTAAAGAAGTAAAATAACTTCTAAAAAAATATCCACTCATTAACTTTGTTAATAGACTAAGGTGGTCAAGGCTTTTGACATAACAATATTCTTTCCAAATACCTTTTAGTAAACAACTAACTTGCAAACATTATGAGCCAATTATTAAATACATAAACTTCAATATCACCTTTATTTAATCAATTATACATTTTAAAGGTATTCTACTTCTAATATTTTTGTGAATATTAATCATTGACTCAATATCAAATCAGGGCCTTAACCTTCTTTTAATATTTATTTATTAAAAGTTAATCGAAGTGATAAAAAAATTTACTAACATTTCAATAGTTCACCGTTCAATTAAAGATATGATCTCTCATGCTCATTCGATTATATAGACATGCACCGAAGTTTATCGATAAGGGGGATCATTATCAATGTGTTTAGACCCTTCTTTAATTTTTTTTAATCATCTAACCATGTAATAAACCATGTTCTTTAGACTTCAAGTGAATTGGTCATGCGCTACTACCAGATTTGGTTAGAGTCTATCACTGTCATCAGATCGGGTAGAGCTGTGCACCCTTTATCAAACTTTATTTTTTTTGATAGCCATGAATAAGTGTGGTCATTGGATCTAGGTAGACATAAGCACAACCATCTAATTTGGTTCAAATATAACTCAAACAACAACCATTTTGTCATTTTTCATATTTGGCTAAGGCACCAACGTTAGATCCGACAGGATCGAGCGTGACCATTTGATTTGATTTAACTTTATATGACTCATTTTTTATAAGGCATCATCATCGAATATTCATTTGGGATGAGCGTGATCATTGGATTATCCCAGGATGTGCGCTCACATATTTTATGTGACCTTGATTAAATCATGGTCGTTAGATCTAAGTGGTTTGAAACGCTATAGTAGATTTCCCTTTGGTTTATAATGGCTCTAAAAGAGCGCTATCGTTAGATCTGGGTTGGCTTGAGTGCGACCGTTGATTTGACTTTTCCTATGCACTTTATGCGAATTTATTAAATCATGGCCATCGGATTGGGGGGTTGGAGTGCAACCATAGATTCCCCTTTGAAGAGCACTTTGACTTGTCAACTTTTGCTTGACTTACATGGGTCGCAGTCGTTGGATCGGCTTGTATTAGGGGGCAGTTGTTATATTTTTTCAGAGTTGCTCATCTCTTAGTCGACATAGGTCTGAGACTAACTTTGAATCCTTTGGATAACACACATCTGTTAGATATTTTCACAATGAAGCATGATCGTTGATATTTTGTATCTTGGAAAACTATAAACAAAATAAGGCACATAAGCCCTTTAGTATTTTATGAATGCATGATTAATAAAAAGGGGGAAAATTAGTGAAGTATTAAGACCCTTGTTGATTGCATTTATAAATTGATTAACCCTGAAGTATTTAATTTTAAATTGTAAACCCTATTTTAATCAATCATGATCGTCTGACTCACTTCAATGAAACGCAGTCGTTGATTTATTCCAACCTGCATGATTAGTTATCGAGGGGTGCATATTTTTAATTTCATTAATTCCTGATTAAGCAAAAGGGGGGTGATTAGCCAATGTGTTAATACCCTTGCTAATCATGATTAACTCTTTCAATTAAATCAAAGGTATCTAATCATTGTTCAATTGTTACTTTCTTTACCCTTAGATCGAGCATGATCGTTCGATCTACTCTAATTGAAGTGTTGTCCTTGGATTTGTTTGATTAGCATGTCTTTTTAATCAAGGGGTGGTGCATGCCTTTTAATTTAAACCATATGTTTGAGACTTTAGGATATGAATTTTGATTATATCAGTATCATTTGACCTAATCAATTTAACCATTGGTTAGCTTATAAAAGCGTATTCGTCCGATTAAGGAAGATATGGGCGCTACCTTTAGATCTTCTCAAGGCGCTCAATATTTAATCAAAGGGGACGCATACCCTCAAAATATTTTATTGAAATTTCACTCAAGACCTTAGGTTTTCAAACTTTATACCATGGTGCTTTACTAATTAAATATTTGGACTTATCAAAGCAAGCGCATCCATTCGATTTCATCTTGTAGGAACTGAAGATGCTAGTTTGAAGACTTGCTTGATATGTTTGGCTATGATACTAAAAATTGGTCGGTCTCTATTATCTTGAAATGTTCTAGTTTTCTCATTGTACACTATAGCTAACAAATCCAGTAAGTCTGAGGAGTAGTATACTCTTGGATGTATCAATTTTCCCAGGTTACTGGTCCATCTGTTACTCTTGGGGAAACCCTTATGTTGCAACCTCCTTGCTTTATGGAATAAATCAATTAGCAACCAAGGGACTTTTTGATTGTTCTCCATCGTGGGACTAAAACTTTGGATGCAAGTGTTTTTGATTTCATATTGTTGCATGGGAGTGAGCTTTTTGTCGACCCCACTCCGTTGAGTGAAATTGTACATCATGCTCCCAAGTACAATTGGTCTAGGGATTTCAACATACGATGATTGATCTGTGATAAAATTCACCATGTATTCAGTATCCTTGGGTATGAAAGCATTTTCCTAGGTTGCCATCTTGCTCACGGTAGCTGTTCTAGCTCATTGAAATAAAACTTTTGAGTTTTTTCTCACTCTTTGGTCCTTCCAACCAGTTCCTTGCTCAAGATTACCAGGGTGGTAAGGTCACTTGATAGTGTGGGTTTAAATACTTGATGGAGAAGTGGGCTCACTATCTTCTCAAAAACTACCATTAATACAGTGTCACCAACTACCTTTTCAAATTCGCTAATGGAGACTTACCAAAGTGTCACATTCTAAAGTCAGACAATTATGGTAGGTGGCTTTCCTCGTCCTACACGTCTGCGAAGAATTTGGTTTGTGTACTTGCAATAATTCACAACTTTCTTATTGGTCACCGAATTGATCCTTCCTCTAACATAGAAATATGAATGTGGTGGTGGTGGATTTTCATGAGAAAGCACTCTACCACTTTGGGCTCGAAAGGAGATTTGGTTTTGGGAATAGTTACATCGTTAACAAGGTGGTGCTTATTTTGGGGATCTATTATCAGATTTGATCATTGAGATGTGTGCATAGGATCCACCAACTCATGATGACCGTTGGATGGGATACGTATCGTATACCTCCATTTGATACTTTTGGACCTACAAGAACGTTAGTCCTACAATAGAAGACATATTTCAATGGTGGACATGCATATTATAGACGATACCTCAAAATTTTATCAGTTAGACAAATTCATACTTCTATATTTTTGCGAATGATAATCATTGACTCAATATCAAATCAGGGCCTTAACCTTCGTTTAATATTGATTTATTAAAGGTTAATCAAAGTGATAAAAAAATTACTAACATTTCAATAGTTCACTGTTCAATAAAAGATATGATCTCTCACACTCGTTTGATTATCTAGACATGCACCGAAGTTTATCGATAAGGGGGATCATTATCAACGTGTGTAGACCCTTATTTAATTTTGTTTAATCATCTAACCATGTAATAAACCATGTTCTTTAGCCTTCAAGTGAATTAGTCATGTGCTACTACCAGATCTGGTCAGAGTATATCGCTGTCATCAAATCGGGTAGAGTTGTACACTCTTTATCAAAATTTATTTTTCTTTGATAGCCATGAATAAGTGTGGTCATTGGATCTAGGTAGAGATAAGCACAACCATCTGATCTGGTTCAAATATAACTCAATCAACAACCATTTTATCATTTTTCATCTTCTTTGGCTAAGGCACCAATGTTAGATCCGACAAGATCGAGCATGACCATTCGATTTGATTTATCTTTATATGACTCATTTTTAATGAGGCATCATCATCAAATCTTCATTTGGGATGAGTGTGATCATTAGATTATCCAGCGATGTGTGCTCACATATTTTATGTGACCTTTATTAAATCATGGTAGTTAGATCTAAGTGGTTTGAAATGCTATAGTAGATTTCACTTTGGTTTATAATGGCTCTAAAAGAGTGTTACCATCATATTTGGGTTGGATTGAGTGTGACCATTGATTTAACTTTTCCTATGCCCTTTATATGATTTAATTAAATCATGGCCATCATATCGTGGGGGTTGGAGTGCAACCGTAGATTCCCCTTTGAAGATCACTTTGACTTGTCAACTTTTGCTTGACTTATGTGGGATCGTAGTCGTTGGATCGGCTTGTATTAGGGCATAATTGTTATATTTTTTTAGAGTTGCTCATCTCTTAGTCGACATAGGTCCGAGACTAACTTTGACTCCTTTGGATAACGCACATCCGTTAGATCTTTTCAAGATGAAGTGCGATCGTTGATCTTTTGTATCTTGCAAAACTATAAACAACATAAGGCACATATGCCCTTTAGTCTTTCATTAATGCATGACTAACAAAAAGGGGGAATATTAGTGATGTATTAAGACCCTCGCTGATTGCATTTAGAAACTGATTAACCTTGAAGTATTTAATTTTAAATTGTAAACACTATTTTAATCAATCATGATCGTCTGACTCACTTCAATGAAGTGCAGTCGTTTATTTATTTCAACCTTGCATGATTAGTTACCAAGGGGCACATATTTTTAATTTCATTAATCCCTAATTAAGCGAAAAGGGGGCAATCAACCAACGTGTTAATATCCTTGCTAATCACGATTAACTCTTTCAATTAAATTGAAGGTATCTAATCACTTTTCAACTATTATTTCCTTTACCCTTAGATCGAGAGCGATCATCCGATTCACTTTAATTAAAGTGCTGCCCTTGGATCTATTTAATTAGTATGTCTTTTTAATCAAGGGGGTGCATGCCTTTTAATTTAAACCATATGTTTGAGACTTTAGGATATGACGTTTGATTATAACATTATCATTTGACCCGATCGATTTAACCATCAGTTAGCTTATAAAAGTGCATCCATCTGATAAAGGGGGGATTTGGGCACTCAAGGTGCTTGATAGTTAATTAAAGGGGGCACGTACCCTCAAGTATTTTATTTAAATTTTTGTTCAAAACCTTAGGTTTTCAAACTTTAGACCATGGTGCTTTAATTAAATATTTTGACTTATCAAAGTGAGTGCATCCGTTGGATTCTACCTTGATGAAGCGTTGCCCTTGGATTTATTAGTTTTGCATGATTTTTATTTCAAAGGCGATGGCACATACCTTAACTTGGTTTAATGATTTATTAAAATTTTACTTAGGCTAGAGGTGACCTTAGGTTCAAATGCTTAAACACATTTAGACACCCTAGGACTTTTGGAGTTTATTCATTTGAATTAGGCCTGAAAGTTTGTGGATCAAAAAACCTTCTTATAAAGGAATCGAAGTATTTAATGGTTCGACCCTTTTAGTGGGTGTTCATTTAATTTGACCTTTGTGGATTTCTTTAGGATAAAACAATGATTATAAAAACAATCCAATAAATGGCTAAGGTTTGGTTCAAAATCAAACATTTTAGAGTCAACTTCTTAGATGAAAATGCAATAGAGGCCAACAACATTTGCTAAATTTATTGAAGCCAAAAATTTAAAATTGGGGGTCTCAGATGTTGAGTCAATTTTGGCTCCAACATAGGCTCTGATTGGGACAATATGCTGAAAACATGAGGCATTTGAGAATTCCAAAATCTCCTGGTTTTACTGCAATTACACATCATCCAGCCTGATAAGCAAAATTGAAGAACAAAACACAATGACTTTAAAACTGAAAAACTGTACAAACAACATGATATCAAAGCAATAGAGTATTGAAAACTGTAATTCCTTTTATTCAATTCGAAACCAAGGGTCAGAATTTTAGAATCAGATGAGCTTTTTAGATATATTGTTATGTTTATTTTAGCAAGGTCAGAGGATATGATTACACATAATTTGTCATAGCTATTTGTTCCATCATGCTTTGGCCCATGTGTGTGTTAGTGCATTCATTTTTATTCCCATGTCTTATAAAACTTTGTCATGCTTGGGAAAATAGTTAAGCTTAGTGTATGATTTCACTCTTAAATATGTTCACCATTTTATAAGGCTCCACTGCCAGTCAAGTGTCTATAGCCTCGGTGGAGTTGCTTCTAATCCCATCCAGTTTTACCCTACTGCCAATCAAGCGTCTATAGCCCCAGTAGAGGTTTTCCAAGATATCTCAGGTAGTGACTCAACTTGCATTATTTTGATTTTCTTTCTCGCTTGAGAAATATTTTGATATAAGCAAATTGTGCAATGAGTATGCCTGAGTTGAGGATTAGTTTCTGGCTAAAAAGGATGAGTGTAATGATTTTAGCTCAACCACCTTACCCAAGATAACCTTGTTCTTTGGACCTTGAAATCTCTTTAAGTATCATTTGTAATGTGGGGCCTCGACATGGTGTCCCAATCAACTTTGATTTCACTTTGTTTTATCTCATATCATATGGCTATTGCATGAACATTCATATTTTGAAAAATTGTAAGCATCATCAAAGTCTAAAATAAATCTCCTTCCTTCTTATTTGTTTTTGGAGGAACCAATAGTAAAGAATACTCATCATACTAAGAATACTATATGAAACAACAAAACTCAGAACAATATAGACAAAAGAAAAATGCCTAACTGGTAAACAAAACAATCAACAAAAAACATCACTTTGTTTTTGGGGTTTTTGACTTTTTTATTATTTATTTTTTTCTATTATTATTATATATATATTTTATATTTAACAGGCACTTCCTCTTTCCTTACTCCACCATAGGGATTGTACATCTTGAGGTGTTGGCCATTAATAGGGATAACCATTGGCTCTTCTTGCAAGGTCTACTATTTGTAAGTATTTTGACCAACAACATGGGCTATCTGGTATGGACTAATCCATTTAGGCTCAAGTTTTCCCTTTTCACCATGCTTATCATTTTTAGGGTCTCAATAGATGACTATATCTCCTTGAGAGAAAGGAGTACCTTTGGCTTTCTTATTAAACAATTTTATAGTTTTTTGAGTTTGTTCCATCATCCTATTAAGGGTTTCTCTTCTTTATTATTCTAATAGGACAATTTGGTCTAGACTTCTTTGTAAAGGGTTGGGGTCTTCCTGATCTTGAAATAAGATGGATAATGTTAATTTATCTATCCTAGGAGGTAACAAAACTCTTTCCCCATATACCATTTCATAGGGGGTTCTTCTTGTGTTTCTTTTGATAGATAGCCTATCAGCCCAAAGAGCAAATTTTAGTTCACTGTCCCATCCTCTTTTGTTCTTACCCAATGATCTTTTTATTTTGGTTATTATATTCTTATTTGATCACTCAGTAAGACCATTTCCTTGGGGGTAATAGTTAGCAGAATGTGAAAGTTCTATTCCATACTTAGCACAAAATTCTACCATCTCATATGAAACAAAATACTATCCATTATCTATTACCAATTTTTGAGGAACCCCAAACCTGGTCAGAATGTTTTCTTCCAAGAATTTGATAATGGTGGCAGTTGTGGAGGTTCTTAAAGGAGCAGCCTCTACCCACTTTGTGAAGAAATCCATTGCAATTATGATCCACTTGTGTTGGCCTGATGAGTTAGGTTTGATCTCTCCAATTAGGTCGATGCCCCATTGGGTGAATGGTGCTTCGATGATCACTGGTTTGAGGGGCATGGCTACCAACTAATTCTTTCCTACAAAAACTTGGTAGTTATGATAATTCCTAACATATTTATATACATCCTTAAAAAGGGAAGGCCAATAATATCCTGATCTCATGATTTTATTAGCTGTGGCTTTTGGAGCAAAATGTCCTCCACAAAAACCATCATGGAACTCATTAATTATTTATGGGACTTTATTTTCATATAAATAGACTAATAACACTCCATAACGGTGTTTCCAATAAAGCACACTGTCTTGCACATGGTATTTCTAAGCTTGAAGCTTTACTAACCTCATTCTATTTGTTAACATATCTCTAGGAAAAGATAGAGTTTGTAAGTATGCCAGAATTTCATCATACCATTTACATTCCGCATTATTGATTCTCCTATTATCATGTGTTTCATCTATTGTGATGACATCATTAGAGTATTCTGCTTTATATGCCAGATAATTTGCTAGGCCTTGTCCTCTTACAGTTTTGACATATTGCAAAAGTTTCACCATCCATATTGCTGGTCTTGCTTTATTGTTATGAAAGGGATGCAATAGTAAACTTTATTTGTATCGAATATACCTTTGAAATGTTCCAAAGATTGGATGACTCCATAAGCATGTTTTTCTAGCAATGTATATTTAAGATGTGCTCCTTTTAGACGTGAACTCATGAAGGCTATTGGTATTTCATTATTTTCACCATATTTTTGTGAAAGAACTATAGTAATGGAGTGTTCAGATGCATATGAATAAATGTTAAAGTCTTTATAATAATTAGGGCAGCTTAGGGCTAGAGTAGTGGAAATGGCTTCTTTTATCCTATTGAATGCTTCCATGTTTTCTATTGTCCAATTTATTTCTCTAGTATTTTTAACCATGTCATTTATGGGTTTGGTTATCTCTGCAAAATTTGAAACAAATATTCTGACAAAATTTATCTTGCCAAAGAATGACTTGACTCCTTTTAAGTTCCTGGGAGGAGGAATTTTAGAAATAGCTTCTATTCTTTCTAGGTTAATGCTTATTCCATTTTTTGAAACTATATGACCTAATAATTTTCCTTGTGTAGTCCCAAATATGCACTTCTTGGGATTTAGGGAAATTCCAAATTCTTTGCATTGAGGAAAGATTGTAGCTAAATGTTCTAAGTGATCTTCTGGATTTTTAGAAAATACTGTGATATCATCCAAATATACAACCACTATTTTGAACATTAATTCTTTGAAGGCAAAGTCCATTGCTCCTTGAAAGGTAGCACCTGCATTCATCAGGCCAAAAGGTTTTCTTAAATATTCAAATGTGCCCTAAGGTGTAGTGAATGTTGTTTTATTTATATCTTCTGGATTAATCTGAATTTGATTGTATCCAGAAAATCCATCCAATAGGGACATCCTTGATGACCCAACTACTGCTTGCAGTAGTTGTTCCATAGTGGACAATGGGTAAATGTCTTTTAATTAACTTTTATTTAAATTTTTGAAATCTACACAGAGTCTAATATCACCATTCTTCTTTTTGACTAGTACTAAATTGGATATCCAAGAAAAAAATCTTACCTTTCTGATTATTTTAGAATCCAATAATTTATGTACCTCCTTTTGTATTATTGGGTGCAGAGTAGGGTTATATTTCCTCTGTTTCTGTCTGAATGGCTTGGAATCTTCCTTCAGGGGTATTATGTGTGTCATTACATCTATTTTGAAGGTTTTAAGGTCCTCATAAGTCCAAGTAAAATGTTCCTTATTCTTCTTTAAGAAACTGATGTATCCATCCTTTTATTTTTCTAGAAAGGCCATATATACCTTCACTATTAAGGGCTTTCTCATTGTACCAATTTTAATGTCTTCAGATATTACTTCTTTGTGTAAAGGTTTGTAAGCTTTGTCAAAATCATCAAATAGACTCTCTAAAGAAATGAGTCCTTTGGATATTCTATTTGTTTTCAGCTGACTTACTTCTACTGGCTCTCCTATTTGATCTTTTAGCTTGTATTTATCTTTTTCATCATAGATTATATCTGCATACTCAGTTTGCAGGGTCATGAGATCTTTAATATCCACATCGTCTTGAAAGACTTGTAGGTAAACTATGTTATCTGGCACAGAGGGCTTATAAACTAAAATAGTTGGGAACCTATCCATATATTATGTAGTTATTTTTGGATGGTCTAGGCCTGAGGCATTTACAGCTAAAAGGTCTACAACATGATTTTGTTCTCTTGGAATAAATGAGATATTGAAGGCTAAATTTTTTTCAATTTCTTCTAATACTACATTTTTATATTGTTTTAGCCTAGGATGCTTGGTCTGATATTTACCTTTGATTTGTTGTATGATTAGTTCTGCATCCCCTATTTCAGTCAAATAGTTAATGCCTAATTCTTTTGCTTTTCTTAATCCTAGCAATAAAGCTTCATATTCAACTACATTAGTGGTGCAAGGGAATTCTAATATGTAAGGGATACCAATATAGTTTTCTTTTATGTTAGTCAGATTAATTTTTGCACCTACTCTAGATTGGGAGTTAGCTCCATCAAAAGACATGGTCCACATTTCTTGAGTTAACACTCTATCTGATTTAGCATCAACCATTTTTATAACTTCTAGATCCATGTTCCTTGCTTCTGGCACTTCTACCAGGAATGGGTTGTGCCATATGGAATAAACTCCCATATATTTTTCTTCCACAAAGTTCACTAAGTTTATCATGGTTTCGTCTGTTTGAATTAACTCTATGGAGTGTTTTTTAAATGGTTCCCTTTATAAGATTACATTTTCATTATCTGACATTGGGATAGTAGCATAAGACCAATCCAATTAGATTGAGCCTCCCAGTTGTTCTGCCCAATGCTTGTTGAGTAATAGTGAGAAGAAAGGGTCAACGTCAACTATTGCAACATCCATTACTATTCCTTTCTTGGGATATTGGTCTAGGAAAACTAATAATCTAGTTATCACTCCCACACACGGAACTTGTCTGTTGTCCATTATAGAAACATGGGTAGAGTCTCTTATATAGATTAATCCCATTTGGTTAGCTATCATTTTAGGCATGATATTATGTGAAGCTCCACTGTCCAGCATACAATTATGAATCACATACCTTTCTCCTTCATCTGAATTATACCTTAATGATACATAGAAAGATCTAACAAAGGATGGTGATCTTGTATCATGTTGATTTTGTCTAGCAGCATGGCAGGTTGGTTCTTCTTTTTGTTCCACTAGTCCAAATGCTCTGCAAACTTGTTCTCTATATTGTTGAACTTTCATAAGTTCTCCAAATGTGATATTAACCTTTTGTTTACTGAGCTTTGACCCAACATCAAATTCTATCCTTTTTATATCTAGTGAACTGTTGCTTTCTTCTTTGGATGTTTCCTCTTCTAATTCTACTATCTCATGAATAATATTTTTGAAGGTTTTATCAGTTTTCTCTTTACTGATATTCTTATTTTTGAAAATTTGTTTTCTTGTTTCACTGGTAGAAGCTTTGTCAAGAACAGTTATGTTTCTTAAATTCAGGGTATTGGTAGCTTCTAATTCTTCCACTTCCTTAGCAGTGGGGATTATTTTCCCTTGCTTAATTTTATCATATCTTGACTCATGTGGTTTTTGCAAGATTTTAGTACCTTCAGCTACAAAATTTTGAGGATGATGATTTGAAGAATATTGGTTCATATTTTCTTTAAACAACCTTTCTCTGGACTCATCTTCTAGAGACCAGTAGACATTAATTCTAATATCTTCCTCTGAATCATTATGCAAATCTACATTGTGTTGTTCACTTAGGTAAATCCCACATGCATTTGGGTTACGAGGTACATCACAGGTAGAGCAGAAATAGGGAAAACATTTTGCTATGTTGGAAGATGGTATAGGGTTAGGAATATTATTTTTATCTCTGTCAAACTCTCTATTTTTCCAACTATTGTTTCCATTGTTCATATTCCTGTTTCTTTCATCGGAGCCATTATTGTTCCCCCAATTTCTATTGAAGTTTTTCTTTAAGGGAGGGTGATTATCAATATGTGGTTGTTCTATTTGTGATGTCTCACCATTATTACCATTATTTCTTTCAATTCTTGCTAACTTGTTATTCATGGTATTAAACATCTCAGCCATTTGCATTTTCTCTCAGGTAGATTGACTTTTGGAGAGTAAGGCTTCATCTTACCACTGTCAAACATGTTTCTTTCGATATCCATTGCCTTTTCCATACAACCATCAATGGTGGTGGCTTGTTCTTGCCTTAACTCATAGTTAAAATCCCCTTGAAAAGCATTTTTATAGAAACAAATGGACTGAATATCGTTAGGCCTAAGATTAGCAGGGATTTTGTTTCTGGTTTTTGAGAACCTTTCGTTAAAGTTATTGACAACCTCATTTTATTTTTTCTTCATAGTGGCTAACTCAGTTAACAGAGATTGTTCATTTTTCCTTTCACCATATTTCTTTAGGAAAACAACTTTCATTTTAGTGAAATCTGGGATATCATTGTCAGGGAGAGAATTGAACCACTCTCTAGCATATTTTTCTAAAGTTTGCAAGAATAGTCTTAGGACTACATCTTCATGTTCAACCTCTAGGCTATCCATTGCATACAAAAAACTTTTGATATGATCCTCTCTAGTTACTGCATAATTTCCTATAAACTTGGGAAGCTATTTGTAGGCTTTATTAGGTAAGACATTCAAATTTGTAGGTAAGGCAAATGGCCTGTATCTATTGGTTCTCCACAAATGAATATTGTTTTGATTTTGTTGATTTGATTGAGTCATTGTTATTGTAGGTGTAATGGGATTTAAATTTATAGCAGTAATGCCTACAAGGATTTGGGTCTGGGTATTTTGAATATAATCTGAAAGATTATCTACCATAGTATTACTTTTAATTGGGCAATGAGAATAATCACATGTATCTTCTACATCAAAATTCAAATTTTCATCTATAGTGATATCAACAGTAATAGTATTAAAGTAAGATCTATTCTCATTAATCGTACTCTTAAGAATGGGATTTTTTTTATTGTGGGTAAATACCTCTAGATTTTCAAATTCTAGGAATAGTTCTTTACCACTTCTGTTGGTGTATGCCAGCACGTTCTGCTCCTTTCTTGATGTTTGATTTTAGCATTTGTCCAAATAGAGTCGCTAGCATGGGGGTGCAGAAAGAATGGAACATATGATCAAGATTGCTTGATATTTAACTCTCAGCCTCACAGGGGATGGTTCTTGGAGGAAATTCAAGAAAATCAAGAAACGTAAAAACACTCCAAATTACAAATGAAAGCTGCGGGCAAAATAAAATAAAGAACACTAAAAGTCATAAAAAAAAAATGTAGGTTCTTTATTCCAATTGCCTACCCGTTGATTAAAATATAGTCATTTGAAGGAAAAAACTTAACAACAAGACAAATTGTCTAATTAAAAAGTCCTCCTCGACAACGGTGCCAAATAACTATTGGAACCATTTCTTGCATCCATAGGATACAATTGTCACGCTACAAGAAATAATTTGAAACCAACGAGCTATTATAGGCTCTAGTCAACCTACCTCTTTATTCTGATAAAAGAAGAATTACTAAAGAAATGCTTAATAGAATGGGTAAGGAAACCCTAGTGGTAATCTTACGATTTTATGAGTATTACACACTTCAGATTTTAGTTATACATTATCTATATAAAATGACCAAGCAAAGACAACTTAATTATTATGCCTTATGTAGATCGATGCCTATTCAATTGGGTTGTTATAACAATTTAACAACATTCATAACATGAACAGAAAGAATGGAAAAAAAAAAGAATTGGTGCCATTAAACTTATTCAAATATCATAATCAGTATAAGGGTTAACCAACAAAAGAAACACTCACAACATGTTCAAATATCGTAACCTATTATGAGGAAACACATAGAACTGAAGATAAGGAAATGATAAAATTGAAACCCAAAATTGTATTAATTTCTTCAATAATGATTACATGCAGAGTTGGCAGAATGCCATTAAACTCTGTTTTCAAAGTTTTAATACAATGAGAAAGCCTTGTTCAAATGATGTAACAAGACTTCATCAATTCTCCTTCTAAAATATTAGCAAGAAGAATATCTAGACTTCAGGCTCAAAAAGACTAGAAATATTCTCAACTCTCTAAACACAGTATTACCAAACCTGCATAGCAAAGGCAGGAATGAGGGATGATAGAGAAAAATAGACACAATGGGAATACAACAACACAACTCAAATGGGCACTCAAGTATACCTCTTAGCAAAAATTGTTATCTCTAATGCTTGATGATGATTCTAGACCCATATGCTTCCTTTTATAGCTTCTAGTTCTTGAATCTATTATTTTTGGCTTGATCTCGGCCTTACATTTGTCACCTTCTGATTTGACCTTCAAAACTGGTACAACTGGCTTCCATTATTTCTTTTTATTCATATTGTACACCCTTCTTTGACTTTTTAAGTTTTAACTTGTTCAACTAGTGATATCAGTGCCTGGAGGGTCTCCTTTTGTTCTTCCATCTTTGATTTCTCCTTCTTTTGTTTCTTCTTGACTATCTGATTACCCTTCTGCTTTGGATGTTTCCCCTTTCTGAACAACTTGCTCTTCATCTCTAGGGGGTGAGCTCATTTCTAGCTGTAGGCTACATATTTTAATTTATTTTCTCTTTTTGTCCTACTGCAACCATTTGATTTATTTTCCATTCATTCTCCAGGCATTAGTATTAAAAGCTACAAAAAATCTTAACAGATTCATCTCCTGTAGAATCCTATTTTTTTGTATGCTAATATAACTTTTATTTTTTTCATACTGGGTGATCAGCATCTCCACAATATTTATTAGGAAGGTGGTTTGTTTGGTCATCTCTGGTTCATCATCCGGCTCACAATCAAAGTCTTCAATTTTGTTTTTAAGGAGATCTTCTATACTGACAGTTTCTAAGAATTCTTTT
Organism: Wollemia nobilis; assembly: GCA_028583015.1. Classification (NCBI taxonomy): domain Eukaryota; kingdom Viridiplantae; phylum Streptophyta; class Pinopsida; order Araucariales; family Araucariaceae; genus Wollemia; species Wollemia nobilis. Next base: position 968,094 of record JAQPPZ010014852.1, on the reverse strand, counting down.
AGTGATAACCCAATATGTGCTAGTTTTTTTGTTATGTCATCCAACAGGGTGAACATTCCTGCAACATCATTAAGCCATATTTCCTTGTTTGATCCAAACATAGCTGCTCTCATGAATTTAATATTACACTTGATCTCAGTACCATCATTTAGTAATACTTCTTTGTTTTGCATCTCCTCAAAATATTTTGACATTAGGTCGAGGGTAGGGCAAATGATCTCAAAGTCTTCTTCCCTTTGATAAATCAAAATTTCCATTTCTTGAGCGGTAACTCAGATCACCTTAATCTGCCTGAACATCTCAGTGACCCCCTTGATCCTATCTCAAATTTTAATTGAAATCTCCCTTTTTATTGTATTCAAATAGTCTGTATAATTGATGATTTTTATCACCATGGGAGGTTGTGCTATTGGGGTGTTCTTCTATGCCAACTCTTCTTTCAGTTTATTAATTAAGGCTTGCATCTCTGCTTTTTCTTTATCACTTATTTCTAGTTGGCTTCTTAACTCTGTATTGCTCTAATGTAGTTAGTTTATAGTTTGCTCTTGTACTGCTTTAGCTACTCTGACCATATCACCGTATTTTCCATGTACTAAAATTCCTCCTATTTTCTTATCGACTTTGAGAATAATAGGTTCTTTTAAGGCAGGTATGTGTACTTCTACCATATTTGATTTGGGTATCTTTATTTCTACTCTAGCTGCAGAGTTGTCTCCCATTCCTCCCATTTTTGCTACTACCTATAGCTCATGCTCATTGGTAGCACTAAAGACCGTTTGTTCTTTTGTTCTTTCCAACAAAACCTTTGTGGATGGCAGAGACAATCTGGGCTTCTTTTTTTGTGGGATAGATACAACTATTTGCATTCTAACTTTGTGATCTCTGAAGATACCTCCAAATCCACCTGCTCTTCTCATGTTCATCTATATTACTGATGGAATTTTTATCTCCTTATATTTTATCCTCAAAGAGCGGGGAATGGCTCTAGGAGCTAATATCCTTACATTGGTCACTACTAATAGTTGGTCAGAAATGGGAATTATAGCTTGCTCAGAAGAGGTCAGCTCTTGAGCAGGTGCAACAATAACTTCCTTTCCCTTTACTATACTCAGGCTTTCAGAGACTTCGTGGGAAGTGCTAGGTGTTGCCTCTATTATGAGGCAAGTATTATCAAGGGGTGGGACATGGTGTTCTACAAAATATGTTGTGCTTATAGTGACTTCCATCTGGTCAATTCCCTGATATTCTATCAACTCCAATACGGGGTCTTCTTTGATTGCTTGGACAGCTTCTGGTAAGAGGGGGCTGCATATTCTACCAAAACTCTTCTGATTGCAACCAACTCCGGGGGGTAATCATAGGGCTTGTATACTTACGAGTTGTCCCTCTTTTCAAAGGGAAACTTATCCCATATAGCCTGCAAATATTTCCCTTTCTCTATAGCATCCAATAACTCTTCTTCATAAGCATCCTTCCTGTGCTCGACCCAGGCATAATAGGGATTTTTAATTAACCTCCAAATCATACATCCCTTTGAGTAAATTTGGATATCCTATAAATACATAATTTCCAAATCTATAAGGGACGCTGGGCCACGAAACTTTGTCGTGCTTCTTCACTAGTCTCATTTTGGCCTCCTCCGCCACCTATCTACACAACTAGGGCAGCAAGGGATAATGGGCAATACATAGGTAGCATTTTTGGAGGAATTTTGGCTCCATAGAGTCGAATGTAGGTGAACCCTTCAAAGAAGAAGAAATATTCAATATCCTTTTTCTTAATGAAAGTTCTTACCCTAGGTCCTAGTCTCTCAAGGTGGAAATTGGTCAGGAGCCAATGAATTTCCAACATAAAATTATCACAAAACCAATCTAGGTGAGTAGAACCTTCGTGTATCCTCCAAAAACTAGTCTGGACGTAGGGACTCTCAATGACCCCTACCATTTTTTGGGTTTCGTCTTCCAATTGCCTCGCTAGTAGGTGCATGAGAATGGAGTAGTGAGAAAAATAAGGTATCTCCTGCCTTTGTTCCAAAATAGCCTTTCTTAATTCTATCAATTGTGTGTGCATTTGTTCACTCAATTCTTGCTCCTAGGCATAAATTAGGGTGTTTATTGCCTGGTTACTCTGTGCTATTAAGTATAATACCTTTCTACCCACTATAATGAGCTATTATACCCCTAAAACAATATTAGCCATATCACAAAAATCTCGGGCCCATGGTTTGAAAGCAGTTCTTTTGATGGGAAACTCAAAAACTACTTTCTCATGATCTTCAAATAATGATTTAAAGACATCTAAATCTGTTAACATACGAGACTGCCTTTCAATTACCTATTGAATCAACTGAGTATTGGAAGGTGCTAGCTTGAAAACTTGTTAGATATGCTTGGTTGCTATACTGAACATTGGTCGGTCTCTATTATCCCAGAATGTTATGGTTTTCTCATCGTACGCTACAACTAACCAGGCCAGTAAGTCTAAGGAGTAGTATACCCTTGGACATATCAATTTTCCTAGGTTACTGGTCCACCTGTTACTCATGGGAAAACCTTTATGTTGCATCCTCCTCGCTTTTGTGAAATAAGTCTACTAGCAACCAAGGGGCTCTTTGATCATTCTCCATTATGAGAGAAAAACTTAGGATGCAAGTATTTTCAATTTCATACTGCTGCACGGGAGTGAGCTTTTTGTCGGCCCCACTCTTCTAGGCAAAATCATACATCGTGCTCCTAGGCACAACTGGTTCGAGGAGCTCGATATATGGTGATTGGTTTGTGATGAACTTCACTGCTTCTTCAGTGTCCTTGGGTATGAAAGCACTTCCCCAAGCTACCATCTCACTTGCAGTAGCTGTTCTAGCTCGTTGAAACAAAACCCTCGAGTTTTTGCTCTCTCTCGACTCTTCCAAACCAGTTCTTTGCTCAGGATTACCAGGGTGGTAAGCTCACTCGATAGTTTGGGTTTAAATATTTGAGAATTGGGCTCACTGCCTTCACACAAACTATCATTAATAAAGTGTCACCAACTACCCTTTCAAATTCACCAATGGAGACTTGCCAAAGTGTCACATTCTAAAGTCAGACAATTATGGTTGGTGGCTTTCCTCGTCCTGCACATCCGTAGGGACTTTGATCTGTGTACTTGCAATCATTCACAACTTTCCTATTGGTTACTGAACTGATCCTTCCTCTGACGTGGAAATATGAATATGGTGGTGGTGGCTTTTTGTGAGAAAGCACTATTCCATTTTGGGCCCAGGCGGAGATTTGGTTTTGGGAATAGTTACACCATTAACCTGGTGGTGATCATTTTGGGGATCTATTGTCAGATTTGATCATTGAGGTATGTGCCTACTGGATCCACCAACTCATGATTACCATTGGATGGGATATACAACATTTACTTCTATTTGATACTCTTGGACCTGTAAGAACATTAGTTCTACAATCTAGAAAATATATGTCAATGGTGGTTATGCATATTATAGGAGATACCCAAAAGTTATTGGTTAATCGATTTTACACACTCATATTTTGCAATTTATAATCATCGACTTAATATTTAATTAGGGCCTTAACCTTTGTTTAATATCTATTTATTAAAGAGTAATCGAAGTGATTAAAAATTACTAACGTCTAGTTAATACACAACCTTTAATAATTTGATTACCTTGTTAATGGCTCACCGTCCAATCAAATAAACGATCTAGCACGTTTGTCCGATTATCTAAACCTGAACTGAATTTTACTAAGGAGAGGAGGTCATTAACAACATGTTTAGACCCTCAATTAACCTTAATTAATTATCCACCAGCAAAATAAAACATGTTTCTTAACCCTCAGGCGTATTGGCCATGCGCTACTGTTGGATCTGGTCAGGGTCCACCATTGTCGTTAGATCCGGTAGAGCTATGCACCTTTTATCAAACTTTATTTTCCTTGGATAGCCATGAGTAAGTGTAGTCATCAGATCAAATTGGGGATAAGCACGACCATCCGATCTCTTTTTAATGTTTGATCTCTTTGATAAAACAACATCGTTGGATCCAGGCAGGATCAAGCACGACCGTTGGATTCCACTTTGTCCTTTATGTGACCTTGATAAAATCATGGTCGTTAGATCTTGGCAGATTGAAACACCACCATTGATTTCCCTTTGGCTTGTAATGGCTCTAAAATATAACTACCGTTAGATATGGATTGGCTTGAGCACGACCATTGATTTGACTTTGCCTATGTGCTTTATGCGATTTGATTAAATTATAGTCGTCGGATCGAGTGGGTTAGAGCACAACCGTAGATTCCCCTTTGAAGAGCACTTTGACTTGTCTACTTTTGCTTTACTTACGTGGGATCACAGTTGTTGATTGGCTTGCATTAGGGTGCAACCGTTAGATTTATCCAAAGTTTCTTATCTCTTAGTTGACATAGATCCGAGAATAACTTTGACTTCTTTGGGTAATGCGTGTTCGTTAGATCTTTTCACAATGAAACTCGACTATCAATCTTATGTATCGTACAAAACTATAAACAACATAAGATGCGTATTCCCTTTAGTCTTTCATTAATGCATAATTAATGGAAATGGGGAAGATAGTGATGTATTAATATCCTCGTTGATTTTATTTAGAAATTGATTAACCTCGAAGTATTTAATTTTAAATTGTAAACCCTATTTTAAACGATCGTGATCGTTTGATTCACTTCAATGAAGAGCAACCGTTGATTTCTTCCAACCTGCATGATTAGTTACCGAGGGGTGCATATTTTTAATTTTATTAATCCGTAATTAAGCAAAAGGGGGTGATTAGCCAATGTGTTAATACCCTTGCTAATCATGATTAACTCTTTCAATTAAATCAAAGGTATCTAATCATTGTTCAATTGTTACTTTCTTTACCCTTAGATCGAGCACGATCGTTCGATCCACTCTAATTGAAGCGCTGCCCTTGGATTTTTTAATTAGCATGTATTTTTAATCAAGGGGATACATGCATTTGAATTTAAACCATATGTTTGAGACTCTAGGATATGACTTTTGATTATACTATTATCATTTGACTTGGTCGATTTAACCATCGATTAGCTTATAAAAGTGCATCCGTCCGATTAAGGAGGATGTTTCACTCAAGACCTTTGGTTTTCAAACTTTAGACCATGGTGATTTATTAATTAAATATTAAAACTTATTAAAGCAAGCACATCCATTCAATTTCATCTTGATGAAGCGATTCCCTTTGATTTAGTAGATTTGCATGATTTTTAATAAAGGGGGTGCAAATCCTTATTCGTTCATGATATAAAAATTTTAATTAGGCTAGTGACAACTTTGGGTTCGGATGCTTTAATAACACCTTTAGACAACTTGGGACTTATGGGTTCATTCATTTGACTTAGGCCTGAAAGTTATGATTATTTTATAATGAGGGCTCATATTAAATTTGTGGATCATAAACCTTCCTATAAAGGAATCAGATTATTTAAAGGTTCGACCCTTTTAGTGAGTGTTCATTTAATTTGTCATTTATGGATTTCTTTAGGATAAATGGCTAAGGTTTGGTTCTAAAATCAAACATTGAAAGTCAACTTCTCATATGAAAATGCAATAGAGGCCAACAATATTTGCTAAATTTGTTGAAGCCAAAAATTTAAAATTGGGGGTCTCAAATATTGAGTCAATTTTGGCTCCAACATAGGCTTTGACTGGTACAATGTACTAAAAACATGAAGCACTTGAGAATTACAAAATATCCTGGTTTTACTGCAACCATTGGACAAAAATTCAAATCATCAAGCCTGATAAGAAAATTTGAAAAACAAAACATAATAACTCTTTAAACTGGAAAGCTATAATAACAACATGATATCAAAGCAATAGAGTATTATTTACTGCAATTTTTTTTATTCAATTTGAAACCAAGGGTCATAATTTTAGAATCATATGAGCTTTTTGGATATATTGTTATGTTTGTATAGCAAGATCATAGGATATGATTACACATAATTTGTTAAAGCTACTTGTTCTATCATGTTTTGGCCCATGTGTGTGTTAGTGCATTCATTTTTATTTTTAAGTCTTCCAAAACTTTGTCATGTTTGGAAAAATAGTTAAGATTAGTGTATTATTACACTCTTAGATATGTTCACCATTCTGTAGGCATCCACTTCCAGTCAGGCATCTATAGCCTTGGTGGAGTTGCTTCTAATCCCATACGGTTTTACCCTACTACCAATCAAGCATCTATAACTTTGATAGAGGTTTTCCAAGATATCTCAAGCAATGACTCAACTTGCATTATTTTGATTTTCTTTCTCGTTTGAGAAATATTTTGATATAAGCAAATTATGTAATGAGTGTGCCTGAGTTGAGGATTAGGTTTTAGCTAAAAATGATGAGTGTAATTTCTTTTAGCTCAACTACCTTACCAAATATAACCTTGTTCTTTGGATCTTGAAATCTCTTTAAGTATTATTTGTAATGTGAGGCCTCAACATGGTGTCCCAATTAATTTTGATTTCACTCTATTTTATCTCATATCATATGACCATTGCATGAACATTCATATTTAAAAAATTGTAAACATCATAAAAGTCTAAAATAAATATCCTTTCTTCTTATTTTTTTTTAGAGGAACCAAAAGTAAGGAATACTCATCATACTAAGATACCATGTGAAATAAAAAAACTCAGAATAATACAAGCAAAAGAAAAATGCTTAACTGGTAAACAAAACAACAACAAAAAACATAATTCTATTTTTGGGGTTTTTGACTTTCTAGTTTTTTTATATATTTTATTATTATTATTTTTTTTAACAGGGCACTTCCTCTTTCTTGACCCCACCACAGGGATTGTACATCTTGAGGTGTTGGCCATTAATAGGGATAACCATTGGTTCTCCTTACAAGGTCTTCAATTTGTAAGTATTCTAACCAACAACATGGGCTATCTAGTATGGACCAATCCGTTTAGGCCCGAGTTTTCCCTTTTCGCCATGCTTATCATTTTTAGGGTCCCAATAGATGACTATATCTCCTTGAGATAAAGGAGTACCTTTGGCTTTCTTATTAAATAATTTCATAGTTTTCTGAGTTTGTTCCATCATCCTATTAAGGGTTTCTCTTCTTTGTTCTTCTAATAGGACAATTTGGTCTAGCCTTATTTGTAAGGGGTTGGGGTCTTCATGATTTTGCAATAAGAGGGATAATGTTAATTTATGTATCCTAGGAGGTAACAAGACTCTTTCCCCATACACCATTTCATAGGGGGTTCTTCCTGTGTTTTTTTTGACAAATAGCCTATCAGCCCAAAGAGCAAATTTTAGTTCATTGTCCCATCATCTTCTGTTCTTACCTAATGATATTTTTATTCTGGTTATTATATTCTTATTTTATACTAGACCATTCCCTTGGGGGTAATAATTAGCAGAATGTGAAAGTTCTATTCCATATTTGTATAGAAGTTTACCATCTCATATGAAACAAAATATTGTCCATTATCTATTACTAGTTTTTGAGGAACTCTAAACCTGGTTAGGATGTTTTCTTCCAAAATTTTGATGATGGAGCAAGTTCTACCCACTTTGTGAAGTAATCCGTTGTAGTTATGATCCACTTGTGCTGGCATTATGAGTTAGGCTTGATCTCTCCAATTAGGTCAATGCCCCATTGGATGAATGGTGCTTCAATGATCACTGGTTTGAGGGACATGGCTGCTAGCTAATTTTTTTTTGCAAAAACCTAGTATTTATGATAGTTCCTAACATATTTATATACATCCTTAAAAATGGAAGGCCAATAATATCCTGCTCTCATGATTTTATTAGTTGTGGCTTTTGGAGCAAAATTTCCTCCATAGAAACCATCATGGAATTCGTTAATTATTTTTGGGACTTCATTTTCATACAAACAGACTAATAACATTCCATTAGGGTATTTCCAATAAAGCACACCATCTTGCACATGGTTATTTTGAGCTTGAATTTTTACTGACCTCATTCTATTTGTTGTCATATCTCTAAAAAAAGACAGAGTTTGTAAGTATGCCAAAATTTCATCATACCATTTGCATTCTGCATTATTGGTTCTCTTGGAGTCATATATTTCATCTATTGTGAGAACATTATTAGTCTTCTCCATCTTTGTTAGCCAATAATTTGGTCAAACCTTGTCCTCTTATAGTTTTGACTATTTTGAATTCAGCATCATATTACAAAAATTTCACCATCCATCTTGCTGGCCTTCCTAATGGCTCAGATTGAGTAAAAATATCCTTTATTGTTATGAAAGGGATGCAACAGTAAATTTTTTTTGAACCAAATATACCTTTGAAATATTCTAAATATTGGTTAACTGCATAAGCATGTTTTTCTAGTAAGGTATATTTAAGTTGTGCTCCTTTCAAACCTAAAATCATGAAGGATAGGCCGTTCATTATTTTCATAATTTTTTTGTGAAAGAACTGCAAAAATGGAGTGTTCAGAGGCATATGAGTAAATGTTAAAGTCTTTGGAATAATCAGGGCAGCTTAGGGCTAGAGTAGTAGAAATGGCTTCTTTTATCTTCTTGAATGCTTCCATGTTTTCTACCATCCATTTTATTTCTCCAGTATTTTTAACCATGTCATTTATGGGGTTGGTCATCTCTGCAAAATTTGGAACAAATCTTCTAACAAAATTTATCTTAGCAAAAAATGACTTGACTCCTTTTAAGTTTTTAGGAGGAGGAATTTTGGAAATAACTTCTATTCTTTCTTGGTCAATGCTTATTCATTTTTCTAAAACTATGTGACCTAATAATTTTCCTTGTGTAGTCCCGAATATGCACTTTTTGGAATTTATGGAAATTCCAAATTCTTTGCACCTAGCAAAAATTGCAGTTAAATGTTCTAAGTGAAATTTTGGATTTTTAGAAAATACGGTGATATCATCCAAATATACAACCACTATTTTGAACATTAACCCTTTGAAGGCAAAATCCATTGCTCTCTGAAAGGTAGCACCTAGATTCATTAGTCCAAAAGGAATTCTTAAATATTCAAATGTGCCCCAGGGTGTAGTGAATGTTGTTTTATGTCTATCTTCTAGATTAATCTAAATTTGATTGTATCTAAAAAATCCATCTAACAGGGACATCCTTGATGACCCAACTATTGCTTGCAGTTGTTGTTCCATATTGGGCAATGGGTAATTGTCCTTTAATGAAATTCTATTTTAATTTTTGAAATCTACACAGAGTCTAATATCACCATTTTTCTTTTTGATTGGTACTAAATTGGATATCCAAGAAGAAAATCTTACCTTTATGATTATTTTGGAATCCAATAATTTATGTACCTCCTTTTGCATTATTGGGTGCAAAGTAGGGTTATATTTCCTCTATTTTTGTCTGAATGGCTTGGAATCTTCCTTCAAGGGTATTATGTGTGTCATTACATCTTTTTTGAAGGTTTTAAGGTCCTCATAAGTCCAAGATAAATGTTCCTTATTCTTCTTTAAGAAATCGATGTATCCAATATTTTCTTTTGATGGCAAGGCTATGTCTACCTTCACTATTCAGGGCTCTTTCATTGTACCAATGTTAACATCTTCAGCTATAGTCTCTTTCAAGAGTTATTTGTATGCTTTATCAAAGTCATGAAATAGACTCTCCAAAGAAACTAAACCTTTTGGTATTCTATTTGTTTTAAGTTGGATTACTTCCACTGGTTCACCTATTTGATCTTTTAGCTTTTCTTCATATTTTTCATCATAGATTATATCTGCATACTGATTTTATAAGATCATGAAATCTTTAATGTCCATGTCATATTGGAAGACCTATATATAAACTATGTTATCTGGCATAGAGGGCTTATAAACTAAAATAGTTGGGAACCTATCCATATATTTTGTAGTTATTTTTGGATGGTCCAGGCCTGAGGTATTTATAGCTAAAATATTTGCAACATAATTTTGTTCTCTTGGAATAAATGAGATATTGAAAGCTAAGAATTTTTCAATTTCTTTCAATACTGTATTTTTATAATATTTCAACCTAGGATGCTTGGTCTGATATTTACCTTTGATTTGTTGTATAATTAGTTATGCATCCTTTGTTACAGTTAAGTAGTTAATGCCTATTTCTTTTGCTTTCCTCAATCCTAGCAATAAAGCCTCATATTCACTATATTATTGGTGCATGGGAATTCTAGTCTGTAAGGAATACCAAGGTAATTTCCTTTTATGTCAGTCAAATTAACTCTTGCACCTACTCTAGATTGGAATTTAGCTCAATAAAAAGTCATGGTCCACATTTCTTGAGTTAACACTCTATCTGATTTAGCATCAACCATTTTCATAACTTTTGGATCCATATTCTTTGCTTCTGGCACTTCTACCAGGAATGGGTTGTCCCATATGGAATAAACTCCCATCCTTCTTCCATAGAATTCACCAAGTTTATCATAGTTTCATCTATTTTAATTAACTCTACAAAATATTTATTGAATGGTTCTCTAAGTAGGGTTACATTTTCCTTGTCTGACATTGGGATGGTAGCATAAGACCAATCCAATTGGATTGAGCCTCCCAATTATTCTGCCCAATATCTACCCAAAGTGGGCAAGACATGTCGAGATAGGCTAGTTAGGGCCAAAACATACAAAAATAGGCTAGGAAGGGTAGAAACTACCAAGTATGCTAGAATAAGGTGAGACAAATTAGAATGGGATAAAATATGAGATATAATGGGCTAGGAAGGTAGGAATGGACCATGTACATCAAAAAGTGCAAAATGACCTAAGAAATGGAGGAAGGGGCCAAGACCATGGAGACAAGATAAAACAAGTCAAAACGGGCCAAAAATGGGTCAGGTTGGGTGAAACATACCATAATTCTCTAAGAAGACCAAAAAGGGTTGGGTGGGTTAGAATGGCTTAAAACAATATAAAAATAGAAAATTGGCATAAAATAGGTTGAAATGGGTCAGGCAAGTTGAGATGGGCCAAAATAGACTAAAAAAGAATGAGGCAAAGAAATATAGGATAAGAAGAGCTAAAATGGGTAGGATAGGTTAGAATAGACCAGGGAAGGCCAAAATAAGCCAGGCAAGATAGAAATATGCCAAAAAATACCAAAATAGGCTAAGAAGACTAGAATATGTTAGGTAGGTAAAAATGGTTGAGAGGGCTTGAATAAACTATCTAGGCTAGGATAAATTAATATAGGCTATAAGGGGCCAAAATAGGCTACAAATGACCAAAACATGCAAGACAAGACAAGTAGACCATAACAGTTTGGATCAAATTACAATGGGCCAAGAAGGGCAGAACTAGTTGGGTAGGCTGAAATAGGTTGAAGTGGGTTGGATAGGCCAAGATAGACTAGAATGGACCAAAAACAAGTAAGAAAGGTCACAAGATACCATAATGAGCCAAAAAGACCATAAAATGCTGAGCAAGTCGAAAGGGACAAAATCGGGAGACCAAAATAGTTTAAAATAGATAAAATTAGGGTAGGTAAGCTAAGATAAGCCAAAATGGGCTAAACAACTAAGATAGACCAAAACAGGTCAAGATAAGCAAAAATGGGATAAAATAAGTTAGACAAGGCTGAAATGTACACCATAAGTCACTACAAGCAAGGTGAGCCATAATAAGTTGAGAAGGCCAAAATAGATAAGGTGGGACAAAATAGACAAGAACATACCAAAAAGGATTAAGAAAGCCAAAATAGGTCAAAATGAGTTAGAGTATGTCGAATGGGAAAAAATGGACTCCATGGGCTAGGCGAGCCCAAAACAAGATAGGCAAGACAAAATGGGCCAGATCATAATTGACCTGGCTATGAAGGGTAGAACTAATAGAATAGGCCAAAAGAGTTAGGTATGTTGGGATTAGCTAGAAGGGAGCAAAACTAGTGGGATTATCTAAAATAGACTAAAATTGGCCAAAATATATTAAAATGAGCGAGGAAGACTAAAATAGGTTAGGTAGGTCAAATTAGGTTAGGGAGGCACAAATAGGTAGGAATATGTTGACTAGGCCATGATAGGCTAGAATATGCCAAGACAACATAAAGTAGGTCAAGTAAGCCCAAATTGGGCAGGGTGGGCTTGAACATACCAAAACAAGCCAAGAAGGCTAACAGGCTAGACTAGGAGCCCAAAATGGACCTAAATAAGATAAAACATGATAGATAACCAAGATAATCCAAAAGTGGCTATGTTGGATTGGACTAGCCAAAACAAGCCAAGATTAGCTCACATTGGCTAGGATTGGTCAAAATGGACCATAAGGGGAAAAACCAGGTGTGATGGATCTATATGGGATAGATCATACCAAAATGATTTGAGAAGGGTAAAATTGGTTGGGCAAACCAAAAAAGGCCAACATGGGTCAAGTAAGGCAAGATAGGTCAAAATGGATTTAAATAGGCAACACAATAGGATGGGCTAACACAAGCTATAATGAGTGAGAAAAAATAGAATAGGTCAAGCTAGGTTGGAAGTGGTTGAGATGGGCGAAATGGGTTGAAATAAGCCAAAATTGGCCAAAAGGGGCTAAAATAGGTTAGGATAGATGAAACACGCTAGAATATTCTAAGAACTCCAAAACGAGCCAAGCGAGTCAAAAGGGGTCAAAATAAGATGAAAAGGCTAATATAAAAGAGATAGAAATAAGTTGTGGGCAAGGACAAGCCAAATGGGTTGAGTGGGTTGGGACATACAAAAATGGGCTCGATAGTTTAGAATGAGCAAAAATGGATAGAGTTATCTAAAACAAGCCAAAATGGGTCATGTGAGTGAAGAGTGGGCTGAAATAGCCTAGGACAAGCTAAACTAGGTCAATTGGTTTGAAGTGCTAGGATGTTTTAGGACATGCTAGGTAGGAAAAAGTAGGTTGAAACAAGTCAAGAAACACCCAAACATACTAGAATAGTCTAACAGGCTATAATAGGATGAAACATACCAAAACAGGCCATGAAGGCTCGAATAAACTCAATCAATCAGAATGGGTAGGAATGGGCTAGGATGTGTTGACGCTAAAATTGGTCAAAATAGGTAGAAATTGACCAAAATAGGCTACGTAGAGCCAAATTGGGAAGGACAGGCTAAAACAGGCTAAGTGCACTTGGGTGGGTTGAAATGGTCTAGGATAGGCTAAAAAAAGGTTGTGCAAAGCCAAGGTGGATAGGATGGGTCAAGAAAGTAAAAATATATGAAAAGTGGTCAAGTGGGGCCAAAACATACCAGAACACACCAAGAAGGGCAAAATGTATGAGATGAGTCAAAATAGGTCAGAACACATGAGAATGAGCCAAAGGCCAAAATAGAGCAAGTAGGTTGAAATTGGCAAGAACAAGGCAAAATGAGTTAAGGGGGCTAGAATGGGACGAAATATGTAGGAATCAGCTAAAGGGTCAGGTGGGACCAAAAAAGGCCAGATAGGGGCAAAAGTAGGCTAGGAAGGTTTGAACAAGCTAGATGGGTTAAAATATGTCAAAACAAGGCAAGGCACGAACAGGCCAAGAATAGGATGGACAAGCCAAAACAGTCAAAAAAGGATAGGCTTGGATGGGCCAAATGAGATAAATGTGACCTAAGTAGGTAGGATGGGTCAAAACAAGTTGAGTTGTCCAAAGTGGGTGGAAATACGTGAAACATACAAGAATGGGCTAGGATAGGCTAGAAGTAGTCAAGATAAGTGAGATGGGCTAGAAGGTGCCAAAATAGGATTGGATGACCATAACATGCCAAGTACGTCAAAATGATTAAAAAGGGATGCAAAGGCCAAAATGGATCGAATTATGTAAAAATAGGTTAGATGGGTCAAGGTGGGTGAAGGTGGGCTAAAATGGGCCAAGTAGGCCAAGATGGGCAAAAATATGTTGGGTAGGCTAGAATGAGCTAAAATAGGCTAAGTAGACCAATATAAATGAAAACAAATTGAGATAGGACTAAATGAGACAAAATAGGTGTTGCTATGACAAAATGGGCAAGATAAAGGACAAGCAGGGTAGGTTGGAACAAATAGGAAGCCCAAAATAGGTGAGGTAGAGCAGAAATAGGCCAAAACATACCAAAATAGATATAAAAAGGTCAGGATAGGCTAAAATAGGTTGACCAAGGCCAAAATAGGTCATGCAAATCAAAATGAAAAACTAGTCAAGAAGGCTAGAATGGAACATGCACGTTGAGACAGTCTAAAAGGGACTGTATCGCTCCAAATTTTTCACACCCTTACCTTCAGGCTATAGGATCCGTGCCCGAAAGGAGGATGGGAAAAGGATGGTGCGGTACCTCGGACTGAGAGGACTTTGCGAAGGTCCCGCCTCTCAAGGGAGGTGTATTTTGATGATTTTTCGATGGATGGTGGGTTCACCAGGAAACATTTAATGGCAGTTTCCACGCCTAGGTTTGGAATGTGTTTTGATGTGTTCGTTTTTAACCTTAAGCATTCATATCCTAGGTTTGGCCAAATGAATCTAAATTAATCTAAATGAAAGTGCAGATTTAATGAATACAGAAAATAGATTTAAAGACAGAAAATAGAGAAATTACTGAACATTAAAAGCAGAATACCTGATCCGGATGTCTGATGAAGATTCTGGTGTTTGAAGCAGTCAGGATCGTCTGGAATTCGACAGAATCATCTGAGATCAGACAAGATCGTCTGAGATCTGACGAATTCGTCAGACGAATTCGTCAGAGACCTGCAAACAGAAAAATAGATGCAAAATACAAAGAATACAACAATGATAACAGAGGAAAATGATATAAAATAATAGCAGTGTTATCAAACTAAAACTTAGGCACAGAAACAGAAATAAATCATGCTAATTAGATGATAATTAGGATTTAATTATGCACTTAATCTAAATGGGTGAACTCCAAATGCAAAATAGTATAAAATACTGAATAAACTATCTAATTTGCAAAAGAAAACAACAGAGAAAAGGTTGAGAAATGCAAACTTCAGGCACTGATTGCCTCAATGTGGACTGCAGTCGAGATCGTCTCGCATCAGTACGAAATCGTCTCTGATTCGACAGGATCGCCTCCGATCTGAACAGGTTCGTCGACGACGATGTATGCTTGCTCCGACTGAAAAACAAGATGAGACCTGCAACAAAATTGATATAGAACCAATGCAAAATAGAATTTGAGGTGTTTTAACGTGTATACAGTCAGTTTACAGGGAATTTCAGCCAGGGGTTGGGAAGGGAAGGTCCTAGGGACTAAATAGGCTTAGGGGAGTAGTTAGGAGGTTGGAGATCATCCCTATTTGGGAGATCTCCAACGGGGGAGGGTCTCTAACGACGCAGACACGCTTCTGCCCGGATTAGAGGCCCGTTGGAACAGAAGCTAATTTTGCAAAATTAGTTTTGCGACAAGATCGTCTGGACGTCCTAGCCCAGACGAAATCGTCAGATCTGGGGCGATATCGTCTGATCGGCGACGATATCGTCAAACGGTCAAAACAACCTCTAAAAATGGCACGAAAAAGGGGGAAACGGATTACCCGACGGTTAACGGGCGGTTTGGGAGGTTAAATTTGAATTTTAAATTATTTACTAAGGTGAATGTAATTATTATAATTTTATTGCGCCAATTTTAGGGTGCTACATTTTGCCCCCTCTTTAGCGAATTTTTCGAAGAAAATGCGTTAAAGATGAGTTCTTCTCGATCTACGAGAAAGCAAAAATTATTCCCATTTTTAGGCGACGATTCTTGGTCGAATCGTACGACGGCTTACTATGGTGCCCCCTCCGTGTTTTTACCCAAATCGAACGTTTGAGGTAAAAACGCGAAAAAGCAAAAAATTATTTTTGAATAAAATTAAGAAAAATAGGGTAAAACCCTAATTCATTTTTACTGTTCATTTTCTGGTTTTTTAGAGCTCTGAAGCAAAAATGGTGGAGACGACGCACAGATCGACAGAGGTCCGACGCGGTCTACGGGTAAGAGTCTAGACTTAACTAGAATGATTTAATTTGATTTTACATGCTTTGTAGGTAATTTTTAGGTGAATTTTGAGCATCGCGGCCGTTTTTGGGCCGTCGACGTCGTCGGGACGAAATCGTCCCGATTTCGACGAAATCGTCTCAATTTCATCAATTTCGCCCAAGGGCGAAATCGACGAAAGGGGGACGATTTCGTCAAATTAGAGACGATTTCGGCTTGCGAAATCGGAGACGATTCTGCTCAAATTTGGGACGATATCGTCCAATAGTGGGCGATATCATCAATTGCATAAAATTGAATTTTAACTTGCATTATTAATTACTTGAATTGTTTATTAATGATTGTTTGTTGTTTTGTTGTTTATGTTTGCAGAGAGGTTTGCTAAAGAGCAGGGAATGGAAGTATGGAGGGTTGAGAGATGACTTGGCCGCTCTCACACAGGCAGAGCGAGATCAGCTGGCACAGGCCGGCTTGCAGCATGTGGCAGAGATGCCACAGGTGTCCACAGATATGGGGCTTCTAACAGCCCTAGCAGAGAGATGGTATCCGGGTTCCTCATGTTTCTGGCTACCGACAAGGGAGATGACTCCCACTCTAGAGGATGTATGGAGGATTCTAAGAATCCCCATACAAGGACGATTGATTACTCCTACGGCCAATCAGGGCCACGCTATGGGACGACTGTGTGGTGACCCGAGCTTCACCCTGGAGAAGGGCGAAGTTAATATCGAGGCACTACGCCAGATGCCTGGGGCATCTAGACTCACACGAGTGCTAGCTGGAGTGGTTGGTGGACTTTTGTTGTGCCACCAGAGCGGGTGCAGGGTGTCGTGGATGCTCGTAGATGTGATCTACGATATGCGGGACCATGGGTACAGGTTCTCTTGGGGCAGTTTTGTATTATGCCGATTGTACAGGATCCTATATGGGGTCGTGTACAAGGGCGGCCGATGTCTGGTGATGACATCGCTCCTACAAGTTTGGTGCTGGGAGCACATTGCAGTGCGGAGGCCGATAGGGCTTCCTCTGATAGGGGTAGACGGGGAGAGGCCCCGAGTCTTCTACTGGTGGCTCCGAAGAGGGTCACAACGGTGGATCGACCTCCCTATGTCCCGGAGACTATTGGATGACTTAGTCCCGGACCAGATCACCTGGAGGCCATGGAGGGAGCATCCAGGGTGGGCCGAGGATGGACAGGAGTTGGCTCGCGTCAGGCGAGTCTGCTGGCTGCGGATGGAGAGGGGAGAGGTGGAGCTCCACCGCTATGACCGAGTTTTGCGTCAGTTCGGTCTGCAGTAGGGGATCCCATCTCTGAGGGATTATGAGTTTTCTCGGACTGTCCGGGATAACACCATAGTTAGCGGGGTGCCAGACATGCAGCGGTTCTGGAGCCAGGATGCGGACGATGCCCCCATCCAGCCAGTGGATGGTGACGACGTAGGGGTAGCCGATGGCTACGATGCCTGGTACGTAGGCATCCGCCCTCCTCGGATGACGAGGGCATAGGGTCCGATTCATGCGGTTGTGCATCGGATAGGGAGGCGGTGCCAGGCAGCGATGGAGGCGGCCCAGGGTCACGGCGGGAGAGAGCCGAGGAGGCCACAAGCACAGGAGAGGCCACGATAGAGGGAGAGGAGGGAGGCGAGACCCCCATCTCCATAGAGGGAGAGGCCACCATCGCCCGATAAGGGCAAGGGCGTTGACACAGGAGAGAGTAGCGAGATGGCTACTCTTCGAGCGGAGAGAGATCATCTCCAAGCACAGGTGCAGACTCTACAGGATGAGGCTGCACGCCACCGAGCTGAGGTGGCACAGCTGCGAGACGAGATTGCACGCCTCAGGGCACGGGGCGGAGGGGCGAGCTCTGGGGAGCTGACACGGGCTATTGCCCAACTTACATTCTACCAGACATTGTATCATCAGCTGGTGCCAGAGGCGGATAGACTACCCCTGCCAGCCAACATTGCAGATCCGATCAGGATCGGGTCGTCGAGGACCACGTCCCGGTCGAGGACTAGGACTACTCAGACTGCGATGGGGCCACCTCGTCCACCTCAGGGTGGGGGAGGAGATGAGGCAGAGAGCTCGAGGGGCTCTCGAGGCTAGAGGGCTGCACAACTTTGTACAGACTGACATTGTATTATTATTATTTTGTTGATAGAGGATTGAGTATGCCGAGGTACAGATTGTGGCATACCAATCCAGTTTTGATGATGTATATATATTGTTGACATATATATGATATTTTTTTGATCATATGACTTGTATTATGTGTATGCTTATGATGCTTTTATGTTTGATTGATTGATTTGATAATTGGATTGAGGATTCATGAAATTATGTCGTTTTGAAAATTTATAATTTTGATGTCATGCTATAATATTTTAAATGAAATAATCTGATGTAACAAATTGGTTGTTTGTGATGAAATGTGATAAAAAATAAAAAGAGACTTCTAACAATAATTTCAAAGGACATTGTCGCTATTATAGACCATTTCATGGAGTCGTCGCTCACTCGGTCGTCAAGCTAATCCCAGTTATAGAAATATTGTTAAAAGTAAAAGAGTGCTTAAGAAACTGTCTTAAGACTTTGGTGCAATGGTGAAAATGATGATGATGATGATGGTTTGTTTTCAGATTTTCATGAAAATAGTATGCATGAAATAATGTTAAAATGATTTTTGCTAGGCATAAATTCCTAAGTGTGATAAAATTTTGGATAATTCTTTAGGAATTATACCATCATTGCAAAATTGAAGGTTGACATAATGACATGAAATAATGAAAATGTGTTTGCTTTTTAAAAGCATAATTTGTGTAACAAAATGATTTAAGTCATATGGTTTTCATGATTTTTAATAAATGGGGAATAAAAATTGTTACGATGGTTTGCGCTAGGCATAGAATATGTAGGTATAGACTTATACCATCATCGCGAAAATCCAAAAAAGATAGTTTTATTGCATGGTTGATTTTTTTAATAAACAAAAAATATGAAAATGAGGACTTGCGCTAGGCATAAAATTCCAATTTTGGTTTTGGAACTATACCATCGTCGCGAAAGTCAACCAGATATATATGTTTTGATTGTATATTTTGAAAGAAATTTTTTGATTTTTCTATTATATAGTTGTCTTTATGGTAAACAACTGTACTTGATTTATTCCAAACAAGTTGCCAAAAATAATATTTCAAAGTATTTTGAAGACAAAAGTTAGATTTATAAGGAATCCCATGTGCATATGTGAATTCATTTCCGATCTTGATTTATCATAATGATACACAAAATCTCTCAAATACAAATGTGTGTGCAATTGCTTTGTGCATTTACCAGTTTTGAGCAAGATAATATGATACAAGTGATTTGAAGAAACCAAATAAGTGTTCATTAACCATGATGTAGATGCATATAACCATACTAGACTACTATGTAGGTCGGATTATCAAGAGCTAGCTAATCCATAAGCAGACATAGGTCTGTACAAAAGAAGGTCGCTAATGTGACAGACATATCACCACGCTAGGAGTTACCCAAGGCCAAGCAGGTTGGGCACAAACCACCTGTTATGGGGCTTACCTCACAGTTTTCGAATAATTGAGAATTCCAGGGATTCAAGCTCATCAACCCTTCTTTTCTTTTCAAAGGGTAGGGAAAGGGATTTTATTGCTTTCGCTTTTGCTTTCTTTTGCTTTTCTTTTGAACTTTGCTTGTTTTTCTTTTTGTATTTTTTGCTTGATTTTTGAGATAGTGCTTGAAATATTGCTGTAATGATATAAAATAACATTTTTCTTTTCTCTTTTTTTTCTTGAACTTTTCTTTTCTTTTTCTTTGCTAGGGATACTTGCTCGGATTAGCTGTAGAGCAAGGGATTTTTATTCTGGGTAGGGGTGAGCTTGTCCTTTTGCCAATTCTCAAAGATTCTAGACCATGTGCATGATAGGATAGCAGGGAAAACTTTTCGCTCAAGAAATCACATCTACTATGTAGCAAAACATGGAAATTACAAATATAATCATTTTATTGTGAAAAGATGTGCTTGGTTTAAGTAAATAACAAGATCAATTCTCTATGCTCAAACTTTATTTAATTGAATTTTGTGGACTTTGATATAAGAGAGATTAGTAATCATGCCAGATAAAATCAAGATATTTATTTTTGTGAGTGTGCAAGTGAGGGATTCCAAATAAATGCTAATTTATCAAAAATAATTTGAAACATATAACTGCAACATTTGTAAGAAAATATATATAAATACTTTTTGAGAAGTTTTTGAGAATATTGACTCTCTCTTTCTTCTTTATATTGTTTTGGTTTCGAAAGAGTCAAGCATATTGTTGTTTTTATATTTTTATCATTATTTTGATTTTTGGTTTTATTTTTGTTTTTGAGCAAAAAAATTTAACAAGTGCCATAAATAAATGCAACAAATAGTTTTGAAGATTTTTGATGATTATGAATGTTTTTGATGTTTTTGGATTTTTATAAATTTGAAAGAAATACAAGATAGTGATTTTGAACAAATATATACATGGATGAAATGACCAAATTTATGCATAGTAACGTTTAAGATGCAAAATATTCATGGGTTCTTTAAGTTCTTTACCATCTAAGGTAGATAATTTGTATGCTCCTGATTCAAATTTGGCAGTAATAATGTATGGTCCAAGCCAGTTGGGCTCAAATTTACCTTTAAGGTCCTTAGTTGCATTTGTATTTTTTTGATTTTCTTTTAAAACAAGGTCACCGATCTCAAAGGATCGATGACGAACTTTCTTAGCATATGATCTTTTAAGCTTGTTTTGGTAAGCACGGAGATGCTCCAAAGCATTGATGCATTTTTCATCTAGGAGTTCCAGCTGACTGAGTCTGCCAGCTCGATATTCATCTCCTACTTCGGTATCTTGAAGTAGCAGAGCCAAAGAAGGAACTTCCAATTCAAATGGAAAAACTGCTTCAGCACCATAAACCAAAACAAATGGTGAAGTTCCCGTGGGGGTTCGAACACTAGTTCGATAGGCCCACAAGGCTGGGTATAATTGAATGTGCCAGTCACGGCCAGTTTTATTGACCAATATTTTGAGAATTTTGATTAAGGTTTTGTTAGATGCTTCTGCTTGACCATTACCCTGAGGATAATAGGGAGTGGACCAACGATGTTGAATCTTATATTTTTGGCATAATTTTTTAACATCTTTATTTTTGAAACAAGTTCCATTGTCAGAGATGAGATTTGCAAGAATTCCGAACCTACAAATGATTTGATTAAAAATAAATTTAGAGACTTGTGTGCCAGTGCAGGAAGCTAAAGGCATAGCTTCGACCCACTTCGTGAAATACTCAGTGGCGGTTATGATGAACTTGTGTCCATCAGATGACACAGGATTGATTTTGCCAATAATGTCTAAACCCCATTTGGAAAAGGGCCAAGGAGATGAAATAGCCTACAGCTCTTGTGCAGGCGCATGGACAAGGTCAGCATGTTTCTGGCACTTGTCGCAATGGCGCACATACTCATGTGCATCCGTTTCCATGGTAGGCCAAAAGTATCCTATCCGAAGGAGCTTTTTAGCAATGACACTACCACTAAAGTGTCCTCCACAAGATCCATCGTGGGCTTCACTCAAGGCTGATTTAGACTCTTCTAAGTTTAAACATCTTAATAGGATACCTTCAAAAGATCTCCTATATAAAGTATTGCCAATTATTACAAATCGACTTGCTCGTCGACGTAATAACCGACGCTGGTTTCTATTAGAATTGGCGGGGAAAGTCCCATTTTGGAGAAAATCAAATATGTCCGTATACCAAGGTTCAGGAGTAGTTTCATTGATTAGAAACACATCCAAAGGCTCTAAGCATGACTTATTTGAAGCGGGTTCCTGGAGTCGATGAATAATGATAGTGGCATATTCGTCATCTAACTCCAAGGGCAGGAGAGATGCAACTGCGGCCATAGCATCAGCTGCACGGTTGCTAGTTCGAGGAATAGCTTCCAAGGTAACTTGATCAAATAAAGACATTAATTGTAAAACATAGGCCTTATATGGGCATAGTTTATCATCTCTGGTTTGATAAACTTCATTAATTTGGTTTATAACCAGTTGGGAATCACCAAAAACTAAAAGGTGTTTAATTTTTAGCGCTAGGGCAGCTCGTAATCCAAGGATTAGGGCTTCATACTCAGCAGTATTGTTGGTGCAAGCAAATGTCAATTTGAAGGACAGAGGAATAAGATGTTTTTGTGGGGATATTAAAATAATACCCGCACCAGCCCCACTCATGCATCGGGCTCCATCAAAGTATAAGGACCATTGTTCAATATGGTCTGCCTCTAATTGAAGGCATTCATCAGGAAATTCGATGATGAGGGGATGAGTAGATTCTAAGGGTGCAGCAGCTAATTGATCTGCTATGATTTGACCCTTAACAGACTTTTGTCCTATGAATGTGAGATCAAACTCGCTTAGAGCAAGAACCCACTTGGCTGTGCGACCCGATAAATAAGGTCGACTCATGAGATACCTTAAGGGATCGTATTTGGCAATGACATAAGTTTTTTGACTAAGCATATAGTGTCGTAATTTTTGCGTAGCAAACACGACGGCTAGACATAGTTTTTCTAATGTTGTGTAGCGGGTTTCATAACTGATGAAGGTTCGGCTAATGTAATAATTAGCACGTTCTCGCTTTTCATCATCAAGTTGAGCTAACATAGCTCCTAAGGGAGAATCTGAAGCTGAAATATATAGGAGAAATGGGCGATCAGGTTTAGGTGGTGAAAGCACAGGTGGATTAAGGAGGTATTGTTTGAGAAGTTCAAAAGCTTCTCTACATTCGGTGTCCCAATTAAAAGGGACATCCTTCTTAAGGAGTTTAAGAAAGGGACCAGTTTTGTCCGCCGACTTATCAATGAAGCGACGGATAGCTTGAAGCTTACCTTGTAAACTTCGTAACTCAGATATATTAGTAGGTGCGGGCATATCAGTGATGGCCGCAATCTTGAGAGGGTCGATTTCAATACCACGTAAAGAAACTAAAACCCCTAATAGTTTACCGGACTTAACTCCGAATATACATTTTGTTGGATTTAATCGAATAAGATATTCTCGTAATCGATTAAAAACTTTTCTCAAATCATCTAAATGATTATCTTCAATAATAGAGCGAGCTATAATATCATCTACATAATCATGTAGGATATCATGCATCATATCATGAAAAATATAGGTCATAGCTCGTTGATAAGTTGCACCTACGTTCTTTAAGCCAAATGGCATCACTTTCCAAGAAAAGGTACCCCAGGGGGTAATAAAGGTTGTTTTAGCCTGGTCTTCAGGAGCTATCCTGATCTGATTATAACCGGAGAATCCATCCATTAAGGACATCATCCCACTCCCGACAGTAAAGTCAATGATTTGATCCATGTTTGGAAGAGGAAAGTCATCTTTAGGGCATGCAACGTTAATATCTCTAAAATCTGTGCAAACCCTAACTTTGGTAGCTTCTTTCTTGGTGACTGGAACTACATTTGAGATCCATTCGGCATAATCAATAGCTTGTATAAAGATAACATTCAGGAGTTTTTCTAACTCCCCTTTGACTAGCAGAGCCACTTTGGGATGCATTTTTCTAAGTTTTTGTTTAACAGGTTTAGCATCCGGATGGACCACTAGATGATGCATGACTACGAAGGGTCTAGACCTGGCATATCTTCATATGTCCAAGCGAAGACATCTTCATACTCTTTAAGAAATGCAATGTATTGTTCTTGTTTTTCTTGACTTAATTCTGATCCAATATTGATTATGTGAGGATTGTCCTCAGTTCCAATATTAATTTTAATGACGTTTTCTACCTCCATGTGTAGATCTCTTTCAAAATTAGGTGGGGCGGGTGAAACGCCCAATTCTTGTAATTCTTGTAAGGTTAATTTAGATAATTCATCTTGAGGATTAGTGGCCTCAAGTTGGGCTATAGTTGGTATAGAACCATCAAAATAAAATCCATTGTGTAACATCTCTTCAACGGAGACATCATGGAAGATATCTCCTTCCAACTCTTCATCGAGGTCAGCAATCATTTCAGGGTAAGCTATGGATAGCATGTTGCATGAAAACGACTGATTTTTAAGAGGCAAATCAACATGCCTATCCAAATAATCTTGATAACACATGACGTGATCATCATCCTCAAAAGGAAAGGGTTGACCCTTACTAGGAAATAGGCCCACACCACAGCGGGCAAGCCACGGTTCTACCTCGAAAGGTTCTTTCATGCCATTTTGGAAAGGTCCCAAGCCTTTCCCTTTATATCCCATTTTAAGCATCATGGGTTTAGCTTTAATATAATCATTGGTAAAATAACACCGAGCATATCCCTCATGATGAGTTTTGATATTCCGAGGGATTCTTCCCCAGTCATATCCTTTATAAATGAAGGCACAACTCCCGACTTGGTAAGTACTTCCCATAGGTTGTGGGAGGCCCAAAGTACGAGGAGATGGCGGTAAATTATTTAAAAGAATTGAATCTTGCATGAAAGCATTTGTTTTTTCTGATATTAAGGTTGTGGATAAATCTGGTAAAAGTTCATCAGAAAGGGCATAAGATGTAGAAGGCTTATTACCTATATCTTTAGATGTGGAAGGTATGATAGATGTTTCTATAGGTTTTGAATTTATAGGGATAGAACTTGAAGGATTGGTTGTAGATTTAAGATCTTTTTGAGGTTCTAAAATGATTTGTTTAGAGGGTTGTTGATCTATATAGGAGGATGAAATTAATGGAGGGGAAATAGGTGAAGTTATGGGTGTGTGTTTCACAGTTTTAGATGAAAAATAAGAACTAGGATGTGTGGATGACAGAGCAGGGCAAAATTGCACTCCAACGGGTTCTGCCAAAGCACACATATCAAAAGGTCTAGGGTCACCATGGATAGTGACCAACTGATTTTTAAACTCAAATTTAACACATTGGTGTAAGGTTGATGGGACCGCTCGCATGGCGTTGATCCAAGGGCGACCCAAAAGTATATTGTACGATGTTGGGCAATGTACAATAAACACGGTTGTTTCTAGGGTTCTAGGACCAACTTGCAATGGGAGGGTAATAACTCCACACGTTTCTTGTGTTTCGTCATTAAAAGCTTTGATAATCATATCAGTTTTCTTCATTTCATCACTTCTAAAGCCAAATCGTTGGTAGAAGTCAAAAGTGCAAATGTTTAGAGATGAGCCATTATCAATCAAGACTCGTTTGACGACTACATCTCCAATTAGAGCAAGTAATGTATAAGGGATTATCCTTATGTAAACTGTGTTGTGGGATATCTTTACCTCGAAAGTCAATACAATCAATCTCTCGAGTGATGATAGTATTGGCCATAGCTTCGGGTTGAATGTTTTGAGGTACCATCATTTGGCTCAATGTAAGCATCAACTCATCCCTATGGGTGGGAGAGGATCTTAATAAATCTAAGAGGGAAATTCTGGCCGTAGTATTGGACAATTGCTCATTAATATTGTAAGGGGGTTTAGGTTGAACATTAGGAGCATGATTCCCTTTATTGGGGTTTTTCAAAACGAATGGAGCCGATCCATCGTTCTGGTTTGGTTCTTGTTGGGAATTTTGAGCTTGTTGTCGGGTGACGACTCCAATGGTACCTACAATGTTATAATGAAGACGCTGAACTGGTCTCGGTTGAGCATTGATGGCTTGTTCATTGGAAAGGAATATATTAGAAGAAGGTCGAGTAGTGACTCTTCTAGGAAATGGTTCTTCCGGAACCATAGCATCTGTGATGGGTTGAATAGGATCTGATTCATTTTCAGAACTATTCGATTGGTTTGAAGTAATGTCTAGTTCACTTTCACTATCCGATTCTATATCACTAGAATTCGAAGTTTGAAAATTATGTAAGGGCCCGGTCGTAACCAAGGATAAGGTTGTGTCAAATATTTGAGGATCCTGAATAGGTAATTGTCCGCTAATGGTTCCTACATATCGGGTAGGAGGGGGAACATTATGATGTTCGATTTGATTGGCTACCTCTTTACCATGTCGTGGTAAAGGGTGTTGAAATATGTCTAGAGTTTGATTGGCATTTTGATTTTGATTTTGGGGAACGGTCTTTTGAGTATTATTAGGAGGGTTTTGTTTAGGTTGGAAGGCTTGCACTTCCATTTCATTATTGTCAATCAAATCCTGTATTTTATGTTTCAACCTTTTACAAGCGTTGGTAGAATGTCCAGGTCCTCTATGGAAATCACAGTGTAAGTCAGCTCTGTATCCGGGTATAGTTGGATCAGGTTCCCGGATAGTTGGTAATTGGATCAAACCTCTTTCGAGTAATTGAGGTAAAATAGTTGATAAGGGTTGGTTTAATCTAGTGAATTCTCGAGGAGGCTTGTCAGGAGGTTTCAATATAAATTTTTTTGTTGTCTTTGTTGCATTGATATTAGCAACATTTTTGTTGTCAGTGACTCCGTCACCGACAACTTGTTTGTTTTTATATTGATTTCTGGATGTTTTCTCATCATCCTTCTTCCTAAGTTGGCCTCTCCTAATGAGGGCATCTTCTACTCTTCGAGCTAAATCTATAGCTTGATCGAAGGTAGTTAAGGTAGCGGTCGATAGCTCATAAGATATTTGTTCTTGTAAATTGTTGATGAAAATGTCCAACATTTCCCTATAAGGTAGCACAAAGTGCAGTTTTCCTGTCAATTGCCTCCATCTAGCTAAGAAATCGGCAAAACATTCATCTTTGTCTTGTTTTAAATTGTATAAATCTTTAATAGTTACATGCCTCTCGATGTAGGCACTAAATTGATGGACAAATGATTCCTCTGTTTCTTCGAAGTTTCTCAAAGAATGAGTGGGCAATTGATAGTACCACTCTAATGCCATTCCACCTAAACTTTTTGGGAACATTTTTAATAATAGCAAGTCATCATGCGATATGTCATGACATGCTATCCTAAACATGCGAAGATGCTCTATGGGATCTTCGGTTCCTTTATATATAGGCAGGATGGGCATGGGAAAATGCTTAGGGTATGGTTGAGCTACAACTATGGGATCCAAAGGTTGACTACATATCTCTCGATAATTATACGAGGGACGGTAGGGATCTATCTGGTCCATACGCGAAGCTAACTGTTTCACCATGGCTTCCAGATTACTAGTTTGCCCCCCATATTGATTTGGTAGGGCATTGACATGGGTTTTATGGGCATAGGATGGAGGAACATGAAGATTAGATGCCATGTTACTGTTGTGTAAAGTATTGGTAGGAAAAGTATTATGAAGGAATTTTGAAGTTGTATTATGATGTATTTCAGATTGTTGAAAATTTGTATTTGGCTTCGTTTTAGGTTTTTGTTTACTTGAAGCATATTGCTCAATAGTTTGGCGGAATAAAGTAGTGAAGGAAGGTTTCTTTTGTGTGGGAATGATTTTAGGTTGAATAACAAGTTCCTTAGGAGGTTGGATAGCCTGTTGTTTTGACATGTTTTGAATCATAGTGACCATATCCGTATTGGATGGTCCAGCCTTATCACTTTCTTGATCAATGAAAGATAAGGGATTAATGCGCACATCATACATATGTTCCAAAGCTGCCTGAGTGTCACTAATTTGCCCTTTATCAATACGAATTGCCACATTAAGGTCATCAATGTTATCACTGAGAAATTTCTTGAAATGATCTATGTTGTCAAAAGCAATAGTTCCATTTGGAGCTATTCTAGGGGATGAGGATCCATCCTCTTTAACACTTCCTTCTTGTTCCTTATCTTCACCTAGGTCATGTTCTGGTTGAACTAGAGTTTTTCCTTCCGAAGTTGGATCTTCAGGAAGGACATTTGGGTTTCTAGTTGTATCTTGTAACCAATCTTCTTCTTCTCCTAAAGTTTCTTTACCATTCCTAAGTTTAGGCATGGTGCTAAATTTTGATTTCAGCAAATATATATATATATATATATATATATATATATATATATATATATGCAACAAATTAAGAGGTATATATTTACTATATACCTACTACAATATTTGAAATGAAATGTTTAAGTTTTTGCTATGTTTTTTAGTTTTTTAGTTTTTTTTGTTTTTGAAATAATATTGTAAAGACAATCAACACAATAAATGCAAGAAATAAGACTGAAAGTAATAATCTAATTTTCTATAAATAATTTATAAATATCATTAATAGGCTCGAGTTGTTCAGGAGTCATGAAGTGTTCTTCTTCAAATTGAAAGTTTTCTTTTAAAAATTTGATGAAAAGAGCTATAGTGATATTATCTGTCTCAGATGCTGGTTGATAAAAGTAAAGCTCATGGCAATACTCTCGATATAGCACAGCTCGCGGAACTCTATTCCATATTTCCCTATCTCGTAAGAACAACCTCTTGGTCTTCTACACAACCTAGGAATCGGTGCACAATGGCTGCGTTCTCGAGGTATTCCTCGAAGGTGAACAATTCTGAAGATACTAGAGCTCTCCTATAAGCTAACCATCTATGGCAGGCTCTGAAGTTCATGATAAAAATAGTTATGTTGATGAGGATCCAGGATTCTATCTAGGACTAGCCTCTTGATTTGCTTAAGTTGTGTGGACCTAGATGAGATGAGACTAAGTCTTCTATCAAGTTCGTTCCACAGGAATTGATTTCTACTTGTTTCAGGCACATTAAGCATAGAATTGATTTCTACGGCTGCCAATTGGTTTTCTACATTTATAGTAACTGCTAATATTTTCTTAGGAGCTACCATCTAAACATGATTTTAAACTTTAAATGTTTTAAAATGCATCTATGTTTTAGTTGTTCTATTTTTTTTTTTTTCTTTGTTTTTGTTTTCAAAAGGTTATGATGCATTCACGTCGGGTTCACCAAAATGTATCGCTCCAAATTTTTCACACCCTTACCTTCAGGCTATAGGATCCGTGCCCGAAAGGAGGATGGGAAAAGGATGGTGCGGTACCTCGGACTGAGAGGACTTTGCGAAGGTCCCGCCTCTCAAGGGAGGTGTATTTTGATGATTTTTCGATGGATGGTGGGTTCACCAGGAAACATTTAATGGCAGTTTCCACGCCTAGGTTTGGAATGTGTTTTGATGTGTTCATTTTTAACCTTAAGCATTCATATCCTAGGTTTGGCCAAATGAATCTAAATTAATCTAAATGAAAGTGCAGATTTAATGAATACAGAAAACAGATTTAAAGACAAAAAACAGAGAAATTACTGAACATTAAAAGCAGAATACCTGATCCGGATGTCTGATGAAGATTCTGGTGTTTGAAGCAGTCAGGATCGTCTGGAATTCGACAGAATCGTCTGAGATCAGACAAGATCATCTGAGATCTGACGAATTCGTCAGAGACCTGCAAACAAAAAAATAGATGCAAAATACAAAGAATACAACAATGATAACAGAGGAAAATGACATAAAATAACAGCAGTGTTATCAAACTGAAACTTAGGCACAGAAACAGAAATAAATCATGCTAATTAGATGATAATTAGGATTTAATTATGCACTTAATCTAAATGGGTGAACTCCAAATGCAAAATAGTATAAAATACTGAATAAACTATCTAATTTGCAGAAGAAAACAGCAGAGAAAAGGTTGAGAAATGCAAACTTCAGGCACTGATTGCCTCAATGTGGACTGCAGTCGAGATCGTCTCGCATCAGTACGAAATCGTCTCTGATTCGACAGGATCGCCTCCGATCTGAACAGGTTCGTCGATGACGATGTATGCTTGCTCCGGCTGAAAAACAAGGTGGTACCTGCAACAAAATTGATATAGAACCAATGCAAAATAGAATTTGAGATGTTTTAACGTGTATACAGTCAGTTTACAGGGAATTTCAGCCAGGGGTTGGGAAGGGAAGGTCCTAGGGACTAAATAGGCTTAGGGGAGTAGTTAGGAGGTTGGAGATCATCCCTATTTGGGAGATCTCCAACGAGGGAGGGTCTCTAACGGCGCAGACACGCTTCTGCCCGGATTAGAGGCCCGTTGGAACAGAAGCTAATTTTGCAAAATCAGTTTTGCGACAAGATCGTCTGGACGTCCTAGCCCAGACGAAATCGTCATATCTGGGGCGATATCGTCTGATCGGCGACGATATCGTCAAACGGTCAAAACAACCTCTAAAAATGGCACGAAAAAGGGGGAAACGGATTACCCGACGGTTAACGGGCGGTTTGGGAGGTTAAATTTGAATTTAAATTATTTACTAAGGTGAATGTAATTATTATAATTTTATTGCGCCAATTTTAGGGTGCTACAGGGACTAACATAGGTAGGATTGAAATAGACCAAAAGATATTATAATGAGCTAGGAGACTAGAATGGGTCAAGTAAGTAATTAAAGGTTAGACCAAAGGGGGAATAAAATTGGCTAAAATAGGTAAAAATAGGTTGGGTGGGCTGTGATACGTAAAAATAATCTATATAGATTAAGGGTCAAAATGAGATGAAATGGGCCTAATGGGCTAGGGCAGGCCTAAGTGTTAGCTTTTGATGGGAGGTAGTACAACTACAAGATGAAGGATAACTAATCTAAGATAACTATAAAACTAATGGCATAAAAATATGTAGGAAAATTAAGAGATGAACATGTTCAAATAACTCCAAAATCTGCCATTAATGGGAATGATGAAAATAGTACAATGCTATATAATGGAGGACATGAACACTCCATGAACGTATATAAAAGAACTGCATTGTACCATACTGCACACTATATCTACTACACATTGTGTACTTACTATATCACTCTCCCTCCCTCTCATAATCATACTACTACACCTATGAGGCCTTTATATAGAAATATAGATTGTTTGGCCTTTACTCTACCTAGGACTCATGTACATGTGGACTACATGCACATTGACACTTGTGCATTTATTATAATACTTGAAGCCACTAACTAACTTTACTCTAAAGTAAACTCCTACTCTAGATATGCACTAAAGGTGGTACATTTACATGACCCAAATGATGTAATATACTCTAACACCCTCTGTATTCCATTATTTGGGTATTGAAGACTTTTAGTCTTCAATACGGATCTTTGTCTTGGTCCTGAAATTTGAGCTCTTTTTTGTCTTCTTTGTTTGAATTTGAATGAGTATCTTCATCTTGTTCAGGTTCTTCTTCATATTTTAGTTGTTCCCTCATCCTTTTAATTTTGAACCTTCCATTTCGTCTTCTGTTTTTATGATGTAGGTTCTTCATTCTCTTCAATCTGTTCCTCAAAAACTACATTAGTATTATTTTGAAACATAACAATATCTTGAATATTTGATATAATCCAATGCATATATATATATATATATATATATATATTTATTTATTTATTTATTTATTTATTTATTTATTTATTTATTTATTTATCTAGTAGCTTTAATATCATTTTGATGTGTAATAAGACACATATTAGCT
The DNA here is from genome assembly GCA_028583015.1 of Wollemia nobilis. Lineage (NCBI taxonomy): Eukaryota > Viridiplantae > Streptophyta > Pinopsida > Araucariales > Araucariaceae > Wollemia > Wollemia nobilis. The sequence goes on along the minus strand of JAQPPZ010014852.1, from coordinate 936,693 downwards.
CCATTTATGTATATGAATTCAACCATCCTTTTATTTTCTACTAACTTGGATACTTAAATGAGATTAGATGTTAATATGGGAACATACATTACATTATGTAGCAAAAAAATTAGAAATAATTTGCTAGGTGATACATACACATATCTTATTGCCATCTACAATTTTTAACTTGTAGCTATTAGTGACTTCAAGACAATCAAACCAGTGTAGATTTCCTGTCATGTGGTGACTTGCCCCTGAATCAATTTACCAAATGTCCTTTTCATTTTGACCTCTGAAATCATTTAAAGTAATTTTACATATATGATATGGTATATTGGATGGATTCTATTCTTGAGTTCTTTTGTGGTGTGTATTATGATGAAATGTGTCTCTAGCTACTTTATCCATTGCAATGTATGATAGGGTTCTTTCGATACTTTAGATCTATCTTATGTCTCCCTAGTGTATGACTTTATTTTGATAAAGACCTTTCTATAATTAGGTTTTGTAGAATTCCTTATGTCTCCCTAGTGATTCAAGTAAGCTATAAGCTTAATAAAGTGCTTAGTAAATAATAGTTCACTTTGAGCTGATTTTGTAAGGTTTTTAAATAACAATAATCAACTTCTATTTTACATTATCTCTCCCAATGAACTATGCACTTACTTTAAAATTCTCTATGGTTGAATTTATTTTGTCCCTTTAGTATAAATATGAGACAAGTGCAAGTTTATAATTCCAAATCCCTTAAGTAAATGAAGAACTTCCTTTTATATCCCTCAATGTCCAATAGTTTAATATTTCCAAATTCCAATAAACTATTTTGATGTAGTATACCTTATAACTCCCTAATTTGGAATATTAGAAAATATTAATATTTGCAATAATTGAGTTTTAACTTTCCAAGTATAAACCCTTGTATCTCCTATGGTATTTTATTACAAATATTAAACTATTTAAATATATAAACCTCCTTTAAATTTTCTCTCAAATATATGGTTGATTTTGCTATTATTTCAAAAGTAAATAATAAAAGGGATCCTCCTTATAACTCCTACTTAGTTATTTGCAAATATCTAGAAATTTATAATGTCTTCAACTTTTACTAAGATTGCTCTCTTACTTCTAAGGATGGTATTAATCAATTTCCAATACCTTATAGCTCCTATTTTAGATGAGAATATGCTTGTAGTGTATTACCTCCTTTCTACATACGTTGAACAAGCTTATTAGATGGTGGTGATGATTTCGAATTTAGTGCTAAATTCAACGCACTTCCACTACCTTGAATCGCATTAGTCTATGCTAGGTTTTACTTCAGCATGAGATGCTTGCTTTCTTATTCTTCACTCGATATTCTTTCCTTGAATGACACTTATGACATTGAGCATTTAATTATTTTCTCCAATGCAAGCTTATGATAGTCTTTGACTCTAAATAAAGATTACTTCTTCTTCCTTGACTTGGCTTGAATACGTTCTCCACTTCAATGTTGATTTTTGATTGTGCTTCCTTCCTTGAGCACACCTTTTAATGGTGGCTATAATAGTGCTAAATCCTTCTTCACGAATGTGACAAGAAGTATGAACATTGAGATTCCTTTCTTCCTTCCTTTGAGAAACACTTTTTTGCTTAGTGCAGGATTATAATCTTCTTGGTGAGCATTGAACGTCTTTATGCATTAGGGAAATGATGGAATATGTTTCATGAAACGAGCACCTTTCTTGAGCGTTAGAGATGAGAGGATAAAGATGCCCTTTGAACCAAGTGGCATAGTATTCCTTCCTCCTTCGAGACAAGTGTGAATTGCATGCGCACTCTCTCTTCAACATACCAAAGATGAATATTAAACCCTTCTTATTGCTTATTCATTTCAACCATTTTCTAGTTAGCTTCGCTTCTTGGAAAATAAGTGATTTCCTTTTTGCAAGCTATTTTGTTAAGGATGATGGTTGGCTCCAACTATGACAATCCAAGGGCGTTTGAGAGAAGGTTCTATGGAGCTCGAGTGGTAGAATGTAGTGCTTCTTCTTGGCTAAAGTATTGGATATTGAACCTTCTATTCTTCCTTTGTATTTTGCTTGCTATACGTTATTTCTTTTTTTACCTTCTACGTAAATGATGATAGCTCCTTTAGATAGATGATCCAAGCTATCTTTTATGTGTATTCTTGTAGGTATTCTTAAGTTCTCTTCTACATATATACCTTACAATATGATGACCTATAGACTTCCTATTCTTTGTTGGCTCCCTTATAAAGGTCTTTTTGCTTACATGTGGATGCTTTAATATGTGTTGGATAAGACGCTAAAAGTGGTATCTTTAGACACCCAAAAATCCCAACTTTATAAGCCCTCTATTTTTCTAGAAGTTTGCTCCTTAAACTTCTATGATATGACCACTTAGATACCATGCCTTGCTACCTATAATAGTGTCTTTAGGACACTTTTATTTTATCTTGTTAATGTTATATTTGAAGGACAAATCTGGTGCCAATGTAATGCAAGATTTTGTAATAGATTAGAGTTAGAAACTAAATTTTGCATTGAGTTTAAATGTTTCCTATTGAAGTTCTCCTAGGTTCTTAGATATGGTGGTTCTTAGAGGCTCTAATCTTTAAGAACAAGATGTAATGTATTTGTTAAGACTAACTTGGATAATATTAACACCAATGAATCCAAGATTTTAACAATGCAATTAATATGTTGGTTTTAATTTTACACTAATGTTCACTTTAACTAAAAAAACTTTTGTGAACTTGAATATTAACTATAGTGCAATAATAATCTCCCTTATAACTCCTGTAAATGAACCCCTCAATAATAACTTGAAATATGCACTAATTCTTACTGTAATATAAAAGTACTATTGGAGCCAAATTTGACTCAACATCAGATGCCCCTATTTTCAAATTTTTTGGCTTCAATAAGTTCACCAAATATTGTTGGTCTCTGTTGCATTCACTTCTAAAGAATTGGTTTTCTATTGTTTGATTATTAAAAACAGCTATAAAAATGTCCATCTTAATCAAGTATAAAGTCATGGGTAAAAATAAAAACTTAATTACCAGAATTAAGAGATCATTGGGTAAAAATAAGAGGAGCTAGGATAGTGAATTAAAATTTGATCTATGGGCTAACAGGTTGTCACTAAAGAGAAATACAAGTAGAACTCCTTACAAAATGGTAATGGAGAAAAAGCCCTATTGCCCCACAGAATATAAAAATTAGCACTTTCCTTGCTGTTACAAGACCATGAGAATCCTAATGCCTTACAGAAGAGATTAGACCAAATTATCCAGTTGCAATAACAAAGAAGAGAGATCGTAAATAGAATAATTGATCAGACTCAAAAAAAATTAAAATCATTTAACAAGAAAGCAAAAGGTGATGTAGTAATCTAATGGGATCCTAAAAATGATAAGCATGGTGAGAAAGGAAAACTTGAACCCAAGTATCTTGGTCCTTACCAAATAGCTCAATTTATTGGTCAAAACACTTACAGGTTGCAAACCTTGAAGGGAGAACTGATAAAAATCCCCATAAATGGTATACATCTCAAGATTTACAACCCCTGCTATGGGGTCGATAGGGATTAAATGCCCTAATATAAATAATAAAATAAAAAGAAAAATTAAAAAAAATCCAAAATAGAGTGCTATTCCTGTTAGTATGTTGTGTTGTTTGTTGTTTGTCATTCAAGTGTTTTTCTTACTGTTGTTTTGTCCTATTTTACTTTGTGTGATTTTAATTGTGTTATTTTTCATTATTATCATAGGATTATGAGTATTCCTTGTTGTTTAGTTCTCTAAAGACAAATAAGAGAAGAGGAAATCTATTTTAGATTTTTATGATGCTTACAACTTTCCAATTTGAATGTTCTATGTATTGTTGAACTAGCAAAATCTAGAATGTCATTGGTTGGGAGGGTGTTAAACCACTCCCTAGCATATTTTTCTAAAGTTTGCATAAACAACCTTAGGACTACATCTTCATGTTCAACCTCTAGACTATCCATTGCGTACAAGAAACTTTTAATATGGTCTTCTCTAGTAACTGCGTTATTTCCTTGAAACTTGGGAAGGTACTTATGTGCTTTGTTAGGTAGGGCATTTAAATTTGTAGGTAGAGCAAAATGCATGTATCTATTCGTTCTCCATAGTTGAACATTATTATATTGATTTACTTGAGCCATGATAACTGTAGGAATAATGGGATTTGGATTCACAATAAGTTGGCTGGGAAATTTCTATATAATCTAAAGGATTATTAACTATAGTATTACAATATACAGGGCTACAATATTGAGATGAATTAGATGTATTTTCTATAGCAAAATTGAAAACATCATCTATAGTAATATCGGTAGCAATAGTATTCTAAATTTTATTTTTCTTTACGTACTTTCTACTACTAAAGTAAGACCTATTCTCATAAATAGTACTCTTTAGAAGTGGGATCTTTTGACTGTGGGTAAATACTTCAGGATTTTTAAATTATGGAAATATCTCTTTATCGCTTTTCCTCGTGTGCACTAGCACGTTCTGCTCCTTCTTTCTCAATTTTTGATTTTTGAGTTTGATCAAACAGAGTCACCATCACAGGTAGTGCAAAAAGAACATAATGTATGATCAAGATTGTGCTATCTTTAACTCTCAGTCTCATAGGATATAGTTCTTGGGGGAATTTCAAAAAAAATAAGAAACATCAAGAACACTTCAAAAGATAATTGAAAATCATAGGAAAAATAAAATAAAGAACATAAAGACGTAAAAATCAAAATGCAAGTTCTTTATCCTAATTGGCCACCTACTTATTAAAATATAGTTGTTAAAAGAAAACTACTGATTAAGGGCTCCACTACCAGTCAAGCATCTATAGCCCTGGTGGAGATGCTATTGATCCCATCTGGTTTTACTCTACTACCATTCAAGCGTCTATAGCCCTGGTAGAGGTTTTCCAAGATATCTTAGATATTGACTCAATCTGCATTATTTTGATTTTCCTTCTCTTTTTGAGAAATATTTTGATAAAAGCAGATTGTGCAACGAGTGTGTCTGAATTGAGGATCAGTTTTTGGCTAAAAGAGAGCATGTAATGATTTTTAGCTCAACAATATTACCAAAGATAACTCTGTCCCCTGGACCCTAAAATTTCTTTTAATAATGTTTTTAAGGTGAGGTTTTATCATGATGGACCAACAACTCTGATTTTACTCTGTTTTGTTTCATATCATATGACAATTGCATGAACATTCAAATTTGAAAACTGTAAGCATCATCAAAATCTAAAATAGATTTCCTCTTCTCTTATTTGTCTTTAGAGAAATAAACAACAAGGAATACTCATCATCCTATGATAATCATGAAAAATAACACAATTAAAACCACACAAAGTAAAACAGAACAAAACAACAGTAAGAAAAACACTTGAATGACAAACAACAAACAACACAACATACTAACAAGAATAGCACTCTGTTTTTGGATTTTTTTTATTTTTCTTTTTATTTTATTATTTATCTTAGGGCATTTACTCCCTATTGACCCCATAGTAGGGGTTGTAAATCTTGATATGTATACCATTTATGGGGATTTTCATCAGTTCTCCCTCCAAGGTTTGCAACCTGTAAGTGTTTTCCAGGGAGTGGTTTAAGTGATCTTATGGATTCTTGGAAAATACTATGATATCATCCAGGTATACAACTACTATTTTGAACATTAATCCATTGAAGGTAAAGTCCATTGCTCTCTGAAAGGTAGCACCTGCATTCATCAGACCAAAAGATATTCTTAAATATTCAGATGTGCCACAAGGCGTAGTGAATGTTGTTTTATGTTTTTCTTCTGGATTAATCTGAATTTGATTGTATCCAAAAAATCCATCTAATAGGGACAATCTAGTTGAACCAACTACTGCTTGCAATAGTTGTTCCATATTGGGCAATGGGTAATTATATTTTAATGAACTCTTGTTTAAGTTTTTGAAATCTACACAAAGTCTAATATCACCATTCTTTTTCCTAACTGGTAGTAGATTGGATATCCAAGAAGAAAAACTTACTTTTCTGATTATTTTGGAGTCTACCAATTTTTGTACCTTTTGCATTATTGGGTGTAAATTTGGGTTGTACTTCCTCTATTTCTGTCTAAATGGTTTGGAATCTTCCTTAAAGGGTATTATGTGTGTCATTACATCCATTTTGAAGGTTTTAAGGTCTTCATAAGTCCAAGCAAAATGTTCCTTATTCTTCTTTAATAAATTGATGTATCCAGCCTTTTCTTTTGTAGGTAAGGCCATATCTACCTTCACTATTTTGGGTTCTTTCATTGTACCAATGTTAATGTCTTCAGATATTACTTCTCTACGTAAAGGCTTGTAAGCTTTGTCAAAATCATCAAATAGACTCTCTAGAGAAACCAATCCTTTGGGTATCCTATTTGTTTTCAATTGGATTACTTCTACTGGTTCTCCTATTTGGTCTTTTAGCTTGTCTTCATCCTTTTCATCACAGATTATATCTGCATATTGATTTTGCAGAGTCATAAAATCTTTAATGTCTACATCATCTTGAAAGACCTGTAGGTAAACTATGTTATCTGGCACAAAAGGCTTATAGACTGAAATAGTTGGGAATCTGTCCATATATTTTGTAGTTATCTCTGGATGATCTAGGCCTGAGGCATTCATAGCTAAAAGATCTGCAACATGATTTTGTTCTCTTGGAATAAATGAGATATTGAAAGCTAAGAATTTTTCAATTTCTTCCAACACCGCATTTTTATATTGCTTAAGCCTAGGATGCTTGGTCTGATATTTACCTTTGATTTGTTGTATAATAAGCTCTGCATCCCCTATTACAGTCAATATTTTAATGCCTAATTCTTTTGCTTTTCTTAACCCTAGCAATAAAGCTTCATATTCAGCAACATTATTGGTGCAAGGGAATTCTAGCCTATAAGGAATACCAAGGTAATTTCCCTTTATATCAGTCAAATAACACTCGCACCTGCTCCATATTATGACTTAGCTCCATAAAAAGACATGGTCCACATTTTTGGGTTAATACTCTATCTGATTCATCATCATCTACCATTTTCATAACTTTTGGATCCATGTTCTTTGCCTCTGGTACTTCCACCAGGAATGGGTTGTGCCATATGGAGTAAACTCCCATCCCTTTTTCTTCCACAAAGTTTACTAAGTTTATCATGGTTTCATCTATTTGCATTAACTCTATAGTGCTTGTTAAATGGTTCCCTTCGTAATATTATGTTTTCCTTATCTATTATTGGGATTGTAGCATAGGACCAATCCAGTTGGATTGAACCTCCCAGTTGTTTTGCCCAATGTCTACTAAGTAATAGTGAGAAGAATGGGTCAACATCAACTACTGCAACATCCATGACTATGCCCTTTTTGGGGTGTTGGTCCAAGAAAACTAACAATCCAGTTATCACCCCTACACAAGGAATTTGTCTGTTGTCCATTACAAAAACAAGGGCATAATCTCTTGTACAAATTAATCCCATTTGATCAGCTATTAATTTGGGCATGATATTATGTGAGGCTCCATTGTCTAACATGCAATTATGAATCACATACCTTTCTCCTTCATATGAATTATACCTTAATGATACATAGAAGGGTCTGATAGAGGATGGTGATCTTGTATCATGTTGATTTTGTCTAGCAACATGGCAAATTGGGTCTTCTTTTTGTTCCACTAGTCCAAATGCTCTACAAACTTATTCTCTGTATTGTTGAACTTTCATAAGTTCTCCAAATGTGATGTTAACTTTTTTCTTAGTAAGTTCTGATCCAACATCAAATTCTATCTTCTTTATATCTAGTGGTATGTTATTTTCTTCTTTGGGATTCTCCTCTTCTAATTCTATTACTTCAAGAGTAATATTTTTGAGGGTTTTATCAGTTTTCTCTTTATTGATATTCTTATTTGTGAAAGTTTGTTTTCTTGTTTCACTTGTAGAAGCTTTCTCTGTCTGGTCTGGGACAGTCCTGTTTCTTAAATTTAGAGTATTAGTAGCTTCTAATTCTTCAACTTCTTGAGCGGTGGGAATTGATTTACCTTGCTTCATTTTGTCATATCTTGACTCATGTGGTTTTTGCAAGATTTTAGTACCTTCAACTACAAAAATTTGAGGATGATGATTTGAAGAATACTTGTCCATATTTTCTTCAAACAACCTTTCTCTGGACTCATCTTCTAGAGACCAGCATGCATTAATTCTTATATCTTCCTCTGAATCATCATGTAAATCTACATTGCGTTGATCACTTAGGTGAATTCCACATGCATCAGGGTTATGAGGTGCATCACAAGTAGAGCAAAAATAGGGAAAACCTTATGCTACATTGGCAAATGGTATAGGGTTAGGAACATTATTCTGATCTCTGTCAGATTCTCTATTTTTCCAGTTATTGTTTCCATTATTCCTATTCCTATTTCCTTCTTCAGGGCCATTGTTGTTTCCCCAATTTCTATTGAAGTTTTTCTTAAAGGGAGGGTGATTATCAACATATGGTCATTCTATTTGTGATGTCTCACCATTATTACCATTGTTTCTCTCAATTCTTGCTAACCTATTGTTCATGGTATTGAACATCTCAGCCATTTGATTAGTCAATTTCTCCATTGGATCTATTTCAGTTCTTCTTTGTATATCAAATGCTACCCTTTTGGGTTTTCTCTTAGGTAGGTTAACTTCCAGAGAATAAGGCTTCATTTTTCCACTATCAAGCATGTTTCTTTCTATGTCCATTGCTTTCTCCATACAACTATCAATGGTAGTGGCTTGTTCCTACCTTAGCTCATAGTTAAACTCTCCTTGATTAGCATTATTATAGAAGCAAATGGACTGAATATCATTGGGCCTAAGGTTGGCAGGGATTTTGTTTCTAGTTTTTGAGAATCTTTTGTTAAAGTCATTGACAGCCTCATTTTATTTTTTCTTCATAGTGGCTAATTCAGTTAATAGAGCTTGTTCATTTTTTCTTTCACCATATTTCTTCAAAAAAATAGCTTCCATTTTAGTGAATTCTAAGATATCATTATCGGGAAGAGAATTGAACCATTCTCTAGCATTTTTTTCTAAATTTTGTAAAAACAGTCTTAAGATTACATCTTCATGTTCTACCTCTAGGCTATCCATTACATATAGGAAACTTTTGATATGATCGTCTCCAGTTACTACATTATTTCATAGGAATTTTGGAAGGTATTTGTGGGCTTTATTAGGCAAGGCATTAAGATTACCAAGTAAAACAAAATGCCTATATCTATTGGTTTTCCACAAATGAACATTAGCCTGATTTTGATTTTGTTGATTCACCTGGGCCATTGTTACTATAGAATTTAAATTTACAGCAATAATGCCTATAGGAATATGGGTTTGAGTGGCCTAAGAATAATCGAAAGAGTTATTTACCTCTATATTATATTCAACAGGACTATGGGACTGAGATGACTCTAATGTATTTTCTACAGTAGCATTTAAAAATTCATCTATAGTAATATCTACAGTAGCAGCATTTTGAATTCTAATTTTATTTACGTACTTTTTGCTACTAAAATATGATTTATTCTCGTATACAATACTCTTAAGAAGTGAGATTTTTTTGGTTATGGGTAAATATCTCTAGGTTCTCGAATTCTGAGAATAACTCCTTACTGCTTCTCCTGGTGTGTGCCAACACGCTCTGCTCCTTCTTTCTTGATTTTTGGTTTTTCGGTTTGTCCAGATAGAGTCACCAGCACGTCGATGCAGAAAGAACAGAATGTGTAATCAATATTACTTGATTCTTTTAACTCTTGGCCTCATAGGGGATAGCTCTTTAAATAAAATTCAAGAAAATCAAGAAACATAGAAACACTCCAAAATTCAATTGAAAACTACAGGTAAAATAAAATAAAGAACGTAATAAATCATGAAAACCAAGACGTAGGTTCTTTACTCTAACTTGGTCACGTTGATTAATAATATCATTAAAAAATATTATAATTAATTAGGTTAAACTTAAAATTGTTCTTTTTTCAGTTGATTAAATATCATGAAAGAAACTATTAAGAAGAATTTCTATCATCCTCGGCAATGGCACCAAAAAACTGTTGGAACCATTTCTTGCATCCATAAGGTTCGATTGTCATGCTACAAGAAATAATTTGAAACCAACGAGCTATTACAGGCTCTGGTCAACCTGCCTCTTTATTCTGATTAAAACAGATATTGCTAAAGAAAAACTACAAAATGGGTAAGGAAACCCCAACGGTAATTTATGAAAATACACGGATTACACGCTCCAGATTTAGAATTATACTATATGTATTAAAATGACCAAGCAATGAAAATAACCATTATAATACCTTATGTGGATCGATGCCTAGATTCATTGGGCTGTTATAGCAATTTAACAACGTTTGTAACATGAGAAAAAAATAAAGGGATTGAGATAGAATTGGCACTATCATATCCATTTGAATATCATAACAGATATAACAGTTGGCCAATGACAGAAACATACGTAACACATTCAAATAATGTAACACATTACATAGTAACACATAGTACCGAGACAAATAGTTAATAAGAATGAGACTCATAACTGTATTGATTTTACATAATATTATGCAGAGTGGGCAGGATGCCTTTTAACTCTATTTTTTCAAAGAAATATATCAACACAATAAAGAAACTTTGTTCAAATAATGTAACAAGTCTCTCCTAATCTCCTTGTTCCAATCTGGTAATAGTAGAGTCTTTGAACCTCAGGCTCAATAGGACTGGAAATAATCTCAGCTTCTTGAGTGCTTTCCTATCAAATCCTGCATAGTAAGGGGAGGAATAAGAAATGAGTAAGAAAATAGATATAGAAGGAGATACAATAGCACAACTAGCAGGGCACTCAAGTATACCTCTTAGCAAAAACAAATGGTGTCTTTATAGCTTTTGGTTCTTGAATCTATTATTCTCAGTCTAATATTGGCCCCAAACTTCTCATCATCTGGTTCGATCTTTTTATATGTTATCCAGGTATTATGATCCTGGATTTCTTATCGTGATTTTGCTTTTGGTTTGAAGGGAGTTCTCATACTGAATGGATTAGGTGATCTTTGTTTTTCTTCTTCTGTGCAGTTAAATAGAGATCTTGTACATATATATTATTTTTCATTTCCTACTTAACCTAGTCATTGGATTATAACACTTGAGGTTGACTTTGCTATAGTGAAATTCTGATGTGAGACAAAGGGTGCCTCGACGTGACGGTAAAGAGAAGATATGGAGTGTGGGTGGTAAACGAACATAATAGCATTGATAACAAGATGGATATGAGGGAGGAGGGAGTAATGGGAGTTGATTTGCTCAGTTGATGGTGGAGAGATAGTGCTATGTGGAGTGGACAGTGACGATGGCCGTAGGAGAATGCCTAGAAGGAGGAGGGCAGTGATAGGTAGGAGGAAGGACGAAATGGAAAACAAGATCTAGAAGCGCCTATATGGCACTTCCATAACTATATTCCATCGGAGTGAACCCTCTATAACTATATTTCGTTGAAGTGCTAAGTGTGCAACCTTTGATGAGCTGAAACAATGTCTCGATCTTCTTGCGCTTCTTACATCTTTTAAATATGTAGAATAGGAAATGATCACATTCATGTATCTTGCACTCCATTGCATTTTTGGATGGATCACCTTTTACCACCCCTATTTATAAATCGAGCAGACACATGCATGGTTTCTAGACCAGTTTATCTTGCCTCCTGCGTAGTACATGGTTGCACTTAGAGGATCTGATTTTATTCTTTTGTACAAAACTCGTCACTCGAACAGTCTGTATCATCCTTGCTTGGGTACAGTCCATGTGATTTTATTCGATAGTTTGCTTATATTGTCTCTTGGTTGCTACCTGAATTAGTCATTTCCCTTGGTCCTTTTGCTTGTATTTCTGATACGTCTTGTAGTGGCTGTTGTTTATCATAACTTACTCTTATTTAATTGGTTGTACCTGTTAGTGAATCACCACGTTAGTCCAACCTGTATTGTTATTGTATTACTCTTTTCCTATGGTTGTAGTCTATCAGCTTTGCACATGGGGGATCATGCCTATCAGATCCATCAACTGATAAAGATTATTGGATGGGGTTCGCATCATTCACTTGTGTTCGATACCTCCTGACCTGCAAAGATGTTAGCTCTATAATATGGAAGGTATATATTAACAGTGGTTATGCACATTATAAAGGATATTCTAACCTCTAATTGATTAGTCAATTAATGCTTTAGTAATAAGGATATGAACCTTTGTCTCAAAATTTAATCAAAGCTTTCACCCCCATTTGATATTTATTATTAGAGAGTAATCAAAATTACTAACCTTTGGTTAATACCTACCTTTTAATAACCAGATTACCTTGCTAATGATTTACCGTTCGATCAACCATACGATCCTGCACATTCGTCCGATTGTCTCTTAACGTCCAAGTAGATTGGTCATGCGCGACCATCAAATCTGGTCAGGATTCACCACTAACGTTGGATCTGGTAGATCTATGCTCTTTTTATTGGACCTCAATTTATTAGATAATCTCGTTTAAGCGCTATCATTGGATTTAAGTCGAAGATAGGCACGATTGTTCGATATTGGTAAAATAACACTTAGCTAATCAACCTTTAGGATATTATTCATTTTATTTAATCCAATCATTGTCATGGGATTTGGTATGAGCGCATCCATTGGATTGATCAACGATGTGTACTCTTGTCCTTTATGGGGCTTTGATTATATTGTGGTCATTAGATTTCGATAGACTGAGCGTGACCGTTTGATTATCCCACACTATTCCTTTTTTAACTAGTGTTGGTTTCGACAACGTGCTGCTGTTGGATCTCTCCTAGGAAGAACACGACCATAGATCACCTTTAACCTTTTGACTTGTCAACCTTTAATGGTTTCACAAAATCACAACCATCGGATCTAGGTGGGATCAAGTGCATCCATTGATTTTATATCTTTGATTCATATTTTGAACGAAGCACCGTCATTGGATCTTCCTAGATTGCACGCGACCATCGATCTTCATCGATTATTTCCCTAATGAGACCTCTCTTAATTTTAGTGTAACTCTTTTGGAGCGCGACTGTCAGATCGACCAAGCTCAAGCGCAACCATCAGATCTACTTGGATACGGGGGTATTTGACTTTGGCTTGGATGGGACCCTTTAATTGGTCGATTGCTTTGTGATGTGCGCTGTCGTTAGATCACCTTTAGTGATGGTGCGTCCATTGATATACCTCAGACCTGCACTTACTTTAAAACACAAGTGTGAGTAATATTTTAATCTAACCTTGGTGATTCATGGTAGAGCACAACCGTCGGATTGACTCTCGATCAAACATAACTGTAGATTTTCTGTAACCTGCGAGTTAGGTAACTAAAAAGTGCATGCTACTGATTTTTATTAACCTTGATTAAGCGAAAGGGGGATGATTAGTAATGTGTTAGGACCCTCGCTAAACATGATTAATATGATTAATCAAGTGTTGACTTGGTCTTGCCGCTCGATTTACTTTTATTTATCTAAAGCAAGCGCTACCATCGGATAGTCCCATGAAAGAGCACATCCGTTGATCTCCTTCAAATTTATGCATGATTTAAACATAATTTCATTATAATACCTTGGTTTACCTTGGTGGTTTATGGAAAACATGCATCCATTGGATCAATTTTTGATCAAGCACAGTCGTTGGATCTTTCGTGACCATTTTACCTAAGCTTTCAAACTTTGGACCGAGGTGCTTTATTAACACGAGCGCATCCATTCGATTTCTACTTATGAAGCGCTACCCTTAGATCTTGTAATCTGTAAGCTTGATAACTGAAAGGGGTGCAATAATATCTGATTAAACCGAAATGGGGTGATTAGTAATGTATTAAACCCTTGCTAATGCATGATTAATTCTAGTTTTACCTTTATGTTACCCGATACTCTTACCATTCCATTGTTTGATTTTTGACTTGAGCGCAACCGTCGGATCTCGATCAAGATTGGCGTAGCCATTGATTTCTTCCAATCTACGAGGTTAGTTACCAAGGGGTACTTGTTTTTAACCTTTGATTTAGTGAGAAAGGGGGTGATAAGCCAACATGTAAGACCCTCTCTAATCTCGTTTAACAATTTTAATTAATCTTTTGGCATTTAGCCCTTTTAATGAATCTTTTATGAGAGTGCGACCGTTCGATTGAATCTTAATCAAGTGTTGCCATCAGATTCACCCAATTAGCTCAATTTTTAACTTTTAGGGGGCACATACCCTTGAGGTTTAAATTATGATCTTCGTTCAAACCTTAGATTTTTTAACTTTGTAAACCATGGTGATTTCTTGTTAGGCCTCGAATTATCTCTTTTGGTCATGGGGTGTTAAAGGATTGACTCTTAGAGTGTGTGCATCCATCCAATAAAGGGAAATCTGGGTGCTACCCTTCGATCTCCTCAAGGTGTTTGATATTTAATGAAAAATAGGGGGAGGTGCATACCTTTGAACCATTAGCATTTGGCTTAAGACTTTGGGTTCTTGGACTTTAGACCATGGCGCTTACCTTGCTCTTTTAAATGATTTTATTAAAACTTTACTTTAGTGGAGAGGTGGGCTTGGCCCAAAAATGTTTATTTATACTCTTAGGTACCTTGGGACTTAGTAGTTTATTCTTTTGACTTAGGCTCTCCAATTTTGATTATTAAAATCATGACTCAGAAACCTTACTTTAAAACATCGGATATTTTTATGATTTTACCATGGTATTGGATGCTCAAATAATTTGACCTTAATGATTTTTTAGATGATAAAACAACGGTCATAAGATCAATCAGAAACAATATGGCTTAGGTTAATTTCAAATTTTCAAACATATGGAAGTTAACTTCTCAGATGAAAATGTAACAGAGGCAAGCAACTTTTGTTAATTTTATTGAAAACCAAAAATTTAAATTTGGGGGTTTTCATATATTGAGTCAATTTTAGCTCCAACAAGTCTTGTAGATTATAATACAGAGGTAAATAATTCTTCATATTATACCTAGGCCACCCATACCCATATCCTGGTAGGCATTGCTGCTATAAATTTGAATCCCATTATACCTACAGTAACAATGGCCCAGGAAAATTAGCAAAATTAGGCTAATGTTCATTTGTGGAAAACCAATAGATATAGTTCTTTTGTGTTACCTAGGAATTTAAATGCCTTACCTAGTAAAGACCACAAATACCTTCTAAAATTCCTAGGAAATAATGCAGTAACTGGAGATGATCACATCAAACGTTTCCTATATGCAATGGATAGCCTAAAGGTAGAACATGAAGATGTAGTCCTGAGACTATTTTTACAAAATTTAGAAACAAATGCTAGAGAATGGTTCAATTCTCTTCCTGATAATGATATCCTAGATTTCGCTAAAATGGAAGCTATTTTTCTAAAGAAATATGGGAAAAGAAAAAATGAACAATCTCTGTTAACTGAGTTAGCCACTATGAAGAAAAATGAAAATGAGGCAGTTAGTGATTTCAATAGAAGATTTTCCAAGACCAGAAAAAAATCCCTACCAACCTTAGGCCCAGTGATATTCAGTCTATTTGTTTTTATAAAAATGTTTTTCAAGGAGATTTTAACTATGAGCTAAGGCAAGAACAAGCCACCACCATTAATAGTTGTATGGAAAAAGCAATGGATATAGAAAGGAATGTGCTTGATAGTGGTAAGATGAAGCCTTACTCTCTGGAAGTCAATATACCTAAGAGAAAACCTAAAAGAGTAGCATTCGATATACAAAGAAGAACGAAAATAGATCCAATGGAGAAATTAACTAATCAAATGGTTGAGATGTTCAATAGCATGAACAACAGGTTAGCAATTATTGAGAGAAACAACAGTAATAACAGTGAGACATCACAAATAGAACGACCATGTTGATAATCGTCCTCCCTTTAAGAAAAATTTCAATATAAATTATGGAAACAATAATGGCCCTGAAGAAGGAAATAAGAATAAGAATAATGGAAACAATAGTTAGAAAAATAGAGAATCTGACAAAGATCAAAACAATGTTCCTAACCCAATACCATTTGCCAATGTAGAAAAAGGCTTTCCCTACTTTTGCTCTACTTGTGATGCACCTCATAACCCTGATGCATGTGGAATCCGCCTAAGTGATCAAAAAAATGTAGATCTGCATGATGATTCAAAAGAAGACATATGGATCAACGTCTACTGATATCTAGAAGATGAATCCAAATAAAG
Source organism: Wollemia nobilis (assembly GCA_028583015.1). NCBI lineage: Eukaryota > Viridiplantae > Streptophyta > Pinopsida > Araucariales > Araucariaceae > Wollemia > Wollemia nobilis. Next base: position 920,401 of record JAQPPZ010014852.1, on the reverse strand, counting down.
GTTATTTGAAGAAAATATGGATAAGTATTCTTCAAATAATCAGTGGGGTCGGGTTCTAAGCTTACAGATTTAGAGGTCCAGAGTGGTTCCATGTTGGAAACTACCTTGGTGGCTATGGTGGTGGATTTTGAGCCATCTGGACTAGTGTGTGTGGTTAGAGAGGTGGAAAACTAGTGGTTGTACTAGCAAGACTTGAAGGAACATAAAACACACCAGCTAATTGTGAAGATGTTACACTTGATGGGACATTCGGAGTAACTAACCTAGGGTGTTCTCCTAGCACTTGGGTGTCAAGTTCATAAAAATCAATGGGATCTTCTAGATTTTTGGCCTCAATCTTGTGATCATGAAGAAAGCTTTTGCTCACTTCACGGTCGAAGGCTTTTGGGTAGACCTAAGTCTCCATATGTTCTAATCATACAGTACAAAGGTGAAAATAAAACCTCAATACTATTGAAGGTGGAACCTTTTGAGAGTCCCATTAGGCATGCTAAAAATTGTTGGTCACGAATCTACCTAGTATAAAATCTACGTTTTGTGCTTCCTAGATCCGTGCAACATTGAAAGGCCAGAGGAAAGAAATGTCCTTCGTACCAATCTCTAGAGAGGGCTGGCTCTCTTTCTAATCTTATCTGATTTAAAGCTTAGGGTAACAAGAAAGAAATGGAGAAATACAACTATAATTCGAAAGTGTAGGATAGGGATAGACTAACAACCGAAATTCAAATCAAGCAATAGTTAGCATACAATAGAAATAAAAGCATAGGAACTACTTACAGTTTTGCAAAGACAACTTCCAAAGAGCATCTCAGTATTCACTCCCTCACTAGCAGATATTAAATTTAGATGTAAAATTTAAATGCAACAAATAATAGAGATAAATATATTCAAAAATGACATACAGAAAATCATCAAATGCAACACCATTCACAAAACCAGAAGTTGAATATTTTTCTATTGATGTAGAAAACTTAAAGTGTTTTTCTGTAGAGTGTCCATCCTCCTTTTCTTACATGAAAATAATTAGTATTTATAGAGGATTGTGCCTCTTTCATTTAATGCATATATAAACAAAATGTTGGTAGATCAAAAACCAATGTGAATAATTTCCTCATTGGCATCAATGATGTTCCAGTCAAAACATTCTTCATTGAAACAACGATTGTGCTTTGGTGGAAGAATCACATGGTAAATCGGCATGATTAAATGATGGAAAGTAGCCTTGATATGCATTGGGATGCAACAAATTTACCTAAATATCAAGAGCTTGGTCGTTGAACCTGTGTTACCCTTGTGCCTTGGAATTCAATTTTCACTATAAAATCCATTAAATATTAACTTTATTTTGAAAAGAGGTAAAGTCGGTAGGCGATGCATTGAAAATGAACAAGAAATTAGAACTTAATCCTACAAAAATCCTAGAACTGTCTTTACATTGCTTCAAGAATTAAATTCGCTCAATCCCAGGCTTTTCTCGAGAAGATCCACAAAAATGGCACTTTGGGAAGGAACATCTCTGGGAATAAATGCAAGAAATTGATTTCACCCAAAAATGGGGTGAAAAGCCTTTTTGGGGCCATAATGGATGACAATAGCAATTTTTTTTGTCTTTTTACTGACATCTTAGTGATTTTGCTCCTGAATACTTCTTCCTTTTATCATCTTCTTATACCCTAAAAAAACACCTTCATTTTCATTTGGAATTTACTTGTATTTTAATTCCATCATCGAAAAGGACAAAAATACGATTACAATTTGAATAGTAGAAAAATTAACTAATTTCACCCCCAAAGGAAGGCGACAAATAATTTTACCCCCTTTGGGAAGTGAAGCTGACTTTGATTGTTTTGCTTTAGGATGGGCACACATTTCAACCTTCTTTCGTCTGAAGTTCATTTGAAAATCTCAATTCACCCCTTGGAGGGGCGAAACTACATGGCGCCTCTCAATAGGGGCACCTTTGACTTCAACCATGCTCTTAGCTTCGCACCAAGCACTATTTTTTTTTCATCCCATCATGGGAAAAAACACCAAATGTATTGAAATAGGGCCCCATGATGTCAACCTTTTCCCTTGCCTTGAAAATGCACTTTACATTGCCTTTCACCCCAAAGAGGGGAAAAAATGAGTTTCACCCCTCACTTTGGGTGAAAATAACTTACTCCTTTTAATTTCCCTCTTGGATTGAGTTACGACTTTCACCCCTTTCTAGGGTGAAATCACTTTACAAGCAAAGCTTGGGGTGAAAACACTAAAATTTATTATTTTTCCTTATAATTCTATTGCCAATTCAAAACCAAGCACTTCTTCATTGCCTTTGCTTCATTTCGGGTGAAATCACCCTTTTGTTGTGCTTCACCTCTAAAAGGGGTGAAAAGGACTTTTACCCTTCACTAGGGGAAAAACTAATTTACTCTTCCATTTTTTGGCACTTTTCCTTTTACCAATTCCTCTGTTGACTCTTTTGCCCCTTAAAGCATTGTATAGCACATTCCTCCATTACAGATTGCTTCTATCTTCAATTTTTATTTATAGTAATATTATTTTGAAATCAAAAAGAGAAGAACAAAATAATAATAAAAACAATTACAACAAACTAGAAATGATTAAAACTATGGCATTTTTCATCAGTCATCCTTGAAAATTTTACAATCAAAATTTAATGTGGCAAAGTGACAAAACTGCCAATAAGACTTTGATATGGGAAAGGAACTTGAAGAGGACGTTGAAATAGAGGATTGAAGGATCTCTTTGTTCTCTTTGTTCTCTTCTTCCCTCCCCTTCCCTTTCTATTTCTCTTTTATTTTTTGGTTTGTCTTCCTGTTGGTGTTAGGTCCGTTTGGTCAGGAAAATTTCAAGTTTGTTTCCTTTTTTTTTTTTCTTGGATAGATTTTGCTATGGCATGTAAAAGGATTGGGACCCTTTCAAAACCCCTTCTTATACCTAATAAAAAAACATTACAATAATTTATCTTATTTGTTTGTAAATAGTGGAATATTCAATTAATAAAATATAACAAAATAAACTTTAAAAAATCATGTAAAAATAGAGAACAAAGAAATAATTTAGTATAAATATTTTATATATGCCATCAAATATTTATGGCAAATGCCATTTAAACTTTTATTTAAGCCACGTGAATATTTAAACTTTTATTAAGAATGCTATTATTAGCAACTAAAATTTGATGAAACGAAATAGAAAATAATATACATTAAAAGAGAATAAATACTTTATGCTTACTTAAGATATAATTTAATGAAAAATAGTTGATCTAATATATAAAGTATTTTAAATACTACAACCATGTCTTTGTCGGAACACACCCCGATATATCATTGGTGTTTCATTTCCACAACCTAAGTTCAAATCATGGGGAAGGAGGCCCATGTTGCTATACCCCTAGGAAGTGTGGCCCTAATTGTGCCACCCATTGTATTTCATGTTAGTTCAACCCACATTTCAAAAAAAAAAACTACAACCATGTATTTTTATTACTATACTTTATATTTTTAGATATTTTAATTAATCAATTTAGACAATTATGGTATGAACAAGAGGAGATTTTTTTAAACAATCTACATTACAGAGATAATTAAGTATTACATAGAAAAATAAATAAAATTAACTAATTTTTTCAAAGCTATATCTTAAAAATAAATATAATAGAACCAAATTTAAAAATTTGTTAAGTTAATGGTAATATAAAATGACATTAGCTTAACCTATTAGATTCCTCAACTTTCAAGGAGACTAAGGTTAGAATCTAGTCAAACTTAACATTCTTAATTATCAAACTTATTATAATACCACCATGTAATCGTGATGAAATAAGGTTGAGTCTTGTTTTAATTTTATATAGCCAATTTAAAATTAGTAATATAATGACACATTAAAAATATGAAGCTAAATTTTATTAAATAAATAAATATTTCTTAAAAAATTAATTACAATCATAGAATAAAATAATTTATTTATAAGGTTGAGTCTTGTTTTAATTTTATATAGCCAATTTAAAAATAGTAATAAAATGATACATTAAAAATATGAAGCTAAAGTTTATTAAATAAATAAATATTTCTTAAAAAATTAAATTACAATCATGGAACAAAACAATTTATTTCATCTTAAACTAAAAGTATTAACAATTTAGCATACCAATGATTTAGTGTGAATAATTTAAATTACAAAAGCAACTTACTAACAAAATAAAGAATGTGCAAAGCAAGTAAACATTATCTAGATAAAATATATTAAAAATATAAGATAAAAAATTGAGTGTATTAAAATGAAAAATATAATATAACCAAAATAAGGGCAATAGATTAATCCTTATGGTGTCATTAGTTTGACAATTGAAAAATGTATGTTTAAATAAGAAAATAAATAAATTCATAAAAGGTTTTGAAAGGGTCCCCAAACCTCTTACAAACCAACCGTAATTTTTAAAGAGAAACCAAAGTGAAATACAAAAGGGTTTAACCCCCAAAGAGAAAAGAAACCAAATACCCAAAGATACCAAGCTAAAAGAAACAAGATCCAGGAAATTCAAGAGAACCAAGAGATTTAGAGATGCGAATCCTGTAAAAGCAAGGATGAACCAAATAGAAATTTGAAAAATAGAATTAGGGATGGGAACATTCATTTCCTACCAAAATTAAACTAAAAATGATAATTTCAAATTTAAAAAAATAGACCTTCCCAAATAGGAACTCTATTTTTTTAATCTTATTTCTATATCAAGCTCACAAGATCATTCCTAACAAGTTTTGGCTAATAATTTATAAATAGGGTGCTTGTACCAAATCAGCACCTTGATCCCAAAGATCTTTTTGCCCCACTAGATTAGATTCATAAGACCCACTGTGGGAAGAACCTAGAATCCACACAATCTTTCATCCAACATCTTAGCACACCTGTAGAAAAAGTCAATGTAACCACATAGCCGAGTAGCCATACTCTACAACCTCTTGAGGATGTCACTCCAAAGGGTAGAAATTGTTCAAAATCCTATATTCACTTCTCCAACCAAGTTCCCACAAAAATTTGGTTAAAAAATTAAACTTTCTTTTTTCCCATCCAAACCAAAAATCAAAATTTTGGAACTACTCTAGATATTGAAATCCTACAATAGATATCTAGGAGGGAAATCCAAAACTAAGTTGAACTTTTCTCACCCAACATTTTGAAAAGAGCCAAAACCACTAAGCACCCAAAATTTTGAAGACAACAAATATTTCACTTGGATCAACAATCAACATTTAGATTGTGTTCCTACCCAACACAAAAGCTTCAAGAAACAAAGTCTATAAGGACCTGAGAAGACTAAAAAATACAAGATCCTTGGTTATAGTTAAAACACATCTAAGACTAGCAAAAAGAAAACATAAAGTTGAATATATGTTTACATCTATGCTCAAATCCAATATCCTGACTAGGACAAGGATCACATTAGATTCTGAGTGCTCCAGGCCAAAAGTCTACACAAACCTTTCTAGATATACTAAAGGACCCAAGTTTTTAGACAAGAAAAGTCTAGGATCAATGACCAAACATCTAATGGTCAGATATCCTCTCACAACTAAACAAACCCTAGAAAAGGATTTTCTTTTAGGATTAGAAAAGGCCAAGAATATATTAATTGGAACTATAGTCATAAGAACATCATACGCAGCCAAAGAAATCCTAAAACAAAACCTACCCAAACCAAGTTTTCTCTCCAAGAAAATCATAAAGAAAAACCCCAAGAAATAGGGTACACCAAAAGCAAAAATAAGGATACAATCAGAGTATTATTGTAGAGGATGGTCTCTTTGAGTGGAGAAGAAACCCCTACCATAAAAATATAATCTACTACACCCATCTATCCAACCACATCTCACCCAATTGCTTCGACTCAGCCTACCACAACAACACCACCTTCTGACTGCCCAACCACCTAACACTGCAAAAACCAAAGGATTTGGGGGATCCAAGGGATTTAGATTCATTCCAATCCCAATCAAAACCAGACCATTCAACACACCTGAACTAACACCTCTCCTGATCCCTCTCCAGATCTCATGCTCATCAACATTTCATTCAAAAGAAAATTTTTATTTATTTTGAATTATCATTTTTCTTTAAAATTTTTATATATTATCCATTTTCACTTTGTATTTCATTTTTTTTGTATTTCATTTATTTTTCATTTTAAGGTCTTATCTGTTATCTATTATCTTGTTTAATATGATATAATAAACACTTTTTTTTAGTTTAAAAACATTTCTTTCATTTAATAGTCAAGCCATTAACATAGGCTATGTTCAATTTAACATCGATTTCATATATGTTGAAAGTTATCCAAAATATTTTATGGCATCAATTTTCTCTATATTTGTATATATAATATAATAGATTTGATATTTCAAATATTTTAAATAATTTTTAGATCATATCAAATTAATATTAAAACTCATCTATGTTAATAATATAAATACTTCATATTAAAACATGTTTCATTGCTAGTAAAATATTTGACACGAGTCTTGGGGTAGCGTAATAGTTTAGGCTTTGGTTCTTCTTTGGGAGGTTCAAGGTTCAAACCATGGCATGGACGACTGTGTGAGGGGGTGGGTGTGTGTATGGTTGTATGTTTGATCCCTATTGATAAGCTCAACTCTCACCCTTATCAAAGATCATGGTTGGGATGGGAATGCCTAACCCATAGCATCAATCATAGCGGTTTCTCACACTAATCTCAATAAAAAATAATAATTAACATGAAAATATTTTATAAATTTTTTATTCTAGAATTTAATTGAAATACTTATTTTATCTTTATACATAAATCATTAATTTTATTTAATGGTTTTAATTGTATAGGTTTTTTAATGTTTTTTTTTTATATTTTTTCTTATATGTTCCTTTAGTTATTTAATTATATATATGATTCTAATATCATAAAACTTTAGTTTTTCTAGAGCAACTACAAATTTAAGTAATAATTTTGTATATTTTTTACAAGATGAATGTTTGGATGATCACTTTATTTATGTATTTTTTATTTATAACGTAAAAAAAAAAAAAAAAATTATAGATATAATGTATTTTATATATATATATATTTATATTGGTTTATTATATCTTTCTAAATTACTATAATAAAAATTAATTTATATAAATTTTATATTTATTAATTCTAAAATTTTAATTAAAATGATGATAAGGGGTGAGCCAAGAGTGAGGGTGAGGAATAAGCATGAAGTAGGAAGCAAAGTGCAGGTAAGGAGTAAGCAGCACTTCTTGTTTTAGATTTTATGAGAAACTCAAAAACTAAAGAATTCATGTGAAGAAAATCTAGGTAACATGAAAAGAAATTCATTTTTAAACATCCTTATAGGATGTAAGGATGCCCTAGTTAGCAATAAGAAGAAGAGTTAATCTATGGCAAACCTTATCCAAGTAGTAGATACTACACTAGAATGGATATCAAGGATGGGGTGTTTGAGCATCTTAAATTGGTTCTTAAAACTAGAGGGTCAAGATATAAGTTCCATGGATACTAGCCAAATTTTTCTAAGATTCAAAATTGAATCAAGTAAAAGTGGGGATTGAATTCAAAATACTCCATGATTTTTCTTCTAAAAGGATTTTTCCTTGGTATCTCCTCCAATTTAGAAAGAAGAGATAAAATAATGGAAGTCCTTGGTTTTGGGGAAAATTTACATTGTATTTGAGACCATAAAGTAAGAATTTTCTTTGGAGATGAAGACTATTAAAATAATTCTGGTGTGGATTGGGTTTTTTGGATTTATCAACTCATAGATAAGGAAATTTTGAAGAATATGAGCAATGCTCTGGGTGAGTTCATCTAGGAGAGACCAACTACTAAGGAAAGAAGAAATGTTGTATACACTTGAATATGGGTTGCTATGAATATTTCAAAATCTTTACCATAGTTTATTAGAATTAAATCTGAATCAAGAGAATGAGATAAGCAAGAGGATTATGAAAACATTTCATTCAGATGTCACAAATATATGAAACTAAACACACGGAAAGAAATTGTAAAGTGAAAATGATGGTGAAAGAGATGGAAAATTTTGGGTAAGAGGTAAACTTCAATCTAAAATAAGGAGATCATATCATAGGAGAATTTGGATCAAATCAAGGATTATTTACTCCTAATAAAGTGGTAAGACAAACTCCTCTACATCATAAAATGACAAAGGCCATTATAGTTCACTTGAATAAACCATTAGAATAATAGAATGACACAAGGAATCAAAAAGTACAATGAACAAGTTTAAATATAGGAGTTAAAGGTGTAAAGAAATATGAGGACAAAAATTTTAAAGCAAATAAGGTGAGGGAGGTCAAGGTTAATCTAGGCAAGTCATCTTCATTTTTCTCAAGTAGCATAAAATCTTCTCTTCGCAATAAAAATAAAAGTAGCATAGAGTGTATCCATTGCATTTTAGGGTTTTAAGAGCAGCATAACAAATAAAAGCATATGGAGGATATCCAAAGATATTTAGATTTAATAAGACAACATACGAAAGTATTGACTATGGAAAATCATTCATGTACTTTAGGTTTTTTGAGGCAACATAAAGAAGAAATTGTTTACGAGGTCATTCTTTGTATTTTAGATTTTTTAGGCTAACATAAATAGTTTGAAGGTAAGTCTCATTACGAATCATATGGAAAAATAGAAGAGCTTGTTCAACATAAAAGTGTTAGTGGGAATGGAAAAAGAGAGGAAGACCACCAAAGGATGAAAAAGAGAAAAATAAACTAAAAGAATATTGATCTGGGAAGCCAAATAAAATTATTACAAGTGTCAACAAGAAGTGGGGCTAATTCCACTAATAAAAATAAAAAGTGATGATGATGAAAGTGATATCATGTAATATTAAGGTTATAAATAAGACCCCTTAAAAATAGTTATTAACAAATTAATAGGTTGTTATTATCTTGAGTCTATTGTAAACAAGGAATAAAATTAAATAGTGATGAATGTAAGGATGATTTTAAAATGATTTTGGATATGATGTAAGGATTATAGTAGTTACTTCAATAGGATATTTAGGTGGTATTGAGACAATATGGGACAAATGCAAATGGGATGGGTAAATGTTATAAGCAAAATCAAATTTGGTTATTAGACTATTTTGCAAGAAAGAGGAAAATATCAATGTTGGGGTTATAAATGCATATGCTCCAACTATAGTTACTTCTCATGAAACATGTTGGAAGGACCTTAGTATATTTTTATCAAACGCAATGATGATTCATAATTGTGATCTATGGATTCTTGGGGTGATTTCAACACTATTTTGTCTCCTTTATAAAAGAAGGTTGGTACTCCTAGATGATCCAAATCAATGTAAAATTTTGCTTCATTTGTCAATTCAAATGGCCTTTGGTATGTTATTCCTTCCAGTTTTAAAAATACATGGGATAATATATGCATTGGTCAAACTCGTGTAGAAAAATATTAGATAATTGTGTTACCCAATACATAGTTGTAAACTAAGCATACTATCTCTTCAAGTATTTTATCACAAATAGGATTGGATCACAAAACCATACTTTTGACTTGTGATTTACCTAATAATTGTCATCTAAATCCATTTCACTTCCCATATTTGTGGTTCCAAGAACTCAATTTCCTCCAAATGGTTATGTTATGGTGGGATGAAGAAAATTTTGAAGAATCAAATTTGTAAGGTTTATTCAAAAGATAAATATTAAAGGAGAAAATGAAGATTTGGAATGCCAAACCTTTTGGTAGCATTTATAAATAAATAAATAAAAAGAAATTAAATCCAAACTCAAAATTCACATGAGATGGTAGAAATCAATGGAATGGATTAATTCTTATGTGAAATAAAAATAATTGCTTTCTTATTATCATAACACATCGAAAAAGGAGTTGTATTGGATCCAAAAATATAGAAAAATATGGCTTAAGGAAGGAAATAGAAATACTATTTTTTTTTATACTACAACAAAATCATATTTTTATTTTCATCACATCAAAAATATTTTTACTCTAGATGGAAGAAATATTGGTGAAGAAGAATATATAAGGAAGGAAGCAAATAACTATTTCAAAAATATTTTGTTAGATTTTAGGCAAGATAAGGAGGCACAAGATAATATTTTGTAAACTATTCCATGAATTATCACATAGGGAAACAATGAAATCTTGATAAAGAAGATATCGATGGAGGAGCTACATGAAGCAGTTTTCTCTTTCCATCCTAACAAGGCACCTAACCTTGATGTATTTCTTATAATTTTCTTTCAAATATTCTAGGATTTATTGAAGAGTGATTTGTTAGTTGTAGTTGAAGAGGCCCTAAAAAGGAAGGATACAATAAGTGATATCAATGACACTTTTATTACATTGACTCTTAAGAAAGAAAAGATAAAATATTTTGATAATTTTTATCTAAGAATCCTTTATAATTATCTATAAGATCATTTCAAAAATTATGGCAAATAGGTTGAAAGACATTCTAGATGGTGTTATCTCATAGGAACAAGATGGTCTTGTTTATCATAATTTTTTTTTATGGTATAAACATTGCATAGGAGGTATACATTCTCTTCATTCCATGAAAAAACTATGTATGCTTATGAAATTATACTTGAATAAAGTATATGATAGGGTTTCTTGGAGTTTTCTATATGATATTCTCAAAACGTTTGGTTTTGATCATTGTTGGTATGAATTGATTAAATATTGTTATAGCATTTAAAAATATTTGATAAATAGTTCTCCTAATGGTTACTTTAATATATCTTGTGAAATATACCAAGGTGATCCACTATCTCCTTATCTATTCATTATTCTTATGGAATCATTAGGGAGAGCTTTATCAAAGGATAAAATAGAAGGAACAATCAAAGGTATTTAGGTTGTAAAAATGATTCCTTCAAATCTCATTTGCAATTTGTTGATGATACTTTTATTTTGGGATGTTATGAGAAGACTACTATATAGTTGGTAATACTACAAAATATAGGATTTTTTAATTAGCACTACCCTATATTTACAATGAATTATTATGGATTTTTTAGGGTTTAAAATCAAAAAGCTTCCATCAACCTACTTGACATACCTTTTGTATTATAAACTAAATAAAAAGAGGCTTTGTATATCTTGTTTGAATAGAATTAAAGCTTGTTTGATAGGTTGGAAAGGTAAGTTCTTAACCATGACAAGAAGACTACAACTCATAAGACTATATCGTAATCCATCCCTATTTATATGATTTCAATTTCAAGATTACCAGTAGGTATAGCATCAAAAATTAGTAAATGAAAGAGATTTAATTTGTAAAGGATGCAAGGAAAATTTTAGATTCCCTCTTTGTAAGTGGAATAGGATTTGTAAAGGAAAGAATATTAGAGGATCAAGTTTACTAAATAGCATACTTATGGGTTTGGCCTTAGGGAAAAATCTTAGGTAGATATTAATTATAGATCAAGGAAAGAATTAGGCAAAAAATTTAATTCAAAAATATATGGTTCTTTTGATAAAATGATATTATTTAGTGAAAGAACCCTACCCTAAGGATAATCAACATGGAACTTCATATTAGATCATTTTTAATTGATCAATAAACATATTATATGGTCAATAAATAAGGGGAATTATGCAATTGTTTTTTCTAATGCTTGCTTGAAACCTTATCCTCTTATCATTGACTCAAAATAGTGACCATTGGCTCATGCATGCCTAATGTGTAAAGGTTCAAAGATCAAAGACTATATTAATATGGAAAACAACTCCAAATCATATATTTCTATTAGTGAAAGAGAGGAACTCAAATAAATTGTAGATGACTTCAAGAGTTTTACTTGCTAAATTTTACAAAAAAGAATGAGTTGGTATGGAATATATCAAAATATGGTGGATACTTAGTCAAGTTGGGATATGAGGATTTAGAGCAATCAAAATTAATTACTCCTAAAGATTTCCCTTGAAGAATATATAATCACTTGAGGCTCTTCCTAAGGTCTTAGCATTCCTTTAGTTAGCAAAAGTAAGATTCTTACAAGAGAAACTCTACAAAGAATAAGATATTATGGATCTTTTAGATGAGCCTTGTGTGAGAAAGATTTAGAAACATCAAATCATTTAATTCTTGACTGTCCCTTTGCTCACACCATTCAGGTTTAATTTTTTTTAAATATGAAAATATATTGGGTAGCTCCATCAATATTAAAAGAGTTGATACAATGTTGGATTAATTATTTCAAAGCCAAAACATTATGTATTTTTTGGAGGATTGGTATTGTCATTATTTTTTAGAATTTATGGCTTGAAAGGATCAATGGAATTTTTAAAAGTAAATCTCAAAATCATGCCCAAGTTTGGAAGCATATTATTGCCTCTCTTATAGAATTTTTATAGATATGGTGCTCATCATTGGAAGTATCAAGTATGATAAAAGAGGTGCTAACAACTTAGTTATAGGCTTTGAACATACATGGAAGAGTTATTTGCAATAATGACATTAAAAAAAATGATCTACTTTGATCTAGAGTAAAATAGAAATATCTAGAAATTGGGTTTATCAAAATTAATTTTGATGGTGCTTCTAAAATAAATCTAGGGAAATTTGATGGAGGTGGTGCTTTTCAAAACAATAAAGGCAAATTTCTCCTCACTTGCATAGAATCATATGGACCTTATACTACAACTATACAAAATCTAAGGAACTTTTTATAGAGATTAAAATCACAATAGAAAAAAGATGGAAATATATTTCAATTGAGGAGGATTCACAAATCCTCGTTAATGCTATCAATAAAACTAGATGTTTTGATTGGATAAAAACTAATATTATTGCTAATGTTCATTGTATATTTATTTAAGACAATATTTTGGAAATGTGAGCATATTTATAGAGAAGGAAATCAGGTAGCAGATAATTAAACTAATCGTAGTGTTGATCTTCATCTTGGAGAAATTCAAATTTTACAAGGAAACTGGACAAGTGATATTTTATCTCTTAATCAAAATAATATCATTGAGTTGAATGTGGAAACATAACACTTTGAGGAAGTTTAAAAATATATTTGATAGAAATATAATCAATAAATAAATATACATATATATGATAAAATGATATGATGGCTATGATTTAATTGACCTAACAATAAAGATAGTATTTTTATATTTTGATAAGAATGACCTTAATAGAAATTGCATATAGTCTATTTATTTATTTATTATATAATATTTTTTGAATTCACATGGTGGAATCGGTAGCTACCATGAATTTGGGCAAGTTGTCCAGCTTTTATGGCCGCCACAGTATTCTGCGTTGTCTACTTAGGAAGTCGTCATAGTATTTTGTGTTGTCTGCCTAGGAAGCCGCCACATAATTCTTTACGCAGTCCGCCCCTATAACCACCATGCCACAATCATTTTGAACCTTTTACGTCATTGAAAGCACCAAGAAAGAGACAAGCGTTCAGTCTGACAAGGCCCGAGATTTGAACCTTAAACCTCTGCCCCTCTTACGGGATTTTGTCGAACCAATTGGTCTACACCTCCAACCTATATATATAATATTAATTATGTTATTTAAGTGAATAATTAAAATAATCATTAAATTTATATATACAAAAACAAAATAAAACTTGTACATCTTGTTCACTATATGGATCAAGAAATAATTTTTTTTTGAATATTTATTATTCAAGCTTCTTCATAAATGGTCAGTCATTACAATCTCAACAATTAAATACCTCACTTGAAAAATAAATTATCAATTAAAAAAATCAAGATATTAAAATAAAATAATGTGATCAAAATGTTAATTTATATATTAAACTCATCATTTTTGGAAATTCCACATTTATTATACCTCAAGATAAATGAATTTTAGCATGACTTAGTTTTCCTGTATGTTGAACCTCATATTAAAATAAAATAATGTGATCAAAATGTTAATTTATATGTTAAACTCATCATTTTTGGAAATTCCACATTTATTATACCTCAAGATAAATGAATTTTAGCGTGACTTAGTTTTCATGTATGTTGAACCTCAACATTATTAGGTGGGGGAAAATAAATAGTTCTGACTTTGGCAAGTTTTGCAATTGATTAGAAAAGGAGGATTTCCCGTTAATTCTACCAAAATATTTATTTTTTCTCCATATCGACCATTCTAATATGCACTCCCCTTGTGGTATCTAGTTAATAAGAATATGTAAACTCGTATTTTATATATGAATTTTTATTGGTAGGACTTAAATGGAACAAAAGCCTTATCCTAATGTATATTATTTGGTGAAAATTATGATATTAGTGAATTTATACTTATTTGCAAATTCAGATTATTAGGATGGCTAATTATAACATTGTAAATAAATTGTTGGTAATTCAATGTGGAGGACAACAATAAAGTAAATGTAAAAATTAGGTTGATAAGTAAAAGAAGTTATATAATAATACCATCATCCTATCTAATAATTATTAAAAATATATGATGAGGGATTTGATAGAGGAAAAATAAATTCATATAGGGAGATTTCATAAATATAGTGAAAATATAACAAAGTTTTTGGATTTCAAAAAATTTGAAATCTATTAATTAAAAATAATATAGTTATATATTCTCCACTATAGTAATTAATATATTTTACTAAACAAAAGTTATTAATGGTGGTATTTTTATATTATTAGTTGTCTTTTTTTGTTAAACTTAAGATATATGTAAAGAGTTCAAAAACTAAGGAATTAAAACCAATCTTCTTTAGTTCATACATAAATATAGAAGATAAAAAGTGATAAACATAAGATAGATTTGAAAGTATTCTTATTTGATTAAAAAATTAGTCTTAATTTATTTAATGTCAAACTGCTTCCAAAAACATCAATGCTTGTCTTTAATCAGTGTGGGTTTTTAGTAATTTAGAAAACATTCATAAGTACCTCATCATAACTTTTGAAACAAAAGTTATTTTCATTAGATGTTCAAATGTAATGAAATGAAAATCAAAAAGATCAAACCAGCTAAAAATTCCCTTCAAACTACTATAAATAACATTACAAAGTATAGATTTACTAGATATCAACTTCCTTGATGAAGATCTTTGGTTCTTGAGGTGATAAGAATAGGGAAGATAATTATCAAACTGTAACTATTCTGGATAGTGAGAAATGACCATCAAGCAAATTTCTAGATAGATGCTTGGGATGGTTCACCTACACTATCTCAACAATTTCTAAAATAGCGAGACCTCATGGAACAACTCCATAGTCAAGGATGGATAAACATATCACACTATTATAAAAAATATGGAGAAAAGAATTAAGAGAATAGAGTACGAATTCTAGTAAGGTATTTGTCAATTCTAGCAACAAAGGCTATCAAGGAGGCTATTCATCAAGTTCCTAGAAGTTGGTCTCTATCTTGGTCAAAAAACAAAGATAGGCTAGGATGGAAATTACATTCTAAAAATGTGTATACTACAACTCTTGGATAATCATGCCTTATTCAACATGGGGAAAATTTACTCAATAATATCTTCAACCAAATTTAGAAACTTTATCTTGGCCTAAAGTAACTTTATCAGGATCCTACTCCACAAAAATATTCTTATAGGAGACAACTTGATGAAACATGTTTTTTTGGGTCATTCATATGTTGTCCATGCTTTGTAAAAAATGATACCTAAGATCACCTTTTTTTATTTTTTTCCCTGGCTATTCAAATATATAAATGGTTGAGAACCATTTTAGATTTGACCTCTTCAATTCACCTCCCTCAAGCAAGCATGGAGGACTTAGCCCAAGGTGAGTGGCTTGGAAAACTCGATGAAAAATATTGCCTTGGTTAGCATGTCTTTAATGCTCTAAAATATTTGGAAAGAAAGGAATAAAAAAATATGAATCACCATAATATCCAACATTATTGGAAAAATACTACAATCATTATCAAGGAAGCTACCCTACATACTTTGAAGTCCCCCTCCATAGTATCTCAATAGTGGTATAGTATACTCTTTAGGCTTCAAATCCCTATGGATGAATGGATACATAGGCACCCATAGGTTCCCTAGCCTACTATTCAAAGGGGTGGACCATAGCAAACCCCTCCCAAAGGTATAGTAAATATCAACACTAATGGTGTGTCAAGAGGTAACTTAGGAAAAAAACCTTAAGAGGCATAAGAAGACTCTCATATGGTAATCATGCTTTTATTTTTGTAAATAATCTTTGCATCCCCACTCACAGTTTATCAAAAAGTGTGTGCTATCCTTTATGGCCTTCATGAAGCTACTAAGATTGGTTGTTTTGTAGTATAGGTAGAATCATACTCATAAGTAATTATTAATTGACTGAAGGTACCCACCAAGACCAATTGGAAGTAACAAAGGGTGATTGACAAGATACATGCACTATAGTATAGATTAAAAATTGTCGTGTTTTTCATCCTCTCCATAAAAAAAATGATATGGTAAATTGGGCTTTAGACCGTAGGCTTTTAAGTTGTTATAGAGATCCTCCATGATGGTGGATGCAAAAAACTAGGGAATATCTATACCACGTACTCCATATTGATGTTGGTAACTTTGATTTATGTATATAGTGACTTAGAAGAAAGTCATAAATTTCTCTTTCTATAAATTAGCATAATGCACTTAAGACATAGTTGTTGCTCTTGTATAAAATTTTAGATGAAAGCCACATTTGCTTGGTAAGGTTGATGATATATCTTTCTTACACACCTATAAGTAATACAAAATCCTTTTTAAAAAATATATATATTACAAAGTATAAATAAAATTCTATTTGTACTCCTAATACATAAAATTATCTAAAATATCATCAATTTTGATCAAAGTAAAAGAAAATAACTAAAATATATTGAGCTAAGATAATTTAATAATTGTCTCAATAGGGACACCACAATGGCAAAAGGTATTGGGCTTCCCTAATGAAAACCCAAGTTCAATTCATGGGAAGAGTGGCCCTGATATGCCCCCAACTTTTCAGCCTCTTCCAGAAAAAAGATAATTTAATAGTACTCATGCAAGAGTTTCTTTTATTGTTCACTATTCTTCTAGGTACTTTTTATTAATTTCTATAGACACCCAAATTTGATTCAATCAAATTTCAATATAACATAATTGACCCTATGATGTGGAGAACTTTTGCATGTCAATAAAAGCTTTTTGTTTTGTCCAATGTTGGTACCACCTTTTAGAGGGCAATAGACCTAACATTCATAAAGCTAGTAAATAAGATAATAATAATTTATCTTGATGATATGGAAATATTCTCTCACCAAAAATATAAGCATGTTGAACATCTTTGACTGGTGTTCCAAAAATGCAAAGAGTTTGGTATCTCATTGAATCCACAAAAATCAATTTTTGCAATATAGGAAGAAAAATTGTTAGGACTTGTGTCCAAAATAGAGCTAGCTATCAACCCAAATAGGGTAAAAGCTATAATAGCACTCCCATCACCATTAAATAAAAAAAAATTATAATCATTCTTTGGAAATATTAACTTCATGTGAAAATTTATATCATATTTCACTTAGATCGTAAAACCCATGATAGATATGTTGAAGAAAGAGGCTAAGTTCAAATAGATGAACATAAAAAAGAATACCTTTAGGACTATCAAAAAATACATTGCTAAGGCTCGAATGCTACTTAATCTAGACTACACCAAGGATTTTATTCTATACATATTTGGGGTAGAGGAGAGTTATGCAGTTCTACTCACTCAAAAGGAGGGAGATGATGAGCAGCCTATAGCTTTCCTAAGCAAGGTCCTACATGATCATGAAGAAAGATATAATTTTATAGAAAGAAAGTCTATGTAGTGATGAAATATTCAAAAAATTTAGGCAATTTGTATCTCAAAGCAAAACAATGGCGTATGTGGTTCACTCAAACATTTAAAACTTCATAATCCAAGGAGAATTGGATGACAAATGAGTTGGTTGGGTTACAAAAAATTAGGATTATGACATGGAAATCAAGCCAACTAAGCTTATGAGAGGGAAGGTGCTATGTCAACAACTTGTAGAGTCAGCACTATAGAATATAAATATGTTTATAGAAGGGCCACAAACTCCTTTGCCAAAAATTATACAAATGAATCCAAATACTTGGATTGAGCAATTGATGCATTATTTTGGTTCTAGCAAATTTTTGGATGGTTTGACTACCTCTTAAAGATGCAGATTTAGGTTGAAGTCTAGGAATTATGTTGTAATTAATGATATCTTATATCGAAGGAATTTTGATGGTGTATTGTTAATATGTTTGCATTCAAGCAGAGTAGAAGAGGTCTTAAAAGAATTTCTTGCTAGTTTCTTAGGTAGACACTATTCTAGACAAACTGCAATTACAAAAATTCTAAGCTGGATATTATTGGCCTTCAAAATTTTCAAACACTTTTAAGCTAGTCAAACACTCAAAAATACCTCTTGAGTTGATAATTGTAGAATAACCCTTCCAACAATGGGGGTTATACTTTATTGTTGGAGTATATTACATTATTTGGTACATACCAATGTACCACCTTGGGTACATAACAAGAGTAGAAGTTTACTTTAGATTAAGGTAGAGTAGTTACTTCAAGTGATGTAATAAATGCACAAGTGTTAGAATGTGCAATGATGTAAATGTACATGGAGTCCACATGTACATGCATCATAGGTAGAGTAAAGACCAAGAAACATATCTTCCTATATATAGGCCTCTAAGACAATGAAATAGTGTAGTAGATAGTATAGAGAATGCATAGTATAGAGTAGTGGAATGAGTACAATGTAGCTTTTTTTAGAATAGTTTATGGAGTGTTCATGTCCTCTATTATACTGCATTGTACTATTTTCATTTTCCTTCATTAATGGCATATTTTTGAGTTATTGTAGAAGTTTATCTTAGATTTTTTCCTACATATTATAGTGTCATTATCATATAGTTATCATAGCTTGCTTATCTTACATCATGTGGTTGCATTTCCTTTATTATACATCATCAAAATCTAACAGTGGTATTAGAGCCACAGTAGATTGATAGGAAATAAGGAGAGCCACAAGAGAGATTGAGAGAAGATCAAAAATATCATTTTTGAATCTTTAAAAATTATAGTTGGTTAGAGTCTTTCCACAGAGTTGCAAGAAAAAATTGTAAAGACTAGGACTCAATGTTGATTCCAATAGATTGAAAAATCAACTAGTGATAATTTATCATCTCTAGATTTAGAGTTTCTTCCATTACAATTTCTAATATCTTGTTGTAAAAAAAAGATATTACAAGAAAATTGGGAAGCTTCCTACATAGAGCTAGGAAGAATATCTTCTTTGGAATCAATCTAGTACCTGAAGCAACAAATGGAAGATCAAATATTTTGAGTCCTAAAGAAAAGGTCCCATTGCTAGAGATTGTATACCTACAGAGTGCAAAAGAAGAAAAGGCCATAAGAGCCTTATTGTAGATTTGAGGAAGTTGAGACTCTAGAAAAGAGTCCAATAAAAAATTGGAGGTTGATAATCTCCACTGAAGATTGAAGATTGTAGATTGTAGACTGAATGGGAAGAAGAAAACAACTCAATAAGCTAGAGAGACCTACAAGGGGTCCCATTGAAGAATTTCCAATTTTGGAAGATTGGAGATAGAGGAGGAATAGCAAAGGTCCTATTCCAAAAGTAACAGATTTGAGAGATCTGAGAAGAGATCTCATTGCAAAACTTCATAGTTGAATATTGAAGATATTAAGTTCATCTCATTCAAGTCTTGGCAATAATACTTGAGAAGCTACCAGTTAAATACCCTAGAGAAGAGATCTTAAGGTAAGTTAAAAGGAGAAAAAGACGAGGCTAGGAAAGCCTCGTTGCAGATTTTGGAGAAGGTCATTGGAGAAGATTTTGGGAGAACTCATTGGAGAAATTTACTACCAAGGAGAAGTTCCTGATAATGAATAACTTGGGACAATTATCACCATCCGGTGACAAGCCCAAGGGAGAAGCATTTGACAAGAATCTTGCCAAATTTTAGAGGAGATTAGTGAAGACCTCAAGACTTTTAGATTCTTAAGAAGAAGGCCAAGATTGAAGTCATATTTTGACAAGGAGATTAAAGGAGAAAGGAGCTAATAGAAACCACCAAACTTGAAAGGTTTGAAATTGCCTTTGGAGAATTTGAAGGCTTACTTGAAGAAGGAGGTTTGTTGATTCTACAATAGAAAAATAAAGTTCTCGAAGTAAAATCTTAGCTATGATTTGGAGGAGTTCCCTACCAAATTTGAGGTTCAAGGATAACATTTCAGTGGAGAGATTGATTGCTTTACAATCTAAAACTTTCAGATTTGAGGACAGCAAGAAAATAGCAATTTGAGTAGAATCAATAGTTTCTAAGTTTCAGATTTTTAGGATATATCCTAAAGGAGAGTTGAAGCCACCAAACTACAGTTTCAGGCAGCAAGTTACAAGAGTTACAAAGTTGTGAATTGGTGAGTTAAAGAGCTATTTTGAACAGCAAAGAAGAGCTTTGATTCCATCCAGTGAAGGGTAGCAATTTGGTGAATCTAATCACCAATAAATACATCATCTATAGAGATCATAAAGCTAGGCAACTTAAGTGTAAAATTTTCATTATTTGAATACTTATATTAGGTTTGTTATTAAGTTTCATTGAGCACCATATTAGAGTTTAAAAGTTGCAAAGAGAAGGTTTCATATTAAAGTCTTCAAGTGAGTGTAGAATATAGTCTCTTTTAAGGTTAATAATTATAGACACCTAAAATGCATCATGTTGAGGAGGCTACTCATGTGGACACCTTTTTAGGCCATACAACTCATATTAGACCTTTCCAAGACCTAACAATGGTTCTAACCACTCAAACAAAGCAAACTAGTCCTTTTCATCCTAGGTCATTTTCCCTCCTAGTGACTGCCTAGCGACCGTTGAACTTGATGACAATCGTTGAGCGGGCTGCACCTATCAAGGACGGCCTCATCTATAACAAACTTAGGCTTCCCAAGCTGATTAAAATCAGTTACATAGCAACTGATCTTGAACGGTTACTTGCCAGAAGCAATGCCTTGGCTCCCTAAGCCTAACTAAATCTTGGTCTTGGCTTCTTCAACAAGCTAGGATGCCAATTTGGGAGGTCTATATAAGGCACCCAAAAAATTCACAAAAAGGAGAGAATTGAGATCAATTGGATGCAACAAAGTGTTGTCGATTTGAGGAATAGAGAGAACACTCTCTCATATGTACTGAGGTGTTGTCTAAATCATATTATAACACTTGCATGCCCATCAATGGAGTTTTTGAGAGCTTGAAGATCAAATTACACCATTGGTCATCATCAATTCACCATGAATTTGAGCTATTCTCATGATCCAACTATATTTCAGAACACAATGAACCTTGAGCATCAATTCAATAGTCAAATTAAACGTTGCCAAGCATCGAGCATAGAGAACAAGGTTTCTATCTGACAGACATTGTTCATGATAGCATCTTGTAGGTGCCACTGCTAGAACCAATGATAGCTAACATAGACCACCATTGTAATCAGGAAGGACCTTGTTGTGATGTTATATTTTCTCTTTTTTAGCAATTATATCAGTTTTAGTAGCTTTTAATTCTATTTCTAACATAGTTTAGTAGTATTTTCATTTGGTATTTCATGCATTTATTCACTATTTTAGCAATTTCATTTCATTCACATTATCATGTAATAGGCCTCATCTTGAGAGGCTTTCATTTTCTATTAATGCTTTGTATGTACTTATGTGTGTAGGTTATAGGCCTTATTAAGAGCGAATTCATCATCAAGATCATCCTTCTTGGCATCATCAAGCGAAGGTTGCAAGAAAAACCCTCCATTATTAGTTTAGGGGAATTTTAGAAGATCTTTTAGAAGACATCTACTCTTGAGATTTGATGTAATCTTGTATCAATTTGGTGAATCCCTAAGAGGGATCTATTGTAACCCATTGTAACACATTTCTTGAATATTAATGATAATGGCAATTTAATTTTCTATTTCTTGTCATGATGGTTACATATAATTTCATATTATCAAATTGATTTTATTATTACATTTTTGTTGATGTTTAGACCTTTTGACAATTCCATAGTGGTAATCATGGTGGGACCATTCCCACAATTTTCTAAAATTATAGCTAACTTATTTTTTCATATTATTTTGAACTTGCAGGTACAACCATTCTGAGTTGGCACGGTTCACGATGGCTATCGCCATCAACTCTGATGGTCAGCAAGGTTGTTACTCTGATCTCTAATGGGCTTGAAACAATGTGCAGAAAACCTAATTTGTAACATCTTCATCAAATGATGGCTACACGTGCAAGTGGCTCAATACCTGATTTTGTTATGTTTTTCCAAAAAAATATAGAGTAGCAATTTTAATAAAAAAATCTAGAGAAATTTAAAGGAAAAATTTAAGTTTCAAATTCTCTATTGGCAACCGCTACTGGGAATAGTGGCCTCTACTGCTAGCCATCCTAGGAGATAGTGGCCCACATTTTTTATTGAATCGGTGTCTAACAATCTCTATTGCAGATAATTTTTCATAGGGATAACCCCCTACTAAATTGAATGTTAGGGTTTACCTGCATGTGGCCTTGTTGGAACCATTTCTTGCATGCATAGGAATCGATTGTCATGCTAAAAGAAACCATTTGAAACCAATAAGTTATTACAGGCTCTCGTTAACCTACCTCTTCATTCTGATTTTAAAAAGTTATTACTACAGGAGAAACTACATAATGGGTAAGGAAACCCCAACAGTAATCTTATGACTTTACAATTATTACACGCTCCAGATTAGAATTATACTATATGCATTAATAATGACCAAGAAATAAAAATAACCAATTCTTATGCCTTATGTAGACCGGTGCCTAGATTCATTGGGCTTTTATAGAAATTTAACAACGTTTTTAATATGAGAAAGAAAGAAAGAGATTGAGAAAGAATCGACACTATCATGTCCATTTGAATATCATAGTAGGAACAGTTGGCCAACGACAGAAACGTACGTAACATATTCAAATAATGTAATACATTACGCAGTAACACATAGAACTAAGACAAGGAATTAACTAGGAATGAAACCCATAATTGTATTGATTTTCCAGTAAATTATATGCAGAGTGGGAAGAATGCCTTTTAACTCTGTTTTTCTTAAAGAAATGTATCAATACAATGAAGAAACTTTGTTCAAATAATGTAATAGGTCTCTCCTACCCTCCTTGTTCCAATTTGGCAACAACAAAGTCTCTAAATATTAGGCTCAATAGGATAGGAAATAATATCAGCTTCTTGAGCACTTTTCTATCAAAATCTTGCACAACAAAGGGAAGAATAAGATATGGTAAAAAAAATAGATACAAAAAGGAGATACAACACAACTAGCAGGTCACTCAAGTATACCTCTTAGCACAAATGTTATTTAATGCTTGATGCAAATTTTGACCGCAACTGCTTCATTTTTTAGCCTCTGGTTCTTGAATCTGTTATTTTTGGTACAATCCTGGCCTTACACCTATTGCTATCTGATTTGATTTCTAAATTAGTACAGTTGGCTCGGCTTTGGATTTCTTGTTATGATTTACTCTTGGATTGAAGGGAGCTCTTATGCTAGATAGATTCGGCACACTTGTTTTTCTTCTTTTGCTTAGTTATGCAATGCATCTATGCTTAGGTATATTTTGCTACTTCCTGCTTGCCCTGGTCAGGTGGATATGCAATGGAAATTCGACCAGGCAGCCACATATTAAGATGACAAAGTATGAACCCGACGTAATGGTGAAGGGAAGAAGTGGCATGCTAGGGTCAGAAGGATGGGATGACGTTGGTTACATGGTGGTTACAAGGAAGGAGAGAGCGAAGGGGGTGACTTCGCACAATGGATGGTGGTGAGATGGAGCTATGTGGGAGAACGACGAGGGCAGTCAAGAGAGAATGCCTAGAAAGAGGGGGTAGTGATAAGTAGGAGGAAAGAGGGAATGGAAAATAAAATCTAGAAGCACATATACGTAGCTTTCCTAACTATACTCCATCAAAGTGTCCCCTATGTAACTATATTGCGTAAGCACGGAGTGAAATGCCAAAGCCATAACTTGCTTCTTCATGCACTTTCTTCGTCTTCTAAAGTTGTAGAGTAGGAAATGATTGTACTCATGTATTGTGCACTCTATCATTTTTCTCTGTGATGCTTCTTTAGCTACCCTTCACTACCCCTTTATAAGCTAAGGACCTAGGCATGAGCTTATTCAAAAAGGTTTATTTTATTTTATCGTATGAGACGCCATTGTCCTCATAATCTGATCCTTGACTTGAGCGTCAGGATTTGTTTTCGAATTAGTTCGTATTAGGCTTGTCTCTGTACCATATGTTGGATTTGTTTTGATAGTTTAAACCTTTCTTTCCCCAGTCATTACCTGATTCTATGGTTTCCATTAGCTTTTTATTGGTACTATGTGTTTTGCCTTACTATAATGATTTTGTTTTTCTTCGTAGGGCCCCCTTTTTTTTCTTAGCTTAGTGTATGTTCTCATGAACTGGTAATCACCTGGTTTTTTATATTGGTCCTTGTTTCGGGTGCCTTAGGGAATGACCATCCTCTTTTGGGACATTTTACCATATGATTAATTCACTAGGATGCGGACTTATGGGATTTTTCAACTCATGATTACCTCTGGACACAGATATGCATTGGGCAAGAGGCTCAATACTTTCAAACCTATAAAAATGTTAGCCCTGTAATATTGAAGGTACGTGCCAATAATGATCGTGCACAGTATAGAGGATATCTTGGCATTTTACTGATTAACCAATCTTATAATAAGAGTTAGATCAAGGCTTCCATCCTATTGCATTTATTAATCTTTGATTTAAAATTAAGTTTGGGCCTTATCCTTATGTTGAATACTAGATATGAAAGAATAATCAAACCATTGATTAACCTTCATTTTAATATACGCTTTTAATAATCATATTACTTCATCGATGGGTTACCGTTTGATTAATTATGTAACCCTATGCTTTCGTTCGATCAGTTCTTAACGTCCAGGTAGATTTTCTAAGAACGATCGTCAGATATGGTCGAGACTGTAGGATCTTTCTTGGTACAAGTGCAACCATTGGATCAATCAATGATGGATGCTCTTGTTCTTTGTATGGCTCTAATTAGATCATGGTCGTTAGATTTAGGTTGGCCAAGCATTGCCTTCGGATTGTCATGTAATTGTATTCCTTTAATGAGCACTTATTCAGATAAAGCGCTACCATTAAATATTTTCCCAATTACACGCGACCGTCAGATTGACTTTTTGTCTTCATTCGACTTGTCCACCTTTAATAGCTATATGAAATATCATCTGTTGGATTTTGGTGAGATCAAGCACATTCGTCGATCTTTGTTGATTATTACTTTAATGAACCCTCTTTTAACCTTTGAGTAACTCTTTTGAAGTGTGATCGTTAGATCAATCATGCCCGAGTGCAACCATTGGATTTACTTGTACGTGGGGTGTATTTGATTTTGACTTGGATAGGGCCCTTTCATGGGTTGATCGCTTTGTGATATGCACTATCGTTGGATTATCCTTGGTGGAAGCATGTCCGTTGATATTCCTTAAACCTGCACTAGCTTTAATCATGAGCACGGTTAATATTCTTAGACTTACCCTTGGTGTTTCATGACTAAGCTCAATCGCCAGATTATTCTTTGCTCAAGCGTGACCGTCAGATCTTTTGTAACTTGCAAGTTAGGTAATTGAAAGGTGTACGCTTTTGATTTTTATTAATCTTGTTTAGGGAGAAAGGGGGATGATTAGTAACATGTTAGGACCCTCACTAAACATGATTAAACTTGACTAATCATATCTTTTCTTATCGCCTGATTTACCTTTGTTTATTTGAAGCAAGCTCTACCGTCTAGTTGTTTCATGAAAGAGCGCGTCCATTGATTTCTTTCCATTCTATGTGTGGTTTAATCATAACCTTGTGAAAATATCTTGGTTTACCTTGGTGGTTTGTGGCAAACATGCATCCGTTGGATCAATCCTTGATCAAGTGCGATCGTTGGATCTTCCTCGACCATCGTACTTAGGCTTTTACATTTTTAGACCATGGTGTTTATCAAATCGAGTGCATCCATATGATTTCTCCTTGATGAGGCGTTGCTCTCAGATCTCCTATAATCTACACATTTGATAACCGAAAGGGGTGCATCATAGTATTCCATTAATCTCGGATTAAGCCGAAAGGGGGGTAATCAGTAATGTATTAAACCCTTGTTAATGCATGATTAATCATGACCCCAAATTTATGTTACCCGATACTCTTACCATTCAACATTTGGATTTTGGTTTGAGTGCAGTCATAAGATCTCGATCGCGATTGGTGCGGTCGTTGATATATTTCAACCTGCGGGGTTAGTTACCAAGGGGTACTTGATTTTAACCTTTGATTAAGATGAAAGGGGGATAATTATCCAATGCATTAGACCCTCGCTAATCTTATTTATCCATTTTAATTAATCATGTGGTCTTTAGCCTTTTTTAATGCACCTTTTATGAGAGCGTTGTCATCAAATCAAATCTTGATTAAGCGCTATCGTCATATTTACCTGATTAGCTCACTACTTAATTAAAGGGGGTGCATACCCTTAATGTTTTGATTAATTTTTCTTTCAAAACTTTAGACTTTAATTCCTTTGACCACAGCATTTTAAAGAGTTGTTTAATCAAAGCAAGTGCGTCTATTGGATCTTATTTTACGAAGCGTTGCCCTTATATCTGTTTTAAGATGCTCAATTTTTAACGCAACAGATCGCATACCCTTGAGGATTTTAAATAATACCTTTGTTCAAACCTTAGGTTTTCG
The DNA here is from genome assembly GCA_028583015.1 of Wollemia nobilis. Classification (NCBI taxonomy): domain Eukaryota; kingdom Viridiplantae; phylum Streptophyta; class Pinopsida; order Araucariales; family Araucariaceae; genus Wollemia; species Wollemia nobilis. The sequence continues at coordinate 893,491 of JAQPPZ010014852.1, read as the reverse complement.
GACTTTAGACCATGGTGTTTCATCATTAGGCCTTGATTTATATTTTTCTAATACTTTAGGACTTAATATTTTATTCATTAGGCTTAGGTCCGATTATTGTGATTGCCATGACCCTTACTTTAAAGTCAAGTATTTTTATGATTTTGCCATGGTACCGGGTGCTCAAAAATTTAGCCTTAATCACTTTTCACATGATGAAACAATGGCCATAAGGTTGAGTCAAAACCAAAAAGGCTTAGGTAGAATTCAAACTTTTAAACATATGGAAATCGATTTTTCAGATGAAAAACGCAACAGAGGCTAGCAATCTTCTGTCAATCATATTGAAAACAAACAATTTAAATTTGGGTATTTTCAGATATTGAGTCAATTTTGGCTCCAACAACCTAGTTAAAGTTTATTTTCATTTAAGGTTGCATTTCAAGTTTCTAAAAAATAAAATGTTTTTACTTGCATATTTAGGATTTTGAAACGTCTTTTCATTTATTTAGTGAAAATCATGGATTGTTGTATTTTGCATTTTCCTTTTGCACAAATTTCAAAGGAACCACATACACTTCACATTGCAAATTTAACATCAGCTCATTGGAAGTGACATCCAACGAGCTGATCAAGGCCAACGGTGGCCTTCATCACCACTTTTTTGGCTAGTATTATGGATTTTTGTACCCTTATTTTAGCCAAGACTAGCTCCAAGAACCGTCATAGTCATGAATAATTGCACACACTCTTCTTCGAAAGGTGTATCGATGATTATGGTGAACTAGGTTAGGACTGGTAGGACCTGTGCTCCCTCATCGAATATGGGCTTCATCTCCATATTTTGGTGGCTTTCATAATCTGGAACAATCAATGATGGAGAGCATACAGGTGAAAACCCTTAAACATTGAGTATTACATTAACATTTTTTAAACTCAAACAAGAAAGGGGTAAGATATTCAATACATTATAACACACAAGCCAGTTTCTAAGAAACACAATAAATTATTAAATGAAATAATTATTTGTATACATTATTTGCTTTTTAAATTTATCTAAACGAGCACCCACTAAAAGGAATTCAACTACGTCCTAATCTGACGGTCGTGCTCAATCTATCGAAATCTAACTATCACAATCAAATCGAAGCCCCATAAAGGACAAAAGCACACATCATTGATCAATCCAACAGCTGCGCTCACACCAAGTAAGATCCAACACTAATCAAGAAGTGAAAAGTGTGAGATAATTGAATGGTAGCACTCATTTTACCAAGATTTAATGACCATAATTTAATCAAGACCATATAAAGGACAAAATCGATTGGATGGCCGTGCTCATTCCAAGTTAATATTCGACAACAACGCTTCGTCAGAACGATCATCCTTTAAGAAGAGAGTGATTATATCTTCATCGAACGGTCGCACCTTTACCTATCAGATCCAACGGTGATGATTGGATTAAAAATATGAACAATGTTCTAATGGTCGATTGACTAAATGGTCTTTGACCAAGATCGAACGATCATGCCTATCCCCGATTTAATCCAATGACTATGCTTTAATCGAGACCATCAAAGGAAATTGAGGTCCAATAAAAATATCATAGATCTACTAGATTCGATGATCATGGTGCATCTTGACCAGATCCAACGGTCGTGCTTGGCCAATCTACCTGGACGATAAGAGATAATCGAACGAATGCGTAGGATCACATGATTGATCAAATGATAACCCATTGATGAGGTAATTCGACTATTAAAAGTCATATATTAAAACAAAGGTTAGCAATGGTTTGATTACTCTTTAATAACTAGTATTCAACAAAGGGTAAAGCCCTAATTAAATTTTGAATCGAAGATTAATATTCGTAATAGGATAGAAGCCTTGGTATAACGCTTATTATGAAATTGATTAACCAGTAAAATGCTAAGATATCCTCTATACTATGCACGATCACCATTAGCATGTACCTTCGATATTATAGGGCTAACATTTTTGTAGGTCCAAAAGTATCGAGTCAGGATGCCCGATGCGTATCTGCATCCAATGATAATCATGAGTTGAAATATCCCATGAGCCCGCATCCCAGTAAACAAATCCTACGATCAGATATCCCAAAAGAAGGTGGTTATTTCCTAAGGCACCCAAAACAAGGGCCAATACAAAAAACCAGGTGATTACCGGTTCACGAGAACATGCATTGAGCCAAAAAGGTCCTACGAAGAAAAAAGACCATTGTAGCAAAACAAAGCACTTAGTACCAATAAAATATCAATAGACACCATAGAATCAGGTGATGACTAGGGAAGGAAAGGTTCAAACGATCAAAACAAATCCAGCATATGGTACCGAGATGAGCATAATACGGACTAATCCGAAGACAAATCCTGATGCTCAAGCATAGGATCAGATTATGAGGATGATGGCGTATCATACGATAAAATAAAATAAACCTTTTCGAATGAACTCACACCCAGGTCCTCGGCTTATAAAAGAGATAGTAAAGGGTAGCTAGAAGCATCATGGAGAAAAATGATAGAGTGCAAAATGCATGAGTATATTCATTTCCTACTCTGCAACTTTAGAAGACGAAGAAAGCGCGTGAAGAGCAAGTTGTGGTTTCGGCTTACCAAAAGCCTTTCACTCCATGCTTCGACAGAATATAGTTACAAAGGGGACACTCTGATGGAGTATAGTTAGGGAAGCCATGTATAGATGCTTCCAAATCTTGTTTTCCATTCCCTCCTTCCTCCTACTTACCACTACCCCCCTCTTTCTAGGCATTCTCTCTTGATCGCCCTCGTCATTCCCCCCACATAGCATCATCTCACCACCATCCATTGTACGAAGCCACTCCCTTCACTCTCTCCTCCCTCATAACCATCATGTAATCAATGTCATCCCATCCCTTCAACCCTAGCACGCCACCTCTTCCCTTCACCATCACGTCGGGTCCCCGTCCGTCCTTCGTCAAGATTTTTTTGTGGTTACTTGGTCGAACTTCCATGACATATCAACATGACCAGGACAAGCAAGAAGTAGCAGATTATACATAAGCAAAAGAAGAAAAATAAGTGTGCCAAATCTATCAAGCACAAGAGCTCCCTTCAATCCAAGAGTAAATCGTAACAAGAAATCTAGAGTTGCACTAGTTGGACAACATACGAAGAATATCAAATCATATGAAGACAAGTGTAAGGCCAGGATTATACCAAGAATAACAGATTCAAGAACCAGAAGCTATAAAAGGAAGCAACTGAGGTCAGAATTTGCATCAAGCATTTAGATAGCATTTTTGCTAAGAGGTATACTTGAGTGCCCTGCTAGTTGTGTTGTTGTATCTCCTTTTGTGTCTATTTTCTTTGCCATCCCTTATTCTTCCCTTTGTTGTGCAGGATTTTGATAGGAAAGTGCTCAAGAAGTTGAGATTATTTCCTGTCCTATTGAGCCTGAGATTTAGAGACTCTACTATTACCAGATTGGAACAAGGAGAGTAGGAGAGACTTGTTACATTATTTGAATAGAGTTTCTTCATTGTATTGATACATTTCTTTGAGAAAAATAGAGTTAAAAGGCATCCTGCCCACTCTGCATGTAATATTTTCTGAAAAATCAATACAATTCTAGGTTTCATTCTTATTAATTCTTTGTCTTGGTACTATGTGTCACTACGTAATGTGTTACATTATTTGAATGTATTACGTACATTTCTGTCATTGGCCAACTGTTATGTCTGTTATGATATTCAAATGGATATGATAGTGCCAATTCTTTCTTAATCCCTTTCTTTCTTTCTCATGTTACAAATGTTGTTAAATTGCTATAACAACCCAATGAATCTAGGCACCGGTCCACATAAGGCATAATTAATGGTTATTTTCATTGCTTGGTCATTTTAATACATATAGTATAATTCTAAATCTGGAGCGTGTAACCCGTGCATAATATAAAGTTTACCATTGGGGGTTTCCTTACCCATTCTATAGTTTTTCTTGTAGCAATAGTCATTTTTAATCAGAATAAAGAGGCAGGTTGACCAGAGCCTGTAATAGCTCGTTGGTTTCAAACGATTTCTTGTAGCGTGACAATCGAATCCTATGGATGCAAGAAATGGTTCCAACATTTTTTTGGCATCGTTTTCAGGGATAGATTCTTCACGTTCTAGACCTGGTTTAACATATTTTTTTTTTGGCACCGTTGTCGGGAGACTTGTTAAATTTTTTCTATATTTTTAAGTTTTCTTTAATGACATATTTATTAATCAACGAGCGGCCAAGTTAGAATAAATAACCTTCATTTTAATTTTTATGTCTTTCATGTTCTTTATTTTCTTCCTTGCTCGCATTTTTCAATTACTTTTTGAAGTGAGTTTATGAGTTTCTTGATTTTCTTGAATTATCCCAAGAACCATCTCCTGTGAGGTTGAGTGTTAAATATCAAGCATTCTTGATAAGCACATTTTGTTCTTTCTACACTACCGGTGCTGGCGACTCTATCTGGACGAACCCAAAAAAAAAAAATCAAGAAAGAAGGAGCAAAACGTGCTAGCGCACACCAGGAGAAGCGGTAAGGAGTTATTCCTAGAATTCGAGAATCCAGAGGTATTTACCCATAACCAGAAAATCCCACTTCTTAAGAGTATTGTATATGAGAATAAATCATATTTTAGTAGTAAAAAGTACGTAAAGAAAAATAGAATTCAAAATATTATTGTTGTTGATATTATTGTAGATGAATTTTTAAATGTTACTATAGAAAATACGTTAGAATCATCTCAGTCCCATAGTCCTGTAGATTGTAATATAAAGGTAAATAATCTTTCATATTATACCCAGGCCTCCCAAACCCATATTCTTGTAGGCATTGTTGTTGTGAATTTGAATCCTATAGTAACAATGGCTCAGGCAAATCAACAAAATCAAAATCAAGCTAATGTTCATTTATGGAGAACCAATAGATATAGGCCTTTTGTGTTACCTATAAATTTAAATGCCTTACCTAATAAAGCTCACAAATACCTTCCAAAATTCCTAGGAAATAATGCAGTAACTGGAGAAGATCATATCAAAAGTTTTTTGTATGCAATGGATAGTCTAGAGGTTGAACATGAAGATGTAGTCTTAAGACTATTTTTACAAACTTTAGAAAAATATGCTAGAGAATGGTTCAATTCTCTTCCTGATAATGATATCCCAGACTTCACTAAAATGGAAGTTGTTTTTCTAAAGAAATATGGTGAAAGAAAAAATGAACAATCTCTGTTAATCGAATTAGCCACCATGAAGAAAAAATAAAATGAGGTTGTTAGTGACTTCAATAGAAGATTCTCAAAAACCATAAACAAAATCCCTGCCAACCTTAGGCCTAGTGATATTCAGTCTATTTGTTTCTATAAGAATGCTTTTCAAGGAGAGTTTAACTATGAGTTGAGGCAAGAACAAGCCACTACCATTGATGGTTGTATGGGAAAAAAATGGATATAGAAAGAAACATGCTTGACAATGGTAAGATGAAGCCTTATTCTCTAGAAGTCAATCTACCTGAGAGAAAGCCCAAAAGAGTAGCATTTGATATACAAAGAAGAACTGAAATAGATCCAATGGAAAAACTAACTAATCAAATGGTTGAGATGTTCAACACCATGAATAATAGGTTAGCAAGAATTGAAAGAAATAATGGTAATAATGGTGAATCATCACAAATAGAGCGACCACATGTTGATAATCATCCTCCCTTTAAGAAAAACTTTAATAGGAATTGGGGAAACAATAATGGCTCTGAAGAAGGAAATAGGAGTAGGAACAATGGAAACAATAACTAGAAAAATAGAGAATCTGACAGAGATCAAAACAATGTTCCTAACCCTATACCATCTACCAATATAGTAGAAGGATTTCCCTATTTTTGCTCTACTTGTGATGCACCTCATAACCCCGATGCATGTGGAATTCACCTAAGTGACCAGTGCAATGTAGATTTACATGCTGATTCAGAGGAGGATATAAGAATCAATGCTTGTTGGTCTATAGAAGATGAATCTAGAGAAAGGTTGTTTGAAGAGAATATGGATAAGTATACTTCAAATCATCATCCTCAAATCTTAGTAGCTGAAGGTACTAAAATATTGTAGAAACCACATGAGTCAAGATATGACAAAATGAAGCAAGGGAAATTAATCCCCACTACTCAAGAAGTTGAAGAATTAGAGGCTACCCATACTCTAAATTTAAGAAATAAGACTATCCTAGACCGGATAGAGAAAGCTTCTACAAGTGAAACAAGAAAATAAACTTTCACAAATAAGAATATCAGTAAAGAGAAAACTGATAGAATCCTCAAAAAGATTACTCCTGAAGTAATAGAATTAGAAGAAGAGATTCCCAAAGAAGAAAGTAATAGACCACTGGATATAAAGAAGATAGAATTTGATGTTGGGTTAGAACTCAGTAAGCAAAAATTTAACATCACATTTGGAGAACTTATGAAAGTTCAACAATACAGAGAACAAGTCTGTAGAGCATTTGGACTAGTGGAACAAAAAGAAGACCCAACTTGCCATGCTGCTAGACAAAATCAACATGATGCAAGATCACCATCCTCTATCAGACCCTTCTATGTATCATTAAGGTATAATTCAGATGAAGGAGAAAGGTATGTGATTCATAATTGTATGCTAGACAGTGGAGCCTCACAAAATATCATGCCCAAATTAATAGTTGACCAAATGGGGTTAATCTGTACAAGAGATTCTACCCTTATTTTTGTAATGGATAGCAGACAAATTCCTTGTGTAGGGGTGATAACTGGATTGTTAGTTTTCTTGGACCAACACCCCAAAAATGGCATAGTCATGGATGTTGTAGTAGTTGATGTTGACCCATTCTTCTCACTATTACTCAGTAGACATTGGGCAGAACAACTAGGAGGTTCAATCCAACTGGATTGGTCCTATGCTACAATCCCAATAACAGATAAGGAAAACATAATCTTAAGAAGGGAACCATTTAACAAGCATTCTGTAGAATTAATTCAAATAGATGAAACCATGATAAACTTAGTAAACTCTATGGAAGAAAAAGGGATGGGAGTTTACTCCATATGGCACAACCCATTCCTGGTGGAAGTACCAAAGGCAAAGAACATGGATCCAAAAGTTTTGAAAATGGTTGATGCTGAATCAGATAGAGTATTAACTCAAGAAATGTGGACTATGTCTTTTGATGGAGCTAAATCTCAATCTGGAGTAGGTGCAGGTGTTAATTTGACTGATATAAAGGGAAATTACCTTGGTATCCCTTACAGACTAGAATTCCCTTGCACAAACAATGTAGTTGAGTATGAAGCTTTATTGCTAGGGTTAAGAAAAGCAAAAGAATTAGGTATTAACTACTTGACTATAACAGGGGATGCAGAGCTTATTATACAACAAATCAAAGGTAAATATCAAACCAAGCATCCTAGGCTTAAGCAATATAAAAATGCAATATTGGAGGAGATTGAAAAATTCTTAGCTTTCAATATCTCATTTATCCCAAGAGAACAAAATCATGTTGCAGATATTTTAGCTATGAATGCCTCAGGCCTAGATCACCCAAAGATAACTACAGAATATATGGATAGATTCCCAACTATTTCAGTCTATAAGCCTTCTGTGCTAGATAACATAGTTTACCTACAGGTCTTTCAGGATGATATAGATATTAAAGATTTTATGACTCTACAAAATCAATATGCAGATATAATCTGTGATGAAAAGGATGAAGACAAGCTAAAAGACCAAATAGGAGAGCCAATAGAAGTAATCCAGTTGAAAACAAATAGGATACCCAAAGGATTGGTTTCTCTAGAGAGTCTATTTGATGATTTTGACAAAGCTTACAAGCCTTTACACAGAGAAGTAATATCTAAAGACATTAACATTGGTACAATGAAAGAACCCAGAATAGTGAAGGTAGATATGGCCTTACCTACAAAAGAAAAGGCTGGATACATCAGTTTCTTAAAAAAGAATAAAGAACATTTTGCTTGGACTTATGAAGACCTTAAAACCTTCAAAATAGATGTAATGACACACATAATACCCCTGAAGGAAGATTCCAAGCCATTTAGACAGAAATAGAGGAAGTACAACCCAACTCTGCACCCAATAATGCAAAAAGAAGTACAAAAATTGTTGGATTCCAAAATAATCAAAAAAGTAAGATTCTCTTCTTGGATATCCAATTTAGTACCAGTTAAAAAAAAAATGGTGATATTAGACTCTGTGTAGACTTCAGAAATTTAAATAAGAGTTCATTGAAAGATAATTACCCATTGCCCAATATGGAACAACTATTGCAAGCAGTAGTTGGTTCAACTAGATTGTCCTTGTTAGATGGATTTTTTGGATACAATCAAATTCAGATTAATCCAGAAGATAGACATAAGACAACATTCACTACACCTTGGGGCACATTTGAATATTTAAGAATACCTTTTGGCCTGATGAATGCAGGTGCTACCTTTTAGAGAGCAATGGACTTTGCCTTCAAAGGATTAATGTTCAAAATAGTAGTTGTATACCTGGATGATATCACAATATTTTCTAAGAGTCTAGAAGATCATTTAGAACACTTAGCTGCAGTTTTTTCCCGATGCAAAGAATTTGGAATTTCTCTAAATCCCAAGAAATGCATATTCGGGACTACACAAGGAAAGTTGTTAGGTCATATAGTTTCAGAAAAAAGAATAAGCATTGATCCAAAAAGAATAGAAGCTATTTCCAAAATTCCTCCTCCTAGAAATTTAAAAGGTGTCAGGTCATTCTTTGGCAAAATAAATTTTGTCAGAAGATTTGTCCCAAATTTTGCAGAGATGACCAAACCCATAAATGACATGGTTAAGAAAACTGGAGAAATAAAATGGACAGGAGAAAATATGGAAGTATTCAATAGAATAAAAGAAGCCATTTCTATTACTCCAGCCCTAAGCTACCCTGATTATTCTAAATATTTTAACATTTATTCATATGCATCTGAACATTCAATTGCTGTAGTTCTTTCACAAAAAGATGATGAAAATAATGAAAGACCAATAGCCTTCATGAGTTCAGGTCTGAAAGGAGCACATCTTAAATATACCTTATCGGAAAAGCATGCTTATGCAGTTATTCAATCTTTAGAACATTTCAAAGGTATATTCGGTTCAAACAAAGTTTATTGTTGCATCCCTTTCATAACAATAAAAGATATTTTTACCCAATCTGAGCCATTAGGAAGGCCAACAAGATGGATGGTGAAACTTTTACAATATGATGCTGAATTCAAAATAGTCAAAACTATAAAAGGACAGGGTTTAGCCAAATATCTGGCATATAGAGGAGAGGACTCTAATAATGTCATCACAATAGATGAAATGCATGATAACAGAAGAATCAATAATCAAGAATGTAAATGGTATGATGAAATTCTAGCATATTTACAAACTCTGTCTTTTCCCAGAGATATATCAACAAATAGAATGAGGTCAGTAAAACTTCAAGCTCAAAAATATTATGTGCAAGATGGTGTGCTTTATTGGAAGCACCCTGATGGAGTGTTATTAGTCTGTTTATATGAAAATGAAGTCCCAAAAATAATTAATGAATTTCATAATGGTTTCTGTGGAGGACATTTTGCTCCAAAAGCCACAACTAATAAAATAATGAGAGCAGGATATTATTGGCCTTCCATTTTTAAATATGTATATAAATATGTTAGGAACTGTCATAACTACCAGGTTTTTGTAGGAAAGAAGTAGCTAGCAGCCATGCCCCTCAAGCCAGTAATCATTGAAGCACCTTTTGCCCAATGGGGCATTGACCTAATTGGAGAGATCAAGCCTAATTCATCTGGCCAACACAAGTGGATCATAACTGCAACAGATTACTTTACAAAGTGGGTAGAAGCTGCACCTCTAAGAACATCCACAACTACCACCATCATCAAATTCTTGGAAGAAAACATTCTAACCAGGTTTGGAGTTCCTCAAAAACTGGTAACAGATAATGCATAGTATTTTGTTTCATATGAAATGGTAGAGTTTTGTGCTGAATATGGAATTGAACTATCCCATTCTGCTAATTATTACCCCCAAGGAAATGGTCTTGTTGAGTCATCAAATAAAAATGTAATAACTAGAATAAAAAGATCATTGGGTAAGAACAAAAGGGGATGGGACAGTGAACTTAAATTTGCTCTATGGGTTGATAGGTTGTCTATTAAAAGAAACATAGGAAGGACCCCCTATGAGATGGTATATGGAGAGAAAGCCTTATTACCCTCAAGAATAGAAAAATTGGCACTTTCCCTCTTGTTGCAAGATCATGAAGACCCCAAACCCTTGCAGAGAAGGCTTGACCAAATTGTCCTGCTAGAAGAGCAAAGAAGAGAGACCCTTAATAGAATGATGGAACAAACCCAAAAAACTATGAAATTGTTTAATAAGAAAGCCAAGGGTACTCCTTTTTCTCAAGGAGATATAGTCATCTATTGGGATCCTAAAAATGATAAGCATGGTGAAAAGGGTAAATTTGAACCTAAATGGATTGGTCCATACCAAATAGCCCATGTTATAGGGCAGAATACTTACAAGTTGCAGACTTTGCAAGGAGAACTAATGGCTATCCCTATTAATGGCCAACACCTCAAGATGTACAATCCCTATTGAAGGTGAAAATATAAAAAAATAAAAAAAATGGAAAAGCAAAAATCCCAAAAATAGAGTGATGTCTTTTGTTGTTATTTCATTTGTTAGATAATCTTTTCTTTTATTGTTAGTATAGTTCTGAGTTTGTTGTTACACATGGTATTCTTAGTTTGATGAGTATACATTACTATTGATTCCTCCAAAAACAATAAGAAGAAAGGAGATTTATTTTAGACTTTGATGAGGTTTACAATTTTTCAAATATGAGTGTTTATGCAATAGTTATTTGATATGAGATAAAACAAGATGAAATTAGAGCCGATTGAAACACCATGTCAAAGCCTCACATTACAAATGATACTTAAGGTGACTTCAAGGTCCAAAGAAAAGAGTTATCTTTGAGAGGGCGGTTGAGCTAAAAATCATTACACTCATCCTTTTTAGCCATAAACTAATCCTCAACTCAGGCATACTCTTTGCACAATTTGCTTATATCAAAATACTTCTCAAACGAGAAAGAAAAATCAAAATAAAGTAAATTGAGTCACTACTTGAGATATCTTGGAAAACCTCTACCGGGGCTATAGATGCTTGACTGGCAGTAGGGTAAAACCGGATGGGATTAGAAGCAACTCCATCGGGGCTATAGACGCTTGACTGGCAGTGGAGCCCTATAGAATGGTGAAAATATTTAAAGAGTGAAATCATATATTAGGCTTAACTATTTTTCTCAGATATGGCAAAGTTCTGGAAGACTTAGAAATCAAAATGAATGCACAAACACACACATGGGTCAAAGCATGATGGATCAAATAGCTATGACAAATTTTGTGTAATCATATCCTATGACTTAGCTAAAGCAAGCATAACAATATATCTAAAAAAACTCATTTGTTTCTAAAATTCTGACCCTAGTTTCCAAATTGAATAAAAGGAATTACAGTTTTCAATACTCTATTGCTTTGATATCCTGTTGTTTGTACAATTTTTTAGTTTTTTTGTTTTTCAAAAGCTTTGCTTATCAGTCTTGATGATTTGAATTTTTGTCCAAAATTGCAATAAAACCAAGAGATTCTGTAATTCTCAAGTGCCTCATGTTTTCAGCACATTGTCCCAGTCAGAGCCTATGTTGGAGCCAAAATTGACTCAACATCTGAAACCCCCAATTTAAATTTTTGGTTTTCAATAAAATTAACAAAAGTTGCTAGCCTCTGTTGCATTTTCATCTAGAGAAGTTGACTTCCATGTGTTTAATAAATTTTGAAATGGACCATAAGCTATTTTTGCTTTGAATTGATCTTATGACCATTGTTTTATCATTTGAAAAATCATTAAGGTTAAATTATGTAAGCATCCAATACCATGGTTAAATCATAAAAATACCTAACTTTAAAGTGAGGATCATGACCCGTGAATCAAATGTAAAGCCTTCTTTTTAAATACATTTATCATAATAATCGGACCTAAGCCTAATGAGTAAACTAAGTCCTAAGGTACCAAAAGGAAATAATCCGAGGTCTAATAAGAAATCACCATGGCCTAAAGTCCTTAAGTCCTAAACCAAATGCTAATGCATTAAGGGTATGCACCCCCTTTAATTAAACATCGATTTAAATGGGCTAAATCTGATGGTAGCACTTGATTAAGATTTGATCGAATAGTCACACTCTCATAAAAGGTTCATTAAAAGGGCTAAAGGCCAAAATATTAATTAAAACTATTAAATGAGATTAGCGAGGGTCTAACACATTGGATAATTACCCCCTTTTCTGCTTAATCAAAGGTTAAAAACAAGTGCCCCTTGGTAACTAACCTTACAGGTTGAAAGAAATCAATGATCATACCAATCTTGATCGAGATCCGATGGTCGCACCCGAGTCAAAACCCAAATGATGGAATGGTAAGAGTATCGGGTAACATAAAGGTAAAGCTAGGATTAATCATGCATTAGCAAGGGTTTAATACGTTACTAATTACCCCCTTTCGGCTTAATCAAAGATTAATGAAATAAAATGATGCACCCCTTTCGGTTATCAAGTGTGTAGATTATAGGAGATCTAAGGGCAATGCCTCATCAAGGAGAAATCAGATGGATGCACCCGACTTAATAAAGCACCCCGGTATAAAGTTTGAAGACTTAAGTACAATGGTCATGAAAGATCCAATGACTGCGCTTGATCAAAAATTGATCCAATGGATGCGCGTTTGCCACAAACCACCAAGGTAAACCAAGGTATTATAATGAATATTATGTTTAAATCATGTGCAAAATTGGAGGAGATCAATGGATGTGCTCTTTCACAAGATGATCTGACGGTAGCGCTTGCTTCAGATAAACAAAGGTAAATCGGGCGATAGACCAAGTCAACATTTGATTAGTCAGATTAATCATGTTTAGTAAGGGTCCTAACACATTACTAATCATCCCCCTTTCACCTAATCAAGATTAATAAAAATCAATAGCATGCACTTTTCGATTACCTAACTCGCAGGTTATAGAAGATCTACGGTCGCGCTTGATCAAGAGTCAATCTAACAGTCATGCTTTACCACGAATCGCCAAGGGTAGAGTCTAAAGTGATTACTCTACACTTGTGGTTCAAAATATGTGCAGGTCTAAAGAAATATCAATGGACGTGCCATCACTAAAGATGATCTAACGACAACACATATCACAAAGCAATCAACCGATAAAAAGGTCCCATCCGAGTCAAAGTCAAAAACCCCTATATCCAAGTAGATCCGACGGTTGCGCATAAGCTTGGTTGATCTAACGGTCGCGCTTCAAAAGAGTTGCTCAAAGATTAAAAGAGGGTTCATTAAAATAATAATCAACGAAGATCGACGGATGCGCATGAACCAGGAAGATCCAATGACAGCACTTCATTCGAAAGATGAATCAAAGCTAATGAAATTGATGGATGCGCTTGAGCCCACCCAAATCCAATGGTTGCGATCTCACAAAGCTATTAAAGGTTGACAAGTCGAATGAAGACAAAAAAGGATCTGACGATCATGAGCAATCGAAAAGATCTGACGATAGTACTTTATCTGAATGAGCACCCACTAAAAGGAAATCAACTACGTCTTGATCTGACAACCATGCTCAATCTACCAAAATCTAACGACCAAAGATCTAATCGGAGCCCCATAAAGGACAAGAGCATCCATCGTTGATCAATCCAACGGCCATGCTCACACCATGTAATATCCAATGGCAGCGTGTCGTCGAAGCCAATACTAATCAAGAAGTGAATAGTGTGATATAATCGGATGACATCGCTCAATTTACCAAGATCTAACAGTCATAATTTAATCAAGGGTATATAAATGACAAAATCGATCGAACGACTACACTCATTCCAAGTTAAGATCCGACAACAACACTTCATTAGAACGATCGTCCTTTAAGAAGAGTGTGATTATATCTAAATCGGACGGTCGCGCCCTTACCTACCGGATCCAACGACGATGATTGGATTAAAAATATGAACAATGTTCTAATAGTCAATTGACTAAATGATCTTTGACCAATATCAAACGGTCGCACCTACCCCTGATTTAATCCAATGGTTGCGCTTTAATAAAGACCATTAGAGGAAATTTAGGATTGATAAAAAGAGTATAAATCTATCAGATTTGACGATCATGGTGCATCCCGACCAGATCCAATGGTCACTCTTGGTCGATCTACTTAGACGTTAAGAGATAATAGAACAAAGGCACGACATCACATGATTGATCAAACGATAACTCGTTGATGAGGTAATGCGACTATTAAATATCATGGATTAAAACCAAGGTTAGATTACTCTTTAATAACTAGTATACAACGAAGGGTAAAGCCCTAATTAAATTTTGAATCAAAGATTAATATTCGCAATGGGATAGAAGCCTTGGTATAACGCTTATTATGAAATTGATTAACCAGTAAAATGCTAAGATATCCTCTATATTGTGCACAATCACCATTAGCATGTACCTTCGATATTACAGGGCTAACATTTTTACAGGTCCGAAAGTATCAAGTCAGGATGCCCGATGCATATCTACATCCAACGATAATCACGAGTTGAAAGGTCCCATGAGCTTGCATCCCAGTAAACAAATCCTATGGTCAAATATCCCAAAAAATGTGGTTATTTCATAAGGCACCCGAAACTAGGGCCAATACAAAAAACCAGGCGATTACCGATTCACGAGAACGTGCATTGAGCCAAAAAGGTCCTACAAAAAAAAAACCATTGCAACAAAGCAAAGCACTTAGTAACAATAAAAGCTCAATAAACATCGTAGAATCAAGTGATAACCAGGGAAAGAAAGGTTCGAATGATCAAAACAAATCCAACACATGGTATCGAGATAAGCATAATATGGACTAATTCGAAGACAAATCCTGACGCTCAAGCATAGGATCAGATTATGAGGATGATGGCGTATCATACGATAAAATAAAATAAACTTTTTGAAAGAACTCACACCCATGTCCTCGACTTATAAAAGAGATAGTAAAGGGTATCTAAAGAAGCATCACAAAGAAAAATGATAGAGTGCAAAATGCATGAGTATATTCGTTTCTTGCTCTACAACTTCAGAAGATGAAGAAAGCGCGTGAAGAGCAAGTTGTGGTTTCGACTTACCCAAAGCATTTCACTCCGCGCTTTGAAGGAATATAGTTACAAAGGGGACACTCCGACGGAGTATAGTTAGGGAAGCCATGTATAGATGCTTCCAGATCTTGTTTTCCATTCCCTCCTTCCTCCTACTTACCACTGCCCCCCTCTTTCTAGGTATTCTCTCTTGATCGCCCTCGTCATTCTCCCCATGAAGTGTCATATCACCACCATCCATTGTACGAAGCCACTCCCTTCGCTCTCTCCTCCCTCACAACCATCATGTAATCAACGCCATCCCATCCCTTCGACCCTAGCACGCCACCTCTTCCCTTCACCATCACGTCGGGTCCCCGTCCGTCCTTCGTCAAGATTTTTTTGTGGTTACCTGGTTGGACTTCCATGGCATATCAACATGACCAGGACAAGCAGGAAGTAGCAGATTATACATAAGTATAGATTCATTGCATAACTAAGCAAAAGAAGAAAAACAAGTGTGCCGAATCTATCCGGCACAAGAGCTCCCTTCAATCCAAGAGTAAATCGTAACAAGAAATCTAGAGCTACGCTAGCTGGACGACATATGGAGAAGATCGAATCAGATGAAGACAAGTGTAAGGCCAGGATTATACCAAGAATAATAGATTCAAGAACCAGAAGCTATAAAAGAAAGTAGTTGAGGTCAGAATCTGCATCAAGCATTTAGATAACATTTTTGCTAAAGAGGTATACTTGAGTGCCCTACTAGTTGTGTTATTGTATCTCCTTTTGTGTCTATTTTCTTTGCCCTCCCTTATTCTTCCCTTTGCTATGCAGGATTTTGATAGGAAAGTGCTCAAGAAGCTGAGATTATTTCCTATCCTATTGAGCCTGAGATTCAGAGACTCTACTGTTACCAAATTGAAACAAGGAGAGCAGGAGAGACCTGTTACATTATTTGAACAAAGTTTCTTTATTGTTGTAGACACCAAAATCCAGCCACTTGCAAGTCATCTATACCTTCCTGACCTTCCTGTCAGCCACATGTCAATCATTCATCCTTCCCGCCATTATTTGTCCCAAATCCACACTTTCTCGCCATTATTTGGCCCAATTTCACCTTTTCCGCCATTTTTCATCCCCAAATTTATTTAAATTAATATTTATATATATATATATATATATATATATATTAATATTTTAATATATTTTAATATATATATAAATATAGTTTAAGTGATTTAATCTAAGCCATCCATCTTTCATTTAATCTCATCCGTCCATCCTTCTTAACCCGTTTCACAACCTGGATTTATTCTCTACCCTTGGATCCACTTTAATCTTAGCCACACGTTCAAAGTGTCGTTAAAACCCTAAAGTGTGCCCTAAGAGTAGATTATAAATTGAGTCACCTTGATGGCTCAAACCCTATGTCTTTTGCTACTTCTATCTTGGCTATCTTTGCTATCTTTGCTATCTTTTGGACCTATCTCTTCTATTTCATCTATCTCTTCAGCCATCCATCACCGCCCCTTTTTGCCACATCCATCGCCTCATCCGTCGCCAACTTTGCTGCCATCCCTTCTGCAACATTCTGCAGAATCCCCCATTCTTGTCGCAAGTGCCCGCGGGCGTTTACCAAGTGCCCACGGGCGTTTACCCGCAGCCACAGACTCAAACCGACGTCTGAAACCTTGATCCAGAAGCACGCGGGCGTTCAGCCGAGTGCACCAGGGTGCCTTCGTAGCCGATTTGGATGACCACATTACTTCCGGATGCCGCCTGGTCTAGCCGCGTTAACGGAGAATAGGTATAAATCGCTTTAAAGCAAGTAACTTCTTTTCTTTTATTAATCCGTTGTTGAACTCCCCGCATTCTATTTTTCTAGGGTTTTAAATTGTTTCGAGGGCTCACACAAGTGGAGCCCTCTTATTAATTTCTAACTCCTTGATAGTGTTAATGTGTGCAGGATTTTAATGGCGGATCCGGTGTGTTGATAGCAGTTGTTTAAGTCGGAGTGGTCCGAGCCAAAGGATACAACAAAACCCACTCACTTTGTTGGGATTAAGGATACGTCTTCGGAAACGCCACCACTTTATGCCAGCTAGGGTTTTGGAGAACCCTAGCACAAACTGTAATTTTTGTATCACAAAAAGGGTTACAGGCCCTGTTGGTGTATGGACCATCTGTTTATGTCCCAACAGGAAATGGGTTGGTGTACAAACCAGAAAAGAATATGATTGAAGACGATATGAGTGATGTGAAAGATGGACCGTTTTCTGTCCCAATGGTTATAAAGGGATTTTTGCCAAATTGTAAGTTCCATGATCATGTAAGATGAATTCCACTATAAGAAAATTAGAAATTGATAACGGATGCCCCAACTCCTGTGTGTGAATCCATACTGTTGATGAAATTGCATTGTTGGCACCATTGATATGCAGAGATGAAAGATGCATGAAAGAGTCCAGAACTCAGATATGCTCCTAGTGACTGTATGGATAATTCCTCGGGTCGGAACCAATCAACCTAGGTAGCCACAATCTCTAGCAAGACTTAAAATAATGACGATATGAAAGATTGTCCATGTTTAAGGCCCCATGAACTAGGCCATCAATGACAACTGTTGAGCAAAATAATTTTGGTATGAGGTCACTTGAAAAGTAGAATACCCAAAATTGATTTCCAATTTTCAAACAGATGAAATAATTGATGATGATAAATGGTAAGTGTCCTTATGGTGGTTTAATCCTCTTACCGAATTGCATGGATTCAAATCGTTGCAATCGCCAAGGTGATAGAATATACCACTAGATACGAGGTTTACTTTAATTTGATTTGGCAAAAATATGCATGATGAAAGAAGAATGAAATTGACGATAGATCCGAAGAATTGATGAATGTGGTTAATTTTGTGAAGGTTTTGAATATTTTTAACCCAATTTGTAAAACAATGATGAATGATGCGCTTTTTGAGCGAAATGACAAAATTTGTGTCCAAAATTGTTGTAACCTTCACAAAATGTTTTATTATGATAAGAAGAATGGATGAATGCAATTTGATGAAATTTGGAGGAGGTAAGCTTCGATTTTGCAAGTTTTGTTCCTTTATTCAATACTTGCCACCAAACGCCGGTCTGCATTTGGGGGTGGCAGAGACGCCCGTCGATGTTTAGGCGCTCTGCAAACACAGCACTGCATCTGAATGCGCCATGAAACGCCCCACTGCATTTCAGGGCGCCAAAACCAGCTATTTAAACAATTTCAGCGAGAATTTTGCTCATTTGTGCGTTCGAGCTTGAGAGAAGTGTGTCTGAGGGAATGGAGTGAAAGGTTTGGTTGTGTGGGAGAGTGAAGCACACGGGAGCTATGGCAGAGATGGGAGCGGACGTGCCAGTGCAGCCAGTTGAGGTATTTGTTTATTTAAGCAAGTACTTATTATGTGTTTTTTTTTTTTTTGAGAAAAATTTGTAACAAATTTTTGTTTTGTTGTTTTGCAGCTTAGGGTGTTAGAGGCACGACACTGATTCTCCCCTATCATTTCGGGGATGAGGAGATCGTTGTCCCAGGCATACTGGGAGATATTGGAGGCAGTGGGGCTAGCGGAGGCAGCCCGGTTGGAGGTAGTTCAGGCGGATGAGGGGTACCTCTCGGCTTTGGCCGAGAGGTGGGATCCAGATCGGGGGACGTTCCAGCTCTCGACTGGAGAGATGACGATGACGCTTGAGGATGTATACCGCATCCTCAAGGTGCCCGTGGAGGGGGCACGGGTGGAGGTTGGACGAGATAGGGCCACGGAGATGGCCAAGTTATTTTGGGATGACTGAAGAGAGATCCGGACGGAGAGCGGGGGGATCCCATACTTGGCCATGTATACGACCAAGGAGTTGGTAGCGGTGGAGGCTCTGATGATGTTCGTGTTGACCAACATTGTGGCCCCGAATAGCATCGGGTGCAGGTTCCCATGGAACCTGATGGGTGTAGTGAGCGAGATGCTCACTAATAGGGTAGTGTATGCCTGGGCGCCCGCTTTATTGGCGCAGGTGTACCGGGAGTTGTATGAGGTTCGAAGACGGGGCCGGAAGGGCCTGGGTTGCAGTGTGGTGCTCCATATCTTCTTCCATATCGTCCTCCATATCTTCTTCCATATTCATGTCATTCCATACGTCATCCATTCACAAGCCACCAAGTTTGGTGCCCCTGATTAAACAATTATGATAACGATTGGCTAAATCTAACTATCTAAAAATATGAGTGCTTCTTAGTGCATATTTCATTTACTTAGTCTTGCATTAATCATCCATAGATTTACATATCATTTACTTAGTCTTGCATTAATCATCCATAGATTTGTATGTTATATACTTAGTCTCGCATCAATCATCTATAAGTTTGCATTCCATTCCATCACATATGCATCAAAAACATTAAAACATATCAAAACATGCATCACAAAAACATAGGCATTCACACAAAAGAGAGTAAAACACCAAATAAATAAAAGCCATGTATATATATATGTATAAAGGTAAAACTGTACAGTGAATGCCAAAAGGCTACAATATATCATAGAGTACCAAGGCTCATAAAGAGTGCATCTAAGCACTAAGCTAACCATCAAAAGAGGACCCCTGAGACCTAGTAGGAGCTCTAGACCTAGTGGTGTGTCTAGACTCACTACGCCTAGAGACAGAGGAGGATGGAGGATCAGGCAACATAATGTGATGCCTAAACAATGTGTCCTCCAAAGCCTCAATGTAATGAGTCCTAGACCTAAGTCTAGCAATGTCTATCCCGTGTCGTCGCTCCCGCTCTGCTAGCTCTGCCTGGAGTCTCGTCACCCCGTCATCCCGGGGCACCCCGGTCGCTCCATCCAAGTCCGCCTGCATCCGGGCAATCCTCTCCTCCCGAGCAGCCTAACAGGGCATCCCGCCTCGCCGCTTGCTACTCCAGCCGAGCTATCCTCTTGTCCCGGGCAGCTAGCATAGCATCGCGCTCCGCTATCTACTGCTACAGCTGTGCCAGATCATCCTCGAGCCCGCTAGGGGGTACCTCCCTAGCCTCTCCTACGACCTCTCCTAGGCCCTCTCCGTCATCCTCCCCGTCATCTCTGCTCTTTGGAGCCTATCGTGCCATCTTCCCCTTTCACCTTCGACTGTCAGATCGAAGGCGAGGACCCTCCCTACGCTTGGGAACCTCTGCGGTTCCCTCGCCCTCTCCAGCCCTAGCCTCGGGCTCTTCGACTCCACCAGCCACCAATGGTGGCTCCCACCTCGGCTCTACGGCCATCCATGCTGCATACTCAGCTGTCACCCCGATGTCGTCCACGTCGGGGATATCCATGTCCTCATCATCCTCTACCACCTCCCTCCATGGCTCAGCACATGGCAAATCACCCTCTGATCTGTGCCGTCGGTAGTGCACTGGCTCACCGAGGACATCCTGCCTTAATCCGACTTGGCGGAGTACTCGAGACATCTGTATGTACTCTGCCTCGCTATGGCTCCGCCCCACTACCCATCTGGCCTGTTGCACCCGTCTCAAGTGCTCTCCATCCCCGATCCACCTCGCCCCCCGCCAGGGCCTCCAAATGACTTGGGCATCTGTCAAGTCTGCCCATAGTCTCCTATACCATTGCCCCGATCTCACAGGGTGACTCGACTGTCTCTCCTCTACCACTGGCCATCTCCTACCATAAGCCTGGCTCACATCCCAGTGAGCCCATGGCAACCCCTCCGATCAGGCCATTCTGAAATGCTCCCAGCCCCAGCACTAGAGCACCACACTACAACCCAGGCCCTTTCGACCCCGTCTCCGAACCTCATACAACTCCCGGTACACTTGCGCCAATAAAGTGGGCGCCCAAGCATACACTACCCTATTAGTGAGCATCTCGCTCACTACACCCATCAGGTTCCATGGGAACATGCACCCGGTGTTGTTCGGGGCCATAATGTTGGTCAACACGAACATCATCAGAGCCTCCACCGCTACCAACTCCTTGGCCGTATACATGGCCAAGTATGGGATCCCCCCGCTCTCCGTCCGGATCTCTCTCCAATCATCCCCAAACAACTTGGCCATCTCCGTGGCCCTATCTCGTCCAACCTCCACCCGTGCCCCCTCCACGGGCACCTTGAGGATGTGGTATACATCCTCAAGCGTCACCGTCATCTCTCCAGTAGGGAGCTGGAACGTCCCCCGATCTGGATCCCACCTCTCGGCCAAAGCCGAGAGGTACCCCTCATCCGCCCGAACTACCTCCAATCGGGCTGCCTCCGCTAGCCCCACTGCCTCCAATATCTCCCACTCTGCCTGGGACAATGACCTCCTCATCCCCGAAATGATAGGGGAGAATCGGTGTCGTGCCTCTAACACCCTAAGCTGCAAAACAACAAAACAAAAATTTGTTACAAATTTTTGCAAAAAAAAAAAAAAAACTGCAAAAAAAAAAAAAAAAAACACATAATAAGTACTTGCTTAACTAAACAAATACCTCAGCTGGCTGCACTGGTGCGTCCGCTCCCATCTCCGTCATAGCTTCCGCGTGCTTCAATCTCCCACACAAACCTTTCACTCCATTCCCCCAGACGCACTTCTCTCAAGCTCGAACGCACAAATGAGCGAAATTCTCACTGAAATTGTTTAAATAGCTGGTTTTGGCACCCTTAAATGCAGTGGGGCGTTTCATGGCGCATTCAGACACAGTGCTACGTTTGCAGAGCGCCTAAACATCGGCGGACGTCTCTACCAACCACAAATGCATACCGGCGTTTGGTGTCAGTATTGAATAAAGGAACAAAACTTGCAAAATTGAAGCTTACCTCCTTCAAATTTCATCAAATTAAATTCATCCATTCTTCTTATCATAATAAAACATTTTGTGAAGGTTACTCCAGTTTTGGATACAAATTTTGTCATTTCGCTCAAAAAGCGCATCATTCATCATTGTTTTACAAATTGGGTTAAAAATATTCAAAACCTTCACAAAATTAACCACATTTTTTCAATTTTTCTGATCTATCGTCAATTTCATTCATTCTTCTTTCATCATGCATATTTTTGCCAAATCAAATTAAAGTAAACCTCGTATCTAGTGGTATATTCTATCACCTTGGCGATTGTAGCGATATGAATCCATGCAATTCGATAAGAGGATTAAACCACCATAAGGACACCTACCATTTATCATAATAAACTATTTCACTGTTTGAAAATTGGAAATCAATTTTGGATATTCTACTTTTCAAGTGACCTCATACCAAGATTAATTTGCTCAACAGCTTGTCATTGATGGCCTAGTTCATGGGGCCTTAAACATGGACAATCTTTAATATCATCATTATTTTGAGTCTTGCTAGAGATTGAGGCTACCTAGGTTGATTGGTTCCGACCCGAGGAATTATCCATACAGATCACTAGGAGCATCTCTCGAGTTCGGACTCTTTTCATGCATCTTTCATCTCTGCATATCAATGGCACCAACAAGGCAATTTCATTGACAGTATGGACTCACACACAGGAGTTGGGGCATCCGTTATCAATTTCTAATTTTCCTATAGTGGAATTCATCTTACATGATCATGGAACTTACAATTTGGCAAAAATCCCTTTATAACCATTGGGGCAGAAAACGGTCCATCTTTCACATCACTCATATCGTCTTCAATCATATTCTTTTCTGGTTTGTACACCAACCCCTTTCCCCGTTGGGACATAAACAGATGGTTCATACACCCACCCCTTTTTTTCACCGTTGGGGCAAAAACGGTTCATTTTCTTCCAAATTTCTTTCAATTGGCTTGTGAGAACCATTCTCGCTCGCCAATTGAGGGGGTAAGCTGATAAAATTTTAAATATTCTTTTATTCTTTGGTCTTCAAAGTTGTGCTTTAGTCTTGAGAGAGAGTTGCGTCTGATCCAGCTTTTCAGGTGTCTTAAGTTTTTGTGCTGCATTGTGTCTTCACACAAAGCAGCTCAAAAAGGGGCATCTGTAGACACCAAAATCCAGCCACTTGCAAGTCATCTATACCTTCCTGTCAGCCACATGTCAATCATTCATCCTTTCCGCCATTATTTGGCCCAAATCCACACTTTCTCGCCATTATTTGGCCCAATTTCACCTTTCCCGTCATTTTTCATCCCCAAATTTATTTAAATTAATATTTATATATATATATATATATATTAATATTTTAATATATTTTAATATATATATATATATAGTTTAAGTGATTTAATCTAAGCCGTCCATCTTTCATTTAATCTCATCCGTCCATCCTTCTTAATCCGTTTCACAACCTAGATTTATTCTCTACCCTTGGATCCACTTTAATCTTAGCCACACATTCAAAGTGTCGTTAAAACCCTAAAGTGTGCCCTAAGAGTAGATTATAAATTGAGTCACCTTGATGGCTCAAACCCTATGTCTTTGGCTACTTCTATCTTGGCTATCTTTGCTATCTTTTGGACCTATCTCTTCTATTTCATCTATCTCTTCAGCCATCCATCATCGCCCCTTTTCGCCGCATCCATCGCCTCATCCGTCGCCAACTTCACCGCCATCCCTTCTGCAGCATTCTGCAGAATCCCCCATTCTTGTCGCAAGTGCCCGCGGGCGTTTACCAAGTGCCCACGGGTGTTTACCCGCAGCCACAGACTCAGACCGGCGTCTGAAACCTTGATCCAGAAGCACGTGGGCGTTCAACGAGTGCACCAGGGCGCCTTCTGCAGCCGATTTGATGGCCCACATTACTTCCGGATGTCGCCTGGTCTAGTCGCGTTAACGGAGAACGGTATAAATCGCTTTAAAGCAAGTAACTTCTTTTCTTTTATTAATATGTTGTTGAACTCATGCATTCTATTTTTCTAGGGTTTTAAATTGTTTCTGAGGGCTCACACAATGGAGCCCTCTTATTAATTTCTAACTCCTTGATAGTGTTAATGTGTGCAGGATTTTAATGGTGGATCCGGTGTGTTGATAGCAACTGTTTAAGTCGGAGTGGTCCGAACCAAAGGATACAACAAAACCCACTCACTTTGTTGGGATTAAGGATACGTCTTCGGAAACGCCACCACTTTATGCCGCCTAGGGTTTCGGAGAACCCTAGCACAAACCGTAATTTGTGTATCACAAAAAGGGTTACAGGCCCTGTTGTACTCAAAAGGAGTTTTTAAACTTCACTGATTAATAAAAATTGTTTGTTTTGTGCAACTTTCCTGTATTCCATTATTGTGGTTTTATTTCTGTTTGGCGTTGTATTTTTAATCTACAATTGTATTGATACATTTCTTTGAAAAAAATAGAGTTAAAAGGCATCCTACCCACTCTGCATGTAATATTTTATAAAAATAAATACAATTATGGGTTTCATTCTTACCTATTCTTTGTCTTGGTATTGTGTGTTACTATGTAATGTGTTACATTATTTGAATGTATTACGTATATTTCTGTCGTTGGCCAATTGTTATGTCTGTTATGATATTCAAATAGATATGATAGTGTCAATTCTTTCTTAATCCCTTTCTTTATTTCTCATGTTACATATGTTGTTAAATTGCTATAACAACCCAATGAATCTAGGCACCGATCCACATAAGGCATAATTAATGGTTATTTTCATTGCTTGGTCATTTTAATACATATAGTATAATTCTAAATCTGGAGTGTGTAACCCATGCATAATATCAAGTTTACCATTGGGGGTTTCCTTACCCATTCTAAATTTTTTCTTGTAGCAATAGTCGTTTTTAATCATAATAAAGAGGCAGGTTGACTAGAGCCTGTAATAGCTTGTTAGTTTCAAACGATTTTTGTAGCGTGACAATTGAATCCTATGGATGCAAAAATGGTTCCAACATGGGACCTTCAAAGTCCTCGAAATTTAGCTTCTTCCTGCCAGCCCTCCTTTGGTCGAAGAAAATTTTACTTTAAGAGTACAAAGTTGTAAAATAAGCTAAGGCTGACAACGAAATACAACATGTGTTTCATGCCACTCCCCAATAAGCTAAGGGTGATAGCGGAATGCAACAAGTGTTCCTTGTTGCTCTAGTTAACGTTCATTCTAGAGCGGTTTAAGACATATGTTCTACACTGCTCTTCAACGAATAAAAGGAGCCTTAGACTACCACAAATGATATCCGCTACTCTAAGAAAAGGAAAATGATGAAAATGAGTTCAGTGAGTGCTTCATGCCATAACCAATCAATGATGGACATAATGATTTTGGCTGCCAAGACGCATATCTTTGAATTAAAAATCATGCAATGGACGGATTCTCGCACCGACTACATTAATGGTGGAAGGTATACATGCAAGAGCATTTAAAAATTCAAAATGCAAAGCCTATTCATTTTGCAAAGTGGCACTCATCTAGCAAGAAGATCCAGAGAGTGGAGAGATGAAGCTCACAAAGAAGAAAGGGAGAAGCACTCTGAAGATTTTCGTAGAGAATGGCTCCCAAAGTAGCCCAAAAAGACTTGTAGCAGAACACTATAGAGTTGGAAAGCTACATGAAGCAGATGAGAGGACTAGTAGATATTGTAATGACACAAATAAGGAGAACTAAGCTAAGAAGAGATTTCACCTTGATGAAGCACTGCCTTTAAATTTACCATATTTGCATGATTTTTATCATGTAATCTTCAATTAGCTTTATTAGACCTTGATTTACCACCTTTTGGTACTTTTAGATATAAGTCTTTTATCATGGCACACACCTTTGCCCTTAAATGATTTTATTAAAACTTTACTTAGGCTAGAGGTGACCTCGGGTCCAAATGTTTTAATAATACTTTTAGATACCTTGGGACTTAGGGGTTTATTCATTTGACTTAGGCCCGAAAGTTATGATTATTATTAAAATAAGGGCTCATATTAAATTTGTGGATCATAAACCTTACTTTAAAAGAGTCAGGGTATTTTAATGGTTTGACCTTTGTAGTGGATGTTTATTTAATTTGACTTTTATGGATTCTTTTAGGATAAAACAATGGTTATAAAAGCAATCCAAAAATGGCTAAGGTTTGGTCAAAAAAATCAACATTTAAAGTCAGCTTTTCAGATGAAAATGCAACAAAGGCCAGCAATATTTGCTAAGTTTATTGAAGCCAAAAATTTAAAATTGGGGGTTTCATATGTTGAGTCAATTTTGGCTCCAACAAGCCCTAAATGGATAAAGGCTTACAAATATGAAAAGCAATCCATACCTCATTTTGAGCAGGGCAAAAATAATAAAGAAACTACACTTTTGGAGTGGAATGTTTCTAAGATGGACCAAAGTCCTCCATGGTTAGACTTTCATGAATAGATTGTGGATTTTGATCTAGACAATAATGCAAAACATCAGTTGAGAGAGTCTACCATCAAATATATTAAGGAAAATTTTGAAAAAGAAAGAGGACCCTCGGTCTCAAGAATCTACTAGCAATGAGCCAAAGGAGAAGAAAAATGGAACGAGGTCAAGATATCAAACTGGTGGAGAATGAGAATCGAGATTGGCAAAAATCCAAGTTTGGATTGAAAATTGATGAGGAATTTTCTAAAAATATGACAATAACGTCAAAACTTGGAAGCCAAAATACCCAAGGAATATAGGTAGATCAAGAGGTTCAAGAATAAGAACTTGATACTCCATTGACTACTGCTGAAGTTTTGAAGATATTTCAGCCTACGACTGAATAGGTAGAGAAATTTCCAAAAGGAGCTCAATTGATGAGTAAGATGCACTATTCTGATGAAAGGGCTATTAGTGCACCAGTTATCCAAATAGTAATTAGGCCTAAGCATCTAGCCCTGGGTGGACAGCCTTTAGATACAGATATGGACAGGAATAAAAAGAATGAAAACTTTAGGTTTACACCTTTGAGTTTCACCATTGTAGCAACAGTGGAATTGAATCCTATTTCTAAACAAGTGCTATAGGAGGAAACAGTACAGGAAGGGTTAGCTGAAGAAGATACAGAAAGTGAGAAATTCAACTTTCAAGTTTTATTTATGCAGTGGTTTAAACCTTAAAAAATATTTAACTTTACATATACATAAATGTGAGTATAAAATTTGAACAAGAGTCTTCCGATGATGTTCCTATCAAGCCCAAAAGTTTGAAGATTGAAGTCGGGTCATCTAAGGCCCTCTCCCTAAAGGAGGATGATTTCCAGCCAAAGGCCAATCTTGACCCTCTAGTACTTCTGGTGGAAATGCTCAAGAATGTGTCCATGGCCTTCAATAAAACATGGACCATCTTTCATCAAGTGGTCAAAAAGGCCAAAGTAATTAAATTGGACAAAAAAGAAGGTGAAAAGGCTGTTACGGACACCCCTACAAGTGACAACGAATAAAATATGTTCGAGTAACTATTTCAACTTTCTTGTTGTTTTTCTTGATCCTTGGGCCTTTTCGATCTCTATTGTTGTTTATTCTATTTTCTCCTTTGGTTTTGTTTGGTCTGTTTTCCCCAAAGTTGATCTTTGGGATTGATGGTTTTGTGCAAGATTTTTGTTGATCTCTGTTGGTAAACTTGCAGAAGTTATCTTTTGCTTGCTTTGCAAAAGGTTTAAGGTACCTTTCAAAACCTTTTTTCCACCAATAAAAAAATGTGAATATAAAATAATATTTTTAAGTATATTATTTTAAAATAATATGTACCACGACGTGCACTTTGGCTCTTCTTCGGGAGGTCCAAGGTTCAAACCGTGACGTGGGCAAGTGTGTGAGGGGGTGGGTGTGTGTTAAATTCCTTATTGATAAATATAGCTCTCAACTTTACAAGGATCATGGTTGGGAGGAGACTGCTCAACCCTAACCCTATGTGTTGGTCGTAGGGGTTTCTCACACTAACCAAATAATTTTTTTAATATGTTATAATTTAGTATAAATAATAATTATACCATTCAAAAACATTAAATAATTAATGAAATTTTTTATTATAGTATAAAAATTTCTTTAAAAATTTATTTTAAACAAATTTCATTTTATATTGTCTCTTTGATAAGGATAGTGTGGTGGTTAGGGCTTTGGCCTCTTTTTGGGGAGGTCCAACATTCAAACTACAACATACCTATAAGGGGATAGGTTGAATGGTAATGATTGAGTGTTTGTTAGTTAGTTGCCTTGGTCTGATGCCCTCGAAGGTGGATCGGGTCTTGTTGACTTCTTCTAACATTATGGCCTATGATTTGTAGTAGCAACACCCAATGGTGTTACCGATTCTTCTATGTATTAAAAAACATTTTATATTATAATTAAATATTATATCATTGGAATATTATCAATGTATTAAAAATTTTCAATATCTCATATTTTTTTTGGTTGGTTAGTGTGAGAAACCCTTACGACCGACGCATAGGGTTGAGCAATCTCCTCCCAACCATGACCCCTTGTAAAGTCGAGAGCTATGTTTATCAATAGGGAATTTAACACACAACCACACACCCACCCCCTCACACACTCGCCCATGCTCATATATAATTATTAGTATTTTTTCAATGAGTTTACATATGGAAATGAAATGAAAGATTTTAATTACGTCCGCAAGACCCAAATATGGTCTATGGGACCTCAAATATGGAAGTACAATTACTCAAGTCATATCATATGATCTTTAATATCTTTGATAATATTGTTCCTTCTCCTACTGATTTGGGTTAGCAATTCCTCAACTTTTTTTATTTTAATATCTTCAAATAACTTTGCCATAGACCCGTTCCCAAGTGTTTCTTTGTATTTGCTATGGATATCTGAAAAACTCGGACATTTATAGATGAAGTGTTCCTCTGTCTCTACTGCCCTTGTGCTGCATAGCGTACATATCCTTTCTTCCCATTGTTCTTTGGGCGTTTTCCATCTCCCTGTTAAACATCTAAGCCTATGAGAGCTAGTCCTTATCTAAAGCAATGAGGATTTTTTCCTTCCACTTGATTTCAGCACCTATATACGCTTTTTCCTTGTGGTCATAGGTTGGGTTAAACTTTGCAATATAATATTGTCTTTTCCTTCTTTGATCAGGGTCCTCTTGACTTCTTCTAACACAATGGGCTATGGTTTGCAGTGGGAGCATCCAATGGTGTTACTGATTCCTCTATGTATTAAGAATATTATTTTATATTATAATTGAATATTATAAATCATAGGAATATTATCAATGTATCAAAAATTTTCAATATATCGTAATATAATTATTAGTCTTTTCTCAATGATTTTACATAGGGTTTTTATGAGAAGTTTGAACCTTGGTCCCTACCTTGAAAGTCGTGTTTTCGCTTAAGATCTTAGAGTTTATTTTATCTTTTTTTTTCAATGAGTTTACACGGGTTTTTATGAGGGTTCATGGTCCCCTTATACTAAGTGAGGTTTAAACCTTAGACCTCTCAAAGAGAGGCTAAAGGCCTTAGGATTGTAGTAAGCTTGCATCTCTATGTAATTATTACTACTATATTAGATAAGATTGACTTTTAAAATTTATAAACTATACAATGAAATAACATTAGTTCATTTAATTAGGTTCTATGACCTTTAAAAAGGAAACTTAGTTTCACCAAAAGATATATACATAATTGTTAAATAACATTAATTCAATTTTATAACTTAAAAAAAAAAGAAATCTAGGTTCAAATATTGTACATAATTGTCAAACGATACATAGATTACATAGATTATGATGTAATGGTAATGGGTTTATTTCAATCTTATATAATTAATTTTTTTTTTTAATAAATTACATTTACATTCCTTTAAAAAATATAAAAATAAAATTACTATAAACTCTTGTAAATAAGTATGATAAAATCATAAATAAAAATATTAACAATCCTTACACCTATACTAACTAGCTAGCACTTTATGCTGAATCAACTAATAAGGAATAAGAATAAAGTACTTTATGCTGAATCAACTAATAAGGAATAAGAATAAAGTGCAGTAAAGTCCCATGATGGACTTGGGGGAGGTGGACCCTTTAATTGTAGTTTGGATCAAAAGGTTTAGATTTGAGTTTAATAAATAAATTTGAAAAATAAAAATAAAATTAAATAAAATATTTGATATATAAACATAACATATTGTTGAAAATGTTTGATGAATTATTTAATTTTAAATTTTATAATTTGCCATTGATTCAATGATTGATACATATTAATTTTATAGCCGACATTAAGGTTTAAATCTGGACAATACCAAATAAGCTTTATAAGGAGAGGTAACTAAGTTGGTGTAAAGGAAAAGGGCAGCCCTTCCAAACCCTATTTTAAAGAAATAAAAAAATTAATTTTAAATGTATAGATGCAAGGTATATTTTATATTTAAAGCTATGAACTAGAACAATAAATTAAGGTTTTATGTATGACTCCTAAATTTCAATGCCTGTATCCAAGTCTCCAATGAAATTGATTATTTTCAAAGTTCATTATTTAAATTCCACAGACAAATTGATATTCATTTCTTGTATTTATTGTATGGTAGTCATAAAAATATGATATTTAATTTATAACATATGTTGCGTATATTAAAAAGCTTTGTAATAATAAAAAATGATATTTAAAAAATTGGTTATACTATATTAAATTTGAATTTGTATTAATGTCCATCAATGACCAAAAGAGATCCATAGGACTGTAAAATAGGACATATACAAAGCAACGGGAATGCCTAATGTAGCTCCAAAGAAAATAAAGTAAGAAAAACAGTAAACATGATGACATATGATATACAAGATCTGTGGATCAAGGATTACTTCCAACATTCAAGGCTGAAGAGAAGTGAGTGATGTAAGAGTTGGATATCGTTATAGATGTTCTTTGTTGGAGTCGATGATGAGTTGATCTTGTTGTATCTCTGTGATCACCCTAATGCTTCCTGGTCATGGTCTCTGGAGGCTAGAAAAATGAAGTGATAAGTCAAGATCCTGTTATCTTTTGCAAATTGTTACTAAGTAGTTCTTTCCTGAGATTGAATAATTCCCGGATGAAAAGGGCAATGCATCTCTTATCACACTATATTAGTGTGAATAATATTATAATAAAAAAATTATATATATATATATATATATATATATTTTTTTTTTTTTTTTTTTTGTAATATTAAGAGATGGGGGTTTTGACCAGGAATCCCTCAACCTGTTACAACAACTCCACTAGGGAGACACACACCCACCCCTCACACACTCACCCATGCCACGGTTTGAACCTTGGACCTCCCGAAGAAGAGCCAAAGCCCAAACCGTTGCGTTGCACCCCAGTGCAAAAAATATATGATTTATTATTATATATAAACTTATGTTTTCTTTTTAAAATTAATATTTAAATTTATATTATTTAAAAATATTCAATAGTTTAATTATATTTAAAATATAATTACTTAAAAAATTGTACATTTATTTAAATTAAAAATAATAATTATAACTCCTCAATAGAAAAATAAAATAAATATAGTTTAACTAACTTAATAACAACTTATGTTTTCTTTTTAAAATTAATATTTAAATTTATATATTATTTATAAAAATTCAATAGTTTAATTATATTTAAAATATAATTACTTAAAAAATTGTACATTTATTCAAATTAAAAATAATTATAACTCCTCGATAGAAAAATAAAATAAATATAGTTTAATTAACTTAATAACACTAAGGTTCAAACCTTGGAGGCATGCTCAATATAGGCAAAGGTAGTAGTTTGACCAAGTCCACTGAGTGTACCCAAGCTTGATGACGGTAGTACCAACCCCAAGCCTTCGGGGTCTCCTTCACTCTAGGATATGTTTATCGAGGCAGAATAGGGATTATAGTGGTAGCAAGGCAATGTGACTTGACCCTGTGCCCAGTTGTTCAAAAAGGAAAGGGATTATAGTGACATATTCCATGATTGAAATTTCGTTCACGTTAATATCTATCTATCTATTTACATATAAAAAAACTTAATAACAATATAAAATAATATAATATTTGTCATGTATAATTTAAAAATAAAAAAGCTTATAAATAATATAATTTTGAAAATAATTATACCTTTTGATCCTTTTGGCAAACCATATATTTTAGCACTTGGACACATGGACTACATTTGTTTCCTTTGAAATTTAGTCACAACAACCCAAATTATTATATTTTAAATGATTTTTAATTATTTTAAATAATAGGTTCGTGATCCAACCAAAAAGCGTGCACCCATCTACTGTATTACGTCGTATTCATTCATTCAAAGCATAAAATGACACAATTGCATAGATTCAACAAAATTGATTTCCTTGTATTAATATTTATAAAGAATCTTGGTTACAATTATGCCCCTCTTAGGGTCACCCAAATGATGATACGATTAATACAATGCCAAAGCCCTCAATAGGGTAGGCGCACTAATAATGCTTTTCACTTGGTCACAAACTGCTCTAGGGTGGAGGTGCCCTCTTCTTCACGATGGGGAAGGAACTTGATGGTTGGTTCTCCTTTGAAACTATTCCCTGCGGTCAAGAAACAACATAGAAGTGTCAAAAATATAGGCAGCCTCTCATGATGAGGCCCTTTTAGGAAAATTGCATAATGACACCATTAAACATGCATAATCAAGAAAACATGAAAAGTGCTTCTAAACTATGTTAATTGCATCAAGATTCATATAATAGCGTAAAGAAAGACAACAACTACACTATGCATGGATCAATTGTGTAAAATAAAGCATAAAAATGCATAAAGAATCCATTTATGTCCTAATTGAAGATAAACATAAAGAAACTAATCTAACCTAATTCTACGGTCAGAAGTCTGCTAAACTGTAATTAAACCATGAAAACAGCTAATCTAAGCTAATTAACTGAACATAAATGAAAAGAGGAAGGTGGTGATACCTCTGCTGCAAACCGTAGCTCTGGTGAGCGGTCTGCACTATAAACCATGGCTGAAAGCCATGGTTAGCACTCTGATAGGTTTACCCTCAATTCCAAGGGTAGTGGGCTTGACCTCCTTGTCCAATTGATGTTCAAGGGTCACCTTCGGTGTCCTTTATAGGTTTGGCGGTTGAATCACTGTGATGGGCCTTCGTTTGCCCGGATTTGCATTTCTTGGTTCTTCTAGGCTCCTAGAACTTCCATGGCAAATTGATCTTTGGGTGAATAGCAAAGTGGCCTTCTCCAATGCATGAATTTAGTATGCAATTCGATAGGGCTTCGCTGCTCGCTTGATCAATTAACTCTCTATTGACAATTCGATAGCGCTTCGCTATTCAAATCATCTATATCTTCTCCCCATTTGGAGGGGGTATTTATAGGATGCCCTAGGACTGGGGGTGGCTTCCTGGAGAAGCCAAGATCAAGAAGAGGTGGTTAGGATAGTTGGAATGGAAGCCTCTGGAATCTTTCATCCATTAACCACCTTCTTCTAGATCAAATGGTCATTCAAACCGATTTGGCTCGGATTGAAGGCCAACTGAACTTCAGTTAAAACCGTAGGTCACAGCTATGGTCTAGACTGTAAACCGTAGGTCTCAGCCATGGTTCAGCTGTAAACCGTAGGTCTGGGCTGCGGTTCAGACTGATTAGGCCAAGGAGCCCAAATTGAGTGGTTAGAACCACTGCTCTATCTTGGAGTCTGTCCAAGATCTTCCATATGGTCTTGTAGCATGTCCATATGAGTAGTCGCCCTCGACATGACGCATTTTAGGTGTCTACAGATGCCCCTTTTGAGATGCATTGTGAGATCGAACAACGCTGAGCAAAAATAGACCTCCTAAAATGATGTCGAAGGTTCTATGATGATCATTAGTCGGATCAACATTAGATGCCCCAGGTCCTGCAAAAGGACGTGCATCCTGGAATCATTGCTTCCAACTCTTTGGAGGCTTAAACTTGAAAAGCTTGTGCCCTTCTCATCTCATTTGGTGTAGCTGTGCATTCCATAGGTATCTTCTGACCCATAGATCCGAAAGGCGGAGAACAACAAGCAAAATCATATTTGCTATTTTCCCCAAGCAAAGGGGTAAGCTTATGATAGTTGTTGACAATGATTCGCAAGGACGAACGCAATTTTGACAAGATCAAGGGATCTACGATTTTAGGGATCTTCTATTGATTTTGATTATGATTTGATATTATGACTACCCCCTCAAGCGATGAGTCGATGAGGGTAATGACAATGATTAAAGCGACGATGTCGCTTGACCACCATGGATGATCTGAACAAATTTAGATTTGAGCAAATTAATGCCTTGGCTAGGCCTAGTTCAGCTTTTGATTCCAACTATTAATAGTATTTGCACATTTCTATCCCATGGAGCAGTCGGGCTACAATAGCCATCTTAGGGAATCAAATTGATACAAATCCAATTAGATTTGTGTTGAATCAAATTATCGATGATTTGTTGAAAAGATGTCATAGAAGAAATGACATGCAATGCCTCATTCTCGTGGAGCAGTCCGACCTCGAAGGCCTTCTTAGGGATTGAAAAGAAGCATATCAGATCAACAATGACCATTTTTCCCCAAATGTCCTTATGGTAATTTACTCATCTTGTCGGATTGCATGGAGCGCAAGTCGCTGCAACCGCCAAGTGTATAGGGTAAATTATTGAATACGAGGCGCATTTGGTGTTTTTAATTATTTGATTTTTTTGAATGTTTTGAATTATGAATTGAGTTTATTTATTTGGTTGGGAGGTGCGTCGCTCCATGAAAGGATTGTCATAGCGATGACCTCGGTTGAATGTACTTTATAATCTCAGCCAGATTTTTGATTTTTAATTGGATCCCGGTGCTTTATTATCACCAAATTTCCAAATTGATTGATTTTATTGAATTCTGACCCCATGGGAGGCATTAGTTTATCATTTTAACCCTTCCCATGGTGGGATTTTATTAAATTGCTTGCTAGTTGCAAACCATGGCTAGGGTCTACGGTTCCCATTTGCAATTTTGGGAACCGCAGCTAGGGCCTACGGTCCGCGCGAAATATGAGAGGCTTATAAAAAGCCCAATTTTCAAATTTCTCTCATTATTCCCTGACAACGACTTGCAATCTAGAGCTCTGATAGTGACAACTGAGAAACTGACCTGCATCCTACCAAACTTTACATGCACACCTACTCACAACACGATGGCAGAGCGCGGGCAAGCTTCTTCTAGCCACGACGGACGAGGCGAGGGCAAGGTAATTCAAAAACCAAGACCTCGCATCCATTACCACTAAAATAAACCCAATTAAGTAATTGGTTAATCAATCACACTAAATTGTTGGCAATGAACCCCACCTTAGGCTAGGGTAGCTTAGGATTTACTTTTTTTAATTTTTTTTTATTTTTGGCCGCGGTATCGTACCCGATGGGATCTCAGTCGAAGACCGTAGGTACCAGCTGCGGTTCCCAATTGATCAATTGGGGACCGCAGCTGCCAACTGCGGTCAACATTCAAAATCCCAACGGTCAATTTTTGACCGCATGCGGACCGTAGGGTTGACCCGTGGTTCACAAACTTTAGAAAAAAATTTATCAAATTTTTAATTTTTCTAAGTTTTAATAGGCAATTAATGTCTTTTAATGCATTTTTGACCTGTCTGAATGACATTTTTGATTTTTAGGCCTGCATGATGACATGTTTTTGCAATTTTATCAGTTTTTAGATATTTTTGATGATTTTTAGGTCATTTTTAAATGTTTTTGCTTGTTTTAGTTAGATTTTTCCTTATATTATGCTTTTTATTTTAGAGATTGACCTCTAGAGCTCGAGAGCCTGACATTCTTAAGACTCTCCATGGAGAGCTCACTCCTAGGGAGTGAGAATGGTTCGAAGTTGTCGACTTTGGCTATGTACTAGATCTACCCACTATCAGGGTAGATCAAGCCTATTTGACTGCGTTGGCCTAATGCTGGAATGCGTGGACCAACACATTTCACCTGCCTACAGGTGAAATGACGGTGACCCTAGAGGATGTCTATAGGATCTTTAGGATCCCCATTGATGGTGAGGCCATCATCTCTTCTACTTCTAGGGCTAAGGAGTCCATCTTTGATGCCATCTTCGATGCCTAGAGTGAGGAGGCTCAACGCGACATTGACCATGGAGGGGTCCATATCGGCTATTGGTAGGGGAAGAATGTCTTCTCTGTATGCGAGGCCATATTTATGCACCTGGTGGTGCAAGTTGTGCTTCCAGACTCCTCGAGCATGAGGATTCCCTGGAACCTCTTAGCCACTATCCGTAGAGTTGTTTAGAGCACCATCCGTCGACCACTACGACTAGCCTGGGGGAGCACCCTGCTCTACTAGCTGTATAGAGAGCTCTACCAGATTACTGATCGGAGCCATCGGGGATCAACTGTAGTCTACTTCTTCAGATTTGGGGCTGGTAGCATATCAGGATAGAGCATCCTAGGGAGCTACCACTGCATATCATGGAGATAGATGATGCTCACCAGTGCTATGCTACCTACTGGCCTCGAGAGGAGGAGGGCTTCAGGAGCAGGACCCATGTTGGTGATGTCCAACATTATATCACATGGTTTGTAGGACTCAGCCTAGATGATATCGAGTGGTGGCCTTACATGGAGTGCCCTGACTGGCCTGAGGTCGATGAGTGGCTTCGATAGGCTCATCGGGATAGATGGCTACTCGATCGAAAGGTCGAGATTAGAGAGTACCAATTTTATTCTCGCATCCTATGGTAGTTCGGCCTAGTACAGGATATTCTAGAGATCCCCTTCATCTATAGGCGCTTGGCTTTAGAGACACATCTTCCATGGATCCAGCCTCCGGCTCTAGGGGATGATCTAGATGATTTCTAGGAGACTAGAGTTGACCAGGCTATTACCACTCCAGCATACGATGGATGGTGGTCGATGCTATGGTGGCATGGATCAGGGCCTCTGGGTAGAGTTGATGATCAGGTAGAGGCAATGATGGATCCTGATGGGCGTAGGGTGCACCAATGGATAGAGGGTGGATGGGGCATAGAGGCCACCATCGAGGAGGCTCTCGTGGATGACCCAGATGATGAGGCTCTAGAGGAGGGTGAGGTTCCTCTTGATAGTGTAGAGGGGCTACTCTTAGCTCAGGTTGCTGACTTGTAGAGTCAGCTTGGCAGATATCAGACTCAGTAGCATGAGCGAGACACTACTATCACCACTCTAGAGGTGAAGCTAGCTGACCAAGATAGGCAGCTAGCTAAGGCATAGGAGGAGATCACCAGTCTCATAGAGCGAGCTATAACAGTAGAGGCTCGAGTTTAGGAGCTCACTAGCACCCATGATGTAGCACTGGCACAACGGGGTGAGGCAGTTGCAGAGAGGGACCTTCTTAGGCTACAGAGGGGAGACCCTACATCCTCTCAGATTGTCATGGGACCTCCAGCCACTCCACTAGTCATAGGTGTGGATCCTATGGCAGAGATCAGGTGGCTCACTTCTCTCATGGAGGAGAGAAATGACCGATTGGATGTGAGGGCAGCTCACATCTCTCAGCTAGAGGGCTTCATCGAGTTGAGGGGTTTATAGGTTCTAGAGGATAGGTAGGTTGCAGGGTCATAGAGGACCAGGACCAGGACTACAGGGCAGTCCTCAATGAGTTCCAGCCATCGGACTCATAGGACCGAGCGGACTCATCGATCTTCTAGCACACATGGATCCAGCTCTCATAGGAGCCACAGGGATACAGGCGGTGATTCGCAGGCTAGGGGCATGGGCCCTCCTTAGTACACATTTTATGATATATGTATTGTACCATTTTTTGAGTGTAAGGTCGAGGACCTACACAGTTGTAGCCTGAGGGTATTTTTGTACTCTCGATGTACTCTGAGACACATATTTATATATGATATGACATGATCATTTTATGGCTCATTATTGTGTACTCATTTATTTTTTATTTTATGTTTATGTGATGCACATGGATGCAATGCTTATGTTATGTTGATGCTATATGATGTGATGTATGGATGACATGCACTAGATAGCTATTTGATTTATGATGATGGTATGCAGTGATCTAGATGCTTAGATGTGCTTTTTATGATGGATGCATATGGATGCGATGTTTTTCTTAACGCATATTTGATATTGCTTTATTGTATGCATTAATGTATGTAATGATTTATTTACATGATGCTAATCTAATGTAAATGAACTTGTATGCTTTAATCACTTAAAACATAAGGAATAAATGCAAATATGTTTATCAATCTAATGGATGACACCACAGAATGTATAAAAATCATGAATGTAATTGAAAATCCTTAAGATAAGAATTTAATCAATTAATCACCCATATATGAAATGCAATGGTATGCGATGTTATGATGCGAATGATATAATGTGTCATTCGATTTTCTTTTGCAAAATTTGAAAAATATGCACGATATAGTCAGTGGTCGTCTAAATATTATTGCTAATATCCATCCGGTATCTATCCTATATGTTGATTGTGCTTTATATAATGATGTATCATGGATTCGATACTTTGCAATTTGATGATTTATATGGTTGCGATATTTGACATTTTGTTGCTATGGGAGAAATTTTTGAGGTTTTCCATGAGACTCAAACACCCTAATAGACTTATCAAAAGTTGCATACTAACCACACTAGACTTTTGAGATAAAAGGCTTTTGCTAGGATAGACCCTAACTATTCATTATCCCTGTGTGTGCACATGATTATTTTAAGATAAGACACGAGCGTTCCCCGATGTCAGGCGAGATTCTTTCAGCCCATTGCTAAGATAGGGGTTCCACAAATGTCTTATCCAATCTCAAGTTTAGATTTTAGTTGGACTAAGCCACTAGGCAATGCAGGACACCTGAAGCTAGCTCTTCCACATTCAAACATTGGTCTTGTTCATAAGCGAGGTGCTAATGCATCGGACATATCATCATGCGTAAGGTATAGTAGTGCCGACAATTCCTAGGGATTCAGGCTCATTCCTTTCTATCCTTCAATTTTTGGGATACTTGCTCATATGTAGTGAAGCAAGGGAGTCGATTCCATCTTCATTTTGAACTATCTTTGGATCTTCATTTGATCTCTCTTCGAACTAGATTTTGGATCTTCATTTGATCTCCGCTCGAAATTTTGATTTATGATCTTCATTTGATCTTCACTTTGAACTTTGATTTAAGCCTATTTTTTGATCTTCACTCGATCTTCACTTTTCGGCATTTACATTTGATAATTTTCTTCAAAAACTTTCCTTTGGGGGGATTTACTTGGGAAAACTATTTCTGGTATATCGATTGAGAATATCGATCTTATGATATCAATATGGGATATCACTCTAGGGAGTCGATCTATGATATCGATCTAGGGTATCAATCATGAGGATTGATGTGGGATATCTCTATGGGATATTGCTCATTTTATCGTAAGCAAGGGATTCTGAATAGGGAACTAACCTGTCCTTTTTCCAACTACCAACATTTCCCATATCGTTCGCATAGAGGGATAAGCAAGAATAACTCTTTTCACTTCAGGATACCCGGTCCTGCTTCACGACTTTCATCTTCCCCTAGTCCTTGTTAGGATTATTTAAATTTGTTGATTAGTGATAGGCTTCTGATATGCTAAGGGCTATACTAACTGAACCTTAGCTACAAAAGCAAAGCAAGCTTTCTACCAACTCTTGATAAGACCACTAGGTATGGTTGAATGACCGAAAAACCCTAGTATATCTCCATAGCAACATTATAGGTTGTGTTGAAAAACACAATTACTCACATGAATGATGGATCATGATAAATGCAGAGATGCATGATTTAAACACAAACGTGGTGTCATTTGTAAGATTGACAAACATAATCCCTCCTACTATGGAATGCAATGGATGATGAATGCCTATATGCAATGCAGTAATGCATCGAATGCATGTGTGAATGCAAAATGAATGTGAATAAATAAATGCAAATGCAAATGTTTTTGGATTTTATGCTTTACCATTTTTTTTGGATTTTATTGATTTTATAATTTTTATGGGTTTTGAGCCTCATAATTGACCAAACGACGAGTACATGCCTCTAGAGCCTTTAGATTGACCAAGCAATTTTTAAGAATCCTTGGAGCTTTTAGGATTGACCAAAGGGATTATGGGTACCTTTGGGGCATTTTGGGATGACCAAGCGATTTTGAGAATCCTTGGAGCCTTTGGGGTTGACCAAGCAGTTTTTTAGAAACTCTTGGTGCCTTTTGAATTTGACCAAAGGGCTTACAGATGCCTTTGGAGCTTTTTAGGATGATCGAGCGATTATAAGAAAATCCTCGAGGCTTTTAACTAACATGACCAAGCGGTTTCAGGAACCCTTGGAGCCTTTTGGGATGATCGAGCGGTTTTGACCAAACCCTCGAAGCTTTTTAGGTTGACCAAAGGGCTTACAGATGCCTTTGGAGCTTTTTGTTGACTTGACCAAGCGGTTTTAGGAACCCTTGGAGCCTTTTGGGAAGGGCATGCTACCCTATATACCCCTAGTGAGTGTGCCATTCGACGATGGTGAGGGAGGTGCAATACCTCTAGATTCCTCATTTTTCCTTATCGAATTTGGCGTGGTTGGTGGGAAAGGTATGCTACCTTGAAGACCCCCAATGTGCATGCTATTTATTGAAAAGTAATCAGCTTGTTTAGGAAGAGTGATAGAACTCAACTCCCCCAGGTGAATATCGGACCTCACCGGTGTGCCTATGCTTTGACATGGGTGAATGAGAGAACCATCCTCATGGATCTCATCTCATTCTACTAGGTCTTCGATGACCCTCTTAAATGACTAGCAACTCTGAATGTCATGTCCATGCACTCGATGATACACACAAAAGGGACCCCTATCAGGTGACCCAGTCTCGGATGCCCTATGCTTGACTTCGGGTAATATGAATGCTTGTGCCTCATGTAACTTTTGAAACAAAGTTAGAGTAGTCATCTGAAATGAAACTACTCGTTGCACTGGCCTATTGGGCCTACGAGGTGACTGACGACTCTGAGGTCACTCTTGAGGAGGTGTGACCTCCACTTCATCATGTTGGGGCACTCTAAGAGAACCATCTACATGATAAACCCCCTTATCTATCAAATTTTGCACCACACTCTTAAATTCATGATAATATCGAATGCCATGACCCTCTATTCGATGGTAGAGATAGTAGTGATGCTCCCTGTAACCCATAGGTTTAACTCTATTTGGGTTTAGAGGGATGACATTAGGCAAGGTGATGACCTTAGCCTCTTGCAACTTCTGAAAGATATCAGACATAGACTCTTGTAATGGAGTCCCACTATGTTGCGACTATTTTGGGCTCTTGCCCCGCATTGGTTTGCTTTGAGAATCCAATGGTTGGGTTGGCCGCATGGGCTTTTGCTTTCGTTGAGGCTTT
Organism: Wollemia nobilis; assembly: GCA_028583015.1. NCBI lineage: Eukaryota > Viridiplantae > Streptophyta > Pinopsida > Araucariales > Araucariaceae > Wollemia > Wollemia nobilis. The sequence continues at coordinate 851,929 of JAQPPZ010014852.1, read as the reverse complement.
TCCTGTACTTGCATAGGAAGCGATTCATCCTCAGGCAAGGGTTGCTTTTGTAATTCTAGATTTTCAATCTAGTTCTTGATAAAATGCAATGCCTTATCTTGCTCATCCATTCGATGCTCCATCCATTCTAGATGACTTAAAATGGATCACAATATTGACAAAGAATTCATATGTATTTCCAATGACTGATTCAAAATACCTTTGTCATTTGAAGGAAATAGAAAAGTGGATGCTATGGATCCATTAGGTAATTGCAAATCACCTATTTCCTTCACTTGAGTTGATGTGGAAGCTTCTTGATGACACACTTCATCAGTGCTATCCACATGCTCATGCATATGACTCAGCTCAAGCTCTTGTTTCACTTCATTGTGTTGAACTGTGTCATCTACGGTACCCCCAATCTGATGTGAGGAACCTACTTGTTCGTGCTCTTGAGATGGTGCCATGAGAAATGAGTCAGGAGTGACTAATTTCAAAATTTTTGGCCCTAGAAATGTGAAAACACCATTGGATTGCCCCATCTCTGGCTCTATGTGATTAAGAATCACTTGATCTTCTGGCCTAATATCGACCATTCCCACAAACTCATGAGAAAACTCCACAACTTCTTGCATCGTAGGTAATTCATCAACATACTGAGGTTGTTCTATTTCAGTCATGATAACTGAACCTTCCTCATGCTCATACGATGTCTCTAGGATAGGATCCGTAGGTGGAGACTCGATGAAAAGTTGACCTAGATCCTTAGTGGACTCTATGGTGGGCAACATCATAATGCTGGCCTCTATAAGCTCTTCATATTCACCATAGTCCTCATGAGAACTATCTGGTGACATGTCGGATGAAGAGGGTGTGATACACTCGGGTGCATCCATGACCATGCTAGGTTCTTCCTCCTTGATAGGAGTGTGAAGATCCTCTAATGATACCTCTAAAGTGGTTGTGAGCAACTCCGTAAGGGCATTCATTAATCCTTCCCTACTAAGTGGTGTCGAGAGTGCAGGGGTTGTAGGTGACTCCACAGGTGATAGCGGTGGGGATGGTAACTCCACCATCATCTACGAGGCTGCATCCACACTTTGGATAGGCTCATCCAATTTAACTTGTAGATGCATAGGCGCCTCACCAGGTTCCTGTGGATGATCCTCAGGCTTATAATACTTGAAGGGATCTGGGTCTACTTCAACTACATGAACTTCACCTCCATGGGTGTACTTAATGCATTGATGCACTATTGATGGTACACACTCCATGGCTCTTATCCACGGTCTTCCAAGCAGTAGATTATACTATCTTGATCCCTCTAAAATGTAGCATAATGTAGGAATAATATTTTGTCCCACCTCGATGGGGAGGACTATTGTGCCTATTGTAGGGGATTCCACATCGTTAAAGGCTTGCAATATGAAATTTATTTCCTTGATGTGAGAAGGTGGAATTTTGAGATGTTTGAATGTTGAGGTGGTAATGATATTAATCGATGATCCTGTATCCACCAACACTCGCTTATACACAATCTATTGTATCCTCACTATGATATGCAATGGAGGATCAGATTCCTTAATAGGGATAGGTTTGACTTCCTATTTATGGAAAGTAATCACAGGTTCCTTATATGGTGGAATAGACTGTATATACCCCAAGGATTGTGATGACTTTCGAGCATTGACACTACTCACCTGTCGGACTTGACTACTCTCGACCTCACGCTTATGCATGGGATCCCTAGATGTCTCTTTTTATTGCTCTTCGATAACCCTAGGCATGTCTATCTATCTAGAAGAATGGCTATCTACTTGCTTAAGTGGCAACTCTTGATGATGCACTGGGTGCATCACATTGACTTGTTGCCTAAGCACTCTAGGTATGAGCTTCTTTTCGAGAATTACCTCACATGATTGTTCTTCACATGCGCTTTCTATTGGTAAATCCTCTCTTCATATCATTGGAGCTCATCCAACCTTTGTTGATGCACTCTCTTTCTCTCTGCGGACTCACGCTCTAGGCGCTTACGTTGACGACGTGCCTCCTCCAATTGATCTTGGAGTAGTTGCCTCTCATGGGCTGCATGAGACTCAAATTCCCTATAGGACTGACTCATGGAGTACGATCCACAACTCTCTATCTCCCTAGGTGGAGACCTAGTGACTTGGGTTCTCACCATATGTGAAGAAACCCCATGATCTGTATGGGTGAACCCCCTGCGTGATGAAGGGAGCTCACGATGACTCTCAGAATGTCACGCTAGGAGGATTGGATCCTCAGGTGCATGATGAGTGTGACGCCTAGCAAGGAGGTGTACGAGGTTTGAAATATCCTCAGGAGAACATCAGGAGCATTCAGAGCCCCTCCATGAATTCTTCGACTCATTAGCTCATGATTGAGCTCTATCATGCCTAGTCATCATGATGAACCGACTAAACAAGACTTGAGAGGTTTCCTCTCTTACTAAAAATTATGGCCTCAAGGAGGGCCTTATCTTGATGAATTAAGCAATAAAGAAGCATACAAAGTAAACAATGTGATTATCTCCTTTACATTTTAAAAGTTGAGCCCTAAACTATTTGATGTGTTTTCAATGATTTGTTGTATCAGTGTAGAAACTCTTATCATGTTTTGCAAAACTTGTTGGATTTTATTCTCAGTTTAATGGCTTTCACTTGTACGCTCGTAGCTCGAAAACTTGGCTATGAACTCCAAGTCACGTAATCCAACCTATAATGTGTGGTAATGAAGCCCACACACGGTCAGGGAGCACAGGTCCTCCTAGATCCTCACCCATTTTCCCCTAGTCAGCGTTATACCCTCCGAAGAGAATACATGCAAATTTTCTAGGGTACGAAAGGTTCTCGGATCCGGTATTGGTCTAGTATCCAAAAGGTTCATGGGATTTGGGCCAATGGATGGAAGTTACGCCCACCGTCGTTGAACCCTACTAGTGGTTGGATGTCAAGCCCAACTCACTAGCGTTTAAGTGCCAAGTGGTGTGTGTGGTTCCTTTTAATGTACATAAAAGAAATGCATCATATAGCATACATGCTCATTTTCTAAATGCTATGCAAATGAAAGAACATTTCAAATTCAGAAAATGCAAGCTATTCTAGATGCTCTTTAAGACTATGCACATTACGATGCTAATTGGCCACTAATTGGGCCTCACACATGCAAACCATACACACATATCTATCAAGCACGTTGTAGCCTAGGGCGGACTACAATCAGAGGTCCGCTGTTCCTAGCAACGCCTTTCTATTGGAAGAAAAATACGAAAGTAAACTAGGACGATTGATTTACCCTTTTCTTAGTTCTTTTCCTAATTTGCATTCGAATTAAACTTACTGTGAAAACACAGAGAGCAAAAAAGTAACAGAGGGTTGAAAATAGGACCTACCTCAGGTCCTACATTGGTTGATATTCTAAATCTGACTGTCTGTGTTGTCAAGAGGAGACCGCAGGTCTGATCTATGGTTTTGACTGTAAACCACGCTTTGTACCTACGGTTCAGTTGTTGGCCCGTAGCTGATAGCTGTGGTCTGTACCTGCAAGTGCAAAAAAATAAGAAAAACATAGTCAGATCCTATAAATGCGGGGTTCCACCGTGATCACCTTCTGACCCAACCAAAAAGCGTGCACCCATCTACTGTATTACGTCGTATTCATTCATTCAAAGCATAAAATGACACAATTGCATAGATTCAACAAAATTGATTTCCTTGTATTAATATTTATAAAGAATCTTGGTTACAATTATGCCCCTCTTAGGGTCACCCAAATTATGATACAATTAATACAATGGTGCCAAAGCCCTCAACAGGGTAGGTGCACTAATAGTGCTTTTCACTTGGTCACAAACTGCTCTAGGGTGGAGGTGCCCTCTTCTTCATGATGGGGAAGGAACTTGATGGTTGGTTCTCCTTTGAAACTATTCCCTACGGTCAAGAAACAACATAGAAGTGTCAAAAATATAGGCAACCTCTCATGATGAGGCCCTTTTAGGAAAATTGCATAATGACACCATTAAACATGCATAATCAAGAAAACATGAAAAGTGCTTCTAAACTATGCAAATTGAATCAAGATTCATATAATAGCGTAAAGAAAGACATCAACTACACTATGCATGGATCAAATGTGTAAAATAAAGCTGTTAGGATCCTTAATCCTAACATTATTAGTTAGTATTATTAATCATTTAATTATTATATTATTAACTTATAAAGTGAACCATCACAACCCTTCATAACGTGAACCATCATGTCTCTTCACCAACATAGCTTTAGGGTAGATATATATTAGGTTGGCCATCCATATCAAATCATCCAAGAAGAAGAATAAGAATATATATTCTAAAGGAGGGAGCCCCCTATAGTGGCAAAGCGATTACAAGGGAGCCCCCTTTGAGTGGCCTGCGATTACATTTACATTAATTTGTTAATAATTTTCTAGTAAGACCTTGGGGTCTTACCATTTGGTATTAGAGCCATGTGGGATTTGCTCAAGGAACTTTGTCAAATCACTTTCGTGCGTGAGTATCAAACTCGGTTTGAGGATATCACCAAACACAACATAGGGTTGGATGAATCAATTCTCATCAATAGCTTCATTAGTGGATTGAAAGAGGAAATTAGAATGGAGGTGACAAGGTTCAATCCCTATACCATGATGCAAACCTATGGATTGGCCAAATTAGTCGAAGACAAAATCAATGCACAACGTCGATTATGGAAACCACCTATGGAGAATTCATCAACCACTTACTTTGCTCCCAAGCCAACGCATAATGATGACCTCAATAAGGTAATAGAAGAAGAAAATAAAAATTGTCAAATCACTTTTGTGCATGAGTATCAAACTTGGTTTGAGGATATCACCAAACACAACACAGGGTTGGATGAATCAATTCTCATCAATAGCTTCATTAGTGGATTGAAAGAGAAAATTAAAATGGAGGTGACAAGGTTCAATCCCTATACCATGATGCAAACCTATGGATTGGCCAAATTAGCCGAAACAAAATCAATGCACAACATCGATTATGGAAACCACCTATGGATAAATCATCAACCACATACATCACTCCCAAGTCAACACATAATGTTGACCTCGATAAGGCAATAAAAGAAGAAAATGAAATAAAGGTAGACATAATGATGGATACACCTGAATATAGCACTAAATATGGTAACGATGGGGAAGATAAGGAATATAAGGAAGCCACAAAAGATAAAAATGAAGAAGAAGATGTGGAAAACAAGGACAATGAGCAAGAAATATCTCAAGACATTCCTAAAGTGACTCATTATGGCCAAACATGCACTCTACAAGAACTACACTCAATTTCCTCTCCAATAGTGAGTTATCACCATAGGGTCAAACCTATTCAAAAACAAGGCAAAAAGGTGATTGCACACTCCTCCATTGCCTCTCCTAGGGAACAACAGGAGAATGTAGAAGTTTTACCACCTCTTTTTATGCATCATTCTAAGGCGTTTGAATAACCCTAAGGATTGTCCTTCCCTCATCATCACACATATACTAATATTTTTTGAAGCCCCCCGCTAACACTTCATCCTTCTCGATATCCCTGCCTACGAAAGGATGACATTAAAAGAGTCCAAGAACTTACAAAAATCCTTCTTGGAAAACAAAAGATAAAGCTCCTCACCTTGAGCTTTGAGGACAAAGCTCTTTTTAAGGAGGGTGGAATGTTAGGATCCTCAATCCTAACATTATTAGTTAGTATTATTAATCATTTAATTATTATATTATTAACTCATAAAGTGAACCATCACATCTCTTCATAACGTGAACCATCACGTCTCTTCACCAACATAGCTTTAGGGTAGATATATATATTACGTTGGCCATCCATATGAAATCATCCAGGAAGAAGAATAAGAATATATATTCTAAAGGAGGGAGCCCCCTATAGTGGCAAAGCGATTACAAGGGAGCCCCCTTTGAGTGACCTGCGATTACATTTACATTAATTTGTTAATAATTTTATAGTAAGACCTTGGGGTCTTACCAAAAGCATAAACATGCATAAAGAATCCATTTATGTCATAATTGATGATAAACATAAATAAACTAATCTAACCTAATTCTACGGTTAAAAGTTTGCTAAACTGCAATTAAACCATGAAAACAACCAATCTAAGCTAATTAATCGGACATAAATGAAAAGAGGAAGGTGGTGATACCTCTGTTGCAAACTGCAGCTCTAGTGAGCGGTTTGCACTGTAAACCGCGACTTAAAGCCGTGGTTAGCACTCTGATAGGTTTACCCTCAATTCCAAGGGTAGTGGGCTTGACCTCCTTGTCCAATTGATGTTCAAGGGTCGCCTTCGGTGTCCTTAGACTGATTTGGCAGTTGATTCGTTATGAAGGGCCTTCGTTTACATGAATTTGCGTTTCTTGGCTCTTATAGGCTCCTAGAACTTCCATGGCAAATTGATCTTTGGGTGAATAGCAAAGTGACCTTCTCCAATGCATGAATTCAATATGCAATTCGATAGGGCTTCGCTACTCGCTTGATCAATTAACTCTCTATTGACAATTTGACAACGCTTCACTATTCAAATCATCTATATCTTCTCCCTATTTGGAGGGGGTATTTATAGGATGCCCTAGGACTGGGGATGGCTTCCTGGAGAAGCCAAGATCAAGAAGAGGTGGTTAGGATAGTTAGAATGGAAGCCTCTGGAATCTTTCGTCCATTAATCGCCTTCTTCTAGATTAAATGGCCATTCAAACCGATTTGGCTCAGATTGAAGGCCAACTGAACTTCAGTTAAAACCGCAAGTCACAACTACGGTCTAGATTGTAAACCGCAGGTCTCAGCCGCGGTTTAGTTGTAAACCGTAGGTTTAGGCTGCGATTCAGACTGATTAGGCTAATGAGCCCAAATTGAGTGGTTGGAACCACTGTTCTATCTTGGAGTCTGTCCAAGATCTTCCATATGGTCTTATAGCATGTCCATATGAGTAGTCGTCCTTAACATGACGTGTTTTAGATGTCTATAGTCCGAGGTGTAGATCAATTGGTTCAACAAAACTTTGTAAGGGACCAATGTCCAAGTTCAAATCTCGCCTCATCGGACTAGGTGCTTGTCCATATTTCAATGTGTTCCCAACTACGTGAAAGGTTGACAATTCCACTAGGTTAATAAAAAAATTAGATTTAAAAAAATATATATTTTTTGTGTGAAAGGTTTAGATTACCGTGACAATTCCACTAAGTTAATAAAAAAAATTAGATTTTAGAATATATATTTTTTGGTTTGAAAGGTTCGGATTACCGTGACAACTATTGATTCCACTAGATCACTGAAAAAAATAAAAAAATTAAATTTTAGAATATATATATTTTTCAACGGACCCAACTTTCTAGGCATAGTAGCCAACCGATAAATATTTTGATGTTATCGACATGGCTTATCTCCTTTTGGGTATACGTCTTGAACCCAATTTTCTAAGCATTGTAACCAACCGATAAATACTTTGCTCATGCACCTATCTCCTTTTTGGTATACCATGATTTAAATTTGAATCTCCAAATAATACCAAAACCTTAACCATTAAACTATATTAATAAACAATTTTAAGATCTTATTATTATTTTTTAATACCTTACTAAAAAAATTTATGTTAACACAAACAATAAAATATAAAAAAACCTTTGACCTTAAAAAAATAAAATATAAATATAATAACAAACAATCAATGGTTGCGTGAGGGTATCCTAGCTCAGCACGATTGCAAAGCCATACTGGTTTAATTAAAAGTTATGACCTATCTCAAAAGCTGTGAGGGTATCCTAGCTCAGCACGATGGCAAAGCCACTCTGGTTTAATTAAAAGTTATCGCCTCGATGCGAAACAATCGTTCTAGCAAACCTTGGGTTCGTGCGATAATCTCTGTTTCTCATGCACACAACCACCACCTAGTTTTGAAATGAAACGAAAGATTTTAATTACGTTACGAGACCCAAATATGGTTTATGGGACTTTAAATATGGAAGTACAATTACTCAAATCATATTATATGATCTTTAATATCTTTGAGAAGGTTGTTCCCTCTCGGGCTGATTTGTGTTAGCAATTCCCCAATTTCCCAATTTTTTTATTTTACTGTCTTCAAATAAATCTGCCATAAACTCGTTTCCAATTGTTATTTGTATTTGTCAAGGATATTTAAAAAACTCGGGCATTTATAGATGAAGTGTTCTTATGTCTCTACTCCTCTGTGCTGCATAGAGTACATATCCTTTCTTCCCATTGTTCTTTGGGCGTTGTCCATCTCCCTGTTTCACATCTAAGCCTATGAGAGCTAGTCCTTATCTGAGCAATGAGTATTTTTTCCTTCCACTTGATTTCAACGCTTATATACATTTTTTCCTTGTGGTCATAAGTTGGGTTGAAATTTGCAATATAATAATGTCTTTTCCTGCTTGCATTTTTCCACATTCCACTTCTGAACTTTTCATTCACATAATTTTTTATATCTTTGTTGACATTTGGGCATTCATTTATGTTGATTTCCCCACGTTTCGTCCATTTCCGATTTTGTTTCATCCATGTTTTTTTTCGCCTATGCAACTCTTCGTCCCTAGCTGCCCATCTATCATTTGTCATGTTTTCTGTTTATTTCAATAACAATTGCTTCTAAAGGGAACATTCCAGTTTCAGCTAGAATAATTTCATAAGGCGTTGTGGCCTTTAATTTTGAGAAAGTTTGTGATTAGATATTTATGAATCTTTTCTATTTGCCTCCTTTTTGCATTTGTTGTGCCACTAGCCCACACCTCGCAACCATACAACATAATCGATGTAACAAGTAGACCAAATAAGACCTTGGTGGTCTTCCAATCGTAGGTTAAATAAGACCTTGGTGGTCTTCCAATCCCACAACTCGACATTCCTACACCTGTTTTGAAGTGCATATAGTGCTCTCCAATCACTTTGAGTTCTTTTTATTCTCCATGTATTCCAATTAAGTTTATCATTAAAGTCTATGCCTAGGTATTTGTATTCTCTACTACATCAAGTAGTTTTAAATTTGAGTTGTTGCTTATTTTTTTTTTTTCTGAAAAAATCATAATTTTTATTTTGCTCGTGTTCACCTAATCCCAACCTCTTTACAAAAAAAAGGTCTAGAGCTTGAAAATAATCTTCTAAATCTTTGATTGTTTTGACCACCAGAATTACAAGAGTTTTACTCAAACATACAAAACCGAGTCCTAACGGTCGAACGCATTGAGTACGGGCGACACGTGGACATTTCGAGTGTATCGTCTTAACACACTCCGATTCATGTTAGAAGGGAGAGCTGTACATGCAGAAGAACTAACAATACCGCAAAGCTTCTCACAAGATTTTCACAGGCAAATACTTAGGGTGCCTGTGAGGGGAATTGAACCCTGGACTTCCGATATATAGTTTTAGTCTTCTCGGGTCTAGGAGGTGGAGTACGGTTGTTCTCGGTAAATAATTCTCTGAATTTGAGCTGAAATTCGCCGTTCTGCTTGCTACTCAAAGTTCCATTGTTTGGAGGTAATTAAATTTGTGTGATTTTTTCTATATTATTATTATTTTTTTAACTTATTGCTGTAAATGCGTGGGGTTTTCTTTGCTTTTGACGGAAACATTTGCTGGATGTTAATTGCAGAAGTATTTTTTCGGTTTGAGATCTTCGTCATTTTGTGTAATATATGCTTAATGTTCTTGTAGTACATAGTCGCTGTAAAAGACGGGATATGTTTTGATTTTTGTCGGAAAATTATGTACTTTTTGGTTTGACTAATTCCCCATTCTGCATAAAATTTGCTATATTGTGTTTTTTTTTATTCATAGGCTCTGTAAATGCTGGGTGTATTTTGATTTTTTTTGGGTGTGCTTGGATTTTTCTCCAAAATTTGGTGAATGTGCATGGGGGAAGCATTTTTGGCTTTGAGATCTTTGTTGTTTTCCATGACTTTGGCGGGAGGTGGGGTTGATGATGTTGTTCTGGTGAAAGTTGCTCCACTAGCCGGCGGCGGAAGGTGGGGTTTAAATTCGCTCCACTAGCTGGCGGCGGAGTTCGGTTATGGTAAATAATGGTCTGCACTGAGGTGAAATTAGCTTTGCTTGGTCTTGCGAGGAATTTAGGCCGTAGCTTTGGTAGCATTCTTACTTGTAGACGACGGAGTACGGTTTTCCGTTGAAGTAAAATTCATCGTTTTGCTTGTTCCTGTTTCGTCATTGTAGTCTACATTTGCGCATTTGTTTTTTAAATTTATTGTAACACGTTGCAGTAAATGTGCGTGATTTTCTGTGTTTTTTGCGGCTAGTTTTTGTTGGATGTGCATGGGAGGACCGCTATTGCTGCAAGATCTTCCTTAGTTTTGTATATGGGGGGATTTTTCTTGGCTTTGAGGTCTTTCTTATATTTTGCGTAATTTCATCAGAAGATGGGTTTACGGGTTTGTTTCGATGAAATTTGCTCAACTAGCTGCTGGAGTACAGTCTTGGTAAATAATTGACCGCATTGAGATAAAATTCCCCTAGTTCTGCATGTTTTTGCTAGCTTCATTGTTTCCATCTAACTGCAGCTAACTATATCCACTTAATTTTCTTTTCTTTCTCTGTAAATGCTCGGAGTCTCTTTTTAAGGAAAATTTGTTTGTATTTTTGATATAAGATCTTGGACAATCTGCCCTAATTGTTTTTTTAATATTTAATCACTGTAAATGCTGGGATTTGTTATGTTTTTAGTCTGAAAATTTGCTAAATGTGCGTGGTGGAAGTACTTCTGCTTTGAGATCTTCGTTATTTTGCACAGTACTGGTAAATAACCGATTGCATTGAGGTGAAATTCGCCCCTCTGCTTGTTCTTGCTAGCGTCATTGTTTTGCGCTGATTGCATTTGAGTAATTTTATATTTAACTTCGTCTCTGTAAACGCTTCGAGTAGTTTTTGATTGTTGTGGTACAATTTGCTAGCGGACTTGTTTTTGCTCTAAGATCTTTGTGTGGTTTTGACGTTACGGGGGGCTTACCAGGGTTGTTTGGGTGAAATTTGCAGGGCGATGCAGGAATTCGGTAAAATGGCGATGCCGTCCTCTTCCGGAAGAGCGAAGAGGAGCGTTCAGGAGGATGGGAATGCCATGTTCTCGAGGTCGAAGAAGCAAGAGACGCGGGAAACTAGCGAGAAGAAGGAGAAAGTTTACATTTTCAGCGTTCTGCTTCCAAACGGTTCTAATTTGACTCTTTTGCTGGAGAATCCGAACGAGGAGATAACCGTGGCCGAGTTCGTGCGAACTGTGAAGAGGAGATGCGAGAAGGAGGCGGTTGATATGGGTTCTCGGCGTATACAAAGGGGAAATCATGTTTATTTGGAAGATACCATGGGGAATAAGCTCAAGGATAAGAAGATTAGTCCTCGAGCGGCTCTCGACAAAATCACTCTACTGATTCTGCAGGTTTGCCTCTAAATGACCTAGCAACGCTGTAATTTTGGATGTTGTTTGTTTTGCTGAAGTGTTGTTTGAGTTACTGGGGAGCTGTCTGTTTTTATTTCTCGTTTTTGAAAGTTCTTGTTTTTTCTTCTCAAAATCGGTAAATGGGCAAAGAGGAGTTGCTGGAGTAAGCGCATTATCAAAGCTTAGATTAGACGCAATATTCCTATTTTAATCTGGCTTTTATTTATTTCTGGTTTTTCTCTTTTTCTAATTACTTTTTTTTAGGTCAAACAAGCTTGCATTAATTTTTTGGGACAAACACCTTTTGAATTTTAAAGAGGGCTCCAAAATATTTTTTATTACATTTCATGTGGGATGGATGCCCCTCGGTTTCGAACAAATGTGGGATGGATGGCCCTCGGTTTCGAACCATGGTCCCCTAAACTGGGGCAAAGCTTGACAACCAGTAGAGCTATCATGGGGGAACACCAAGCTTGGATTACCTATGACGCAATGAACAATAGTAATTTTGTTAAATTTTTATCTTTAAATGTCCGTAGTGGTTTTAAAGTGGTGATTATGTTTGAAAAATTCCCCCACTTCCCTCTTGATAAATTGGTAACCTTTGTTGATTTTTTTTGTTTAAAAGTCTTTTGATTTGTATTTTCACATTCATAACTTATATACTTTATCTGTGGTGATTTGATAAATGCCCTGTATGAAGTTGGACTAGTAAATGTGTTTGAATGCTGTGTTCTTTCCTTAGGTAAAATGATAACAAGTGCAGAAGGAAGCATATCGTCAAGTTCCGATTAGCAATTCCAGGCGTGAAATTGTTAAATGCCCTGGTTTTCGGTAGAATGGGGAACCCTTTTTTAAATGAGGGTCTTGGCCCGCTCATATTGAGTGGGATTTTTAGACCTCTCAGAGAGGCCAAAGCCTTGACCACTGCAGTAAGCTTGCAGCTTAGAGTGGGAATATCAAAAATATATTTTTAATAAAATTTCTGGTTAGCTTGTCTAGTAAGTGTCATTGATTATGTTCCCGTCTTTTCCTTTTCCTTTTGTAAGTGTCTAGTAAGTCGTCTTTAGCTTGTCAAGCTTAGAATTACAAACAGTCGTACAGTAATTTTCTGCCTTTTTTATGGGTTCGAAGTTATGCATTGCTTTCATCTGCGTCTGATTAATAACTATCTTTGTAGCTACGAATTGCCTCGTTTTTATCAGGTTTGTATATATCCTCAGTTTGATTTTAGTAAACTGGTAAATGCTCTCAGACGACTTCCATCAGTGGAATCCAAGCTTTTTCCCCAAACTTTTGAGTCAGTAAATGCCCTTTAGACTTGTATTAAATGTACATTATTATTTGACTTAGAAGCCATGAATGAGAAGTATATGTTTATGTACCAGAGATATTTAGTTAATTAAAATTCAATTGGAACAGTCAATCCTTTAAAAATTCAGTGGAAACTGCATTTGTCCTTGTTGGTCTGTTATTGACCTACGCTACTATATCTGTTTTAATAGGGTAGCATGGTCAGCAGGATGGGAACCTGTGTAATAATCCATGTCATGGGAGTTGATTGTTTGCCACTGGAAAATGGCTTGTTCTATTAACTTTATTATTCAAAATTAGGCCCATTATCTGTTGAAAATATGCAGCATGAATGGAAAATAAGATGGTGCATCGGAGGAGTTCAGGCTTTGATCAAATTTGGCTTAGCTGGAACATGCATGGAGTGTTGACTTTATCCATTCATGCTATATGACGAATGTACCCTGGTGGTACATAAGAAGGGTTTTACGTATTTAAATTTTTCTGAAACTAAGCCTTCATAAAATGATTGTACTTCAAGTAGTTGTCTTGTTTGCACACAAGAGTACAAATTCTACGTTACTCTGCTGAATAGGCCTGGCAGGGCTTTACGTATTTAAATTTTTCTGAAACTAAGCCTTCATAAAATGATTGTACTTCAAGTAGTTGTGTTGTTTGCACACAAGAGTACAATTCTACGTGACTCTGCTGAATAGGGCTGGCAGGCTTCTTCCTAGAGGAAATTAGAGGGAAAATATAGTAATTCCTGCAAGAGAGACTGGTAATGATGTTTTATCTCTCTTGTCTGTAAAATACCTTTGAACAAATTTAAAAGCATCAAGGGAAAAGTTAACAAATTTGCTATTTATTTTGATTTTAAGTTTTTATATAAAAAATGTTGATACCGTTCTTCATTAATATGGGGTGGATTTCAAGTAAGACTGCAAAGTTTTGGGATTTTATGTCAATTCTAGACATTTGCATAGAGTTGCAGCTTTTTTGAATCTAAAATAGGCAACAAAAGCGTCTATGTTTGCTGCTTCTCAAGAAAATGGATTCGATGATTGTAGAGAAGTTCAGAGTAGTAAAGAAAATGGATTCGATGATTGTAGAGAAGCTCAGAGTAGTATAGGTAAAATATTGAATGGCTGCAAAATTCAGACAAATGTTTCCAATTGGATTTTGATTTCATAGTACAGTATGAGGTAACATGATTTAAGTATTTTTTAAAATTGGTTATATGGGACTGGGGCAGGTACCATCCGTATAAGATTGTGACCGCATAGGGGTATTACAATTGCTTGACAATTATTCATGTATTGCTTGACAAGATTCGAGCCTGGGTCTCATCTTTCAAAGTTGAGGAATATAACCGGTTGAGCTCATACCATTTATTTTAATATATTCATTTTTCTAATTATATCTATTTTATGAAGTTGGGTAAAATTATATAAAATGAATTGTGAATGTGGACGGTACGTATATGGTTTGGGTCTTGAAATTAATCTTAGCAATTTTGAGAAACCTGCTTTTGACACATCTGTATTTTAATTTACATTAAAACAAAAATGTGAGAAATGGTCATATTATTATTAACTATTTAGTAACACATCATTCGGTGTCCTCATAGCATCATGCAGAAATCAACCTTGGTTTAATTAAACTTGCTTAGGTGAAAGGGAGTGCATAATTATAGAGGCACACTATTAATTGATGTGCCAACCCAAGATAGTGCATATGATGTAGAATGTTATGTCTGTTAGAAGTTGAGGTTGATCATTGAAACATTCTTTGATAATTAGTGGAGTGATATTCTAGTCCAAGAAGTACATTGCCTTGCAAAATGAGATTTTGTTGCTGAGATTTCTAACAATATTTTTGTCACATTTCAAGCAAATATGTTTCTCTTGCTTGTTTATTTATTATAGTAAATAATAAAATTGGATAAACAATAACATTGTAGTATGCATTTTTGTGGCTAATTCCTAAGGTTAATTAAGGTATGTGATTTTAATAGTTTTTATGGAATTTAAACATAATACATAAACAAAGAACACTCGACGTTCAACATACTACCCTTAATTAGAATTATTGAAGTGTAGATTTGGAATTTTATTGTTGTCAGGTTTATTTGGTGATTATGAGTTTGAGTTTTATTAAAGTAATTGAATTTTTTAATGTATATTGTTTAGTGTGAATTTTTGTTCTTACTTTTTTTTGTTCTTTTCTTTCCTTTTTCCGAGCTATAGACATTTAATTTTTTTTAGCCGTTTTTCTTATGAAGCTGTTAAAATAATGTTACTATGAGAGTTCTTGCTTATTTCCTCCTTGATTAAGAGTCTTTGTGGTTGTTTTAGACTGTTTACTCCTCCAGATGCATAATGTTACTATGAGAGTTCTTGCTTATTTCCTCCTTGATTAAGAGTCTTTGTGGTTGTTTTAGACTGTTTACTCCTCCAGATGCAAAGCGGAATGTTGCATCTACACATACACAGTTTATTACTAGTTCATACTCACTATGCGAAAGATTGGGCCTCTTAACATATGTATTCTAATAGTGTCAAACTATTTTAATTGCTATTTTATTCTTTGAACATTTAATGTCAAAATTTCAGTTTCATGTTGTTTTAGTTAGTTGTAGGGTGTTGCTATTTGTGCTTACCTATTGTGCCAGCTGTAAGTTTATTTTTTTTTCGGATTTATGATGTGCATTTCTGTGCTATTTGTGCTTAGTGCTTACCTATTGTGCCAGTTGCAAGATTATTTTTCTTTTGGATTTATGATGTGTATTTTTGTTCCTTTCGTGACCACCCATATAACATCATGACCACATCGTTTGACATCGTTTGACAATTATGCATGTATTGCTTGGCAAGATTTGAACTTGGGTCTCTTCTTTGAAAGTTGAGGAATATAATCGGTTGAGCTAAATATCATTTATTTAAATATATTCATTATTCTAAGTTTATAAAGTTGGGTAAAATTATTTAAAATGAGTTGCCAATGTGGATGGTTCATATATGATTCGGGTCTTGAAATTAATCTTAGCAATTTTGAGAAGGCTGCTTTTGGCACATCTGTGTTAATTTACAGCAAAACAAATACGTGAGAAGTGGTTATAATATTATTAACTATTCAGTAACACATCATTCAGTGTCCTCATAGCATCATGCAAAAATCAACCTTGGTTTGCCTAAACATGCTTAGGTGAAAGAGAGTGCATAATTATAAAGGCACACTTTTAATTGATGTGCCAACCCAAGATAGTGCATATGATGTAGAATGTTACTTCTGTTAGAAGTTGAGGTTGATCATTGAAACATTCTTCCATAATTAGTGGAGTGATATTCTAGTCCAAGAAGTACAATGTCTTGCAAAATGAGATTTTGTTACTGAGATTTCTAACAATATTTTATCACATTTCAAGCAAATATGTTTCTCTTGATTGTTTATTTATTTTAGTTAATTAAGATATGTGATTTTAATAGTTTTTACAGAATTTAAATATAATGCATTCAAGGGTTATAGAAGAACACTCGAGGTTCAACATATTACCCATAATTAGAATTATTGAAGTGTAGATTCAAAATTTTAAATAATAAAATTGGATAAACAATGGCGGGAGCGACGATGGACGATGGCGATGGCGATGGCGACGGTGGAGGGTCGATGGCGACGTTGGAGGGAGCTGGTGTTGCAGGAAAGTCCTCGGGTCCTGCAGGTGTTGTTGGGCCTAGTGCAGGCCCACTCAGCGGGAATCTCGGTGAAGACCCAAACGGCGTGGCGAAACCGGCGGATAGCGACAGGAGCCGATCTGAAAACGTTAGGGTTTCACCCTCCTCCCCTTCCAAAGCACCTCCTTGGTCTTTATCCTTTGCGGACAAAGTTAGGTCTTCGTCAGGAGCGTTTTCTTTCCAAACTCCTTTGCCCTTCTCTGTAACGGGCACTGAAGTCTCTTTCTCGAGTGAGGTTATGGAGCCACTGATCTTCCAAGAGTCTCTCTCTCTTATCGGGAAATTTGTTGGTGCCCGGCCTGATATGGAAACTATCCGCGAGTGGGCTCTATCCAAATGGCGGCTTTCGGGCAGCTTGGAGTTAGTGGCCTTTCCTAGGGGGTTTTTCATGATAAGGCTAAACAATGCCCTTGACACCCACCGCATTCTTACCGGAGGGCCATGGTTCTTCGGCCGTCGCAGCCTGTTTCTGCGGAGATGGGGGGAAGACTTTGACCCTGAGACTCAGTCTATCAACATCGCTCCGATTTGGATCAAACTTCATGGGCTCCCCCCACAGTTCTTCTACAACGATGCACTCAAAGGCATCACTCAACCGATTGGAGATTTGGTCGCCATTGACCTCTGCTACCCGAGCGCGAACCAGAATGACCTATGCTCGTGTTTGTGTCATGGCAAATCTGGATTCGGCTCTGCCTACCTGCATCGGCATCAACTACGGGAGCTACAGAAGACGTCAAGGAGTTGAGTACGAAAACAAGCCCGCCTTTTGTTTGGAGTGCAATACTCAGGGCCATCTGGCTTCTCAATGCCCTTCCCGGAAAAAAGAAATCCCCAGTGATTCGGGCCGAAATATGGATACTCAGATCCAGACCACCCAGAAAAAGGCGTCTGGCCGAGGTCATGGCCGATCTGCAGGCCCTCCTAAAACCTCTGCTTCAAATCATGCCAAACCCAAAAATGTAAGTGCTCTGCCTTCTCGATCTAATCATTTTGCTCCCTTAAATAATCTTCATATTGGAGAGGACATCTCAGATGACCTACCCATAGATCTAACCGTCTCGTCCACACCCACTTTGATTCAGTCTCCCTTGTCCAAAGGAAAGTCTGCAATGACCTTTCCAAACTCACCCACCGATTCCGGTCCCTCACACCTTCCTCTTCCCTTCCCACCCCTCCCCCCGACTCAGAGCCGTCCCATTTCCCTTTCCCCTGAGTCTGTTGCCCTGTGCCAGTCTCCCCGCTCTTCATCCCCCCACCGGCCTGCCCCTGGGACTGACTCCACCGACATCCTCCAAACCTCCAGCCCGCTGAAATCTCCCATTCCCGCACCCAAAGCAGACGTCAACAAAGAACAGAGAAGGGGACGACCGACAAATGCAGAAAAGCTTGCCAAAGCAGTTGAGATCGAAATGGCTGATGGCTCAGTACCTACCACCTTGGGCCCCATTTCCGAACACCCCATCACAACCCACCAAGATGAGGATGAAGTTAGACCCAAACTTACTCCGTCTCAAGGGAGAGGCAGAGGCCGCAAAGCAAACTCCAAATCGTCTCGATGAAGTTCGTCTCCTGGAATGTCAGAGGCCTCAACGGAACTGCAAAACAGAGAACTGTTAAATCAGTAAGAAAAAATCTAAAACCAAATATCATGTTCCTTCAAGAATCCAAACTAGACGAGAATAGCAGCACTCAAGTTTGCAAGCTAATCTGGGAAAACAACAATTTTGCCTTTTGTCCCTCCACAGGGGCATCTGGGGGTCTCCTATGTTTATGGGATCCGACAACCATTGAAGGGAGGGTTCTTTCAGTCTCAGACAGAACCATCAACATTCTGTTTACCAATAAAGTCACTAACTTCCAATGGATCGCCACCAATGTTTATGGACCTAACAGTCCTGTCAACAGAAGACTGCTGTGGGATAACATTTCCGCAATGCGCAACAACTTTGTTGACTTTCCATGGATGCTTTGTGGCGATTTCAATGCCCCCCTTCACCTGTTTGATAAGCAAGGAGGCAATCCGATCACCAGCAGCTGCATAGAAGACTTCAACGATTTTGTCAACCACAACGAGCTAATGGACATGCCGCTCCAAGGGTCCAACTACACATGGAGCAACAGACGAGCGGGTATCCATCACATCCAAATCCGGCTTGACAGATTTCTCTTATCCAAAGAACTCATTCCTATTTTTGGCGATGCCAGGCTTCATAGCCACCCAAAAATTGGCTCCGATCACAATCCCTTAATTCTGGATTGTTCCCGTCCCCAACAAATCTTCAAAACCCCTTTCAGGTTTGAAAATATGTGGCTCACTCATCCAGATTTAGGTCGGTGTATTCGACAATGGTGGCAGCAAGACCTTTGTCCTAACCCTCTCACGAATCTGTTCCTCAAACTGAAAATGGTCAAACTCAAGCTGAAATGTTGGAACAGGGATGTTTTCGGCAACCTCTTTACCGAGAAAAAGCTTCTGATGGATGAGCTGAAAAGGGTGGAAAATCTGATTCAGGGAGGAGATCTGAGGGTCGAAACTTTCCTTGAAGAAAAAAGCCTCCTCTCAAATTTTCACAATGCCTTGGCTAAGGAAGAGACCTACTGGAGACAAAAATCCAGAAACCTCTGGCTCAAAGAAGGAGACACCAACACGAAGTTTTTCCATGCTTCCACCATGCGTCACAGAGGCTCAAATAAAATCTCTGAGTTGACCAAGGCTGATGGATCCATTGTCTCTGACATCCAAGCAATCAGACAGGAAGCTGTGTGCCACTTCCAGGAAATCTTAGGACCAAGCATTGATTGCCATCCCCGCACCGCAAGTTCTCTGCTTCAGAACATCCCAAAGTTGGTGTCTAACAATGATAATGGGAAATTGCTTCAATGCTTCATCGAAGAGGAGGTCAAAGAAGCTCTGTTCGCAATGGAACCTGATAAGGCCCCTGGACCTGATGGCTTCCCACCCCGGTTCTTTCAACACTTTTGGGATATTGTGGGCCAAGATGTCGTTGCTGCGGTTAAGTTCTTCCAGAGAGCCAAAAAGATGCCGAGAGAGGCCAATTCCACTTTCATTGTTTTAATACCCAAGTCCAACGATCGTGCTTCTCTCTCTGATTTCAGACCGATTAGTCTCTGCAGTGTCATCTACAAACTTATCACCAAAGTTATGGCAAATAGGTTGAAAGACATCCTTCCCTCCATCATCGATCAGTGCCAAGGGAGCTCGGTCAAAGGCAGATTCATTTCTGATGGAGTGATAACCGTCCACGAATTGGCCCACTCGGCATCAAAAAATAAAAAACCCAGCATGTTCCTTAAGCTTGACATGAACAAGGCTTTCGATCGGGTTTCCTGGAAATTCCTGTTCGAGGTCCTAGAGAAGTTTGGGTTTCATAAAGAATGGATCAAGATGGTTCGTGAATGTATCTCGACTGCTTGGTTCTCTGTTCTTATCAATGGCTCACCCGCAGGTTTCTTCCAAAGTTTCAAAGGCATCCATCAAGGGGACCCTCTGTCCCCCTTTCTCTTCATCATTTTGGCCGAAGCCCTTGGAAGAACCCTTACAGCTGCCTGCAACAGTGGTCTTGTCTCCGGGATCAAACCAGCCTCAACAACCAATGCCATATCCCATCAACAGTTTGTGGATGATACTATTCTATCCTCTCATGCTTCCGTTCCCGAAGCAAAAATCATTAAGAACATTCTTGATTCTTATGAAGAGGCGGCTGGCCGAGAAAGTCAACTACCGCAAAAGCAAGCTATACTTTCTCAATACTCCCACTCACGAGGCAAAATAGGATTGCTGAGATCCTTGGGTGCAACATTGGGAGCCTTCCAACTACTTATCTTGGATTACCGCTTTTCCACGGCAGATCTGTCTCGGCTATGTGGAACCCTGTTTTAGATCGCCTCAACAAGAAACTTGCAGGTTGGAAAAGCTCAATGCTCAGTCAGGCAGACAAAGCCACTCTGGTCCAAGCTTGCTTGCAAAGTATTCCCATTTTTTTCTTATCTATCTTCAAAGCTCCAGCTACCATCTGCCAAAGAATTGAACAAATTCAACGCAGATTCCTTTGGGCGGGAAACGAAAACAAGAATAAATTCTCACTTGTTGCCCGGGATAGGGTCTGTTCCAAGAAAAAGGATGGAGGACTCGGATTCGGAGACATCAAGCGGATGAACATGGCCCTCATTGCCAAGGAGTCCTGGAGACTTACCATCAATGAAAAAGTCACTTGGATTGACATCATCAAAGCTAAGTACCTCCATCAGGTTTCCTTTCTTGGAGAGCACAACCTTCCTATCGGATCCCATTTATGGAATGGCGTTACCAAAACAAGGAAGATCATCATGGAAGGCTTAAGGTGGTGTCTAGGAACTGGAACGACCATTCATTTCTGGGATGACCCGTGGATCCGTGATAAACCTCTCAGCCAAGATCCGCATCTTGCAGTGCTCAAGACGGCTACCGAAGCCACCTTTGGAGATAAGGTGTGTCACTTCATTAACCCAGGTACCACAAGACCTGAATGGAAACACCTGGCTCTTAACGGGCCAAGGCATATCACCGAGGCGCTCAGGCGGTTACAAAACTTGTTGAGGACTTGCATCATCCCCAGCTCACACAAAGATGATTCCATGGTCTGGAACCTTGAAGATTCTGGAAATTTCACTGTTAAATCAGCTTACTACAGTCAAGAAACTCCCACTGATGGTCGGGACTTATCAAATCAGGTCTGGGTTCCCAAGATCATTCCCAAGGTCAAATTCTTTTGCTGGTTGGCCATCCAAAATAGAATCCTCACCATTGACAACTTGATAATCAGAGGGTTACTCATTCCCAATTGGTGCATCCTGTGCAAAAATGCCTGTGAGTCAACTTCGCATGTTTTTTTGGAATGTCCCTTCTCTCTAGCAGTTCTCAACCAGGTTCTTAACACCTTCGACATCTCCACAGCCCTCCCTCATTCCATTCCCCTCCTTTTTCAGCAATGGCCCCGGCCTTTCAAGAGCAACCAACTTAAATTCATGTGGCAAGCTTGCCTCCACCTTTTCCTGTGGCAGATATGGCTAGAGAGAAATGCCAGAATTTTCAAAAATCAAGCCACTGATAAGAAGATTATCGTTGCCAAAATCTTGGCCCTTGTTGCGGAGAATGCCTCTCTTGTTTCGTCTTCCAAACCCCCCCTCCTGGCCTTGAATCAGACCTAACCAAACTCTTCAATCTTTCTAACTTCTCTGCCACGCCCCGTACTTTTGTTGACAGGTCTGTCATCAAGTGGGTCTCACCACCTACTTGGGTGGCACAAGCTCAATTTCGATGGTGCGGCCAAAGGCAACCCAGGAGCGGCTGGCAGAGGAGGAATTCTCAAAAACCATAGAGGAGAAATTATTTTGGCCTTTGCCCGAACCTGGGAATTCAATCCAACAATATGGCAGAGGCACGGGCTCTGCTCCAAAGTTTGATTCTCTTGGAAGGTTTGACCATCAACAAACTTATCATCGAAGGAGACTCGCTGCACTGCATCAACTGGCTCAATGGGACTGCTATGCCTCCCTGGGCCCTTGTTTCGATTTTCCAAGAATGCAAGGCTCTAATTGGCAATTACCCAGAATTAGTCATTTAACATCCAATACCGGGAAGGAAACAAAGCTTTGGACCGGCTTGCTAACAAGGGAGTCGGCGAATTCGACATTCAAGTATGGAGAGACTCCTTCCCCATTGGCCTAAGGAACGATTCTATAAGTGGCAATGTCTGCACAATGTGAGATGTTGGCAGGGGATTGGTTTGGTATGCTCATGAAACTGGTCGCGATATCGTGACACTTTTTCTCTTCGGTCGCGATGATACATCATGTCGCG
Organism: Wollemia nobilis; assembly: GCA_028583015.1. Classification (NCBI taxonomy): domain Eukaryota; kingdom Viridiplantae; phylum Streptophyta; class Pinopsida; order Araucariales; family Araucariaceae; genus Wollemia; species Wollemia nobilis. Next base: position 829,577 of record JAQPPZ010014852.1, on the reverse strand, counting down.
ATATCGCGACACATTTTCTCTTCGGCCGCGATGTTGCAACATGTCGCGATATCGCGACACTTTTTCTCTTCGGCCGTGATTTTGCAACATGTCGCGATATCGCGACACTTTTTCTCTTCGGTCGCGATGTTGCAACATGTCGCGATATCGCGACACTTTTTCTCTTCGGTCGTGATTTTGCAACATGTCGCGATATCGCGACACTTTTTCTCTTCGGTCGCGATTTTGCAACATGTCGCGATATCGCGACACTTTTTCTCTTCGGCCGCGATTTTGCAACATGTCGCGATATCGCGACACTTTTTCTCTTCGGCCGCGATTTTGCAACATGTCGCGATATCGCGACACTTTTTCTCTTCGGCCGCGATTTTGCAACATGTCGCGATATCGCGACACTTTTTCTCTTCGGCCGCGATTTTGCAACATGTCGCGATATCGCGACACTTTTTCTCTTCGGCCGTGATTTTGCAACATGTCGCGATATCGCGACACCTTTTCTCTTCGGCCGCGATTTTGCAACATGTCGCGATATCGCGACACTTTTTCTCTTCGGTCGCGATTTTGCAACATGTCGCGATATCGCGACACTTTTTCTCTTCGGCCGAGATTTTGCAACATGTCGCGATATCGCGACACTTTTCCTCTTCGGCCTCGATGATGCAGTATGTCGCGATATCGCGACACTTTTTCTCTTCGGCCGCAATGTTGCAACATGTCGCGATATCGCGACACTTTTTCTCTTCGGCCGCGATGTTGCAACATGTCGCGATATCGCGACACTTTTTCTCTTCGGCCGCGATTTTGCAACATGTCGCGATATCGCGACACTTTTTCTCTCGGCCGCGATTTTGCAACATGTCGCGATATCGCGACACTTTTTCTCTTCGGCCGCGATTTTGCAACATGTCGCGATATCGCGACACTTTTTCTCTCCGGCCGCGATTTTGCAACATGTCGCGATATCGCGACACTTTTCCTCTTCGGCCGCGATTTTGCAACATGTCGCGATATCGCGACACTTTTCCTCTTCGGCCTCGATGATGCATCATGTCGCGATTTCGCGACACTTCTTCTCTTCTGGCACCAACCTTGCAACTTGTCGCGATATCGCGACACTTCTTCTCTTCTGGCAGCAACCTTGCAACATGTCGCGATATCGCGACACTTTCTCTCCTTCGGCTGCGATGCTGCTTATTGTCGCGATTTCGCGACATCTCTTCCTCCTTTGGCTGCATCGGTGCAACATGTCGCGATATCGCGACATCTTTTCCTCCTTGCTTTTTCCCTATGCTGTGGGCCGCGAAAACGTAACTGGTCGCGATATCGCGACACCTTCCCTCGTGTGGTGTTTTGCTTTCTCTTTGATCTTTAGCTCTTGGGCCTCCTCGGTCGGCTTGGAAAACATGTAAAAACCTCTTGTACAAGGTTCAGGGACCTTTCAACACCCTTTCAACCAATAAAAAAAAACATTATAGTATGCATTTTTGTGGCTAATTCCTAAGGTTAATTAAGGTATGTGATTTTAATATTTTTTACGGAATTTAAATATAATGCATTCAAGCGTAATAGAAGAACACTCGAGGTTCACCATATTACCCGTAATTAGAATTATTGAAGTGTAGATTTAGAATTTTAGTGTTGTCAGGTTTATTTGGTGATTATGAGTTTGAGTTTTAAGGGTATTGAATTTGTAAATATATACTGTTTAGTTTGAATTTCTGTTAATTTTTTTTCTTCTCTCTTTTTCTGAGCTATAGACATTTAATTTTTTTAGTTGTTTTCTATGAGAGTACTTGCTTATTTCATCCTTGATTATGACTCTTCGTGATCGTTTTAGACTGTTTACTTCTCCAGGTAAATATAGATGCAAAGTGGAATGTTGCATCCGTAGTTGAGAAAATCGGAATCAGCAAAGAATCGGCATTTTTAAAAATCAGCAAAAGTCGGGAATCAACAAAAAATCAGGGAAAGAATCAGCAAAGAATTGCCAAAAAAAACCGAAGTAAACGAAAATTTTCATTGAAATAAGATTTTTTCGTGCATATTATAATCAAATACATTATGCAAATCAAATATTGCAATAAAAACAATAATTCATGTAAAGACACTCAAGCTTTAAGTACAAATGAAAGTGACAAAACACATCTTGTATTGCTTATAATATGAAAAGGTACAAAGTTACAAGTAATAAGGAAAATAAGGTTTCATTTTTTATATGCCTGCATATGGAAACGAGTAACAACAAAGTTACAATGGGAAAAAAACCTAAACCTTAAACCAAAAGGCTAGGGTTGAGGGTTTAAAATTGAAGCATTGACAGCTGAAAAATGGGCTTGCATACATAGTTATCAGGCAGCAATATTTACTTAAAAAGAGGAGGAAAACAAACCCTAAACTCAAAACCTTAGGCCCTAGACTAGGGTTTAGAGTTTAAACTTCAAGTTCAAAGTTTCAAATTCAAACATTAACAGCTGAAAATGGGCTTGCATACATAGTTACTAGGCAGCAATATTTACTTAAGAAAAGGAGGAAAAAAAACAAAACTCTAAACTCAAAACCCTAGGGTCTAGCCTAAGGTTTAGGGTTTAAGCTTCAAAGTTCAAAGTTTCAAACATTAACAGCTGAAAAATGGGCTTACATACATAGTTAGCAGGCAGCAATATTTACTTAAAAAGAGGGTTTTGGGTTTAAACATTAACAGCTGAAAAATGGGCTTGCATAAAAAAACCCTAAATCGGCCACAGCCTAAAAAAAGAAAAAGAAAAAAAATTGCCAATTTTATGAAAAAATCGGCGACTGATTTTTTCAAAAAAATATTTGCATCGCCAAGAGTTTGCCAATTGCATCGGCATTTTAAAAAATCGGCAAAAAAACGGGATTCTGCAGATTTTTTGCAGATTTTCTCAACTTTGGTTGCATCTACACATGCACAGTTTATTTCTAGTTCTTCATACTCATTGTGTGAAAGATTGGGCCTCTTAACATATGTATTCTAATAGTGTCGTACTATTTTAATTGCTATTTTATTCTTTGAATATTTAATTTCTTATTTTTCAATTTCATGTTGTTTTAGTTAGATGTAGAGTCAGTGTGTGAAAGATTGGGCCTCTTAACATATGTATTCTAATAGTGTCGTACTATTTTAATTGTTATTTTATTCTTTGAATATTTAATTTCTTATTTTTCAATTTCATGTTGTTTTAGTTAGATGTAGGGTCTGGCTACCATGCCATTTGTGCTTACCTATTGTGCCAGTTGCAAGTTTATTTTTCTTTTGGACTTATGATGTGCATTTTTGTTTTTCTTTTCTCCAGGATGGTGGTGCAAATAGTGTACGTACTTATCAGGTACTTTTATCCCATTATTCTGATCTGATGTTAAACTGATTTTATTGAAAGCTTGGAGCAAGAATGATATTGGAAATGTAAGACATGCGAAAATGTTTGTTTGTAGAGGAAAAATCTGAAGTAGAGTTGTAAATATTTACACAATAATCAAACAAATCATTCTGAATTTTTATAGTTGATAATCCTCTTCAAGGTATGGTGGGGGGAGTGATTTATTGTCAATTTGCTCTGCAGGACATGTGGGATGTTACTCCAGAACCACATCTCCTTGTGGATTTGCCTCAAGAATACACTTTCGAGACTGCTTTAGCTAACTTAATTGTATGTTTGTGTGTTTAAATTTACAAGGCATAACTAGTTTTTCATGTGCCTAGCAAATGGTTGAGCATATATAATATCATTTTAAGGTGGCACAATTTTTTCAATAAGTTGTTTTGGTATAGGACAACTCTCTCCAAGCTGTATGGGCTAACAGAGCTGGTGGGGGGAGTGATTTATTGTCAATTTGCTCTGCAGGACATGTGGGATGTTACTCCAGAACCACATCTCCTTGTGGATTTGCCTCAAGAATACACTTTCGAGACTGCTTTAGCTAACTTAATTGTATGTTTGTGTGTTTAAATTTACAAGGCATAACTAGTTTTTCATGTGCCTAGCAAATGGTTGAGCATATATAATATCATTTTAAGGTGGCACAATTTTTTCAATAAGTTGTTTTGGTATAGGACAACTCTCTCCAAGCTGTATGGGCTAACAGAGCTGGTGGGGGGAGTGATTTATTGTCAATTTGCTCTGCAGGACATGTGGGATGTTACTCCAGAACCACATCTCCTTGTGGATTTGCCTCAAGAATACACTTTCGAGACTGCTTTAGCTAACTTAATTGTATGTTTGTGTGTTTAAATTTACAAGGCATAACTAGTTTTTCATGTGCCTAGCAAATGGTTGAGCATATATAATATCATTTTAAGGTGGCACAATTTTTTCAATAAGTTGTTTTGGTATAGGACAACTCTCTCCAAGCTGTATGGGCTAACAGAGCTGGTGAGAGGTGACTAATAAGGTAAATCTAGTTTGATTGATGTATTTATTTATTTTTTGGTTAAAGTTTTGTATATTTTTGTCCTTGATAAGGCAATTTGTGCATCCAAATTTTAGTTTTCTGAAAGCCATGGAATGAGATAAACATTGTTAAATGTCTTGGAATAATATTTTTTTGTAAAATTTTGCTTTTCATAGAATAATATAATATATAAGAATAGAATGAGATTTGAACTCCATTATATATTTGATTCCTTTATATAAATGAAGATTACATAGGATTAGAATGAGATTTGAAGCCTACATAGACACTACCTCCTTCATGATGCTAGCTTTTGCAATTAGCATGGCTTTAGAATTTTTAGAAAATTAGTTTTCTTATTTATAGTTTTATAAAATTTGTAATTTTTGTTTATAAGCTTTTACTGAAAAGGCACTTTGAAAAATCGTTTTGTTTAGGGGAGCTAGTGTTATTCAAATCCATTATCATTAGGGATAATAGCATTGGTAGCAGACAATTGAAGTTATAATGTATCACTCAACTAATGGTTGTGAGGTGAGGTCAGCATCAGTTTAAATGTGGATTGAAACAAACTTGATAGTCAAATCTTTCAGCCAAACAAAATCATATATAAACCCAATCAAATAGCTGAACTATACGGCGAAAAATTATCCAGTGGTGAAAGGAAAATTATTTACTGAAGGACTACCCAAAGGTGCCCTTTTTCTTTTCTAACAACAAAATACTTCCTCAATACAAACAAAGATTAGCAGTTGAACCAAAGCTTTATAGATTGGTTAGAGACATATCATAATATCTATATATGCCAGAAGTATACTAAAGGGTTTGGATGGAGCTTTTTCATGGTGAATAAGATGCTGTTGAAACTAATCTTGACTTTGAATGATTAATTCTGGTATTGCGTGCTTGTGAGGTTTTTTATTTTTTTAAGAAGTATAGCCTTTACATGGTGTGAAATAAGAGAAATTGAGTCTCTTTCAGGTGAGATAAATCATGGAAACAATCAACCTTAATTTCAGTAGTCTTTGGCCCCTCTATCATGAGAAGGAAAACTAGCTTTGCTAGGCAAATTTGAGAAAGAGTTCAAAGACTCTTGCTTTGTAACAATTTGTCATTGCAAACATATACAATACGAAATAAAGTAAAAGGTGAACCTATCCACTTGTATAGTTGCATATTAAAGAATTGTTGAGCAACCAACAAATGGACAACTAAAGAGATGATTCATCAAGGAACCATAGAGGGGAATATAGATGAGGTTCCTCTTGTGGCAATAAAGAAAAACACGTACTCCTACCAAGTCCTGGTTACCCTTTAATGCCTTATTAAAGTTGAGTTTTACCATGTAAGAAGATAGTGACTCCTCTTTGTGAGTTGTGGACAAGGACAAGAATGAGGGGCCATTCTTCGTGAATCTATTATATCTAAGGTGAGGCTGGGTGATAAAGAACCTTGAAAGAGGATGGGGTTTATAATGATATAAGAGATTCTATCTTGTCATATATTTGCTCCATAGAAAGATAGCGTTCTCTAAAAATATGATGGTTCCTCTCTAAATAGAGACCCCAAATGAAGATAGTTAAGATGATGCTCCAAAGGATTTATGCATTTGTGAAGGTTGTGGCTATCCTTTGAATAGTTGTTAGATGGACTTGGTCCAATAAAGAGAATTTTTGTGAAAAAGTAATTCCACACTCCAAGGATAAACTTGCAATTGAGTATGAGGTGGTCAATGGTCTTCGCCTCATTCTTATGAAGGTTATACTACGATGACCCATTTTAGCCTCTATTTTACAAATTATCAAGTGTGAGAATTTTACCCTCGCATTCCAACCATGAAAAAGTCTTTGCGTGGAGAAGACAATGTTAGAACCAAATTTGTTGGGAAAGGTTATAATTGGAGATCAAGTAAGAGCAAAGGATATTCTATCCTCTCTTCATCTTATAATTTCCAAAGGGATCAACCAACCATTTAAGGTTGTCCCCTATGATTGTAGTTATTCTCCACCATGCATCAATCAAGAAGACATTTTGGATTCATTTATGATTTTCCACTACAAGTAACTTAAAATAAGCTCTTAATAGAAAGAGAGGAAGAACCACATGTGTGAATACAGACAGAAAGTTCTAGCTATGAATTTGTTTTCTTTCTCTCCATTATCAAAGTATTTAGCCCTAATCAATCTACTATGGTAAATGTTGTGGTCCTAGTAGATTCTCTATACCACTTTGGCACCCAAAATCTACATCTTCAATCTAAGCTTGTACAGTTTGTTCTAACTTAATAATGAAAGTCTTATATTCTTAAAAAAATATAATTAGAAAAATGATTAGATGATCTTATTTATGTTTATTATTTATAAAGTTTTATTATTTTATTTATTAATATTTATAAAGTTGTGAATAAATAAATTAAAGAAGGTTGATGAACATAATTCTTCTCACCTAGTAAGTTAAGTTCTTTTCTTTTTGTTCCACTTTAATACCTTCTATTTTTCTTCTGCTAAAAGAGCATACCCCTATGCAAGGGTAATTTGGCTTACCTAAACAATTTAAAACTGTTCAACCGACCATAACATATGTCAAATAAAGATGGATGGGGCTGGTGAAAAAATTAAACAAAAAGAGGGCCAAGAGGGCCTTAAAAGAATTAAAATATTGCACAAGGCCATGGGAGCTAACGTCACACAAAAAAAAATCACTTTAGACTCTTTCGGGGAAAGAGGAAAAATCAGCAAGAAACCTCAAGTAATCAAAACCCGACATAGAGCAACGCTGCAACATAAATCCGAAGCAGACAGAGAAATAATTACCTTTTCTTCCGCTCTCTTACTGACCTACCTCAAATTTATCAGGAGGTGTTGCTCACTAATTTTAATGGTGCCATGCTATTTAGAACTTTGTTTGCTGCTGCATCTTTTTAGGGAGTTCCATCTCAAAAGTAACACGGAATAGTTTAGTAGGAAATCGTGTGAAAATTTATGCTCTCTAGCAATAAACTTCTCTTAATATGCATTTCTAATGAAGAGTAGGTTCAACTGTTTACCGTGTTTCGGAGTATTTTTGAAATTGGCATCAAAGGTGCTTGAGAAGTTTCATAATTAATCCGACTTAGGTGTTTTGTGTTGGTATAAGTCTAAGTGTCTCGTATTGCAATGTGCACAAGTGTGCGGTTGAAGCTGGGTTGCGTTTTTACAAATGTACCCTGAAGTTATTACACCACAACCTCCGTGAAGTGCCCTCTGGGTTAAAGATTGCCTTATTGCAATGGGGTGATTTAAAGTTTGTCATGCACTTACCACCATTACACTAGAGCAAGGCAGGGGTCCCATGCGGCGGGCTACAACTCCGGAAATCACTGTACATGGGTCTCATGGTTAAAAAATCATCCTATTATGGAAAAGATTAGGATCTTTTCTTGAACTGCAGAGCACCATAAAAGTATGCAGGATACCTTCAGTAGACGCTTAAGAGAGGGGCTGGAGTTTTAATTGAACTGCAGAGCACCGTAAAGGTATGCAGGAAACCTTCAGCAGATGCATAAGAGAGGGGCTGGAGGTTTAAAACATCTGGCAAACCAACTTTTTAGGGCCACATGGCATCTCAAGACTGGTCTAGTGCTCTCTCTCCCCATATTCTGTGCAATTCCGAATTTATCTCAAGCTTAATATGGCATGAGATCAAAATCCTGCTATATCAGTCCTAAAAATTCTCTCATGTCACCTGCTTAAAATTTTAAGAGTTCCTATGCCATGAGTCGCCGCCTAAGTCTTTGCCAAGTTATTGCCTAGTTAGATTTCAAACGGTATACTATTTTTGCACCGATTCAGTCTCTAGACCAAATTTGTGTGACCATGGATTATATTAACGTGGGTTTCCAAATGGTATGAAAATTCTTTTAATTTGGTTTGGTAGAAGACCCTAGGTCAAAATACTCTTACCATGTGTAAACGCACTAGTAGGCTCAGGGTGAACTTTCACACTAATCATGAAATTGACTGCAAAACTATGAATGAATTAAAAGTGTGTGACATACAAGATAATGTTGACGCAGTGAATAAGGAGTGCTTAGAAGGATAAGCATTCTAGCCTTCACTTTTGTGCGTCTGTTTTGATGGAGTTTTCTACAAGTTTTCCTTCCTTAAAATTTGTCAATTTCATCAGTAGTGATATGAGAAGATCTAGATCAGGAATACAACCGAGTGTTTAACCATTGAATTTAGGTATAAGAGGAGGCTTTGCCTTGCATCTGATCAATTATACAGGGCAGCAGTTGATTAGGAAATCATGCAGATCGAGCTAATCGTAAAATTTCTGGAGCAGTGCATAGAAGACAGTTTTTCATCCAACAGTCCTAGCTAGGATGTTTAATGGAGCAATTCAGCCAGCAGTCCAGCGTCCCCTTGAGAGAGAGAAAACAAAGATGATACAATATCAAAGGAGAATCTCTGATCTTCATGTTCATGGGCATGCATCTGGGTTAAAAAATGCTTAATAGTGGTTATGCACTTGTTGGAAACCAAAGTATCTGTGGCCATGATGACATTACATAGAGGACATACCAATACTGTTTTTTGAATCATTGTAAAAAGCGGAGTCCTTGGGAAGCCCAGTGGTTCATGAATAAAATATGACCTATTCATGCAACACTGTGTTTGGTTTGTCATTCTCATCACAAAAAGCTACCAAACATAGTGGTAGTGTTGGGTCCAAGTACATCTTGAGTTTGTAGTGGATTTTCAGGAGAAGGTATGCTGCAATGGACAGGGAATGCCAATATTGCCTATCACAAAATATATGAACCTCTGTAAGTCTGAGGCTTCTATCCACACTCTTATTTTCATACATAAAGAGGATATCCTGAAGCTTATGAAATTACCTGTATACCAAAATCCATATGAAGCTGCAAGTAGTTGCCTGTAATAGTCGTATGTCAGCAATCGTTCCTTTTTATGCTATTGCCACAAGAATATTGAGATATGTCTCAATAAGCACACCAGATATACTAGTTAATTACAATGAAAAATATCAACCCTCGTAAGCCCATATGGGAAGAAGAACCTATCAATCAAAATATCGAAGGAGGAATTTTAGTGTCAAATGCTTCCAGAAATACCTACAACAGTTATCCCCACCAAATGATTAATGGGTTATAAGCCCCAAATACAAAGAATATTCTCTCCATAGTATTTGATCAGAAGTGTGGCCAACATATCATAAAAGAATTTAGAATTATGCAACTAGAGCCACCACTCATTAAATTCCATAACTACTGTGGCATGCCATGGGATGTCGATTTGGATTCATTAAGGGGTTACATATTAACTTAGTCACATTCACATAGTTAATAATGTGTTGATGCTTTTGAAGTGATCAACGATCCATGTGAAATGAATTGTTGCCAGTGGATGCGACAACCCTTTAGAATTATCTGTGAATTCACGCAGGTCCACATTAGGATGCATCATCAACTCTAATGTGGTATTGGAGATGAGGGTCTAGACCTTGACTCCAATCAGCTTAATGATTTGCTCAGCTTTGTGGCTTCTTAGAACTGTACAAAGTTGAACGTTTGTAGGCTTCAACAAAGAAAATCTGTCCCCTCTATTTTTCTTTGTGAACAACAAAGGAATTATAGTAGGAACAAGTATATTATCTATGTGCACTCAAGATACGTTCATTAACATAAGATATGTGTGAATGGTATAATATCCAATACCTGAACATAATTGTAAATTTAGGCTGTGCTTGTCCCATTAAAAATAAATTGAGTTTTAGTAACAGATGTAGAACTACAAGCAGGGCTATTAAATTAGGACTTTTGAAAGTTTGCATTGAGGTACTATACTGAGTATACCTACAGGGGACTTGATAAAAAAGACTCTTTCAATGTTCATTTGAGTGAATTTTTGCTAGTATACATGACATATTCCATTTCTTACACACTGTTTACTGCATGCTTTTGCTCAGTTGTTGCAAGCACCTCGGGATGATGCACAGGCTATTATCAAGGAATGATTCCCTACACCTAGATTGGTTGTCTGTGATCAACATGGTTCGCAGGTATGTGGCTATTCCACATTCTTTATGCTGGCATTGAATATTTGTGCTTTCATAAATTAATGATAACAATAGTCATTTGCTGACCTTCCCAAGTTCAATATGATATGTTTGTGCTAAATTTATCCAGCATGCTTCTGAGTAAAGCCATTCTTCTAAAATAATAAAATCATGTATTCTTTGCACAGGCACGCTTTTTGCTGGTTAAGTTAAATCCATCAGCAACATATAACTCAGCTAATGAGGCACCTCCTGGAGGAGACATAATATTCACAAATGATGCAAGCTTGCAAGTGTTTGTTGAACATCTTCAACGATTAGCTGTGCAGTCTTGATACTTGTACACCGATTTTTCTGTAAGAATATATGGGGTCATTGGCCATTTTTTATTTTCAATTTGAGCTGGTTACAAGCATCTGGAGTCAAACTGCAATTGATTTATTTCACTTTTCTAATAAGGAGAAACGTCTATCATTCTTTTCGTTGGAAGTCCTTTCTGCCTTGCAAACAATAAATTAAATGCAAGGTGGTTTCATTTTTAAGTTTATTACATGAGAAAGTCCTAGTAGCTGTTTGTGGATAAACAAATTTGAGGAATGTGTATCCAGTTCATCATTCAGACTAGTCATATCACACAGATAGTAGAAGGCATTTTAGTGGAGGCTTTTTCCTTTTAGAAGCATATTTATTATGTCTAACCGGAAACCAGGGATATTGGTTTCCATTTTGTCTTCAGAAATGTTCAATGAATTTATTCGGAGTGATAGTACTTTCTTGTACCTCAATACTTATTTGGCCATTAACTAGGAAATAAAAACATCTTGAGTTGTGCTGATCTCCTCTAATAATTAGTCTATAATTGAAGCACAAAGATAATCATGAAAGGTTATAAAGTCAACTTCTCTTACTTTCATAACTCTGATCAGAGTATTTGTTACTTCTCTTTTTTTTCTTTTGCAATGCAATGTTGATTAGTTACGTGCATGATCTGATGCATTCTTATGGTTCTAAATTTTTATTGATGCATGTCACTCATGAGATGTGAAGCAATGATGTTATTCTAGCTCTTAGATTAGGTACTCTTCTAACATTTTTGTGTTTAAAAAAATTCATTTTTCGTCTCCAACTTCTTTTGCTCATATATATTTATATTTATATACGATGTTTTTCTGCCACCTCCAAAAATTGGGCTAGGCCTTGCCATCTCAGAAACTCATCCCTCTGTAACACATTGTTCCCGTCATAGAGGCTTCATGGAATGTATAGATAAATATGATTCACATTTTTTTTAAAACTATTTCTAAAATAAGTTACTTTTGTGTTATTTTAGTCATAAATCATATAAAAATATAATCAAACTCAGACTGTTAGATTGCAATAAACTTCTACTTATATGCTTTTGCAGAGGAGAGTCCAAAGACCTTAGTCACAATACTCTTGCTGACTAGTGGTTCTGCATATATTTCTTCTTGACTATCTCGACCCAACCTGCACCGTTGTTGGTGTAAACCTTCCACGCATGCTTAGCTACGAGAGCGAGATTCATTTGAGTGACTTTACTAAGCCCAATGCCTCCTTTGCTTTTGCTGCGGCAAACCAAGTCCCAAGCCACTAGGGGGATTCTCTTCTTATCCTCAATCCCGGACCACAGGAATCTCTTTTGGATTTGTTTAATCTTGGAGCTCATAGAGGCTGGGATTTTGAAGACGGACAGGAAGTACACTGGGATGCTTTGAAGACAGGCCGCAGTAAGGGTGGCTTTGGCTGCCTGGGACAGGAGGTGACCTTTCCAAGAGGCCAACTTTTTCTGAATTCTTTTAATGACATTATTCCACATGGGAGCAGTAGGGGTGTCAGAGAATACGGGGAGCCCAAGGTAGGAAGTGGGGAGAGCCTCCGGGGAGCATCCAAGGATCTGCACAATTTTGATTTGCCGGGTATGGGGAGTGTTGATGAATTTTTTTTTGCTTTTGAGGAGGTTGATCTTCTGACCTGCAACATTCTCATAAAGGCGGAGGATGTGTTTGATGGCCTTGGCTTGAGCAACTGAAGCATAAGTAGACAAAATGGTATCGTTGACAAACTGCTGGTGAGTAACAGGGTTAAGACCAAAAGCAGTTTTGATCCCGGAAATAAGGCCTCTCCTGCCGGCACTAGCAATGGACCTTCCCAAAGCCTCAACCAGGATGATGAACAGGATTGGGGACAAAGTATCTTGTCTCAAACCTCTAGAGCTAGGGAAGAACCAACAGAGGACCCATTGACTAGTACGGAGAACTGCGGAGAGGATATGCATCTTTTGATGAGATCAACCCATATGCCGGGTGAAAGCGAAATTTGAGGAGGACATCAATGAGAAACTCCCAGCTTACCCTATCGAAGGCCTTGTTCATGTCTAGCTTTAGCAAGAAAGCTAGTTTCTTGGCCAAAGTGGCAGAGTGTAGCCTCATGGATGGTTATCACGCCATCTGTTATGATCCTTCCTTTGACAGAGCTGCCCTGACAGGGATCAATGATAAGGGGAAGGACCTCCTTGAGCCTGTTTGCTAAGGATTTGGTTAGGATCTTGTAGAGAACATTGCAGAGGCTGATGGGACGGTAGTCAGACAGAGCTTTGCAAGCCGACACTTTGAGAACCAAGGCAATGAAGGTTGAGTTGATCCCTTGGGGAATGACCTTGGAGGATTGGAGGTATCTGACTGCTGCACACACTTCGGGCCCAATCAGGTCCCAAAACGCTTGGAAGAAGCGCGGAGGGAACCCCTTGGTCCGGGGGCCTTGTCAGGTTGCATAGAAAACAAAGCTCCTTTGATCTCTTCAATGAAGAGAGGCCTGATAAGCATTTCATTAGTGGAGGAGGAGATGTAGTGGGGAATATTGCCCAGAAGTGCCTTTGCAGCCTGAGGGGAGCCAGGAGAGGATATGCTCAAAAGGGTTTGGAAGAAATTGATAGACTCGTTCCTGATCTTAAAGACTTCCCTTGTGACCCTTCCATCGCTGCAGGTGAGCTCTGAAATTTTGTTGGAGATTTTGTTTCTTAGGGTAGACGCATGAATTTATTTGGTAGTTGAGTCACCATCCCTGAGCCAAAGGGCTCTCGATTTCTGCCTCCAATACTTTTCTTCTCTGGCCTGGATGTTATGGAACTCAGCTAGGAGCTTGCTCTCCTTGGCTCTAATGTTGTTGTCTTGGTTGCCTTCCTGAATTTGCTGTTCGATGATCTCTAGTTTCTCTTTGATTATCCGTTTGCTCTCGAAGATGTTACCAAAGGTTTCTTTGTTCCAAATCCTGAGATTTTCCTTGATGAATCTAAGTTTTTGGTATAGTTTCCCCGAAAGGGACCCCTTGAAGGGCTGCTTCCACCATTCAGAGACTTGGCTCTTGAAGTCTGGATGGTCGAACCACATTGTCTCGAAGCGGAAGGGGCTCTTGAAGGATGGAGCTTTGGCTGCTTCAAACAGAAGGGGACTGTGGTTACGGCCAAATTTTGGGAGGGGTTTGAGGGTGGCATCCCCAAAAACAGGGATGGCCAATCTTGAAAGCAGAACCTTGTCCAATTTGACTTGGATGAGATTGTTCCCAACCCTTCTGTTGCTCCATGTAAACTTTGCTCCCTTTAGCTAAACATCCATGAGTTCGTTTGCATCTATGAATTCCCCAAACTCCTCCATGCTTCTGGTAAGAAAGGTGTTACCTCCTTTCTTGTCAGATGGGAACAGGGGGCTATTGAAATCTCCTACAAGGATCTAGGGGATGGTGTTGAACGAGTTTCGCATATGGCTAATTGAGTTCCACAACAAGGCTCTTTCAAGAGGGTTATTGGGAGCATAGACATTGGAAAGGATCCAAGCGTTACTGCTGGTTTTGTAGTGAAAAAGCATGTTGATGATCCTCCTAGAGGAGGAAATCAGCCATCCTTCAACTTTAGTCGGATCCCACATGCATAACAACCCTTTGGACATTCCTTGGGCGGGGGAGTGAAGACGAATTCACTTTTATTCCATATTGCTTTGGCAACTTTGGGGGAAGAGATCTCATCTACTTTAGTTTCTTGCAGGATGAGAATTGTGGGGTTGTAATATTTCCTTAGATTTGCAGCCAGACGTTTCTTGGGGGCACCATTGAGCCCTCTCACGTTCCAAGTAAGAATATTCATTCAAAACTTTTTGAGGGATTTGTTTGCCTCCCTTTGCCAGCTGAGAGGGAGGTTTGGGTTTCTTGGGTTCGTCTCTTATCAGGTTGAGAGAGTCAGATAGCAAGGTGGCTTGGAAGCCGTTTGCTATATCCTCTTCGGCCTCTTTCCTTCTCTCCTCAGCAAGGGACGACCTTCCTCTTTTCCTGTCGCTCCCATAGTCAAGGAGGGATGTTTTGCTCCGAGTCTGCTTGGGGTTGAAGTTATTCGGGAGGGACTGGGATGGGACATGACATCCCTTGTCTTCGTCATCAGAGTGAATGGATGCTAGTTCAAAAGTTTCCAGCGGGGGGTGGGAAGGACCGGATTTAGATGGGGACTTGAAAGGAACTATTTCTACCGAAATGGCCTGGGGAGGTTCGGAGTGGAGAGGGGGAAGGGGGTCAGCCGCAGGGGGGTCTATATTGCCCTCAAAGAAAATAGGGTTAGATTCAATAGAGAGACATACTTGATCAGTCTTCGCGGTCGGAGGAGGATCAACAATTTTTTTCCTTTGTCTTCTGAGGAACTGTCCCTCTTTTGATTTGAGGCTTGATTTGCTTGCGTAGAGGAACTGTTCTTCTTGGGGAAGGGAGGGAATTCCTTGGGATGATTATTCCTTGACTGAGGAGGATGGAATCGATTTTGGGATTTGGGAGGAGCCCTCGGAAAGAAAGAGTCGCCATCCTCGGTTTCCTTTGAAGGTTTAGCTTGGAGAAGAGGGCATTGGTTTTTGAGGTGGCCTTGCAGTGGACGTAGAAAGCTGGTTTGTTTTCATATTCTAGAGGTTGACACCATCTGACGGATCCCGAAATCAGGTTTACGAACGTGGGCAGCTCGGTCTCGAGGTTGGCGTTCACGCAGATGCGGGCGTGGACATTCTGGAGCACGCTTTGTTTGTAGAATCAATAGCCACCAGTTTTCCAACAGTTCTCGCAATGGCATCCAGGACGTCCTTGTGCCATAGATGGAAGGGCAGGTCTGGGATGCGGACCCAGATGGGAGCGAAGTTGATACTTTGTGTATTGGGGTTGAAATCCGTCGCCCACTGCTTGAGAAACAAGCTCCTCCTGCCTAGGAATCAGGGCCCCCTGTTAGGATTCGGCTTGCATCATCATGGTTGCATAGCTTTATGGCAAAAAAGAGAGGGCTACAATCTCCATGTTTTATGAGGTTTTTCATTTGGAAAAGGCCCAACGCCTTATTGTCTCCATGTCTAGCCGTCCCCCAACGAACTTGCCGATTAGGGAATAAGGGCCTTTGAGACATAGCTAGAGAAGATTGCTTTTGTGATAATAATATCCGATTCAACAGGGGTAAGGTAGGCCTCTGAGGATTTTGGGGAGATTGCCCCATTGGAGATGACCTGCGCGTATGAAGGCCCACTAGGGCTCCTAGGAACAGGCTTCTTGTTGGGGATGGGGCCCTCGGCAGGTCTTTTGTCGGGAGGCTCCTTGTCACGAGGGGCTTCTCGAGGAAACCCGCTTCACCATCAACATCACCGTTCTTACTTGGTATAGGTCTTCCATCCGCCGTTCCGGAAGGGCGGATCCCGCCATCGCCATCGCTGCCCTCTACCTTTGCCATCGCTCTCAGACCTGGTGTTTTTTAGTTTTTCCACCATACATGACCGAATTTTAGAATGAAGATTGTTGTCCACTCTTTTCCTTCCTTTGTTTCTTTTTAGTGTAGCAGCCCTTTTGCCTCACACCTGGGTTTGTGACGTATGCAAGTTTATCTGCAAGTCTATTGTGGCCTACTCCTACGTATTGAATTTTGTTCACGTTAATCTCTCTCTCTCTCTAAGAAATTTGTTTTTTTCCCCTTCTTTGCTTATTATGTATTTTCCAAACTCTCAGCTAAAGATGTTTAGCTCCGCACCTGAGGGAAGCTATCGCTCTTTGATGCCAAATATTATAGGGGAGATTGACTACTACTAGACTAATCACTTCATTCTTTGACTCTATCTCTGCAGTTGAGAGTAATAAGCGTTCATTTGAAGCAACAACTCTCCAGAATGTTAATGATAGATTTGTGTGTCCTTATCTGCATACAAGAGTGGCAACTAGGGCTTTAGTTCTTTCTTCTTCTTGTGGTGGGACAGGTCTGCAGTTCTTGGGCATCGGGTTTCAGCCACCCTTCACATACCGAGAGGTTGTAGACAGACACAACTTACCAGCTTTTTATTCTCCTCTTCTATTGGCTCCGCGGCCATGGATGTGTTATGAACCTCAATTCTCGTTAACAATAAATTATTCACCAATATGCAGAAATATCAAACATGCATCCACAATAAATTTCACAAAAAAAGATCCCACAATAAAATAAAGATAGATAATACCCTTGAGGTAGGGCAACACCAAATATTACTCCTTAAGGAAGGAATCACTCTAGTCTCCACTCCATGAGCCAAGACTATTACAAAGAATTCTTCAGATGACTTGCCTACAATGACGTTATCCTCTCTTTTTTATAACCCACTTCTAAAACCCTTCATCTCCCTTATCAAACTCATGATTACAATAAAATATTAAAATATGATCATCCTTGGGTTATATGTGGCCCATGCTATAATACCCATACATAATATAATATTATATTCCACATTCCTATACTTAGGCACCTAACAAGATGCTAGAATAGTCTTGAGGGGTCGAACTCCATGGCCCTCTTAGTCCTGAACATTCTTGTGGGAGCACCATTAGATCTGGTGTTGGCCCTTTTGGGATAAATTGGTGATGATGACGACTGTGCTTTTAATTTTACATCACTACAAATTGACTACTTCTCTACTAACCACCTCATTCTTTTACTCTATCTCATTCTCTATTCAGTTTTAGTTGCTTGTTTCTATTGTTGAATTCATGTCCTAGGGTGGACTCTCATGCATGTACTTGTTTGTTTGTTTGTTTGTTTGTTTGTGGTGAAGTTTAGTTTCATTGGAAATTGGAAGTATAAAGCTTACTCTTCTTAGTATGCAATATATTTACTTGATGTTAATTTGATTCTTACTATGCTCTAGTGTTTTAATGTCTTGGCAAGACCCTTTTGAGACATTCCCTATTTTGCAGATTGTGTCGAAAGATCTTTCTGAGCCTGTCCGTTCGCATAAAGATCTAGACAAAGATGCTGCTCCACACTATCACAAGGCCCTCAAATTTTATGAGGGTCTTGCTAAACAACTTGTTAGCCAGGGTCATGTCTTGGATATTTTTGCATCTGCTCTTGACCAGGTTTGTGGTGTCATGTTGCAAGTTCCTTCTTGTATCCATATGTCTCTTAAATAAAGTAATTCCATTTGCATTAAGCATTTGCCTTTTTTCTTTCTTATATTTATTGAATAGCTCATGTATATTTCTTAATGATATTTTCTACATGAACATATTTGCTTATTAAAATTAATTTGTAGTATGGTATATACAAACAATATATTCAAATCAGTGTCTACGGTTTGCTTAACCAGCCTCTGTGAACTTTTATAACATTTTACGTGATTGAATAATAGATCTATACCTTTTATATTGCTTCTGATGTATTGGCATATTGCTATTTATAATCCAACATTTGCAGATCCAAAATAAGCCCAGTCTGAATTATAGTAAAATTTGAAAAACAACTTCAAATCAAGTGCATTGTTGATAGAACAATTAGTTTATGAACGCTAAGGGGCTGGCAGCTATGATGAATTTATATAGACACTCCAAATAATGTAAATTCCTTATTGTGAAAGAAATATGCCTTATGCAGGAACGCATAATAGCTGGAACTGCGATGCGAGGCATGAAAAAATAGGGCTTAATGGTTAGCATTTTTATTAATTTCCTCTGCATCTTTGTTTTCAGCAAAGTGTTAATCAAACTTGTTAAAGTGCATTGATCCATTAAGACTTGTAATTCAAAGCTTTTCAAGTACAGTACCCATCATCTATATGTACATGCTTTCCATGTTTTCCTGGACAAAACTTGGCCAGAATATCATCCAAAATTTTTCAATAAAAACTCATAAAAGATGACGAAATTTTGAGGAGGCCTACCACAACTTTTTGGTTTCATGGACATCCAACAACAACATTATAAAAGTGTGGTCTCACCTTCCTAACTACTACTGAAATGCTCTTGGGTCCGTTCCTGATTTGCGCAGATCTGGTACTAGTCATAATGCCCTTGGATCTGGTACTAATCATATTGCATATTGGAGCGCAGAATAAAGGAACTTGAAACCTTGGCGAAAGCATTTTTCCAGATGGTCGTCTGATTGCTCTTATCTGTTTGCCATAACATCATATATAGGAAAGTAAGAAATTGCATTAATGTAATGAATGACCAAATTTGGTCATCTGGAATCAAAAGTAGAACAAATCACAATACCTATTCAGCAGTGCCAAAAGGAACTCTAATGATCAAAAGTAAAAGTTACTAAACCAAATGTAGAAAGTTAATCTACAATTAAAAAACATGTAGAAGGTAAAATCTATACAAGTTAGTATGCACAAGACCATACAAGGAAAGTTTGGTCAATGGAAAGGGAAAACATTGCTTCATCTCAATCACATTTGCAACTCCTTCCTTTGATGGCATGTCACTTGGTTTTGTTTTTTTTTTTTTTTTTTTTTTTTTTTCCCTCTTTGTTGTGCATAAATTGGGGGTTGAAATGGACCCCTCCTGTATTAGAACATAACTGCATTAACACAGACCACCTTATTGTGGAAGTGTCCATGGGTATGCGCTGGCTTCTCACAAAGTGTGGATTCAAACCTAGGGTTGTGCTCTTACAAGTGCACCCCATTTTCTTTTACTTCACAACTCCTTGGACAGTCTGACCTCATAGTCTTAAGTCTTAACAGAGGAATTTTTAAAATTTAAATTTTGCCAAGAACTCAATGCCGTGAATGGCTAAAATATCTATTGCCTGGTTTCCTTCTCTATAAATATGCTGGTTACAACAATCTGTAAATTCTATAACCTCTTTTTTTAGGGGTCTTATTGATGCCCCTAATAACGGGCCACACATCTTGTTAACACTTGTGATATTTGTTTTTGTTTTTCCATATCAATATCCCACTAAGTTTCCTTTTCTCTTTGTTTTTGCTTCTTGGATCATTTTGCCTTTTTCACTAACACTTTCATCTTTATCAATCTCTTCGATTTTTTCATACTGTTCATAGTGAGACTTATCAACTATAGGTTTGTCTTGCTCTGAAGTATCTAAAGTGCAAGGAATAACCTTAAAAGCACTTTCTTCTTTATGTTGCCCTGGAAACCCTAAAGTGCAAGGACATTCCTCCATAGTAATTATCTTCTTATGCTGCCCCAAAACCCTAAATTGCTATGGATATCCTCCATCCTCATTTCCTTATAATGCTGCTTCTGAAACACTAAAGTGCAAAAGATAACCTCTACATTACTTTCTTTTCTATTGCAAGGAGAGGATTTTATACAACTTGAAGAAAATGAAGATGACTTACTTGGAATAAACTTAACCTCTTCCACCTTCTTTGTTTTAAAATTTTCCTCCACATCTTCCTTTGCACCTTTAATTCTTTCTGAATTTGAACTTGCACATTGTACTTCCTCATCCCTTGTATCCTTCTTTGTTTCTTCTAATGGTTGATTCGAGTGAATTATGATGGCCTTTGTCATATAATGCTCTAGATGGGATTTCTTTGCCGTTTTTTTTTGGGAGTGGAATATTTTTTATTTAATCCAGCTTCTACTATAGTATGATCTCCTTGCTTCATCTTGAAGTTTGTCTCAAGACCAAAATTTCTTGCCTCTTTCTCCATCATTTTCACTTTGCAATCTCTTGCCATGTGTTTAGTCTCACAACATTTGTGGCATTGGAATGCAATGTTTTTATAATCCACTTGTTGATCCCATTCTCTTGATTCAGATTTAATCTTAATGGATTGTGGCAGGTTTTGAAATATACATAACAACACGTATCCATGTATAAATAGCATGTTTTCACTTCTTAGTAGTTTGTCCCTCTTGGACGAACTTCCCTAGGGTATTTTCAATATTCTTCAAAACATCCTTATTGGATAAGCTGATATGGAAGTCCAAAAAGCCTAACCCACAATGGAAACTTTTTAATAATTTCTGTCTTGATGGAAAAATTCTCACTCCATGGTCTTAAATATAAGGTATCCCCCCCAAACCATGGGCCACCTCCTATTATTTTATCCATGATTTTCAAACTTAAAAAGATGAGAAAAAAACCTTTAAGAAGAAAAGTCACGTAGTAATTTGAATTCAATTCCTACTTCCATTTGATCCACTTTTGAATCTTCAAAAACCATGTGGTACTTACATATTTTTTCCTCTGAACCATGGTACTTACATATTAACACCATGCTTTTAAGAACCATTATATCATTGCTCGATCATCTCATCCTTAATAATCACTTTTGGTGTAACATTTAATGCTTGGATTGGACTTGCCCTATATTTGCTTCTCCTCTTGTCTCCAACTTGGGCATCTGTACTTCTAGCTAGGGCATCTTTACTTCCAATTAGGGCTTTCAAATATAGCTTTCCTTCCATGCTATGTAGTGTTTCCTCATATGAATCCATTATTTTTAAAATTTTTCTGAAGATTTGGAACAAGAAAAGTTGAGGCTCACTCTTTATTTAGACTTGCTTCCTATTCGCATTCTCTCCCTGCTTTTCCCCGAAAAATCAAAAACAAGAAAAGTTGAGGCTTGCCCTTGGCTCACACTCGCCCTTGGAAAGTTTTCAATTTACCTTATATATATTGTTCGAATTTTATACGTCTTTAGTTGTTGAGCCTTTGAGAAAGCTTACAATGAATTCGACCTTGCCAATGCAAACTGGTCTCATGAGAAGAATATCCCTTGTCAAAAATAACTAATGACACATCCAAGACAAGTTATCCAATGGAAAATCCTTGGCTTACACTCGCTCTTGGGAAGTTTTCAATTTGCCTTATATATATTGTTCGAATTTTATACGTCTTTAGTTGTTGACCCTTTGAGAAAGCTTACAGTGAATTCGACCTTGCCAATGCAAAATGGTCTCATGAGAAGAATATCCCTTGTCAGAAATAACTAACGACACATCCAAGACTAAGCACATATGGATCTTGAAGATGTCCTCAAGAGAATAACTTGGGCTAAAAGGGATCCATGCATAATTTTAGGATGAAGCAAGGTGCTCCCAATTCCTCTTATGTCATCCATGGTTGACAATCTCAAGACAGATAGATGATTGTAAATGGACTTTTGTCTCTATAGTTTGGACATGAGGGGAGAGGGTAGTTAATGTTTTACGCTAGGTCTGAGAATAAGAGGTCTTAGGTACCCTGATGGCTACTTGTGAATGGGAATGCTTCTCTTCCAATCCATCATCTACGTTAGTGATGGTATTAACCATCAGGAGCTTGGCATCCCATTTTTCTGAAATATAGTTCAAAAATAATTAATTTGGTGGGCCTTAAAGTCTACTGTAGAGCTCTGTCTGAAAGTAACACTTACTAGAAGGCCAAACACATCTAGTTGGTTTAAGGAAAAAAGTTATTTAGGGACTCTCAAATTTTTGCATACAAATAATGATATCTCTTTCAGATCTTATGATAGGCAAGACAATTGAAAATAAAATGCACACCTCTTGAAGAGAGCAAACCTATTATGTTGCAGATTATGTTTTGGTTTTGTCTCAGTTCATATTTGGCGAGAACATAACCTTGCCTGGACAAAGGAGATAAATGGGCCATGAGACCACGGATGCTGAAGGTAGTTGGGATGTGCAATGGAGCTATTGACAATGTGCAAGAAATGACTGACATAGAAAACCATACTAGATTCGAGGTTCATGGAGGGAGATCCAAGTAATCTGAATACATTGCTTATATTTGTCCTCTTTGTGGGAACAAGTTAAGATGAGGTAACAGGGGTTTAAGGAGCACCTGAAGTTATAAAGCTAGTCCATGAAGATACCGATAAAGTGAAGTAGCAAATTGGTCACAAAATATCCACACCATCATTATGCACAGAGGCGCAATGAGGCAACCCATTTTGAGGAACACAGCCAAATATGGGTCTTGACCTAAAATTGAATCACCACTTGATTGGAAACACTCTCAATGTGAATAGCTTGAGCACCAATTAATCTTGGGCACCATCTGTTTATAAATGGATCAAATGCTTGAGCATGATAGCTGGACATGTAAATTGACCCCCCAAGTAGGTAACAGGCCTGTAGAAAATTGAAACATTGAAACAAGGTCTTAGAAGTATTGGATTTTATATTTACAGCTTTGCTTAGGTTAGCCACTCGGTAGAACTTAGAAAGGCAAGCAGGAGCCTATGTTGTCTCTCCTTTCTGTTAGGAGAATGAGCTTAGAGGATCATATTATTAACTGAATGTAAGACAAGAGTCAAGTCATGATGCAAGGTACACACACGAGTGTTCTCTCCAAGAAATTCCTCAAGGTCATTTATATACATTTCTTAAGATTCTCTAAGAGAGGGCACCCCTATGTGATTCCAACTGTACATATGAAATAGTCACATAGTTTGTGGGCAGTTCAAAAACAGACCACTTCTCTTTCAAGGATCATCATTATGGTAGTAATAAAGAGTTTTTTACATACCATTAGTGTGTAGCCATTGAAACAAGTGCTTGATTATAGAATGATAGGCTTTTCCAAAGCGCATAAAGCAAAAAAATGACTTTGGAAATCTTGACAAGCCTGATTATAGAATGATAGGCTTTTCTAATGCCCATAAAGCAAAAAAGACTTTGGAAGTCCTGACAAGCCCTTTGGCAAGTCAAAGAGTAAAACTTGATCAATAATTTGAAACCTCTTCTAGAATGATAGGATCATAGTTGAGATAATTGGAATCCGAAAAGAATCGGTATTTTTAAAAATCGGGGAAAGAATTGGCAAAAAAAAACCCGAAGAAAACGAAAATTTTCATTGAAAAAAGTTTTTTTCATTCATATTACAATGAATTAACATTATGCAAATCAAATATTGCAATAAAAACAATAATTCATGTCAAGACATCATACGAGGCTCAAGCTTTAAGTACACATGAAAGTGACAAAACACATCTTGTATTGCTTATCAATTGAACACGGTACAAAGTTACAGAGTAGCAACAAGGAAAAAAGGTTTCATTTTTATATGCTGCATATGGAAACAAGTAGCAACAAAGTTACAATCACTTGAAAAAAAGGAAAAAAACAAACTTAACCAAAAGGCTAGGAGTTTAGGGTTTGAAGGAATTGAAACATTACAGCTGAAAAATGGGCTTGCATGACATTAGTTATCAGGCAGCAATATTTCTTAAAAGAGGAGGAGAAAAAAACCCTAAACCCTAGGGCCTAGAATATGGTTTAGGGTTTAAACTTCAAGTTCAAAGTTTCAACTTCAAACATTAGCAGCTGAAAAATGGGCTTGCATACATAGTTACCAGGCAGCAATATTAACTTAAAAAGAGGGGACAAAAAAAAAAACCCTAAACCCTAGGCTTTAGGGTTTAAACTTCAAAGTTTAAAGTTTCAAACATTAACCATTGAAAAATGGGCTTACATACATAGTAATCAGGCAGCAATATTTACATAAAAAAAGGGTTTTGGGTTTAGGGTTTAAACTTTAAACTTTAAACTTCGAAGTTCAAACATTAACACCTGAAAAATGGGCTTGCATAAAATATCTAAATTGGCTGCAGCCTTAAAAAAAATGAGAAAAAAAATTGCAGATTTTTTGAAAAAATCGACAAAAAATCGGCGATGCTGATTTTTTCAAAAATTCTTTGCATTGCTGAGAGTTTGCCAATTGCATTGGCATTTTAAAAAATCGGGATTCTGCAGATTTTTTTGCAGATTTTCTCAACTATGGATAGGATTATCTAATGCTCATAAAACAAAAAAATGACTTTGGAAGTCTTGACAAGCCTGATGATATGGCAGAGTAAAAAATTGATCAATAATTTGGAACCTCTCCTAAATATTGGATGTTTGCTTGTCCATAACTTGTCCAAACTTATAGCAAAAGGTTTGGCAATTGTTAGTCTTATTCTTGTTATGGATGGTGCATTCTTTATGGATCGTGTGAAAATCATGCTTGAACCAAAAGGGGTGGAAGCTTAAGCAAACAGCCTCGTTAAATAAGTCTGCAATTGGAAGGACATGTGGTTGATCCCAAATTGGAGAAAGTGATTTTAATTTACTATAATTGGATTCTTTCCATCATCAATGAAGGATTTGTGTAAGTTCAACATCATTTGAATCTAACTCAAGATAAAGCTCTATCTCTGTAAGATCATGAATGGGCATTTGGTGGCAGATCCTTATATATTCTTTAAAATGGCATGGAAAAATTCACGTATGCAACCATATCTTTGAGCTTTGCATCTACAAGCAGAGACTCCATGTTAACCAATGATTGGAGGAGCACCTGTTTGGGGCTTTCATGGGTATTGGTGGGGAAGACAAGATCTTGTGAGGAAACTTTTGGAAGGTATGTGAGGATAACTGCACTGCACCTGTACATTTCCATCCAGGGGAATTACAACTCACTGGATTATTGTTTACAGATTACTTTCCATTAGTGATGTTTCTGTGTGGACACAAGATCAGTGCCAGCACTTTGGAGCTTATCCACTCAGAGCTAAGTGAAATTTTCATCCAAATAATTCTGGTTGGAAAAGAGGCATAATTTTTTGGCTTTTAAGGTCTGCAAGTATTTCCCAGTTGATCACTAATGGAATGATAGGGAGATTGATAACCAAATGAAAAGGGTGCATTCAAGGAGAGTCTTCTGTTAATATCTGAGCTTGTAGCAGGTAGTATCATGCTAGTGTGAAAAAGAGAGTGATTAACCGTTTCTTGTTTTGGTATATAGCCTGCCTTGAAAGCTGGGCTTTGTACCATTGTATTCGATTTTTACATTAAGTGATACATCATACAATGAGCTCCAAACAATTCAACAATTTGCTGTACAGAGTCATGGCTATTTTGTTTTGTTTTTATTTTTTAAGCGAAAAACCCCTTGCAGGGCCGCCTTGGTCTGAGAGACCACGACCAAGGGTTCTACACCGTCAAAGTCACCCGGGAGTTGCGCCCGACCCTGCCCGCACCAACATTATCAATTGGATTTTGGGTACCCAATTCAACTTTTTGGTAGGGTGGAGATTCGAACCTGGGACCTCCCTTGGAGGATTGCCCTCTCCTCTCCAACTCACCTACAACACCTGGGTAGGAGTCATGGCTATTTTGTTAACAAAAATATGTTCTGTTTGATCTTGTGTTATAAATGTTTCAATGTATGAAAATCATATATAGAGACTAGCTGACTTTTGAATGCTTTTGTAATTAGTTTATTATTTTACAATAATATGCATTTAAACATGCAATATCAATTTATATTGACAATTCTATGATGTTCTATCAGGGGTCTTTCCATCATTTAATTTTGGAAGCATGAAAATTGTTGGCATTAACCTTTTTGGCATACTGATTTTTCAAGTGATCTAGCATTTTACTACAGATAATAAATGTTGTGTCAAATGTTAGTGACATACTCTGTTATTGCAGTGGCACCGTTGAAGTAACTGTTCCAAGGATGTGAAGATTCAAGGTATCATAGGACCTTGTGCATCATTGGAAAAGGTTCATTCTTATGCATTCCTTGCTGGATTTATCTTTGATATTTTGTTTCGGAAGTTTTGATATTCAGCATCTTATGCTTAAACACACATTCATTGTCTATACAATTACAATTATTACTTGTTCTAGTTAGCCTTTCTAGTCAGTGGCTGCTTCATAATTTTATAAATATTAATTAGACAGGGTTTTGCATGTCCCATTTGAAACAAATTTTTATTTAACAGTGTCCCTCTTTTGCAGAAAGGGCCATCGTGTGCGGACACTGTAGTTGGCCAGGGAAATACAACATCATGGAAGATGTGCGGACTTGACAAAAACACTTCTTTGACAGTATTCTTTGACATTGCACCAAGTGAACGTTCCAACTCAACAATGCAGGCTGCCAATCAGCAATTTTTTATCCAGTTTCAGACACAGTATGTTGTTATATTTTTTAAATCCAGTTTATTTGTTGTTGGTTTGACAATTAGTTCCATGTTGAACAATGGAAAGATTAGTCACAGGCTATATTCTGATTCTTTTTGTATGGTTTCTTTGCACTCAGTTATCTGCATCCAGATGGCCAAACTAGGCTTCGAATTACCACAATTACAAGGAGATGGGTGGATGGCAGTGCAAGTACTGAGGTGTGGTACAAGGCTGTGATGAGTTCATAAATAACTGCATGTTATTTTATAATTAATAACATGTTAGGATTTCAGATAGTGCTATTTGAGTATGCATTTGAAATTTAGATTGAATAGAGGATATAGTTATTATAAGAATCATCTTTCTCAAGCCTGAAAGATGCATGTGCCTTTTGGTAGAAGGAAAATATAGAATAAAGGAGATATACATATAAACTAAATTGATGGCTTTGGAGGAGTTCTCTGACAGAAATAGCTTTGATAAAATTTTAGCCAAAAATTCTGAAATTGAGATACAGGCTAAACAGTGATTATAACTTTCAAAATCTCAACTTTTGGTGGCATCTGCATGTCATTAAGTGATGAAATGCCTGTAAGTTGATTAAAACATTTGTAATGGTCAAATGAAAATAACATGACTGAGAGTAAGAGAGCCATGATAACGTTGATAAACTTGATTGCCAACTAGTCTAACAAAGGAGACTGAAGAATGAAGTAATGTGCTCATCAACAGATGGCCAGTCATTTTGTTGAAGTGTTCAAATCTGATGCCAAAAACAGTTCTCATGTTAAAAACAAGCTGTTTTGTGGATTTGGCCATTTATTCCAGAGTAGGTGTCAAGGAAACACACAGTATAGTGGCTTTGGATGACCAGAATTGTATTCAATGCTAATGCTTATCTAACTTGAAGAGCACGTTGGATTATCCCATTCAAAGATATTAATGGTTTGAAGAAGAGAAATTTTGGATTCACCTGTGTCTGAAACTTTTAGCTCGATATTTTGAGATCAGCACCTGGTCTCATTATCAGGATACATCCTATGGTAGGAGATTATATTTATAAGTTCCTTATAACTCAGGAGATCAAGATGTTCAATGCATGTTTCCAAGGTATTTTAATGGTTATAGCCTTTAGACTACAAAACCTTTTGTTAGAAATATTAATGTTTATTTGTACCGAGTTGGCAAAAGAGTGCATAGCCAACTTGTCCAACCGCCAGCACTTATAAAGACATAGTTCTAGACCACAAAGGTTGTATGGCTTGATGATTGCCAGCAGTGTTAGGAGGTCTGTCGCTAAGTTTATATAAGTATAATAATTCTGCAAACGTAAATTAACAAGACACAAATCTAGAAAAATATAGATCTGAATGTAAGATGGATGCTTGGCTTCCTCGAGGTGTTCGATCACCTCTGTTAATATAAGTCTTGTTTGATGTTCTCTTTCATCACACATATATTGATCCTATATGAAACTTCAGCATGGTATTGGAGCTAGTTAATACACGGCACAAACACATCTTAGATTTAGAGATGCATCTGCAAAAGATGTGTGCTTCATGTTGTATGAGATCTTGACTATGTTGCATGGAAACGGATGCAACATCCAATATGGATATGGTATTGGATACAGATGCGCTAAATGTTCAAAACTCCTCAATATGGACACAGCTGGATACAACATTTATAAAAAGAATATATATTTTATATATTAAAAAGGAGAACATATGACACAAAAATGTCTACATAAATACAAGGTTTGAATAGAATATTTTTATTACTGAAGAAGAGGGTTGCCATTGTATTTTAAAATTTAAATTTTTTTTTTTTTAATTGTGTATTTTTCTTCTAATCCCTTGTTGTGGATACGACTCTAGATGTGCCTAGTCCATATTTGGATGTATTAGTTATGGATCAAATAGGAACATGTTTTTGGATATATCTGGATACAATATCCATGTGTTTGGATATGCTTGGTTATGGTATCTAAGAAGGATCATTTTCATATCTGTATCTGATACGTGGATAGGGGTATCCAAGCAGCTGGATTTGACATTTTATAAAAAGAATATATATTTAATATATTAAAAGAGAAAACATATGACATGTAAATGTCTACACAAATACAAGGTTTAAATAGAATATTTTCATTACTGAAGAAGAGGATTGCCATTGTTTTTTAAAATTTAAATTGATTTTTTTTTAAATTGTGTATTTTTCTTCTAATCCCTTGTTGTGGATACGACTCTAGATTTGCCTAGTCCATATTTGCATGTATTAGATATGGACCAAATAGGAGCATGTTTTCGGATATGTCTGAATACAGTATCCATGTGTTTGGATATGCTTGGTTACGGTATCTAAGAAGTATCGTTTTTAATATATGTATCTGATACGCGGATAGGGGTAACCAAGCAGGAGGATTACTAGAAACGTCAACCCTGGATCTGCAAAAGATTAGAGAAAGAAAGCAGAAGAGAAGGCCTGTAACAGGGTGTGTCAAAAATTTCTGTGTTAGCTTGTAGAAGGCCAGAGGAAAAAGAAGAGCAGAAGTTGCTCTTGTCGACATTTTCCGTTAAAAGCCTGAAAGAGGGTCATGGAACTGTTGAAAAGGCTTATTGAAGATGCCATACTCGCCTGCGATGGCTACAAAAAGTAAATGACCGAGTCTGATGTCTATTTTCTGTTGTTCTGATGTGTGGTTTGCAAAGGGCTGTTGCTGGCCTATGATGAGAAGGTGTTGTGATGTAGTAAGTGGCATAATAACAAGACTAAGAAGTCTGTGAAAAGATTGCCAAAGAGTTAAAGAGAACATGCAAAATTATTTCCATAGGAAGCGAAGCTGATATCATCAAATTTGAGATGCAGCAGTGGCTGAAATAGCCACAAAGGATATAAACATCTAGGCATCATTTAAAACATCATTTATGCTAGGTTGGATGTTGGGCCCACATTGGTGCAATTCCATTAGTATGTGGACTAGAAAGCTATGCGCGAGGTATAAGTTGCGGAAATGAGGAAGAAAGTGCACAAATGGACACAAAGAGCTTCCAAAATGCATGGACAGATGCTTCTGGAACGGAGCAAGCAGTGTGATGAGAGGAAAAGCAAAATATCCAAGAAGAAATCAGGCTACTTAATCAGGCTTGATATTTCTAGGATCCAGATAGAACTGATATTTACCCAAGTAAACATTATGGGGGATGCTAGAAATATTAATGTTCATTTGTACCAAGCTGACAGAATGGTGTACAGATGACTTGGCCAACCGTCAGCACTTATGAAGACAGATCTAGACCACAAATAATGTATGGCTTGATGAATGCTTGCAATATTAAGAGGTCTGCCTCTAGTTCTGTATAAGCAGAATCAGTTTGCAAATGTAAATCCACAACACAAAGATATAGAAAAGTATAGATCTGAATGTAAGGCAGATGCTTGGCATTCTAAAGGTGTTCGATCAAGTTTTGTTTGATGTTGTCTTTTGTCCTGAATATAATGATCCTCTAAAAAATTCCAATACCTTGCAACTCTTAACACATAAATGGCTATAACATCCCTTGTATGATTAATGTTCATCAAAACATTAAAACACTGAGCTATTAAAAATGGAAGTAAATATACGATATTTGAAGAAGGTATAACAACCATATTTAATAATAATAATAGCAAAATATAATTATTTTCGTTGAGGTTGCTAATAAGTGGCCTCCATACGTGACTAATTCAAGTGCCTCCATCCCTGCTTAAATTGCTTGGATACATAATGATTTCCAATGCTTGCTTCGTTTTGAGGGTGGCTCTTATTTGTGATCACTTTAATCTTCTCCATTATAAAATGATCTAGCTGTTAGAGCATTCCAATTAAGCTGAATTGGTTGTCTCATTCAACTTCACATCTCTGCAATGCTTCTTGAGAGGGGTGTCTGAATTGATCTACCTGTTTTGCCTAGAGCTCATCACAACAGCCACAAGAAATGAGGTATCACCATTTCCATTGTTGATTTAAGAAATATTATTACCTTCATATGGGGTAAGAAGACCACCTCTGCCTTGTGTCTTCTTAGAATCTTTGCTATCTTGTCAGAGAGTCCTTCCGAATATGGCAAATATGCTTGTGGTAAGGCCTCCATTTTATCGCCCTGTCTATTACTTGCTGCCCTTGTTATCCTAAATGCATTAGCAATCTGTAGTACTTTGTAGTTATTGACCCTGAAGACTTTTTTGAAGTATTCTAATTCTTTCTCCAGGTGTAGTTCATGTGCTGTTCTCATCACTCAGTTACCAAAGTCGTCAAGACGCCCTGGTTTTGCAATTGATGCTGACAAGATGTGGCATGTATGTACCTTTATGCTTGTGTCTGGTTTCTATAAACTCTTCTGCCAATAGAAGCACCCTTTTCTCTAGAAGATGATAAACTTATGGCTTTCTTTTAAACTTCATATCCTCCTTTTGGGGCAAGGGATGAATAGAGAGCTCTGTTGAAAAATCTCTTGTTCTAAGGTACTCTTCTTTCATAACATTCAAACTACATTCATGGATTGCTTTTTTGCATTTCAAGGCAAGAACTTCTAGGGTTGGTATGAATTCCAATTTGCTAAAAACTAAGCTATTGTCCCATTGCCTACGGAGGGGCCAATTTAAACCTCTGGTTCGGATCCTCTTACCTCAAAGAACCAATGGTTATAGAGTTTATGCATGTTGTTAGAACTTTCTCTTCCCTTAGGTAGAAATTCCCTCCTACTCTGCCATGTCATGAACTGAGGTACTGTACCAATCATCAAACAAAATACAAGCTTGGATAAGACTGAGCTGATTCCAGAGTTAAATGATGCGTTCATTTTATATGCATCAGTTCTACCAACTACAATAAAATCACAGTCTATCAATAAAGGAGGACATGCATAAAACATCAAATAATATAAGCATTCAGGACGTCTTCAGCCAAGGAAGTCATATTAATTGCATGCAATAGGAAAAATAATAATGCAATGCAGCTCGGCAGAAAGTTTCTTCTCAGTCGTCACATCAATTGAGGAGTTGATTTAGTGCAGAATAAAAAAAATGTTGTTGAATGAGTAAATAAGCATTTTCCCACATCCTTCTGAAAGAAGGGTTTACAAGGGCAAAGTCATACTCATCCACTGTTGGTCTAGCATATGCATCATTGTAATGGTAAGAATATACACGGGACACATCATTGAATTGCACTTAATATGAAAGTACATTAAGAGGTATCTAGAGAAACAGTAGCCCAAACTGCTACTCATTGTGGATATATATGTATATATGTGTGTATAAAAACCATTAGCTGTACCAAAACCTCATGGCAAATAAATTAGGTCATATTTGTATGAGCGACATAATGGAACAGGTGGTCATGCAAAAATAAAACTTAAAAAACATTTATTTGTAATAAAAAAATGACAGATTTTTAGATGGCATGACCTCAATTGGTTAAATTCCTCAACTTTCAAGGCAGAGACCCAAGTTAGAATCTTCCCAATACCAATACATGCATAAATGCCAAGCTGTTGTGATACCACTATGTGGTCATGATGTAATACAGGTTGGGCCTATTTCATTCCCATATAATTAATTTAAAAAAAATAACAGATTGGATTGAGCAACAAGATCCAAATTAGTTTTAACTTTTAAGAATGTACATGGGGTCTGATATTTGGATAATTTGATATTTTGTTCTGTATGGGATTTTCTTGTTTTTTTTTGTCAGATGGTTATTATTATTTTTCATTGGTTATGTGGGATTGAAACGGGCCCACCTGTATCACATCATGACCGCACAGTGTTACTGCAATAGCTTAGCAATTATGCATGTATCATTTGGCAAGTTTCAAACATGGGTCACCTCCTTGAAAGTTGAGGTATTTAAATGATTGAGCTAATACCATTTTTTGGAGGGATCTTGTTGAGGAATTTTAATGATTGAGCTAATACCATTTTTTTATTATTATTATTTGGATCGTAATCAATTCATTACTGGAGAAAATGCCTTAAGACTTAAAATCAGGAGACAGATATGCTACAGACATGATTTATTTCATTATTACTTCCTACATTGTTTTATTGCTCCACTTTTAGCAGAACTTTTCCTGTTATAGGTATCTGACATCTGTGCAATATGATGTTTGACGATATCATCAAAAGGAGTTTCCCTTTTGGATAAGTCATTTGTCATCCTTTCATTGCATTAGTTTTATACAACTTCATATCCTCAAGGCACATTTTTGTCTTCCTCTTTGAAGGACTGTTGTATTTAAAGATGCACGGAAGATTTATTTGATAGGGATAAAGATCAGCAAGAAAACTCAAGACTTCGAGTTTATATATATGTGTGTTTATATATGTGTGTGTTCTCCTTTTGTTTTGTTCAAACTTTTCATTTGAAATCAACTTCTCAAAGGTTGTTTAGATAGAATTTGGAATCACTGTTTAAAAAGTTTATGGTGAAAAATCATCATATATATAAAAATAAGTTAAAGTTGGATATTAGCTTAAGATTAGAAGTCTCTGCTCTAAGCATTTTCTGTTGATGTGTAGGAACTTGTGGCAGGATTTGACAAGGAGACTGCTGCTGTGATAATGGCAAGGGTAGCTTCTCAAAAAAATGGAGACAGAGGTATAACACTATTTACTTGGACTTGAGGAATTATTATTGACTTCATTTCTGATCAGGTTACTAATACAATAATTCAGCTTCTTGTATGTCTTTTTTATTTTCCATATGTATTGTTGAAGGGTATAGATTTCATTATAGTATAAATTATATGTAAGTGCTTGCCTTTGGTGAGTATGCAGAAACTGACGTGAAGATGCAAAATAGCAATATTTGATTGTCAATAAGTTATGCTTGAAGAATGACAAATGTAAAGATAAGAAACTAGATATTAGAAAACTCCAATGTGGAAATAGTTTGTATTTTCAAAATACTTATCTAGATGCATGTTTGTTTTGCCTGTACATCATATCTTTATATCCCCGTGAGTGTGGTCTAACGGCAAGGACGCCACTTGCAGTGACCCGGGTTCAATCCCCATGGTGGATGTGTAATAAGCTGCCTGTTATCAGTATCATTTACTTTCTGGGTAATATGCAACGGGATACTCCTATTGCAGGTTTTTAATAAGAGTCCAAACGAGACTGCTTACTTCCGCATGTAGAGAGAATGTTTACCAATTCAGTTGTTATGATCCAGCCATCTCTCATTTCTTATTCTTTCAATGGAGCTCCTGAACCAGCATTGTTAGATGAAGCTTCAATTTCAGCAGATCGTATACTTTTGCTGGATGCCTACTTCAGTGTTGTTGTCTTTCATGGTATGACCATTGTCCAGTGGCGCAATATGGGCTATCAGAATCAACCAGAGCATCAGGTATGCTCTTCTTATTTCTATAGAATTGACATTTTCTTTAAATATGCAGTTCTTCTTGGTGCATTGTTGTTTCGTATCTCATTCTGATTGCACTTATTTTACATCACTAGCTTAGATATCTATGGTGGTGAAATAACCATGGGCTGGACAATGCAGTAGCAGGTTAAGCTGTTTCCAAATATTCAGACTAACCATGAAATTTTTAAAGGTAATTTTGAAATCTTATAATTACCTAGTGGTCCTATGGCATGGGTGGTGAAGTAACCATGGGCTAAACAATGCAGTAGCAGGTTAAGTTGTTCCCATGTATTCAGACTAACCATGAAATTGTCATCAAAGCTAATTCTGAAATCTTACAAGTACCTAGTGGTCCTATGGCATGGGGATGCATGAAATTTGCATGGGGATGCATGAAATTTTTGGGTAGTCTCTTTTTTTTTTCACGAGAATGGTTCCATGTGAACAAGATTACTGCACTATTGCCTCTTTTTAGTCAGTTCCATTAAGTGGCAGCAGATATTTTAGTCATAAATCATATAAAAATATAATCAAACTCAGACTGTCCGATTGCAATAAATTTCTACTTATATGCTTTTGCAGTGGAGAGTCCAGAGACCTTAGTCACAATACTCTTGCTGACTGGGACTCTATGACTCTACACTGTGAAATTAGTAAAAATACTCTTGCTGACTGGGACTCTACCTTAGTCACAATACTTTTGCAATTGGGTGTAGATTGGCACATGAGGCAGGTTGGATCAATCCACCTAAAATGTAAGTTTGTTATTGTCGCACATAAAAGAAAATAACTGCATGACAAAATGCAAGGTGTTGGGATGGTTTACATTGTATCAATGTTTTCACACTATATTCTAAGTCTATATGCATTTTACATTTGTCATTAAGCCCTTCTTTACTTGATCAACAAGCCAATCATACATAAATAAGTTAGCAAGTGGTTCATCAATCACATTATAAGAGTTTGTGTTTTAGGTAGTGGTCAAACTTGGGAAAAAGCATGTGATAATAGACTATGCCCCAAAAGCATGTGATAATAGACTATCTCATATGCATTTTAGAGAGAGCCTATAAGAGTGTCAGACGAGTTTATGTTTGTGTGAAAAGTGAATATCTCATGCAATTATATGATTTAATACAATACATATGAAAATGATTAAATCAAGACAAAAAAGCATTAATTATGCAATCAAAGTTAAAACTATCCTAATCCAAGCAAAAATTGTAGTAGTGCATTCAAGAATGTACTACACTAAGATAATCCATAAATGGTTAAATCCAGGGCTAATCCTAAAGCAACAAAATAAATTGGTTGACACCTAGGGCATCAAGGATCATTTCATCCATAAATTAATGACAATGAGACACTTTTCTATGCTGCGTGCAATGTCACCACAATAATAAAGGAGAGATTACACCTAAATGATATGCAAAGTGTACCACATGCTTTAGAAATCAGTCCTTGAGAGGCAATTCTTGTCCTTTGGTTGTAAATCCTAGTGGCTCGTCCTCCTTTATGAAAGGCAACAAACCAATGATCGATGGCTTGGTTGTACTTGCAAGGGTAAAAAAGAGAGAGAGAATGCAAAGGGTCACATGTCATGGAAGCAATAGAGACAAAAAGCTTTAAAAGCAATGCTAGCAATAAAGAGGAGCAATGAATGAATGATGATCAAATGAGAAAATTAATGGGTATTTATAGTGGAAGAAAAGAATAAATTTTGCTTTTGAAGCTGACTATTGAATTTACACTATTTTTGCTTTTGAAGCTGACTATGGTTACGATGATGCTTTTGATGCATCATCTTAACCATAGGTGTAAAAACATACTAGAATCATGACCATGCATCAAAAACTCTAATATTTAATTGATGATCGTGATGCCCACTTAATGTGGCAGTTTTGGCACTGTTGTTTTTTAAGACGCATGCTTTGGGGGAAACATGTAAACATGTCTCTAAATTATAACTCTATTGGAAAACAACTAGGTAAGTAAAGGGAACCAAAAGCATCGACCAACATGGCTTGTGGTTGTCCCACCTAATGATTAACAATGTTGGTCCTACCCCATTTATAGGAGGACAAGACTCTTCACCATTTGTAAAGTGAATTGTTAGTGCTTTTTATACAAATACAAATTACTCGGCCCTAAGAACTATGGGCAACATTACAAGGAAAGTCACTCTCGTAAGTCCTTAGGGGAAAAAGCAATATGCGATAGTCGAAGCAACAAAAAATAAATAAATAAATCCATGCAACGGAGCTAAAAACAACTTGTTTGTTATTTTTTGTTCAACTATTTATGCAAAATACAAAAAAATGAAATAAAAAACAAAAAAATGCAAACACAACCAAAAATGTAGTAGAGGAAAACATATCAGATAGTTACCTATATGTATCCCTTAAAAGTTTATCCAGAATAAATTGATTTATACTTGCCCCACATGGCTTGAAAGGAATTCACCTATAAAATTTCCCAAAGCATTGAAAAATTATTGTTGGATACAAAATAAGCAAAAACGGAGTGCCTTAGCCAAACCCCACAAAAGTACAATTCTTGTGATATTCCTACAAAACTCAGCAAAATAGTATGCAAAAAACCAATTTTGTAGTAAAATATTTAAAAATATAGGATTATCACACTTAGTGCTATATGTAACGTATTGTACCACTATGTACCATATTTTCATATATATATATATATATATAAGATTCTTCCTCTAATGTAGTACTGAATTTGTGTATCTTTTTATTAACTATATACTACTATGATGGTGTGATGACATGTATTTATGATGTGTAGCATTCAAAGACATGCTAAGTGGTTTATGACATGTTGGGTAATTGAAAGCCAAGTTAGTGTGCCCATTTTGGTGTTTCAAGATTGGCACAAAGAGTTTCATGTCCATATCGATGCATCAAATTTTGCAATTGGGTATAGATTGGCACATGAGGATTATATAGGTTGGATCAACCCACCTACTTTGCAAGTTGGTTATTGTCACATATAAAAAATTATTGCATCACAAAATGCAAGGTGTTGGGATGGTTTACAAGGTGTAGACTTTTTGACACTATATGCTTCCAAACCTTTATGCATTTTACATTTATCATCAAGCTCTACTTTACTTGATCAACAAGCCAATCATACATGAATGAGTAAATAGATGGTTTGTCACATTATAAGAGTTTGTGTTTTAGGTAGTGGTCATAGACCATCTCATATGCACCTTGGAGATCCTATAAGAGTGTTAGATGAGTTTCTATTTTGTGAAAAATAGGATATCTCATACAATTACATGATTTAATACAATACATACCAAAATGCTTAAATTAAGATAAAAAACAACAATTATGCAATCAGAGCTCAAACTATCCTAATTCAAGCAAAAATAGTAGTGCATTCGAGAGTATACCTACACTAAGATTATCCACAAAAGACAAAAGCCAAGGCTAATCCTAATGCAACAAAATAAATTACTTGATACCTAGGGCATCAAGGATCATTTCATTCATAAAATAATCATAATGAGATACTTCAATTTTATCCAGCATGTAATGTCACACCTGGATTATATGCAAATGGTGCAACATACCTTGGAAATCAGTCCTTGAGAGGCAATTCTTGTCCTTTGGTTGCAAATCCTAGTAGAGTGTCTTGTCCTCCTTTGTGAAAGACAGTGAACCAACAATCGATGGCTTGGTTGTACCTACAAGGGCAAAAGAGAGAGAGTGAAAAGGGTCTTGTGTCATGGAAGCAATAGAGGCAGAAAGCTTTTAGATTAATGTCGACAATAAGAGATGTAAATGAATGAATAATGATCAAATGAAAAAATGAAATGGGTGTTTATAGTGGAAGAAATGAATAACCTCCCCTTTTGAAGATGGCAACTAAATTTACACTCTTTTTGGAGCCATAAAATCATAACCATTAGTCCAAACGATGCACATCTCAACCATAGGTGTAAAAACATTCTAGAATCATGACTATGCATCAAAAACCCTAAAATTTAATCGACGATTATGATAGCAATCTTGACACCACCAAATTTTAAAATGCATGCATTGGGGGAGGCATGTAAACATGTCTCTTAATTGCGACTCCATCCTTATTTGAGGGTTTTGAAATAGTTAAGCAGAAATGATTAAGAAAAAGTGGTAGAAAGGTAGCAACTGGGTGAGGAAAAGGAAACCAAAATCATCGTATAGTAGGACTTGAATTTGCAGTCGTTCATCTCTAGCTAGGTCGAGTGGGTTTGGTCCATCAACCTTATTTTTTGGAGCTCTCTTCAACCTCTCCCTCAACCTCCTCTATAAGTTTTAAAGAGTGTTTTCTTTTGAAAATGCTTTTCATTCCAAGGCACTCTCCTTTCCTCCCCTCTCCACATAATCAATCATGCCCCCCTCCCTTTAATAATTATAGATAGAGAGCCTTAAATAGCTTCTGGTTTAAAAGCTTTGAATTTTAAGGTGTCTACCTCTCTATAATCAAGACCTATCTTTTCAAGGTCAAGTGCAAGGGCTATCTTCCCTCTTTTTTTTAGCTCAACTTTATTATATTATAAGTGCAAGGGCTATCCTTATCCCTATAAAAATAGAGGGGCTTTCATATCTCAAGAGGTTAGTGTCCTCTAATAGCCATACTTGGGACTTTGATTTGGTTAAGCTACTTTTAAAGGTAAGACTACTTTGGAATAGTTTGACTTTTCTAATAAGGGTTTTCACTCATTTAAATGGTGGGGGAGGGGGGCAAGGGCAAGGGCCGCATTTATATAATTAAGGGAGAGAACCCACCTCTTTAATTCCTGTTTACTCCAAGACTCGTTTCCTTTTTTAATTCATTTTTAAAAGAAAATCGAGCTTCCACAAAACCTTAAATTAAAGGCTCTCTATCCATAACCGATAAAATTCCTTCCTTCCTAAGAGTTGATTTTATTGGTTGGCATCCTGATCTGATACCCTTTTAAAATAGAGAGGTGCTCTCTATTTTAAAAGTCTTGTTGCCCTCTCCTCCACCATTTAAAAGGGCAAAAGGGTTGTTCCCTCTTTAAATAAAAAAGGGAATGTGCCCCTAAGCTAGAGCTTTTTTGCTAGTTTGTCTCTCTTTTGAGCAAGGCCTAGATTCGGTCATCAACATAAAATCTATCTTTTTATAGGGAATAACAACTAATGGACCTCTAGGTCGTGGCTAAACTTATATTGCTCTCAGGATAGGGGAGCGACTAAACTTATATGAGAGAGGTCTCAACGTTCTATACTCACTAGATCCTATTTGTTATAGGTGGGGGCGGGGGTCGTCATTCCTTCACAGATTAGCACCCATGTCATTTTCAAATAGGGAATATTCCTAGCTGCTCATGCGAAGCGGGCATGTTTCATTTCATATGTACTTCTCACTCCCAATCAAGTACTTAAAGGTCCTCCTTCCTGATTCCCTCGCACTACGATCTAGAGCTAATGAATCTATCAAATTTTGAGAGATTTTATGTGAGGTAGAAACTTCCTCAACCCAATTTAAATAGAGAGGGTTCTGAAGCTGAGTTGACCCCTTCATATCTTATTCTTCAACCTTGTCCAAGATGTGTGTTCTATCAGATTGGAAGAAACCCTTTCAACCACTTTAAAGTTATAGGGATCTAAAAGTTTATAAAACCTCCCATTTCTCCTTTTTATCTCTCATTCAAGCCCTTGTACCAGTCCATCAGTCCCTTTTGAATATCTCTTAAAAAATTTTACCCTTTTGAAATATAAGGGAGGAGGGCTCTCCACCTTATCTTCTTCTTTCTTCACTTTGTTGTATGTTTTTAGGGCTATTCCTTATAAAATAGAGAGGGCCTTCTCTCTTCCAATCCAATTCTATACTTATTTACTAAGATTGGGACTATTATATACGTAATAACATTTACCTCAAGTCCCTATTCAAAGGAACTATCCTCATCAAAATAAAGGAGGTATCCTCATAAAAAACTAAAAGCCCTTGACCTCTCTAACAAATAAATCCCATAACACAAAAATAAACAAACTCTCTCCTCTCTATTTTAAAAAGTCTTTTTAAACATGAGGAGAATCTATTTTATATCTCAAAAACTACTAGGGTTGACTTATTCCTCACCCTCCCAATGAATGGGATGCCCGACATAACCAACTACTCAATACAAAAGTGATTCTATGATGTTCTCCCTCTCTCTCTCTCCTATATATAAGCCTTTTTAAACATGAGGGGAATCTATTTTATATCTCATAAACTACCAGGGTTTACTTATTCCTCACCCTCCCAATGAATGGGATGCTCAACACAACCAAATACCCTTTTTAGCTCTTTTAAAAGTAATGGACCGTTTTTTTGAAGCAGGTTAAATCTTGGAGTTGGTGGGAAGCGTTTAAATCCTCTCCCTAATTAAGTTACAAAGCTTTTAAGTTGAGTGCTGTTTTATATAGAGAGGACTCGGGAAGGAAAGCTTTGAATTTTAGGGTGCTCATCCAAAAGCTTTTAATTAAGGTCGATCTCCCCCTCCGCCGGACACTCCGCCAGCCTTCACCACCTTCCCATTTCTTCATGCACTCTTAAGGGAGGGGAGGTTTAGGAGATCGATCCGAAAAGGTTTAGCTGGCTTTAAATATCCGCCGAAAAAACAGCAGAGGTGAAAACCGGCCATTCGCAAGAGCTTGGAATGGAAGCGTTGTCACTCTATACAAATGTGTTGTTCCGAAAAAACAATTTGACGAGAAGGGAAGTTGATGCTCTCCTGATCCATGGGTCGAGTGCTTAAGGTTGATTTAAAAGGGATCCGGTCGAGCGGTCGAGTACCTCTCCCTCCTTTTCAAAAGCTTGTTTCCTCTTTAAAACTTCAAGCGAGTGCTTTTATATCTTGAGAGGTCGATCCGGTGGTTCTATCATCATGATTAGTGAACTTTTCATTGGCGCTTGGAGTTCCTCGAATTGGCTATCCCATTAAAGATCTCATATCCATGGGAACGGCAGGCAGAGAAGTTCGACGAAATTTATAGAGAGGCCCTTTATTTTTTCGACCAATTAAATTAAAAGAGCGCTGTTAGCTCTTCATGCATGGACTAGTTCCTATCTCCGGGGAGGTTGGGAGAGGAAGGAGCTTTTCTTGCTATCAAAGTCGACTGCCTGCTATAACTATAATTAGTTGGTTGTTATTAACGGCGTCAGAGGATGCTTGATTCTACCATGTCCTAGTAGGGGCGGAAAACACACCCAACAACGAAACCTTTAAAAGGATCGATCATCTTCGTTTGGGTCGAGTCCCCCTCTCTATTTTTAAAGGCCCTTGAATAGAGAGCAAATTCAAATCAAATGCGCCCAGTCGAGTCTTCTATCATTAGTAGGTGGGGTAGGTGCTTCTCGATCAGCTTTCCTCCTTTCTCAGTGAGGTGGGGTGAGGTGAGCGGTAGCGGAGCTTATATAAAAGGGGAGCTTTTAAAATAAAAGTCGTGCCCTCTATCTCTATTATTAAAGGGAAGGGGGCCTCTCGCCGGAACGAAACCTAAAGGTGTGAGGAGGGGCGAAGATCGATTATTGAACGATGAACGAATTGATTCCCGATTCCCTACTAACGTGAACGAAACCACGAAGATTATTGAACGAAGTAAAGAAGCTCAAAGTTTTGTTTTGTTTTAAAGGTCCGCCCGGAAGAAGATTGAGTATCTCTATTACATACGTGATAGGATAATCGAGTGGTCAACTTATCTCTGCTCTGTAATAAGACTAGACTGCCCTCCATTTTAGAGGGGTTAGTTCGCTGCCAAGCCTTAAGATCAAAAAAAAGCTATTCTTTCCCTTCTAAGAGAGAGGAATGCAGTGTTCTTCTCTTGTGAACGAACGCTCTCCTCTCGGGGTGAGTGACCTCTTAAATTAAAGCCCTCGAAG
Organism: Wollemia nobilis; assembly: GCA_028583015.1. Taxonomy (NCBI): domain Eukaryota; kingdom Viridiplantae; phylum Streptophyta; class Pinopsida; order Araucariales; family Araucariaceae; genus Wollemia; species Wollemia nobilis. The sequence continues at coordinate 787,591 of JAQPPZ010014852.1, read as the reverse complement.
CTAGCTGGTTAGTTGGAAAGCCTTTGGAGCTAGTCCATCTGGAATTTGTTGTTCATTGGCCGTATTATATTAAAGCGCCCCCTCTTTCAAAAGGCCCGCCCCTGACGGATCGGATGGATTACCCGGTTTGATTTCTTCATTCTTAGTACCCGGAGGTGGGCCGATCAGGTACACTTGGGCCCCTCCCTCTCCTTATCCAACCGATTCTGGTGTTGCATTTAAAATAGAGAGCAGCTTTTTTTAAAGAGCCTTCCCCTTTTAAAATAGAGAGGAGTTAAGTCGCCAAGCCAAGTCCCGAGAAAAGATTCTTCTATCTAGTGACCAATTTATTTAAAAGCCTGGCCCGCCCTCTAAAGATCAAATTAAGCACTCTCATTATCCAATCTACAGTTCAGCCCTTTTGAACAGGTCCACCTCACTCACATTTTCTGGGTAAGAGATCTTTAAAAGGGAGAGCCGGATAAATTCCTTCAGAAAGTAGCTTATCCCCACACTGCATGGGGCATTATAAAGACGGGATAAATAAAAAGCCCAACCCAAGTGAAATGCATACTATATGGTGACCTTAAGATGAAAAGGCGGTTGTTAGGCGATTCATTCAAAGGCGCCCTAGACAGTTTGGGGGGGGGGGGGGTAAAAAAGTGGGGGGATAGTACTGGGGAATAGCTCAATCGGGTTTTGGTCCCCCCCCCCCCCCCCCCCCGGGGCCAGCGCCCCCCCCCCCCCCCACGACCAGGCGCCCCCCCGGCGCCGGCCGGAGCGCGGCCGCAGCGCCGCCCCCGCCGCGCGGGGGGGGGGCGCCGCGGAGGGGCGGGGGGGGGGGGGGGGCCCGCCCCCCCCAAAAAGGGAGACGGCGGGCGGGAGATGGGGAGGGGGGGGGCCGGCGCGGGAGGGGGGGGGGGGGGGGGGGGGGGGGGGGCCAGAAGACCCGCGCGCGCCCCCAGCCACGAGGCCCCCGCCCCCCCCCCCCCCCCCACCGGCAAACAAGGGGAGCGGGAGGGCGGGGCGGGGGGGGGGGGGGGCGGGGGGGGCGCGCGGGGCAAGAAGGAAAAAGGGAACGAGAGGGGAAAGGCCCCCCCCCCCCCCCCCCCCCCCCCCCCCCCCCCCCCCCCCCCCCCCCCCCCCCCCCCCCCCCCCCCCCCCCCCCAACAAAAAAGGGAGAGCCGGCCACCCGGCAGCGGCGGGCGGGCGGAGGGGGGAGAGAAAGACGGGAAAGTAAGAGGGGGGCGCGCCGCGCCCCCCCCCCCCCCCCGCCCCGCCCCGACGAGGGGAGAGGAGGGGGGGGGGAGGGGGCGGGGGGGGGGGGGCGGGGGCGCCGCCCCCCCCCCCCCCCGCGCGCGCCGCGGCGCGGCCCGCGGGGAGGGGGGGAGGGCGAGAGAGAGAGGGAGACGCCCCCCCCCCCCCCCCCCCCCCCCCCCCCCCCCCAAAAAAAAAAAAAAAATATCCTCCCCCCCCCCCCCCCCCCCCCCCCCCCCCCCCCGGGGCGGCCCGCCCCCCCCCCCCCAAAAAGAGAGGGGCGGCGGGGGGCCGCCCCCCCCCCCCCCCCCGCCCCCCCCCCCCCCCCCCCCCCCCAAACGACAAAAAAAAAAAAAAACAAAAAAAGAAAAGCCCCCCCCCACGAAGGGGGGGGGGGCCCCCCCCCCCCCCCCCCCCCCAATAAAAAAGAGAGAGCCCGCCCAACCAAAAAAAAAATCCCCCCCCCCCCCCCCCCGACCCCCCCCCCCCCCCCCGCACGGAGCGGACCCACCCCCCCCCCCCCCCCCCCCCCCCCCCCCCCCAAAAAAAACCAAAAAAACCGCCCGGGCCGCGCCCCCCCCCCCCCCCCCCCCCATTTAAAAGGGGTGACCAGTCCGAGCTCTTAAAAGATCTGCCGCAAGCCCCTTGTCAATCATAAACGGCCTTTAAGAGCTTCAGATCAGAACTTTAAAGCATTGCTAGCTGATTCAACAGCAGTTCTCCTTCCATTTCTATCTGATTCCGCCGCTCTCTATCCTCATGCAAGGTTGAGCCCTCGCACCCATAAGCAGGTGGTGGTATTGAGTGAGCTGAGCTATTACTTGAGCCCAGCCTTTACCTTTAAAAGCCGAGGGGAGGGCGGTTCGCTCTCTATCCCTATCTAAAGCTTTGGAAGGAAGCCAATAAATCCCTTACTTACATGATAGTTTCCCCATGCCTTAGAACTCAAAGCATTGGACATTACGAATTTGAAAGTAACCTCTCCTCTCCCCTCTATTTTAAAAGGCTCGGCCTATTGAATATAAAAGCCTGCGACGGCATCTTTCTTTGAAACGTAAGCTCTTTAAAAATTCGGCGGTCCGGACGAATAACTACTTACTGATTACTTGATTGATGGAAGTCCCGCTCTCTCCTTCTAAAGGTAAGGTTTATTGATGGAGGCTCTTTAAGTTTTCCGTTTATCCGAAAGCGTTCTTCAATCTGATTTCCCCACTTCCAAGAAGCAGTGAGCTACATAGCCTTATGACCCGGGAATAAGAGCGACCCTTTCAAAATAGAGAGGTGGGCCGGTCCAGGATTCGGCATATTCTACAGCTCAAGCCCTTAATAGAGAAAAGAGGTAGGTTCCGGTATCATATCTTATTCCTCCCCCCTAAACTATCATTCCATTCACCTCTTAAGCCATGGGAACTATAGGACCGAGGGATGATGCCATGGGGACTATAGGACCAAGGGAATGGGCTCTTAAAGGCGCGGCTTCGGTTGGTGGATCGCGGAGAATACTGCTCCTAACTAACCTTAAAAGGCCTTTACCGATTCAACCGGTTATCCAATTCCGGGGGGTTATTAAAGAGAGCAGCTCTCGCCTCTCTCTATTTTAAAAGGGCAGCAGATCTTGGGGCTTCGCCTTGCCTTTGGAATATGGAAGGGTGAGCGGGCCCCTGTGATAACACAACTCCTGGGTGAGTGCTCTCTATCTATAACCGGTTTTCTAACTCCTCCTCTATGCTATGCATGGAAAATCTCATGACTAAAGCTTGGGATTGATCGTATAGGTTGAGTCCCGCTGTCCGGCGCTTTCTCCTCCCTCACGGATTAGCGGTTCGCCCAGCCACCACAGAAAGAAGCCTGCCTTGTCTATCATAGAGAGAGATTGAAGCTACGATTACCTTGTTGGAGCCAAATTTGACTCAACATTAGATACCCTTAATTTTAAACTTTTTTACTTCAATAAATTCACCAATTGTTGTTGGTCTCTATTACATTCACTTCTGAAAAATTGGTTTTCTATCGTTTGATTATTAAAAACAACTATAAAAGCGTTCATCTTAATCAATTCTAAAGTCGTGGCCTTAACCGTTGATAAATTGTCTTTTTATAACCATTAACGTTATCCAATAATCAAAGAGCTTATTAAATTCAAAGTAATCAAACATTCACTAAGGAGATCCCCCTTGATCGTAGAAATTGTCCAATTATTAAAAGGGGTAGTAAAATTCGAAAATAAGGAAATTTTCGCTGAAGGCAATCCCCTAAGTCCTTAGGTCTAATAAGATTGATCAAAACATTCGAGCCTAAATGGAAATAAAATAAACCTAAGGTTCACATTAAATCATGTGGACAAAAGAGGGTATGCGCCCCCGTTATGGTAAAAGTCATGCAAATCCAAAGATCTGGATGGTAGCGCTTCATCCCTCGAGATCTGAACAAATGCAAGCCGAAGGTTAAGTCAAAGAGGCCCATAGTCAAAATTGTATAACCTAAGGTCTAAGATGATTTAATTGATTAAAACCAAGTAAGGTTCATGCACCTCTTTGGTTAAATATTGAGCAGGTTGATAGATCTGGACGGTTGCGCTTGATCCATAGCTAATCCGATGGATGCACACTCTCCAAGTTCACCGAGTTTTAAAAAGCTAAAGTCAAACATAAATAAATCAAGGTCATGCGCCTATTTTATTAAGCATGGAGTGACTTCAACAGATCTAAGGGTAGTGCTCACACTTATTCCAATTCAACGAATGCGCGCGTTTCGAATATGATCAAAGTTAACCGTAGGTGTTATTAAAGAATAATCTAAGGTTTAAAATAAAATAATCAAGTGATAAAATCGAGATTAAAGCTAAGCTGCATCATTAAAATTTGATAATTAAAAAATGAGCACCTTCCTAGATTTGACCGGCTGCGCTTAATCTCGATGAGATTCGACGACCGCGCGCCACTCAAAGTGTCAGAGTTTTAAAATTGGAGGGTTGAAGTACCTAGAGATTAATTATAATTAAACCACTTTAATTTTCGATAATCATGACTAACAAGGGTCTTAATACATTGCTAATTGTTTAAAGTTTAATCAAATATTATTTGAAACTAAGGGTATGCGCCCATTGTTTAAAGTTTGTGCAGATCTAAAGAGATCAATGACCACACATAATCCTGAGTTGATCCAACGACCGCGCACATAGGAAGTTGACCAACAAATAAAGCATCCACTTTAAGCGATGGATAAAAAGGCTTGCATCTTTGTGAGATCTGATGGCGGCGCATGCTCCAAATTAAATCTAAAGGCAACGCTTTTCCGAAGTGATCAAGCATTAACGAAAGTCAAGATTTCATCGGTAAAGTAAGGTCAAAGTATGAGTTAAGCCAAGCTAATTGTGATTAGTGAGGGTTCTAAGCACATGGTTAATCATTCCCCCTTTATTAATCACCACTTTAAAAATATTACTAAGGCCTAAAGAAAAGTTATATATATCACCTTTTCCAAGGACTGAAAGTCCTCCAATTCTTTCATTTAGCATGACAACAACAATTTCTTGTAGGGCAGGTAAGTGCACTTCTGCCACATATGATCAGGAGGTTTTTATTTCTACCCTAGCTGCAGAATCATCTCCCCAACTTCCCATTTTTGCTACCATTTGCAACTCATGCTCTTGGGCATCACTAAAAGTTGTTTGCTCTTCAGATATTTCCAATACAACATTGGTGGAGGGCAGTGATAGCCTTGGTCTCTTAGCTTATGGAGTAGATACAATTGCTTGCTTTTTTACTTCAAAATCTCTGAAGACACCTCCAAATCCACCTGCTTTTCTCATGTTCATTTGTACTACTGATGGAACTACTATTTCCTTGTCTTTTATCTTCAAAGAGTTGGGAATAGCTTTGGGGGCTAACTTCATGTTGGAGCCAAAATTGACTCAACATTTGAAACCGCCAATTTAAATTTTTGGTTTCAATAAAATAAACAAAAGTTGCTAGCCTCTGTTGCAATTTTTGTGTAAGAAGTTGACTTCCATGTATTTAAATTTTTTTGAAATGGACCATAAGCTATTTTTGCTTTGAATTGATATTATGACCGTTGTTTAATCATTTGAAAAATCATTAAGGTCAAATTATGTAAGCATCCAATAACATGGTTAAATCATAAAAATACTCGACTTTAAAGTGAGGATCATGACCCATGAATCAAATGTAAAGCCTTCTTTTTAAATACATTTATCATAATAATCATACCTAAGCCTAATGAGTAAACCCCTAAGTCCTAAGGTACCAAAGGGAGATAATTCGAGGTCTAATAAGAAATCACCATGGCCTAAAGTCCCTAAGTCCTAAACCAAATGCTAATGCTTAAGGGTATGCACCCCCTTTAGTTAGACGTTGAGCTAATCGACTAAATCTGATGGTAACACTTGATTAAGGCCTGATCGAACGACCACACTCTCATAAAAGGTTCTATAAAAGGGGTAAAAGCCAAAAGATTAATTAAAACTATTAAATGAGATTAGTGAGGGTCTAACACATTGGATAATTATCCCCCTCTTTGGCTTAATAAAAGGTTAAAAATAAGTGCCCCTTGGTAACTAACCCTACAGGTTGAAAGAAATCAATGGCTGCACCAATCTTGATCGAGATCCGACAACCGCGCCTGAGTCAAAACCCAAACGATGGAATGGTAAGAGTATCGGGTAACATAAAGGTAAAGCTAGGATTAATCATGCATCAACAAGGGTTTAATATGTTACTAATTACCCCCTTTCGGCTTAATCAAAGATTATTGAAATAAAATAATGCACCCCTTTTAGTTATCAAGTGTGCAGATTACAGGAGATCTAAGGGTAGCGTCTCATCAAGGAGAAATCAGACAAATGCGCCTGACTAAATAAATCACCTTCGTATAAAGTTCAAATACTTATGTACAATGGTCACAAAAGATCCTACGGTTGCGCTTGATCGAAAATTTGATTCAATGGATGCACGTTTGCCACAGATCGCCAAGGTAAACCAAGGTATTATAATGAATATTATGTTTAAATCACATGCAAAATTGGAGGAGATCAACGGATGCACTCTTTCACAAGATGATCTGATGGTAGCGCTTGCTCAGATAAATGAAGGTAAATCGGGCGATAGACCAAGTCAACATTTGATTAGTCAGATTAATCATGTTTAGTGAGGGTCCTAACACGTTACTAATCATCCCCTTTTTGCCTAAACAAGATTAATAAAAATCAATAGCATGCACTTTTTGATTACCTAACTCCCAGGTTACAGAATATTTGATGATCGCGCTTGAGCAAGAGTCAATCCGATGATTGCGCTTAGCAATGAATCACAAAGGGTAAATCTAAAGTGATTATCCGCGCTTATGGTTAAAACATGTATAGGTCTGAGAAATATCAACGGATGCCCTTCAAAAGGGGTAATCCAATGGTAGCGCATATCACAAAACAATCGTCCGATAAAAAGGGTCCCAGCCGAGTCAAAGTCAAAAACCCCTACGTTCAAACAGATCTAACGCTGGTACCTAAAGTTGGTTGATCTAACGATCACGTTTCGAAAGAGTTGCTTAAAGATTAAAGAGAGCTTATAATCAACGAAGATCATCGAACGCATGCGAACCAGGAAGATCCAACGATAGCGCTTCGTTTGACAGATGCGCTTGAGCCCACCCAAATCCAACGACTTCGATATCACGAAGCTATTAAAGAGCGACGAATTGAATGAAGACAAAATGGGATTTGACGGTTGTGCACGATCGAGTGAGATCCAACGACAACGCGTTGTCGGAGCCAACACTGGTTAAAAAGGGAACAATGTGGGATAATCAGATGGCCGTGCTTAGTTTACCAAAATCCAATGACCAAAGATCTAATCGGAACCCCCTAAAGGACAAGAGCACATCGTCAATCAATCCAACGACCGTGCTCGTTCCAAATAAGATCCGACGACAACGCTTCATCGAAGCAATAATCTGTTAAGAAGGGTATGATTATACCTTAATCTAACGATCATGCTTATCCTCGACTTAATCCAACGGCTGCACTTTCTCGAGACCATAAAAAGGAAATAAAGTCTAATAAAAAGAGCATAGATCTACTAGATCCGACGATCACAGTGAATCTTGATCAGATCCGATGGTCGCGCTTGGCCAATCTACCTGGACGTTAAGAGATAATCAAACGAAGGCGCGGGATCGCATGATTTATCGAACGGTAATCCATTAAGGATCATGTATTAAACAAAGGTTAGCCAAGGTTTGATTACTCTTTAATAACTAGTATACAATGAAGGATAAAGCCCTAATTTGATTTTGAATCGAAGATTAATATTTGTGATGAAATAGAAGCCTTGGTCTAATGCTTATTATAAAATTGATTAACCACTAAAATGCTAAGATATCCTCTATACTGTGCAACCACCGTTAACATGTACCTTCGATATTACACAACTAACATTCTTATAGGTCCAAAGGTATCTAATGCAGATGAACGATACGAATCTTATCCAACGACTATCATCGATTGAAGGATCCAATGGGCACATAATCCGATGACCAAATCTAACAATAGATCCCCAAAATAATCACCACCTTGATTAATGGTTTAACTATTTTCAAATCCAAATTTCTTTCAAGACCAACAGAGTGGAACATTTTCTCGTAAAAAGCCACCATCGCCATGTTTATAATTCCACGTCGGAGAGATGTCCAGTTCGGTGACCAATAAGGAAACAATGAATGATTGTACACAGATCAGGGTCCCTGTGGATATCCAAAACGAGAAAATGCCACCTACCTTAACTGTCCAACATTAGAAAGCAACGCTTTGGCTGATCCCTATTGGTAAGTTTGAAAAGGCAGTTGGTGGCACGATATTAATGACAAGTTATGCGATGACAGTGAACCCACTTTGCCATTGAGTACTTAAGATCACCATATCGAGCAACCTTACCACCCTGGTAATCTTGAGCGAAAGACTGTTTCGAAAGAGCGGAGAGTGAGTAGAGAATTGATAATTTCGTTTCAGTAGACTAAAATAGTTACATAGACTAATATGGAAGCTTGGGGAACTGATTTCATGCCCAAAGACACAGAGGAGGCAGTAAAGTTCATCACATACCAGCTACCATACGTTGAACTCCCCAAACCAATTGTACCTGAGACTACGATGTACGAGTTCGCCTAGAAATGTGGGCCAGGGAAAAATCTCACTCCTGCACAAGAATACAAAATGGAAAATGCCTGTGTCAAAAGTTTCGCTCGTACAATGGAGAATGACAAGAGATGCCTTTGGTTGATAGTAGATTTATTCCACAAAGCAAGAATACTCCAACATAAGGGTTTCCCTAGGAGCACTAGGTGGACCAGTAACCTTGGAAAGCTGATATGTCCGAAGGTTCACTACTCTCCTGACCTACTAACCTAGTTAGCCGTAGCGTACGACGAGAATACAAGAACATTTTGAGACAACAAAGATAGTATTCAACATCGCTGCCAGGCACATTGAGTAAATTTTCAAACTGGCGCCCGCAAATACTTGACTGGTAAAACTAGTAATTGAAAGACAATCTCAAATGTTAAGTAAGTTAGATATTTTTAAATCATTTTTCAAAGCGCATGAGAAAGTAGTTGATAAATTTCCAATAGCTAGAATTGCTTTCAAACCATGGGTCCGAGACTTTTGTGATATGATTAACATTGTATTAGGAGTACAAGACCTCAGTGTAGTGGGTAGGAGAGTGATACATTTAGTAGCACAGTGTAATCGAGCAATAGGCACTCCAGTCTATGCATGGGAGCGAGTCTTGAGTGATTAGATGCACTCACAAATGACAGATTTGAAAGAGGTAATTTTGAAACAAATACTGGAGATGCCTATTTTTTTTTCCAATTACTCCATCCTCATACACCTACTAGTGGGACAATTAGGAGAAGAAATCCAAAAAAAAGTTGGGGCCGTTGAGAGTCCTTATGTCCAGACTAGCTTTTGGAAGATACACGAAGGCCGTTCTCACGTAGGTTGGTTTTGTGATGTGTTCATGGTAGAATTTCACTGGATTTTAACTGGTTTTCTCCCTGAGAGACTAGGGCCTGGGGTGAGAGCCTTCATAAGAGAAAAGGATATAGGAGACTATTTCTTCTCCGAAGGGTTCATATACATTCGGCTCTATGGAGCTAAAATTCCCCCAAAAATGTTGCCAATGTATTGTCCCTTATCTCTCGCTGCCCTAGAACTATGTAGACAAGTGGTCAAAGAGGCTAAAATGAGGTTGGTAAAGAAACACAACAAAGTCCCATGGCTCAGTGTCCCTGGTAGGTTTGGAAGTTATTTATTCATGGGATATCCAACTTTACTCAAAGGGATGTATGATTTGGACCTCATGGATTTTGAGGAGATAACTTGGAGGCCTTATGATCTAGAAGGAAAGTATGAAAAATGAATTAAAATTTTAGAATACGCTTGGGTCAAGCATAGGAGTGATGCTTATGAAGAAGAGTTATTAGATGCCATAAAAATAGGGAAATATTTACAAGTCGTATGGGATAAGTACCCCTTCGATAAAAGGGGTAATTCACAAATACATAAAGCATACGAGTACCCGTCCGAACTAGTTTTTCTCAGGGGGATTTCAATAGATTCTACGACCCCCCTCTTACCAGAAGCCACCCAGGCAATCAGAGAGGACCCTATGTTAGAATTGATAGAGGATCAAGGCATTGACCAATTGGAGGTTATCATGAATCTTGTAGATATTGTAGAACAACAGGTCAAAGCCCTTGATAATGCCTCGAGGTGGCACCTAGCACTTCCTAGAAGGTGGTCGCAAAAGGAAAGGAGGTGGTCGCAACACTAACACAGGAGCAAATTTCTCCTTAGCAAGCTATAGTTCCCATCTCTACCCAACTATTAACAGTAATAAGTGTGATGAAGTTAGCCCCCAGAGCTATTTCCATCTCTTTGAAGATAAAAGAGAGGGAAATAGTAATTCCATCAGTAATACAAGTTAACATAAAAAGAGCAGGGGGATTTGGAGGCATATTTAGATATTTTGAAATAAAAAGCAAGCAAGTAAATCTGCTCCAGAGGCTAAGAGACCGAGGCTAGCTCTACCCTCCACCAATGTTGTGTTGGAAAGATCTGAGGAATAAACAACTTTTAGTAATGCCCAGGAGCAAGAGCTACAAATGGTAGCAGGAATGGGAAGCAGGGGAGACGATTCTGCAACATGGATGGAAATAGAAACTCCCAGATCAGATATGATAGAGGTGAAATTGCTTGTCCTACAGGAACCTGTTGTTCTTAAAGTTGATGAGAGAACTGGAGGGATGGCAATCCTTGGAAAAGAAGGTGATATGGTCAAAGTGGCCAAAGAAGTACATGCACAAACTTTGGATAAACTACATCAGAACAACACCGAATTGAGAAGCCAATTGGAAACCAGTGATAAAGAAAAGGTAGAGATGCAGGTCTTAATAAATAAACTATAGGAAGAGCTAGCTCAGAAGAACACCACAGTGACTCAATCCCCCAAAGTGGTAAATATCCTCAATTATACATACTATTTGAATGCAACAAAAAGGGAAATGTCAAAGAAGATTCGGGACATAGTTAAGGGGATCACTGAAATGTTCAGGCAGGTTAGGGTGATTCTAGTTACTACTCAAGAGATAGAAAGTTTAATCAGTCAAAAGGAAGAAGGCCACGAGATCATTCGCCCTACTCTTGATTTAATGTCAGAGTACTTCGAAGAGATGCAGAATAAAGAAGTACTGTTGAATGATGGGATTGAGGTCAAGTGCAATATTGAGTTCATTAGGGCAGCTATATTTGTATCCAACATGGAAAGGTGGTACAACAATGTTGCAGAAATGTTTAGTCTGTTAGATGACATGATAGAAAAATTGGCAGATATAGGACTCTCATTGGAGGAATTTTTGGAAATTGCCAGTGTAGAAGATCTCCTGAAAAACAAAATAGAAGATTTTGATTGTGTGATGAGGCTTGATTTAGGCAAGACTTTAGGTTTAATTTTTATTATCTTCCTAAAGTTTTTTTTACCGACATTTGATTGCCAACATTTTGATATTGGATAATGTCGACAGATTAGTCATGTCGGCAGGTCTTTATCTAATTTTGCCAACATTGTTAGTTGTATTATGGCTATTTAAAACCTTGTAAAATAATGTACAAATCAACTTCGTAATACCATATCAGAATTTGGTATCAGAGCAAGTTGAATAGTGGGGTTTTGGGTCATTTTCAACCTCTCTTGGTTTGGGTTATTTTCGACCATATAATCCTGTCTGAAGTTTTTCTAATTTTGTTGCAAATTGTTGCTAGCAATTTTTGTAGTATATCATTGCACATTGTTGTCTTTGACAACAAATTTCATCACTATTCTTGAAATTTTTTGTCTCACTTTCTTGCTAACAAGAAATTTATTTGACATTTCTTGCTAATATTCTTGTTAGCCTGTCGACGGAATTTGCGTGACCGAATTTGGGTTTAACGCCATCCAAAGTGTGAGGCAACTTCTTTCCTAGACATCGAGGGTTTTACGAGCATCAAGAAGTGCAGACTGCCATCTGCATCCAATCAGACTAACTTGTCTGAAGATTTTTGTTTAATGCATTCGTGTTTGGGTTAATATTTCCCTACACGTGCTCATTGGCGGAACCTTTGCGCAGCTTCACGACATTACAATTTTGCGAGTCTGGTCACCATACCTTGTATTCGATGACCTACGGATATGCTGTGTTCGATGCCTTCCGGAAATTGTGTTCAGACGCCTTCGATGTGTTCCAATTGACAATATTTTTGCTATTGCCTTACGACCTTCCTTCGTCGTAGAACTGATCTGTCGCTTGACAAAAGGTCAGGTTTGGACAGCCTCAATTTTGGCATTTGTTTTCTTGTGCTCGACACGTATCATTGCCATAGGACGCGTGCAAGTCGATCACTGCCTTTGATGTAGTCTCGCGAGGCGAGGGTGAAATGCTTTGAGCTTCTTGTGCGATTCGTTGGAGACAACGTTGATCGTGGGATCGCACAGTGGAAATTCCACATCTCATGGGTGACAACAATTACCCATTAATATCGCTCGCACCAGCCCTCAATTGAATGCGTTGCTACTTCGCCACGCGTGTCGACCTACGGTTTTCGCCGTGGTTTTCTTCAAACAATTGTGGTTGATGCGTGCTCAGATTGATTCATCCCGTTCGTCGGCCTGCGGAATTTCATGTGGGTTTTAAAAAAAAACAAGAAAAACAAAACAAACTTTTGGTAAGTGGTTGACTTTTCTTTTTTTGTCCTTACCTTTAGTCCTATGACATATTCGACTCATTTTCTAATGAGTCACAAGGGAGGTAATTCTAGAGGGCAGTTTCCAATTTAATTGGGAATTTTCAAATTTAATTGAGAATTTTCAAAAAAAAAAATTGAGAGGGATTTGTTTTAAAACATGCTCAACATTAGTTTTGGCAAAGAGATCATTAAAAAAAAAAATTATTATGCCTTTAGTCAAAAATATGTACCAATAACGCTCTTTTTCCTTTGTAAAATTGCATTTTCATTTGCAATTATTTGAGCACTTTAAACCTTCTGTCACATCAATTTGTAAGACCTTTTGGTGCGTACTCGAGGTCAAATGGCAGTCGAATTGGCCGACAAAATGGCTCAACTCACACAACTTGTGAGTGCTTTGGCCGATAAGGTCACCACTCAAGATATTCAACCCCATTGTGATGTTTCCATCTACGATGGTTCACGGGATCCTGAAGTTCTCAACAATTGGATTTTAGACATGGATAGTTGGTTTGAGTACACCAAGTTGGAGAAGGCCCAAAAAGTTGCTTTTGCTAAGCTTAAATTGTCAGGCCTTACCAAGATCCTTGTCACCGATCATCAGAGAACGCAAAACCCCATTGATACATGGGATGAATTGCAACGTGTTTTGAAGAGTAGTTTCTACCCTTCAAATTATGCCGAAGACCTTGAAATCAAATGGCTCCATCTTCGACAAACCGCTCATATGAGTGTTCATGATTATGTGTTGCAATTTAACAAATTGAGAATTTTGAATTCTATGCAGGATATCGCCACTCAACTTGTGACCAAATTCAAAAGTGGATTGCAGGAACCACTTTATCGCAAGTTGAAATACAAGACAATTGTGAGCATTGATATGGCTTTCAATCAAGCCATTCTTGCGGAGGAGGAATTACGAGAGTCATCGCACGGGACTCGCTCTTCATCATCGGGAGGAAATCCGAAGGCTTCACAACAACAATCCAAGGCGGCTAAGTCTTCTTCTTATTCTCCCTCTTCTCCTTCTCCCACTTCTTCTTCTTCCTCTTCTTCTTCTTCTCAAAAATCTTCCAAAACTCCTGTGGAATGTACTTATTGTAAGAAGAAGGGTCATCAAAAACATCAATGTTTTAAGTTGAAGAATTTGAAAAAGAAGTCCCTAGTTGTAAAGCCTTCAAATGAGGAACCTCAAGAAGGTCCCATTGAGGCTACAGGGGAAAGAAAGATATATAAGGAATTGGTTGGGTTGAACAAATTAACCCTCATGAACACTTCAAAAGGGGATCGTGAGAACTTGTTTGTGACCACGGTTCACCTTGATGATTCCTTTGTAGTTGATTGTATCATCGATAGCGGCTCGCAGAAGAATCTAATTGCGAGGTCCGTTGTCGACAAACTAAAGTTGCCAATGAATCCCCATCCTCATCCGTATCCTTTAGGGTGGAAGGATAATGGGACTTCATCAGACATCACACACACATGCACCGTGAATTTTGCTTTCAGTCCCTCTTTTGTGGACATAGTTGTGTGCGATGTCACTCCAATGGACTGTTGTGGTTTATTGCTTGGGAGACCCTATCAATATGATAGGAGGTCTATTCATGATGGGTTTAAAAATACATATACCTTGCACAAAGATGATAAGGCCTACATAATCAGAAGCACTCAACAAACTCCACAAAATTTGATGCTCAGTTGTAGACAAGCACGCAAGGCTGTAAATCAAGCAAGGGAACTAGCACTCATCTTCATCAGACCACATAATGAAGGCAATCAAGCACCCAAGCAAACACAAAATATGCATGCTTCAGTTAATTCTTTGCTACAATCATATTCAGGTGTGTTTCAAGAACCTACAAGTCTTCCTCCTCAAAGAATAATTAATCATAGCATTGAAATTGTACCTGTTGCTTCACTTCCTAATGCTCCAATGTATAGGCAATCAATAGTGCAAATGGAAGAAATTAAAAGACAAATTCATGATTTATTGTCAAAAGGTTTCATTAAACCTAGCACTTCTCCTTGTGCTTCACCTATTTTGCTTGTATTGAAGAAAGATGGCACTTGGAGACTATGCATTGATTTTAGAGCATTAAATAAGATCACCATCAAAAATCGATATCCACTTCCACGAATTGACGATCTCTTGGATCAGCTCCAAGGAGCTAAATTCTTTTCCAAGATCGATCTCAAAAGTGGGTATCATCAAGTCAGGATTGAGGCAGAGGATACCTGGAAGACTGCATTCAAGACTAAGATGGGGCTCTTTGAGTGGCTTGTCATGCCCTTTGGTCTTACAAATGCTCCAACCACATTCATGAGGCTAATGAATGAAGTGTTTCATGATTGTTTGGATAAATTTGTAATCATTTATTTAGATGACATCCTTGTGTTTTCTCCAACTTGGAAAAGTCATCTTGAGCACTTGGAATATGTTCTTCAAACTCTTCAGAAGAACCAATTGTATGCCAATCTTCCCAAGTGTTCTTTTGGGTAAACTTCCATTTCCTATCTGGGATTTGTAATCAGTGAAAAAGGAGTTCAAGTGGATCCTGCCAAAATTGAAGTCATTCTCAAATGGCCAACTCCTACTTCTATCACGGAGTTGAGGAGTTTTCTTGGACTTGCTAATTTCTATCGCAAGTTCATTGCAGGTTATTCCACCATTGTTGCTCCTCTTCATCATGTAACAAAGATCAAGATTTAGTTTCAGTGGACAAAGGAACAGCAGGAGGCCTTTGACACTTTGAAACAAAAATTGTGTAGTGCACCTGTCCTTGTGTTGCCAGATCTTGCACAACCTTTTGAGATTGAGACAGATGCTTCACAATATGCACTTGGAGTCGTGCTTAAGCAGAATGGCCATCCAGTGGCCTATCATTCTGAGACTTTTTCTGAGGCCAAGAAAAATTATTCCACTTATGATAAGGAGTTGTATGCATTGGTGCAGGCCATCAAATATTGGAGACATTACCTTCTGGGTAAAGAGACAGTAGTTCACACCGATCACATGCCCCTTAAGTTTCTTCAATCTCAGTCTAAAATTGAAGAAGCTCGACACATGAAGTGGGCATCCTATTTGCAGCAATTCCATTTGGTGATCAAGTACAGGAAAGGGTAAAATAATGCAGTGGCAGATTGTCTGAGTCGACCTCCATCAGCCCGAGCCTTGACTGTGGTGACTATGTCTCATATTGGTTTTCAGACTTGGCCTTCACAGTATCCATTGGATCCTGATTTTGCCAAAGTTTTTCAACAACTTTCTCATCCTTCCTCTTCCAATTTGAGAGGTCTTCAAGACTTTCACATTCAGGATGGAATGTTGTATAAGTTGGATAAGCTTTGTGTTCCTCGTGAGCATAGGGAGTCTCTCTTGAAGGAGGCTCATTCTACACTTTATGGAGGACACTTTGGCAAGCAAAAAACTCTACATCATCTTCAAAGATTTTTCTTTTGGCCCCACATGCAGAGAGATGTCCTTCACTTCTTGCGATAATGTGTCGTCTGCAACCGCTCTAAATCCACAAACAGGAAATTGGGCATGAGCATGCCTTTGCCCATTCCTTCTCGTCCTTGGGAGAGCATTTCCATGGACTTATTGAGCGGTTTCCCAATGACAGTGAGGCAACATGATTGTGTCTTCGTCATTGTGGATAGATTCAACAAGATGGCCAAATTCATTCCATGTCGTAAGACGAGTACTGCTCAGGACTTGGCCCAACTCTTCTTTGAGACAATGTGGCGCTCTTTTGGTCTTCCCACCAGCATAGTATCTGATCGAGACTCACGATTTGTGGGTCACTTTTGGAGATCCCTTTGGAAGATCTTAGGAGTTTCACTTAACTTCTCTACTGCCTATCATCCACAATCCGATGGGCAGACTGAGGTAGTTAATCGTACGCTTGTGCAGAGTTTGAGGATTTACCATCATTCCACTCCAGCCAGGTGGGATTTAAGCCTCACTCACATTGAGCACGCGTATAATAGGGCCATTCACAGTTCTACTGGGCACTCTCCTTTTGAGGTTTGTTTCGGATTTCAGCCGTTGGCTCCTTATGAGTTGCCTTTGTCCTTGCCCTCACCAGCTACTATGCATATTCAGAAGGAGCAAGACAAGGCAAACTCTTTCATCCAGCATATGCAGAGCCTTCAGTCCAAAGTGGTTCAGATTCTTTAGAAGACTCAGTAGAAGCAACGACAACAGATGGATCGACATCGTACTCCTCATCATTTTTAGGTTGGTGACAAAGTGTGGTTTTATCTCGATAGGCGACGTTTTGTGGATAAGGTACATAGCAAAATCAAGCCTCTGCGCTATGGCCCTTATACCATTATTCAGCAGATTTTGGAGAATGCCTTTCGCTTGGATCTTCCGGCTCATCTTGGCATTCATGATGTCGTCAATGTTGATCTCCTCAAGCCATACTATGATTCCACCTTGGAATCCGCTCCAGCTATCAGTCATCCTATTGATGTGGTTCCTGATGCACAACTTCCGCTTGCTGTCGATACACTTTTTGATACGAAGACTCGACAGACTCGCCAGGGTACTTCTACTTCATATCTGGTGGCCCGTCGTGGCCAGTTTCCACACCAAGCTCATTGGATTTCTGCTCACCTCATGTCCCGAGATTTTCCCTCTTTGTTAAAAGCATTGGAGTCCAATGCTTCTTTTGATGGGACGAGTGATGAGGCTTAGGTTTAGGCAAGACTTTAGGTTTAATTTTAATTTTAATTTTTATTATTTTCCTAAAGTTCTTTTTGTCGACATTTGATTGCCGACATTCTGATATTTGATAATGTCGACAGATTAGTCACGTCGGCAGATCTTTATCTATTTTTGCCGGCATTGTTAGTTGTATTATGGCTATTTAAAGCCCTGTAAAATAATGTACATATCAGCTTCGTAATACCATATCATTGTGATCCCGATGATGAGCCAGAGATGACTAGACAGACTACTTTCTTGGTAAACACCTTGGAAATATTGATCACCCATTATGAAAAAAACAAAAATTACATTAATATACAGAAGAACAGGATTCTCCAAGAAATGAACATGTTGAGGTTTGTTGTGTCTATTGACGTTGATGCCTGGAAGATGATTGGTAAAAATATAAGATGGTTGCAGCAGGGCAAGAAAGGGAAAGAGATCAAAATTTTCAGCTTGCAGTTGGAAACGAGTTCCCTTAGAGTCGAAGAACGAGTCGAACGAGAGAGGGAAACATCCAAAGCGGAAGATCAACCGGATACTCGGTAGGGAAACTGATAGAGAAGAAGCCAAGGATAGAAAGGTAGAGGAGGGAAGTCCCCATCATACTAGCATCACCGGTTGAACCACTTAGAATAAAAAGGAGCCAAAGAAAAGCATACAGTATGAATAAAAGAAAATGTTGGAAGCCAACTGTACTAATTTTGGAAGACTAATCAGATGATGACAAGTGTCGGGTCAGGATTAATCCAAGAATAATAGATTCAAGAACCTGGAGCTATAAATACACCAGCTACGGTTAGATTCTGTATCAAGTATTTAGATAGCATTTTTGCTAATAGGTATACTTAAGTGCCCTTTTAGTCGTGTTGTTGTATCTCATTTTGTGTCTATTTTCTTTGCCATCCCTTATTCTTCTCTTTGTTGTGCAGTATTTTGATAGGAAAGTGCTCAAGAAGCTGAGATTATTTTCTGGCCTATTGAGCCTGAGATTTAGAGACTACTGTTACTAGATTGGAATAGGGAGAGTAGGAGAGACCTGTTACATTATTTTAACAGAGTTTCTTCATTGTATTGATACATTTCTTTGAGAAAAACAGAGTTAAAAGGCATCTTGCCCACTCAGCATGTAATATTTTATGAAAAATCAATACAATTCTAGGTTTCATTCTTATTAATTCTTTGTCTTGGTACTATGTGTTACTACATAATGTGTTACATTATTTGAATGTATTACGTACGTTTCTATCGTTGGCCAATTGTTATGTCTGTTATGATATTCAGATGGATATGATAGTGTCAATTCTTTTTTAAGCCCTTTCTTTCTTTCTCATGTTACATATGTTGTTAAATTGCTATAACATCGCAATGAACCTAGGCACCGGTCCACATAAGGCATAATTAATGGTTATTTTCATTGCTTGGTCATTTTAATACATATAGTATAATTCTAAATCTGGAGCGTGTAACCCGTGCATAATATCAAGTTTACCGTTGGGGGTTTCCTTACCCATGTTGAAGTTTTTCTTGTAGTAATAGTCGTTTTTAATCAAAATAAAGAGGTAGGTTGACCAGAGCCTTTAATAGCTCGTTGGTTTCAAATGATTTATTATAGCGTGACAATTCAATCTTATGGATTCAAGAAATGGTTCTAACTGTTTTTTGGCACCGTTGCCGGGGATAGATTCTTCACGAGTTTAGACTTGGATTTAATGACATTTTCTATGCTTTAACCTGTTAAACTAATGTCAACAGTTTCTTGGCGCCGTTGCCGGGGAAGACTTGTTAACAATATTTTGTCTATCTTTTTAATTTTTCTCTAAACGACTTTAGTTTTAATCAACATGTGACCAATTAATTAAAGAACCTTCGTTTTAATTTTTACGTCTTTCATGTTCTTTATTTTCTTCCTTGCCCGCATTTTTCAATTACTTTTTGAAGTGAGTTTAGTAGTTTCTTGATTTTCTTGAATTATCCCAAGAACCATCTCTTGTGAGGCTGAGTGTTAAATATCAAACATTTTTGATAAGCACATATTGTTCTTTCTTCATTACCGGTGCTAGCGACTCTGTCTAGATGAGCCCAAAAAATATAAATAATAAAAGAGCAGAACATGCTGGCACACACCAAGAGAAGCGGTAAGGAGCTGTTTCTCGAATTCAAGAATCTAGAGGTATTTACCCATAATCAGAAAATCCCACTTCTTAAGAGTACTGTATACGAGAACAAATCTTATTTCAGAAGTAAAAAACACGTAAAAAAGAATAGAATTCAAGATATTGTTGCTGTTGATATTACTGTAGATGAATTTTTAAATGTTATTGTAGAAAACCCGTTAGAATCATCTCAGTATCCTAGTCCTATAGATTGTAATACAGAGGTTGTTAATAATCTTTCAGATTGTACCCAGGCCTCCCAAACCTATATTCTTGTAGGTGTTGCTGCTATGAATTTGAATCCTACAGTAACAATGGCCCAAGCAAATCAGTAAAATCAAAATCAGGCTACTGTTCATCTATGTAGAACCAACATAGACATGCCTTTTGTGTTACCTGCACAAGTACCTTCCAAAATTCTTAGGAAATAGCATTTGATAGAAAACCTAAAAGAGTAGCATTTGATATGCAAAGAAGAACTGAAATAGATCCAATGGAGAAATTGACTAATAAAATGATTGATATGTTCAATACAATGAATAACAGGTTAGAAAGAATTGAAAGAAATAATGGTAATAATGGTGAATCATCACAAGCATAACGACCACATGTTGACAATCGTCCTCCCTTTAAGAAAAACTTCAATAGAAATTGAGGAAACAACAATGGCTCTGAAGAAAGAAATAGGAGTAGGAACAATGGAAACAATAATTGGAAAAACAAAGAATCTAACATAGATCAGAATAGTGTTCCTAACCCTATACCATCTACCAATGTAGGAGAAGGCTTTCCCTATTTTTGCTCTACTTGTGATGCACCTCATGACCTTGATGCATGTGAATTCACCTAAGTGACCAGTGCAATGTAGATTTACATGCTGATTCAGAAGAGGATATAAGAATCAGTGTTTGTTGGTATGTAGAAGATGAATCTAGAGAAATATTGTTTGAAGAAAACATGGATAAGTATGCTTCAAATTATCATCCTCAAATCTTAGTAGCTGAAGGTACTAAAATCTTGCAGAAACCACATGAGTCAAGATATGACAAAATAAAGCAAGGGAAATTAATCTCCACTGCTCAAGAAGTTGAAGAATTAGAGGCTATCCATACTCTAAATTTAAGAAACAGGAATGTCCCAGACCGGATAGAGAAAGCTTAAACAAGTGAAACAAGAAAACTAAGCTTTACAAATAAGAACATCAATAAAGAGAAAATAGATAAAACCCTAAAAAAGATTACTCCTGAAGTAATAGAGTTATAAGAGGAGATTCCAAAAGAAGAAAGTAACAGACCACTAGATATAAAGAAAATAGAATTTGATGCTGGGTCAGAACTCAGTAAGCAAAAAGTTAACATCACTTTTGGAGAACTAATGAAAGTTCAGCAATACAAAGAACAAGTCTATAGAGCATTTGGACTAGTGGAACAAAAAGAAGACCCAACTTGCCATGCTGCTAGACAAAATCCAAATGATACAAGATCACCATCCTCTATCAAACCCTTCTATGTATCATTAAGGTATAATTCAGATGAAGGAGAAAGATATGTGATTCATAATTATATACTAGACAGTGGAGCCTCACACAATATCATGCCCAAATTAATAGCTGACCAAATGGGGTTAATCTGTACAAGAGATTCCACCCCTGTTTTTGTAATGGACAATAGACAAATTCTTTGTGTAGGGATGATAACTAAATTGCTAGTTTTCTTGGACCAACACTCCAAAAAGGGCATAGTCATGGACATTGTAGTAGTTGATTTTGACCCATTCTTCTCACTATTACTCAGTAGACATTGGGCAAAACAACTGGGAGGTTCGATCCAATTGGATTGGTCCTATGCTACAATCCCAATAACAGATAGGGAAAACATAATCTTAAGAAGTAAACCATTTAACAAGCATTATGTAGAATTAATTCAAACAGATGAAACCATGATAAACTTAGTAAACTTTGTGGAAGAAAAATGGTTGGGAGTTTACTCCACATGGCAGATTCTAAGCCATTTAGATAGAAATAGAGGAAGTACAACCCAACTCTACACCCAATAATGCAAAAGGAAGTACAAAAATTGCTAGACTCTAAAATAATTAGAAAAGTAAGATTTTCTTCTTGGATATCCAATGTAGTATTAGTCAGAAAAAAAGAATGGTGATATCAGACTCTGTGTACACTTCATAAATTTAAATAAGAGTTCATTGAAATATAATTACCCATTGCCTAATATGGAACAACTATTGCTAACAATAGTTGGTTCAACTAGATTGTCCCTGTTAAATGGATTTTTTTGGATACAATCAAATTCAGATTAATCCAAAAGACAGACATAAGACAACATTCACTACACCTTGGGGTATCTTTGAATATTTAAGAATACCTTTTGGTCTGATGAATGCAGGTGCTACCTTTTAGAGAGCAATGGATTTTGCCTTCAAAGGATTAATGTTCAAAATAGTAGTTGTATACCTGGATGATATCACAATATTTTCTACGAGTTCAGAAGATCATTTAGAACACTTTGTTGCAGTTTTTGCTCGGTGCAAAGAATTTGGAATTTATTTAAACCCCAAGAAATGCATATTCGGGACTACACAAAGAAAGTTGTTAGGTAATATAGTATAAAGAAAATGAATAAGCATTGACCCAGAAAGAATAGAAGCTATTTCCAAAATTCTTCCTCTCAGAAATTTAAAAGGTGTCAGGTCATTCTTTGGAAAAATAAATTTTGTCAGAAGATTTGTCCCAAATTTGGACAGATGATCAAACCTATAAATGACATGGTTAAGAAACTGGAGAAATAAAATGGACAGTAGAAAATATGAAAACATTTAATAAAATAAAAGAAGCCATTTCTATTACTCCAACCTTGAGTTGCCTTGACTATTCTAAAGATTTTAACATTTATTCATCTGCATTTGAACATTCAATTGCTGCAGTTCTTTCACAAAAAGATGATTAAAATAAGGAAAGGCCAATAGCCTTCATGAGTTCAGGTCTGAAAGGAGCACATCTTAAATACACCTTATTGAAAAAGCATGCTTATGCAGTTATTCAATATTTATAACATTTCAAAGGTATATTCGGTTCAAACAAAGTTTAATGTTGCATCCCTTTCATAACAATAAAAGATATTTTTACCCAATTTGATCCGTTGGGAAGGCCAGCAAGATGGATGGTGAAACTTTTACGATATGATGTTGAATTCAAAATAGTCAAAACTGTAAAAGGATAGGGTTTAGCCAAATATCTGGCATATAGAGGAGAGGACTCTAATAATGTCATCACAGTAGGTGAAATGCTTGATAACAGAAGAATCTATAATCAAGAATGTAAATGGTATGATGAAATTCTGGCATATTACAAACTTTGTATTATGTGCAAGATGGCGTGCGTTAGTAGAAGCACCCTGATGGAGTGTTATTAGTCTATTTATATGAAAATGAAGTCCTAGAAATAATTAATGAATTTCATAATGGTTTCTATGGAGGACATTTTGCTCCAAAAGCCACAACTAATAAAATAATGAGAGCAGGATATTATTGGTCTTCCACTTTTAAAGATGTATATAAATATGTTAGGAATTGTCATAATTTCTAGGTTTTGTAGGAAAGAAGCAGCTAGCAGCCATGCCCCTCAAGCCAGTAATCATTGAAGCACCTTTTGCCCAATGGGGCATTGACCTAATTAGAGAGATCAAGCCAGTAATCATTGAAGCACCTTTTGCCCAATGGGGCATTGACCTAATTAGAGAGATCAGACCTAATTCGTCTGGCTAGCATAAGTGGATCATAATTGCAACAAATTACTTTACAAAATGGGTAGAAGCTGCACCTCTAAGAACATCCACAACTGCCACCATCATCAAATTATTGGAAGAAAATATTCTAACCAGGTTTGGAGTTCCTCAAAAACTGGTAACAGATAATGCATAGTATTTTGTTTCATATGAAATAATAGAGTTTTGTGCTGAATATAGAATTGAACTATCCCATTCTGCTAATTATTACTCCCAAGGAAATGGTCTTGCTGAGTCATCAAATAAAAATGTAATAACTAGAATAAAAAAATCATTGGATAAGAACAAAAGGGGATGAGTCAGTGAACTTAAATATTCTCTATGGGCTGATAGGTTGACTGTTAAAAGAAACAGAGGAAGGACCCCCTATGAGATGGTATATGGAGAGAAAGCTTTATTACCTTCAAGAATAGAAAAATTGACACTTTTCCTCTTATTGCAAGACCATGAAGACCCCAATCCCTTACAGAGAAGGCTTGACCAAATTGTCTTGTTAGAAGAGCAAAGAAGAAAGCCAAGGGTACTCCTTTTTCTCAAGGAGATATAGTCATCTATTGGGATCCTAAAAATGATAAGCATGGTGAAAAGGGTAAATTTGAACCTAAATGGATTGGTCCATACCATATAGCTCATGTTATAGGGCAAAATACTTAAAAGTTGCAGACTTTGCAAGGAGAACTAATGGCTATCCCTCTTAATGGCCAACACCTCAAGATGTACAATCCCTATTGAAAGTGAAAATATAATAAAAAAAGAGAAAATAAAAAAAAATTGAAAAGCAAAAATTCCAAAAATAGAGTGATGTATTTTGTTGTTATTTTCTAGATAAGCTTTTATTTTATTGTTAGTATAGTTTTGAGTTTATTGTTACACATGGTATTCTTAGTTTGATGAGTATACATTACTGTGATTCCTCCAAAAACAATAAGAAGAAAGGAGATTTATTTTAGACTTTGATGAGGTTTATAATTTTTCAAATATTTATGCAATAGTTATTTGATATGAGATAAAACAAAATGAAATCAGAGTTGATTGAAACACCATGTCAAAGCCTCACATTACAAATAATACATAAGGTGACTTCAAGGTCGGGTGGTTGAGCTAAAAATAATTACACTTGTCACGAAAGATCCTACGGTTGCGCTTGATAGAAAATTTGATCCCACGAATGTGCGTTTGCCACAAATTGCCAAGGTAAACCAAGGTATTATAATGAATATTATGTTTAAATCGCGCGCAAAATTGGAGGAGATCAACGGATGCACTCTTTCACAAGATGATCTAACGGTAGTGCTTGTTGAGATAAACAAAGGTAAATTGAGAGATAGACCAAGTCAACATTTGATTAGTCAGATTTAATCATGTTTAGTGAGGGTCCTAACACGTTACTAATCATCCCCCTTTCACCTAAACAAGATTAATAAAAATCAATAGCATGCACTTTTCGATTACCTAACTCGTAGGTTACAGAAGATCTAACGGTCGCGCTTGAGCAAGAGTCAATCCGACGGTTGCGCTTAACCATGAATCACCAAGGATAAATATAAAGTTATTATATGCGCTTATGGTTAAAACGTGTGCAGGTCTGAGAAATATCAACGGACGCGCTTCAAAATAGATAATCCAACGATAGCTTGTATCACAAAACAATCGATCGATAAAAAGGGTCCCATTCGATTCAAAGTCAAAAACCCTATGTTTAAACAAATCTAACGGTGGTGCCTAAAGCTGGTTGATCTAACGGTTGCATTTTGAAAGAGTTGCTCAAATATTAAAGAGAGCTTATAATCAACGAAGATCAATGGATGCGTGCGAACCAGTAAGATCCAACGACAACGCTTCGTTCAAAAGATGAATCAAAGCTAATGAAATCGACGGATGCGCTTGAGCCTACCCAAATCCAATGGCTGCGATCTCACGAAGCTATTAAAAAGTGACAGGTCGAATGAAGACAAAATGGGATCTGATTGTCGTGCATGATCGAGTGAGATCCAATGGCAGCACGTTGTCAGAGACAACACTGGTTAAAAAGGGAACATTGTTGGATAATCGGACAACCGCGCTAAGTTTACCAAAATCCAACAACCAAAGATCTAATCGAAGCCGCCTAAAGGACAAGAGCACATTGTCAATCAATCCAATGGCCGTGCTCATTCCAAAAAAGATCCGACAACAGTGCTTCATCAAAGCAATCATCCGTTAAAAAGGGTATGATTATACCTTAATCTAACGGTTGCGCTTATCCCCGACTTATTCCAACGGCTCCGCTTTCTCGTGACCATCAAAAGGAAATAAAGTCTAATAAAAAGAGCATAGATCTACCAGATCCGACGATCGCGATGAATCCCAACCAGATCCGACGGTCGCGCTTAGTCAATCTACCTAGACGTTAAGAGATAATCGGACGAAGGCACGGGATCACATGATTGATCGAACGATAACCCATTAATGAGGTAATACGACTATTAAGGGTCACGTATTAAACAAAGGTTAGCCAAGGTTTGATTACTCTTTAATAACTAGTATACAATGAAGGATAAAGCCCTAATTTGATTTTGAATCGAAGATTAATATTTGCGATGAAATAGAAGCTTTGGCCTAACACTTGTTATACAATTGATTAACCCGTAAAATACTAAGATATCCTCTATATTGTGTAACCACTGTTAATATGTACCTTCGATATTATAGAGCTAACATTCTTGTAGGTCCAAAGGTATCGAACGCAAGTGAACGATACGAATCTTATCCAAAGGCTATCATTGATTGAAGGATCCAATGGACACACAATCCGATGACCAAATATGACTACAGTTCCCCAAAATAATCACCACCTTGATTAACGGTTTAATTATTTTCAAACCTAAATTTCTTTCAAGACCAACAAAGTGGAACGTTTTCTCGCGAAAAGCCACCATCACCACATTTATAATTCCACGAGAGATGTCCAGTTCGGTGACCAATAAGGAAACAATGAATGATTACAAGTACACATATCAAGGTCCTTACGAATGTCCAAAACAACAAAAGGCCACCTACCTTAACTTTCTGACATTAGAAAGCAACGCTTCGGTTGATCCCTATTGGTAATTTTTAAAATGCAGTTGGTCGCACGATATTAATGACAAGTTATGCGATGACAATGAACCCACTTCGCCATTAAGTACTTAAGATCACCATATCGAGCAACCTTATCACCCTAGTAATCTTGAGCAAACGACTCTTTTGAAAGAGCGGAGAGTGAGTAGAGAATTGGGAATTTCATTTTAGTAGACTAAAGCAGTTACAGAGACTGAGATGGAGGCTTGAGGAACTGATTTCGTGCCCAAAGACACAGAGGAGGCAATAAAGTTCATCATAGACCAACTACCATACATCGAACTTCCCGGACCAACTGTACTTGGGACTATGATGTACGAGTTTGCCAAGAAATGTGGGCCAGGGAAAAAGCTCACTCTCGCACAACAATACGAAATGGAAAATACCTGCGATAAAAGTTTTGCTCGCACAATGGAGAATGACGAGAGATGCCCTTGGTTGTTAGCAGATTTATTCCACAAAGCAAGAAGACTACAACATAAGGGTTTCCCTAGGAGCACTAGGTGGACCAGTAACCTTGGAAAGCTGATATGTCCGAAGGTTCACTACTCTCCCGACTTGCTGGACTGATTAGCCGTAGCGTCAACGAGAATACCAGAACGTTTCGAGACAACAAAGATAGACCAATATTCAACATTGTTGCTAGGCACATCGAGCAGATTTTCAAACTAGCTCCCGCAAATACTCGATTGGTGAAACTTGTAATTGAAAGACAATCTCAAAATTTAAGTAAGATATTTTGAAATCATTTTTCGAAGTGCATGAGAAAGTAGTTGATAAATTTCCAATAGCTAAAACTGCTTTCAAACCATGGGTCCGAGACTTCTGTGATATGATTAACGTTGTATTAGGAGTACAAGACCTCAATGTAGTGGGTAGGAGAGTGATACATTTTGTAGAACAATGTAATCAAGCAATAGACACACCAGTCTATGCATGGGAACGAGTCTTGAGTGATCAGATGCACTCACAAATGACAGATTTGAAAGAGGTAATTCTATAACAAAGATAGGGGATGCCTATTTTTTACAATTACTCCATCCTCATACACCTACTGGCGGGACAATTAGGAGAAGAAATTCGAAAAAGAGTTGGGGCCATTGAGAGTCCTTATGTCCAGACTAGCTTTTGGAAGATACACGAAGGCCATTCTCACGTAGGTTGGTTTTGTGACATGTTCATGGTAGAATTTCATTGGATTTTAACTGGTTTTCTCCCTGAGAGACTAGGGCCTGGGGTGAGAGCCTTCATAAGAGAAAATGATATAGGAGACTATTTCTTCTCCGAAGGGTTCACATACATTCGACTCTATGGAGCTAAAATTTTGCAAAAAATATTTCCGATGTATTGTTCCTTATCTCTTGTTGCCCTAGAACTTTGCAGACAAGTGGCTGAAGAGGCTAAAATGAGGCTTGTAAAGAAACATGACAAAGTCCCATGGCTGGTCCCTTGTAGGTTTGGAAGTTACTTATTCATGGGATATCCAGCTTTACTCAAAGGGATGTATGATTTGGACCTCATGGATTTTGAGGAGATAACTTGGAGGCCTTATGATCTAGAAGGAAAGTACAAAAAATCAATGAAAATTTGAGAATACACCTGGGTCAAGCATAGGAGTGATGCTTATGAAGAGAGTTATTAGATGCCATAAAAAAAGGGAAAGATTTACAAGTCGTATGGGATAAGTACCCCTTCGATAAAAGGGGTAATTCACAAATACATAAAGCATACGAGTACCCGTATGAACTAGTTTTTCTTAGAGGGATTTCAGTAGAGTCTATGACCCCCCTCTTACCAAAAGCCACCCAGGCAATCAGAAAGGACCCTATGTTAGAATTGATAGAGGATCAGGGCATCGACCAGGTGGAGGTTACCGTGAATCCTACAGATATTGTAGAACAATAGGTCAAAGCCCCTGATAATACCCCCTCAGGTTGGAGGCGACACCTAACACTTACCATAAGGTCCCTGAAAGCTCAAGTGCAGCAAAAGGAAAGGAGGTGGTTACAACACTAGCATAGAAGCAAATTTCTCACTAGCAAGCTGCAGTTCCTATCTCCAGCCAACTATTAATAGTAAATAGTGTGATGAAGTTATCCCCTAGAGCTATTCCAAGCTTTTTGAAGATAAAAGAGAGAAATAGTAATTCCATCAGTAATACAAATGAACATGAAAAGAGAAGGGGGATTTGGAGGCATCTTCAGAGATCTTGAAATAAAAAAGCAAGCAAGTACATTTGCTCTAGAGGCTAAGAGACCGAGGCTAGCTTTGCCCTTCACCAATGTTGTGTTGGAAAGATATGAGGAACAAACAACTTTTAGTAATGCCCTGGACCAAGAGGTACAAATGGTAGCAGGAATGGGAAGGAAGGGAGACGATTCTGCAACATAGATGGAAATAGAAACTCCCAGATCACATATGATAGAGGTGAAATTTCCTGTCCTACAGGAACCTATTGTTCTTAAATTTGATGAGAGAACTGGAGGGATGGCAGTCCTTGGAAAAGAAGGTGATATGGTCGAAGTGGCTAAAGCAGTACATGCACAAACTTTGGATCAACTGCATCAGAACAACACCGTATTGAGAAGCCAATTGGAAACCAGTGATAAAGAAAAGGCAGAGATGCAGGCCTTGATAAATAAACTGCAGGAAAAGCTAGCTCAGAAGAACACCACAATGACTCAGCGTCCCAAAGTGGTAAAGATCCTCAATTATACATACTATTTGAATGCAACAAAAAGGGAAATATCAAAGAAGATTCAGAATAGAATTGAGGGGATCACTGAAATGTTCAGGCAGGTTAGGGTGATTTGAGTTACTGCTTAAGAGATGGAAAGTTTAATCAGTCAAAAGGAAGAAGACCTCGAGATCATCCGCCCTACACTTGATTTAATGTCAAAGTACTTCGAAGAGATGTAGAATCAAGAAGTACTGTTGAATGATGAGACTGAGGTCAAGTGCAATATTGAGTTCATGAGGGCAGCTATATTTATATCCAACATGGGAAGGTGGTACAACAATGTTGCAAAAATGTTTAGTCTGTTAGATGACATAACAAATTTGGCAAATATAGGACTATCATTAGCGGAATTTTTGGAAACTGCCAGTGTAGAAGATCTCTTGAAAAACAAAATAGAAGATTTTGATTGTGATCCCGATGATGAGCTGGAGATGACTAGACAAACTACTTTCTTGGTAAACATCGTGGAAATACTGATCACCCATTATGAAAAAAACAAAAATTACATTAATATACAAAAGAATAGGATTCTGCAAGAAATGAACATGTTGAGGTTTGTTGTGTCTGTTGACATTGATACCTGGAAGATGATTGTTAAAAATATAAGATGGTTGCAGCAGGGCAAGAAAGGGAAAGAGATCAAAATTTGCAGCTTGCAGTTGGAAATGAGTTCCCCCCGAGAGATGAAGAACAGGTCGAACAGAGAGGGGAAACATCCAAAGTAGAAGATCAACCAGATACTCAGTAGGAAACAATAAGAGAAGAAGCCAAGGATAGAAAGGCAGAGGAGGGAAGTCCCCAACATACTAGCATCATCGGTTGAACCACTTAGAATAAAAGGGAGCCAAAGAAAAGCATACAATATGAATAAAAGAAAATGATGGAAGCCAACTGTACTAATTTTAGAAGACTAATCGAATGATTAGATGCCACCACCTCCTTTCCTTTTGTTGCACTTAAGCTTTTAGGGACCTCCTAGGAAGCACTAGATGCCGCCTCCAATCTGAGGGGGACATTATCAAGGGCTTTGACCTATTGTTCTACAATATCTGTAGGATTCACGGTAACCTCCAATTGGTTGATGCCTTGATCCTCTATCAATTCCAACAAAGGGTCCTCTCTGATTGCTTGGGTGGCCTCTAGTAAGAGGGGGGCCACAGATTCTACTAAAATCCCTCTGAGAAAAACCAATTTTGATGGGTACTCGTAGGCTTTATGTATTTGCAAATTACCACTTTCCTCGAAGGGGTACTTATCCCATACAACTTGTAAATCTTTCCCTGTCTTTATAGCATCTAATAAGTCTTCTTCATAAGCATCATTCCTATGCTTGACCCAGGCGTATTCTCGATTTTTCATTGAATTTTTGTACTTTCCATCTAGATCATAAGGTCTTCAAATTATGTTCTCAAAATCCATGAGATCTAAATCGGACATCCCATTGAGTAAAGCTGGATATCCCAGAAACATGTAACTTCCAAACCTGCAAGGGACACTAATCCATGGAACTCTGCCATGTTTCTTTACCAACCTCATTTTAACCTTTTCGACCACCTGTTTGCACAGTTCTAGGGCAGTGAGGGATAAGGGAAAAATACATTGGCAACATTTTTGGGAGAATCTTAGCTCCATAGAGCCGAATGTATGTGAACCCTTGAGGGAAGAAATAGTCTCCTATATCCTTGTTGGAGCCAAAATTGACTCAACATCTAAGAACCCCCAAATTTAAATTTTTTAGTTTTCAATAAAATTAACAAAAGTTGCTAGCCTCTATTGCATTTTCATCTGAGAAGTTGAATTCCATATGTTTGAAAATTTGAAATCAACCTAAGCCTTTTTTGTTTTGGATTGATCCTATGACCGTTGTTTTATCATCTTTAGAAAAAATCATTAAGGTCAAATTATATAAGCATCCAATACCATGGTTAAATCATAAAATACCCGACGTCTTAAAGTAAAGTCCAAGAACCCGAAGTGTTAAGCCAAATGCTAATATTTCAAAGGTATGCGCCTCCCCATTATTTTCATTAAATATCGAGCACCTTGAAGAGATCAAAGGGTAGCACCCAGATTTTCCTTGATCGGATGGATGCACACACTCTAAGAATCAATCCTTTAACGCTCCATGATCGAAAGAGGTAAAGTCTAAGGTTTCAAATGAAAATTAATCAAAGCATTAAGGGTATGCACCCCCTTTAATTAAAAATTGAGTTAATTGGGCAAATTCGATGGTAGCGCTTGATTAAGATCTGATCGGACGACAACGCTCTCATAAAAAAATTATTACAAGGGCTAAAGGCTAAAATATTAATTAAAATTAGTTTTTTTTTTTTGGGGGTTGTGTGTTTTGTTGTGGTTAAGTTGGGGTGGGGTGGGGGGTGTGGGGTGGGGTGGTGGGGGGGGGGGGGGGGGGGGGTTGGGGGGTGTGGTGTGGGGTTGTTTTATTTGAAAAAAAAAAAAAAAATATATATATATATATATATATATATATATATATATATATATATATATATATATATATATTAAAACAAAATAAGATTAGCGAGGATCTAACACGTTGGATAATTACCCCCTTTTGGCTTAATCAAAGGTTAAAAAACAAGTGCCCCTTGGTAACTAACCCCGTAGATTGAAATAAATCAATGACCGCGCCAATATCAATCAAGATCCGACGACTGTGCTCAAGTCAAAACCCAAACTAGGAATGGTAAGAGTATCGGGTAACATAAAGGTAAAGCTAGAGTTAATCATGCATTAGAAAGGGTTTAATACATTACTAATTACCCCCTTTCAGCTTAATCCAAGATTATTGAAATAAAATGATGCACCCCTTTTGGTTATCAAGTGTGTAGATTATAGGAGATCTAAGGGTAGTGCTTCATCAAAAAGAAATCGGATGGATGCGCCCGACTTAATAAAGCACCCCGGTATAAAGTTTGAAGACTTAGGTACAATGGTCATGAAAGATCCAATGACTAAGCTTGATCAAAAATTAATCCAATGACTGCGTGTTTGCCACAAACCACCAAGGTAAACCAAGGTATTATAATGAAATTATGTTTAAATCATGCACAAATTTGAAGGAGATCAATGGATGCACTCTTTCACGGGACTATCCGATGGTAGCGTTTGCTTTATATGAACAAAGGTAAATTGGGTGGTAATACCAAGTCAACACCTGATTAGTTAGACTAATTATATTTAGAGAGTGTCCTAACATGTTATTAATCATCCCCCTTTCGCTTAATCAAGATTAATGAAAACCAGTAGCATGCATTTTTCGGTTACCTAACTTGTAGGTTATAGGAGATCCATGGTAGCACTTGATCAAGAGTCAATTCGACGGATGCACTTCACCACGAATTACCAAGGTTAGTTTGAAATCATTAACTACACTCATGATTAAAGCATGTGCAGATCTGAGGTACATCGATGGACATGCCATCACTAAAGGTGATCTAACGGTAGCACACATCACAAAGCAACCGACCAATTAAAGGGTCCCATCCAAGCCAAAGTCAAAAACCCTCGTGTCCAAGCAGATCTAATGGTTGCGCATGAGCTTGGATGATCTAATGATCGCGCTTCAAAAGAGTTCCTCAAAGATTAAAAGAGGGTTCATTAAAATAATGATCAACGAAGATCGATGGTCGCGTGCGATCTAAGAAGATCCAACAACGATGCTTCATTCAAAAGATGAATCAAAGGTATAAAATCGATAGATGCACTCGATCCTGCATAGATCTAACGGTCATGATTTCATGAAATCATTAAAGGTTGACAAGTCAAAGAGTTAAAGGTGATCTACGACTATTCTCTTCCCAGGAAGAGATCCAACGACAACACGTTGTCAGAGATAAGACTGATTAAAAAGGGAGCAGTGTGAGATAATTGGATGGCCGTACTCAGTCTACCAAAATCTAACAGCCACAATCTAATCGAAGCCCCATAAAGGATCAAGGCACAAATCATTGATCAATTTGATGACCATGCTCATACCAAAGGTGATCTAATGACAGCGCTTGGTTAAAACTATCATATTTTAAAAAGAATGTGATTATGCCTTGATCCGATGACCGTGCTCTTATCCACCAAATCCAACAATGATAATTGGATTAAATAAAGTGAACAATATACTAAAGGTTGACTAAGTATTATTTGACCAACTAAGTATTATTTGACCAAGATCGGACGATCGTGCCTATCTTCAACTTAAATCCAATGACAACGCTTAAACAAGATTATCTAAGGAAAGTGAGGTCCAATAACAAGAGCACAGATCTACCAGATCCAACGACAACGGTGAAGCCCGACCAGATCTGACGGTCGTGCATGACCAATTTACCTAGAGATTAAGAGACATGGTTTATTTCACCAAAGGAAAATTAATTAGGGTTTAAAAAGGGTTTGATCACATTGATAATGATTCCCCATTCTTGATAAACCCTGACACATGTCTAGATAATTAAACGAACGTACATAACCGCATGGTTGATTGAACGATAAATCATTAGTAAGGTAATATGGTTATTAAAAGAGTAGGTATTAACCAAAGGTTAGTAATTTTTTATTATGTTTTAATAATAAGTATCAAACGAAGGGTGAAAACCCTAATTTAGATTATTATTGAAGCATGAATTGGCTAAATCAATTAGAGGTTAGAATATCCTTTATAATGTGCATAACCACCGTTAATATATACCTTCCATATTATAGAGCTAACATCCTCGTAGGTCAAGAAGTATCAAACATAGGTATGTGAAGCAAATCCCATCCAACGACTGACATGAGTTGACTTACCCAGTGGGCACACACTTCAATAACCAAATATGATGATGGATCCCCAAAATGATCACTACTAAGTTAACGATGTAACTATTTTTGAAGTTGAATCTCTTCCAAGACCAAGAAGGCTTCCTTTCTCATGAAAAGCCACCATCGCCACGTTTATAATTCCACATTGAAAATATGTCCAGTTTGATGACCAATAAGGAAGCAATGAATGATTGCAAGTACATGGACCAAAGTCCCTACGGGCGTGTAGGATGAGGAAAGCCACCTACCACTAAATGTCCTACATTAGAAAGTGATGCTTCAATAAATCTCCATTGGCGAATTTGAAAAGGTAGTAAGTGACACAATATTAATGACAACGTATGCAAGTACAGTGAACCCACTCCACCATCAAATATTTAAGAGCATTATATCAAACAACGTTACCACCCTAGATAATCTTGAGCAAAAGACTGGTTCGAAAGAGTAGAAAGTGAGCAAAGAATTGAGAACTTCATTTCAGTAGACTAAAGCAGTTGCAGAGAACAAGATGGAGGCTTGGGGAACTGATTTCGTGCCCAAAGACATAGAGGAGGCAATGAAGTTCGTCACAGACCAGCTACCATATGCTAAAACTCCCTGGACTAGTTGTTCCTGGGACTACGATGTATGATTTCACCCAAAAATGTAGGCCAGGGAAAAATCTCACTCCCACACAGTAGTACAAAATGGAAAATACCTACATTAGAATTTTCGCTCGCACAATGGAAAATGACGAGAGATGCCCTTGGTTGTTAGCAGATTTATTCCACAAGGCAAGGAGACTGCAGCATAGGGGTTTCCCCAGGAGCACTAGGTGGACCAGTAACCTTGGAAAGTTGATATGTCCAAAGGTACACTACTCTCCCGACTTGCTGGCCTAGTTAGTCGTAGCATACGACGAGAATACCAGGATGTTTTGAGACAATAAAGATAGACCAGTATTCAGTATCCTAGCCAAGCACATCGAGCAGGTTTTCAAATTGGTGCTCGCAAATACTCGACTGGTGAAACAGGTAATTGAAAGACAGTCTCAAATGTTAACTAAGTTGGATATTTTTAAATCATTTTTCGAAGCACATGAGAAAGTAGTTGATAAATTTCCAATAAGGAAAACTACTTTCAAACCATGGGTCCGAGACTTCTGTGATATGGTTAACATTGTATTAGGAGCACAAGACCTCAGTGTAGTGAGTAGGAGAGTGTTACATTTAGTAGCATAGTGTAATCGATCAATAGGCACCCTAGTCTATGCCTGGGAGTGAGCCTTGAGTGATCAAATGCACTCACAAATGACAGAATTAAAGGAGGCTATTCTAAAACAAAGAATGGAGATGCCTATATTTTCTAAATAGTCCATCCTCATACACCTACTGGTGAGACAATTAGGAGAGGAAAGCCGAAAAAGAGTTGGGGCCATTGAGAGTCCTTATGTCCAGACTAGTTTTTGGAAGATACACGAAGGTCGTTCTCACATAGGTTGGTTTTGTGATATATTCATGGTTGAATTTCATTGGATTTTGATTGGTTTTCTCCCTGAGATATTGGGGCCCGGGGTAAGAGCCTTCATAAAATAAAAGGATTGTTGGAACCATTTATTGCATCCATAGGATTCGATTGTCACACTACAAAAAATCATTTGAAACCAACGAGCTATTACAGGCTTTGGTCAACCTACCTCTTTATTCTGATTAAAAACAATTATTGCTACAGGAAAAACTACAGAATGGGTAAGGAAACCCCCAACGGTAAAATTGTTATTATACATGGGTTACACGCTCTAGATTTAGATTTATACTATATGTATTAGAATGATCAAGCAATTAAAATAACCATTATTATGCCTTATGTGGACCGGTGCCTAGATTCATTGGGCTGTTATAGCAATTTAATAATATTTGTAACATGAAGAATAAATAAAGGGTTTGAGAATGAATTGAAACTATCATATCCATTTGAATATCATAATAGACATAGTAGTTGGCCAATGATAGAAACATACGTAACACATTCAAATAATGTAACACATTATGATGTAACACATAGTACCAATACAAAGATTTAATAAGAGTGAAATACATAATTATATTGATTTAATAGAAAATTACATGCAGAGTTGGCAGGATGCCATTTAACTATGTTTTTCAAAGAAATACATCAATACAATGAAGAAACTCTTTTAAAATAATGTAATAGGTCTCTCCTACTCTCCTTATTCCAATATGGTAATAGTAGAGTCTCTAAACCTCAGGCTCAATAGGATTGGAAATAATATCAACTTCTTGAGCACTTTCCTATCAAAATCCTGCACAACAAAGGGAAGAATAAGGGATGACAAAGAAAATAGACACAATGGGAATACAATAGCACAACTAACAGGGCACTCAAGTATACCTCTTAGCAAAAATGCTATCTAAATGCTTGATGCATATTTTAACCCTCGATGCTTCCTTTTATATCCATCTGGTTCTTGAATCTGTTATTCTTGGTCTAATCTTGGCCCCACACTTATCATCATCTTTTTTGTCTTCCAAAATTGGTACAACTGGCTTCCATTATTTTCTTTTACTCATATTGTACACTTTTCTTTGGCTCCCTTTTATTCTAAGTGGTTCAACTAGTGATACTGGTACATTGGGGACTCCCTTTATCTGCCTTTTTGTCCTTGGTTTCTTCTTTTTCTATCTCTTGTTGGATATCTGATTGATCTTTTATTTTAGAAGTTTCCCCTTCCTATTCAGCATGTTCCTTATCTAGAGGGGGTGAACTAATTTCTAGCTGCAGGCTACAAATTTTAATCTCCTTTCCCTTTTTGTTCTGCTGCAACCATCTAATCTTTTTCCCAATCATCTTCCATGCATCAATGTCAAAAGATACAACAAACCTTAACATGTTCATCTCCTGCATAATCTTGTTCTTCTACACATTAATGTAATTTTTGCTCTTTTCATAGTGGGTAATCAACATATCTATAGTGTTTACTAAGAAAGTAGTCTATCTGGTCATCTCTGGCTCATCATCGGGCTCACAATCAAACTCTTCTATCTTGTTCTTAAGGAGATTTTCTACGTTAGCAGTTTCCAAAAATTCTCCCAATTATAGCCCTACATTTGCCAATTTCTCTATTATATAATCTAACAGACTAAACATTTCTGCAACATTGTTGTACCACCTTCCCATGTTGGATACAAACATAGCATATTTCATGAACTCGATGTTGCACTTGACCTCAGTCCCATCATTCAATAATACTTCTTGATTCTACATCTCTTGGAAGTACTCTAACATTAAGTCAAGAGTAGGGCAGATGATCTCAAGGTCTTCTTCCTTTTGACTGATTAAAATTTCCATCTCTTGAGTAGTAACTCGAATCACCTTGATCTAACATGAAAATTCCAGTGATCCCCTCAATTTTGTCCCAAATATTCTTTGATATTTCCCTTTTCATTATATTCAAATAGTATGTATAATTGAGGATTTTCACCACCATGGGGGGTTGAGTTACTGTGGTGTTCTTCTGAGCCAACTCTTCATGTAGTTTGTTTATTAAAGCCTGCATCTCCACCTTTTATTTATCACTAGTTTCTAGTTGGCTTCTTAATTCGGTGTTGCTCTGATGCAGTTGGTCCAAAGTTTATTCTTGTACTTATTTTGCTACCTTGACCATATCACCTTCTTTTGCAAGGGCTGATCTTTCATTTACCTTGACAATAATAGTTTCCTGTAGGGCGGGTAAGTGCACTTCTACCACATCTGATCTAGGGGTTTTTATTTCCACCCTAGCTACAGAATCATCTCCCCTGCTTCCCATTTTTGCTACCATTTGCAGCTCATGCTCCTAGGCATCACTAAAATTTGTTTACTCTTCAGACCTTTCCAATACAACATTGGTGGAGGGCAGTGATAGCCTTGGTCTCTTAGCTTCTAGAGTAGATACAATTGCTTACTTTTTGACTTCAAAATCTCTGAAGATACCTCCAAATCCACCTGCTCTTTTCATGTTCATTTGTACTACTGATGGAACTACTATTTCCTTGTCTTTTATCTTCAAAGAGCTGGGAATAGCTTTGGGGGCTAACTTCATCATGCTAGTTATTGTTAATAGCTGACTAGAGATGGGAACTATAGCCTGTTGGGGAGAAGTTAGCTCTTGCCCTCGTGTTGTAACCACATCCTTTACTTTTGTTGCACTTGAGCTTTTAGGGACTTCCTGGGAAGTACTAGTTATCACCTCCAGTTTGAGGGGGACATTATTAGGGTCTTTGACCTACTGTTCTACAATATCTGCAAGATTCATGGTAACCTCCAGTTGGTCGATGCCCTGATTCTCTATCGATTCCAGCAAAGGGTCCTCTCTGATTTCTTGGGTGGCCTCCGGTAAGAGGGGGGCCACAGATTCTACTGAAATCCCTCTAAGAAAAACCAATTCTGATGGGTACTTGTAGGCTTTATGTATTTGTGAATTACCCCTTTCCTCTAAGGGGTACTTATCCCATACAACTTGTAAATATTTCCTTGTATTTATAGCATCTAATAACTCTTCCTCACAAGCATCATTCCTATGCTTGACTTAGGTGTATTCTTGATTTTTCATTTAATTTTTGTACTTGTCCATCTTGATCGTAAGGCCCTCAACTTATCTCCTCAAAATCCATGAGATCTAAATCATACATCCCCTTGAGTAAAGCTAGATATCCCAGAAATAGGTAACTTCCAAACCTACAAGGGACACTGAGCCATGGAACTCTGTCGTGTTTCTTTACTAGCCTTATTTTAGCCTCTTCGACCACCTGTCTGCGTAGTTCTAGGGCAGCGAGGGATAAGGGACAATACATTGGCAACCTTTTTGGGGGAATCTTAGCTCCATAGAGCCTAATGTATGTGAACTCTTCGAAGAAGGAATAGTCTCCTACATCCTTTTATTTTATGAAGGCTCTTACCTCGGGCTCCAGTCTCTCAAGGAGAAATCCAGTCAAAATCCAGAGAAATTCAACCATGAATATATCACAAAACCAATCTATGTGAGAACGGTCTTCGTGTATCTTCCAAAAACTAGTTTGGACATAAGGACTCTCAATGGCCCCAACTCTTTTTTGGATTTCCTCTCCTAATTGTCCCACCAGTAGGTGTATGAGGATGGAGTAATTAGAAAAAATAGGCATCTCCTGTCTTTGTTTCAGAATAGCCTCCTTTAATTCTGTCATTTGTGAGTGCATTTGATCACTCAAGGCTCGCTCCCAAGCATATAATGGGGTGTCTATTGCCCGATTACACTGTGTTACTAAATGTAACACTCTCCCACTCACTACACTAAGGTCTTGTGCACCTAATACAATGTTAACCATATCGCAGAAGTCTCGGACCCATGGTTTGAAAGTAGTTTTCCTTATTGAAAATTTATCACCTACTTTCTCATGTCCTTCAAAAAATGATTTAAAAATATCTTAGTCAACATTTGAGATTGTCTTTCAATTACCTGTTTCACCAATCGAGTATTTTCAGGTGCCAATTTGAAAACCTGCTCGATGTGCCTCGCTGCGATACTGAATACTGGTCTATCTTTATTATCTCGAAATGTCCTTGTATTCTCCTCGTATGCTATGGCTAACCAGGCCAACAAGTTGGGAGAGTAGTGTACCTTCGGACATATCAACTTTCCAAGGTTACTAGTCCACCTAGTGCTCATGGGGAAACCCCTATGCTGTAGTCTCCTTGCCTTATGGAATAAATTTGCTAACAACCAAGGGCATCTCTCGTCATTTTCCATTGTGCAAGTGAAACTTTTGATGCAGGTATTTTCCATTTCGTACTACTATGTAGGAGTGAGCTTTTTCCTTGGCCCACATTTTTGGGTGAAATCGTACATCGTAGTCCCAGGAACAAATGGTCCGAAGAGTTCAGCGTATGGTAGCTAGTCTATGATGAACTTCACTACCTCCTCTATGTCTTTGGGCATGAAATTAGTTCCCTAAGCCTCCATCTTGTTCTATGCAACTGCTTTAGTCTACTGAAATGAAGTTCTCAATTCTCTGCTCACTTTCTACTCTTTCGAACTATGATGCTCTTAAATACTTTAGTCTAACTATGATGCTCTTTCGAACTATGATGCTTTAGTCTAGGTTGTTCGATATGATGCTCTTAAATACTTTATGGTGGAGTGGGTTCACTGTCCTTGCATACATTGTCATTTATATTGCGTCACTTACCACAATTTCAAATTTACCAATGGAGAGTTGCCAAAGCATCACTTTCTAATGTAGGACAATTAGTGGTAGGAGGCATTTCTTGTCCTGCACGCCAGAAGGGACTTTGGTCCGTGTACTTGCAATCATTTATTGCTTCCTTATTGGTAACCGAAATTGACATATTTTCAACGTGGAATTATAAATGTGGCGATGGTGGCTTTTCGTGAGAAAGGGTTCTGCCTTCTTGGTCTTGGAAGAGATTCAGCTTCGAAAATAGTTACACCATTAACTTAGTAGTGATAATTTTGGGGATCCGTCATCATATTTGGTTATTGAAGTGTGTGCCCACTGGGTAAGTCAACTCATGTCGATTGTTGGATGGGATTCGCTTCGCATACCTATGTTCGATACTTCCTGACCTGTGAGGATGTTAGCTCTATAATATGGAAGGTATATATTAATGGTGGTTATGCACATTATAAAGGATATTCTAACCTCTAATTGATTTAGCCAATTCATGCTTCAATAATAATCTAAATTAGGGTTTTCACCCTTCGTTTGATACTTATTATTAAAACGTAATAAAAAATTACTAACCTTTGGTTAATACCTGCTCTTTTAATAACTAGATTACCTTACTAATGATTTATCGTTCGATCAACCATGCGATTTTGTGCATTCATTCAATTATCTAAACATGTGTCGGGTTTATCAAGAATGGGGAATCATTATCAATGTGATTAGACCCTTTTCTAAACCCTAATTAATTTTCCTTTGGTGAAGTAAACCATGTCTCTTAATCTCTAGGTAAATTGGTCATGCGTAACTATCAGATCTGGTCGGGCTTCACTGTTGTCGTTGGATCTAGTAGATCTGTGCTCTTGTTATTGGACCTCACTTTCCTTAGATAATCTCGTTTAAGTGCTACCATTGGATTTAAGTCGAAGATAGGCATGACTGTTCGATATTGGTCAAATAACACTTAGTCAATCAACCTTTAGTATATTGTTCACTTTATTTAATCCAATTATCATCGTTGGATCTGGTGGATAAGAGCACGACCACCCGATCAAGGCATAATCACATTCTTTTTAAAATATGATAGTTTCAACCAAGCTCTGTTGTTAGATCACCCTTGGTGTGAGCGCGGTCATCGAATTGATCAATGATGTGTGCCTTGATCCTTTATGGAGCTCCATTTAGATCGTGGTCATTAGATTTTGGGACACTAAGCATGGTTGTTCAATTATCTCACACTATTCCCTTTTTAACCAGTCTTGGCTCTTATAACGCACTATCGTTGGATCTCTTCCTAGGAAGAGCACGATCGTAGATCACCTTTAACTCTTTGACTTGTCAACCTTTAATGATTTCATGGAATCATAGCCTTTAGATCGAAGCAAGGTCGAGCACATCCATCGATTTTATAGCTTTGATTTGTCTTTTGAATGAAGCACCATCGTTGGATCTTCTTAGATCGCACACGATCATCGATCTCCGTTGATCATTATTTTAATGAACCCTCTTTTAATCTTTGAGCAACTCTTTTGAAGCGCAAATCATCCAAGCTCATGTGCAACCGTTAGATCTGCATGGATACAAGGATTTTTTGACTTTGGCTTGGATGGGACCCTTTAATTGGTTGGTTGCTTTATGATGTGCGCTGTCGTTAGATCACTTTTAGTGATGGCGCATCCATCGATGTACCTCAGATATGCACACAAAATGAGCTTATTAATAAGTTTCCCAAAGGCATAATCCATGGCTCTCTAAAATGTGGCTTCTGCATTAGATAGCCCGAAAGGCATTCTATGGTAGGTAAATGTGCCCCATTTTGTGGTGAATGTTGTTTTATACTGATCTTCATTCTTCACCCAAATCTGTTTATATCCAAAGAAGGCATCCAATAGTGATAATCTTTATGTCCCTACCACTATCTGTAAGATTTGATCAATCTATGGAAGGGGGTAGTGATCCTTAAGAGACGTTTGGTTAAGGTTTTTGAAATCCACACACAAGCAAATATCGCCATTCTTTTTTCTCATAGGTACCAAGCTGGCTACCCAAGTAGAATGTTTAATTGGATATATGATCTTAGCCTTTAACAAATTTAAAAGATTTTCTCTCATAATGACTTCGATCTTTGGATTTACAGGTCTTTGTTTCCTAAAAGGCTTTGCATCAGGCTCTAGCTCAATAATGTGTTGGATAATCCTTTTATCATATACCTTGAGGTCTTTGTATGACCAAGATACGATGTCTGGGTACTTTAGGCATAAAGCCTTGATATCCTCTTCTTCCTCTAGTGAACATCGAATTCCAACATTGAGCTTCTTTTCAGACCGACTTCAACTTCTTTATAAAATTTTCCATTGACTTCCATGGCTCTGGTCCTTTTTCTATCTTCATTATCAAACAAGTTTTCTAGGGTGACCAAACCTCTAGGTATGTGATTGTTCCTAAGTTGAATAACATCCTGTTGATCAATTTCCTCTAAATTTTATTCTTGGACAGTGGAGAGATAGGCTTCTCTTACCAGAAAATCAATGATCTATTCATCACTTTCAAAAATCTGCTTATCCGGCACTGCAGGCCTGAAAATCATTTTGATTCCCTTGTCTTTCTTGACTCCAATGTCTGCAAAAGAGTTGAAGTTAGATCCCCTTGTTAACGAGTTTGGAAAAGTATTCTTTTCTCTAGGAATAAAGTTTATATTTAGGGCATCAAAGGATTCCATCAAA
The DNA here is from genome assembly GCA_028583015.1 of Wollemia nobilis. NCBI lineage: Eukaryota > Viridiplantae > Streptophyta > Pinopsida > Araucariales > Araucariaceae > Wollemia > Wollemia nobilis. The sequence continues at coordinate 744,809 of JAQPPZ010014852.1, read as the reverse complement.
TCCCAAACCCTATTTTTGCATGCTTTTAGGTAATGGTGCGTACTTGTGCACCTTTAACTTACCTGATGGACGATTAACTCAGAATTGACATATATATTTAAGATCTTAATGCCCATATTTTTGGCTTGCATCAGTCCAAGGCATAGAGCCTCATACTTTGTAGCATTATTGGTGCATGACCATGTTAATCTGTAGGCAAAACTCCTTGTCCCTTTTGATTGAGACTGTAGCACTAGCACCAACACCATTTCTACATCTAGCGCCATCAAAGTGCATGGTCCATACCTCTATCTCTCTTAGAGACTGATTAGATATAGCATGAATTTTCTTCTCTAATTCTGCAGAAATACTATATGTGCCCATGCCTGTCCCAAACTGTTTGTAATCCTCCTTAAAAGGTAATTCATCTTCTAATTCCAGTTCTTCAAATTTATCCACCATTTCAAACTCTTCAAGAGGAGTGAGGTTGCACATGTCTTCTTCAAATTTTTTTATGTGGTAAGACACAGGCTTTTCAGGTGTTATCCTTATCCTCTTACCTTTGAAGGGAATGACCATGATGGAATAATCCATATACATGCATCCACATAATTTTGCAGTGAACTCCCTTGAGAGGCATAAGCCAAAGTAGAGCTCTAAATCAACCACTACTATTTATTGTACTATTGTCACCTTAGGGGTTCTATGCAACCTCATTAAAACATCCTTTATTACTCCCACTATTTTTATAGGTGTTCCATCCAATTGCAGCATTCCAGGGCAAGATCTGGTATATTTCATACCATCTCTTCGTAGACTGCTTTAGGCATAACTGTGGTTGATGCTCCTGAGTCTTATCATACAATTTCGGACCATCCAACCTTCCATCCTCAAAGAGATAAAAAGCAGGGGGTTTATTCTTTAAAATAGTAGGGGAAATTTCCTCCTTTTCTGAGGGCATACTAAGGATTGTGGTAGCCTGCTTATCTTGTGGATACTTGTTGAAAGAAGCCTTAAGCAAGTCTATCTAACCAGGAATGAAAAGAGTATTATATAAACTAGCTTTTGATGGTATCTTCTTCATTTCTTCTACAATATTATATTCAGACTTAGCCAAAGTTAGTCTCTCAAGCCTTCTTTCTGGCTCACCATATTTTCTCTTATATTGCTGAGTGGCTTCTACTCTTTGTTTTTTGGTAATAAAAGGGAATCTAAGTCTCTCTTGAGCCTCATCTTTAGACCTCATTCAGTCTCCCTAAGTTTTCTTTTCAAATATCTTGTGGAGACTATCTGTCTTCTCTTTCCATTTAGCTTGGGGAATAGGAAAAGTTTCACTACTTTGGGGAGGTGGGTCATTTTTTTTGAGAAGGAACCTATAATTATCCCATATTTTGTGGCTCTACTTGCAGGGATTTCTTTCTTGATCTTGTCATAACAGCAATTGGGCCATCCTCATCCAGCTCTTTCCCAACCATGATTTGGTCAGGTTGCCATAGCATGTTTACTCTTCCTTTCTAATTTCTTTCTGCTTGATCCATAGCTTATTGGACATGGTGTTGGTACATAACACAAGATTATGAATCATGTGGATCATTACATACCAAACACCAGATATTAACCAAACTTGTCTATGAAGAACTATCAAGCTCTTCATATACTACGTTTACTCTGATCCTAGTACTGTTACTAGGACCAGGGCTTTGATATTTATTCACATATGGAAACCTCCTTTGCTGAGACCTCTTCATATCTCTCTTTTCCATTGAATTCATTCTGTTGCTAAGAGTTTTCAAAGTGTTATGTATATCAAGAATGACAAAAAACTCTTGAGGAGTTTGAGAAGAAATGGAAGGGAAAGGAACTACAGTAGATGGTGCTTTTGGCTGAGGAATGGGATTAATTTGTGGAGATGGGGATGATAAAGAAAGGAGGTCCATATAAGATGAAGTAGGAGCTTGGCTTTGGCTATTAGCAGTTTCTAAACTATAAGGTAGCACAACTTTGGGAGGTAATATCCCCACATTAATTAGGATATTTTTGGCATGAACTATTACATTATAAACTTGTGGAAAGGTTTCCACCCCAAATTTTTGGGTTTGCAAGCCTAGTTGCAAACCCAAGGCATGCAGTTGGTCTAGTTGCAGGGGGAATTCTCTTCCATGTTCTGCTAAACCTCAAATTGAAATTTGAGATAGTGTCTTATTGATGTTTCTACATGGACGTGAACTGATTAAGCAAGGAGAAAGGGTCAGTAGATTTATTAAATTCTTCCACAAAAGGCTCACCCAATGCCGCCCATGAAGTGATGGTGTTATCTTAGAGAGTCCTAAACCAATGTAAAATCTTTTCTCTGAAGGACAGGGCTAGGATCCTCACAATAATATCCTCATCCTTTATGTTGTGGATTGCTGCCAGATTTAAAATGTCTTAACAGTTCTCATATGTCGTTTTTCTAGATCCATATTAAGTGGAGATAGCCTTGGACATAACTTGAGGAATGGCATTCATATGGGCTAATCTAAGGGGACCAATTGTGTTTCAGCTGGGGTATTTTTGTAAAGGCTGATTTGGGGGTACATTTCCCTGATTTTGAGCTGCATTGCCTACCATATTTCAAGGTGTAGGTCCTGCTAGAGAGGCTGTTGTATTAACTGTAGGATTTTCCTCAAGAGGCTCTTCTTCTGAATGGAAATCTTGATTCAAATTTTTGATAACAACAGACCCTCTAAAAGGTAGCTCACAACAAAAATATGAGTCAGGTTATTCCTTTTGAAAGACCTAGTATACATGAAAGGACACAGGTCTACATGGAAATTATTTTCTGGGTTCACATACCAAGGATTCGCTAGGTGAATTTGCTATTCTCCACTTAGCAAGGTCAAGAAAATTCACCAAATATTGATTCCTCCGAGTAGAGATAAAATAATAACTCAGATGATGGGTTTTTGTGTTCCTTGTGAACTGTCCCATCGGGTGTGCCAAAAACTTTTGGGCACAAAATTGACATCAAGTTTTACTTGACACTACGATTGTCTATATTCCAATTTTATATCCAAACATTCACTCGATAGTCACAACTCGAAACTCAACATTGGACAAAGCAAAGGTAACTTCCATCAAACCTCCAAAGTGGGTTAGTTCCTTATCAACTTAGAATGGTGTTGACGCTATTAAAGCTCAATTAGGGTTTTGAGAAAAGAGTTATAAAAGGTTTAGGGTTAGAGGTATTATGAAAAAACAGTGGCCGGATAGGCTAAAAACATAGACAACTACAACAAAAAGCTCTCACAAGCTATTTCCAGTGTCCCATGACTCAAGATTAGTAGCACCCAAACCCATGAAATCTTCACACATTTAAAGCATAAATAGAGATATATTGCAAAAAGCAATTCCAACATCTAATATTGATAATCTAAATTAGCATAATAGACCGATAGCTAGATTTAACAAAAATAAACTTTTTAACAACATAGATCTAACCATGAATAGATTTCAACTACGCTTAGAACTAGTAATCCAATAAGCTGGAATGAACTAACCATTCAAGTATTAACAAAAACACAACTCAAAGCTTTGAACCTCTTGCACAAGATGATGAAGATGACATATTTGAGTAAAAAATTAGAGTAATACTCCTTCCATTAGCTCACAGGAATATTTATAGTAGGGCAAGCAAACACACTAGAGTTGACCCTTGAAAATGAGGGTTCGACCTCTATTTATAGTTTTTAAATGAAAGAATATTAAGGAGACATTATAGAGATTACATATTTATAGCTCAGTAGAGAGTTTTACTAGCATTATCTTACTGGTTGAGAACCTCTAGGAAATTTGCTATGAGTAATCCACCATGGCAGCTTGGCTCTCTACAACTTTGTTTTTGATGTCAATTGGTATTTCGGTTGTTAGAGACCGCATACGATCCATGGATCATTCTTGAACGCTTCGATCCACCATCGATCTGCAACTGCTTCTAGTTGCTAATCTTGAAATCCTTCGATGCTTTGTCTTCCTGCCCTCCAACTGATTGCACTCTAATCCAGTGAAAAATTGCTTTTAAATACTCAAATAATGTTAGCCAACTCTCAACCGTTGATCTTCATCATGAACGGCTGCGATTAAAACTCTGCAAATTGGTGGAAAAAGACCAAAACACCATTCCACACTTTTAATTGCTGACATCATCTTTTGTGGCTTTAATTCTATAAAATCAAATTCCAACATAAAACACGTTGAATAGCAAGCGGGATGCATTCTGCTGTCAATCCGCTTGCTAACTTTCCTTTTCTTTCCTTCAGCTTCAAGCAAAATGTAATTCGCACCAAAGAGTGTGTTGACATCATCATCACCTTTGTCAAAATGCGGAATCACCAATCCACACTGAAGTTAGTGCAAATAATACTTTGTTGCCAATCCGCACCTTTTGCAATGTAAAATTGACTTTGTCACCATTCTGCACCAAAGTTGGTGCAAAATACTATTTGTCACCATTTCGCATCCCATGTAGTGTAAAACTAACTTTGTCACCATTTTGCTCTGAAGTTGGTGCAAAATACTCTTTGTCACCATTTTGCACCCCATGTAGTGTAAAATCGACTTTGTCACCATTTCACTTTGAAGTTGGTGCAGAAAACTCTTTGTTATCATTCTGCATTTCTTATTGCATTGATGTCATCATCATCCAAAATTTATGCAGAATCGGGACATTTGGAATCTGCTTCCAAATACACTATGAATTGAGTGAAATTGCTCAAGGTGAAAATGCACTAAGTTTTGAGCGAATTAGGAAACTCTTGTTGCGGATCCGCTCCAAAATACATGAAGAAATGTGCAGAAGGGAAACTTCATACCTTAGAATAAAATTTTCAATGCTTTCTAAGGATGTGGCCATTTTGGGCCTACAATAGGACCTAAAGAACTTCCAACTATAGCAACTACGAAATTCCAAATTCCATGGAGGAAGATCCCCAAGACATAGTCAAGGAGGTACCTCAATCTACCTTGCCTGCTTCATCAATGACATCATTTGCACCGCAGGTGGTAGTTCACTTAGCCAACTCATGGTTAGGTGAGTATCTTGTGCAGAATGTGACTTTCGCACCTATTATCGAGTCTGCACAAAACATGGGATGGCCAAGAGTTTCAAACCTACTAGTGGGGATGGTGGTTCCATTAGGGAATCCTCCTAACCAAACCAACTTCATCTATGCTGGTTTGGATTGTATCCACTATGATCAACACATTGAAGAAGATGAGGATGAGCCATTCACCACGAATGTTCATTACTTATCCAATCTTGGATTTGATCTAAGATACTTTGAACTCAACCATTGGCATGGCTATGGTTTGGGTTTATATGAGCAAGGGTGATGGAACCCACTGGGACAACAATATCAGTTACCTATTGATAGGTCTGGCCTAAGATATCATATCCAAAGCCACGATGATTCATTGGTAGTAGCTCTAGATAGACTAAGCCTAGGGTTCGGGGAAGATATCAAATAGAATCCCCATCAAACCCTAAACATAAACTACTTGGGTGATGGATGGATGACCATGGTCAATATCGAACCACCCGATGAGTATCATACAGACTTCTTGCTAGAAGCAGGTCCAATTTGAACCATCTTATAGGAGGACAAGCTAGGTTATGGTTATGAGGGAGAAGAGAATGAGTACATCCCAAGTGAGCCTGAAGGTGAAATCGAACTGGCCTACCATGGGCCTCACCTGGTCAAATAACACAGAAGGCAGATACATATTAGATGAGAGTGGCTATGAGTTAATAGGACTCAACTGAGATGGCCTACCTTGGGCCTAGACATGCACACCATATCATAGGACCAATGGAAGTAAATAATATATTCTTCATAAATGACAGTGATTATGAAGATGAGACTGAAATAACCTATCTTGGGCATCAACATTCATGTCAACGCCCAATTCCAGTGGGCAGGAATGAGGGTTTCTTCATAGATGACAATGATTTTTAAGATGAGACTGAAATGGACTATCTTGGGCCTCAATATTTACATCATCTTGTAGAGCCAATTTACATGGAAGAGTTATATTGCACAATGTTTCCTAGCACTCATGTCCTGATTAGACCAACAAATATAGATGATATTTATCGTAGGGTCTTTCTCGATCTGCCTAAATTTAGAGAGTTGCTTTAGCGAAACGATCCTATTGCCTTGTTTGTTCATAGACCGGATCCTGAGATCCCCATATCCCTAGAGCCTCATCTTGGGTATGGAAGGCAAATCATTAATGCAAAGATTCACCCACATGGTCCTAAAGATTTCATCCATCAACATGATCTCCATTGATTTGACCACTCCACTTCACAACCTAGTCGATCTTGCTGAGCCATTGTGTCTTAACTTAGATGCTATTGACTCGGATCGTGTTGATTTACCTCTAGAGCCTGAAGATTTCTTATTGAATGAAGAGATGCTGCAACCATTCCATTTTGCACCAGGCTGCACACATGATGTCTATCACGCTGGTCTTAACATTTATTTAGTGGGATCTCTAAACCCAACAGATGACATCCACCTAATCCCCACTCCTCACCAGCTTGAGGAGGGGTCACAAATGACAATAGAGGAGACTTTCGAGGTGGACATCAGTGATGATCCTTCTAATCCAAAGAAAGTCAAGTTCAAAGAAAGCTTATCTCTAGAAGAACATGTCATCATTATTCCTCTATAGAAAGAGAGACCTAGTCTCTTTGCTTGGACCTACAAAGATATGCCAGGACTAGATCCTAAATTGGTTGTCTGACCTTTTGCTAGATCCTACAAAGAGATCTATCAAGAAAAATCTTAGGAAGATGCATCCAAACATCACTTTGACGGTGAAGAACAAGCTACAAAATCTATTGGATGTGGTCTTTATTGTTCCCATCGACAATGAAGATAGAATGGGTATCAAACATGGTGCTCGTAGGAAAACCTGATGGAAGAATCCGTATTTGCACGAATTTCAAGGATCTCAATAAGGCAACACTAAAGGATTCATTCCTGTTGCCCAACATAGATGCTCTTGTAGATGCAACTAAAGGTCATGAGATGCTCTCCCTCATGGACGGTTTTTTTGGTTACAATAAGATTTGAATTAAACCTAAAGACCAGCACAAAATCATGTTTACCACTCCATGGGAGACATTTTGCTACAAAGTAATGCCATTTGGTCTTAAAAATATTGGTGCCACATATAAGTAGGCTATGACATACATTTTCCATAACTACATGCATAAGATCTTAGAAGACTATATCGATGACTTACTAGCCAAGTCATTGCTATGTGAAGAGCATGCCGAGATCGCCTAATTGAGCATAATGTCAGGTTGAATCCTAAAAAATGTCTTTGGCATCGAAGTAGACCCAACAAAGGTAAAGGCTATCTTGGAAATAGTCTCGCCCACTGACATCAAATAACTGAGAAGATTATAGGGCAAAGTAGCACCCATAAAGTGATTCATCGCGCAACTATTGGACAAATGTTAACCCATGAATCAACTGCTACAAAAAGGGGTCCCCTTCCATTGGGACGAAGAATGTTAGTAAGTATTTGCTGAAATCAAGAAGTGCCTGGCAACGTTGCTAGTACTAACTCCACCAAGGCCAGACGTGTCATTCTTGCTATATATTTCCATTACCAATTTTGCTTTGGGCACCATGTTGGTTCAAAAGAATGTGCAAGACCAAAGAACAAGTGATATATTACATTAGCCACACCTTGGTGAGCTATAAGATAGGATATGCATACGTAGAAAAGTTGTGCTTAGCGATGGTATTTACGACCAAGAAATTACACCACTATATGTTAAGCTATACAACGTATGTGATATCAAAACAAAATCCTTTGCAGTATATGATGAGTAAGACATCATAATGCACGTACTGCAAAGTGGATCATGCTATTGATAGAATTTGATTTGGAATTAATAAGCCAAAAGTCCATCAAGAAACAAGTAATAGTTGATCAACTAGTAGAGGCACCTCTTCGGAATAGGCCTCTCACCATAGAATTGCTTGATGATGCAGTATTTGCATTATTAGAAGCACCTGAACCCAAAGAACCTAAAAATAAAGCTGACATGACCTTGTTCTTCGATGGTTAAAATTGTGAGCAAGGGGGAGGTGCAAGGATTGTGTTTTCACACCACAAGGTGCTCCAATACCCTTGTTATTTAAGCTAAACTTCCCTTGCATGAACAACAATACCGAATATGAGACCTTAATCTTAGGTCTCCAAACATCCATTGCTAGGAAGATCAAAAGGCTAAATATCTTCGATGATTTTCTTCTCATAGTCAACCAAGTTAAGGGACTGTTTCAATGTTGGGATCCAATCCTGAAAGCTTACAAAGAGCTTGTTGATACCTATCTAGTCCAACTAGAATGGTACGACATCGATGCAATCCCTCGCACATCAAATAGATTTCAAGACACTATGGCATCTTTAGGATCCCTGATCCCTTAGAATCCATCTGCTGATTTCACTACCATTCATGTGAAAATTCTCTCACAATCAGTGGTGCAGCGTGAGGAAAAGAATTAGTCAACATGATTCAGATAGAACCAGATCGTGAGTGGTTCTATAAAGCCAAAGACTTCTTAAAGAAGGTGTTGTGGGGGTCTTTGATCTCGTAGGGTCCTACGGGGAATGTTACCATCATTCACCACAAGGTTGTTTCTCAATCTGCATTTGTGCACATCGTATCATAGGAGAAAAAAATCATTTTATCTGTTGAGGTTGTAGCTTATCAGGATTGGCTCTCCCAATTACAATATTTATTGAAACTTAGAATCATCCCATATGAGCTATTGCGTGTTGAAAAATGAGCATTTAAACAAAAAACAACAAGATATGTCTTTCTAGGAGGCATATTGTATCGTCAAAGTTACGATGGAGTCCTCCTTCATTGCTTAGAGCCCCAAGAGTCAACTTGTGCAATTTTGTAACTCATGACGGTACATGTGGTGGCCACTTCAGTGGCATGGTTATTGGACCACCATGGAGAAGGATTGCTATGATTATGCTAGGAAATGCGTTAAATATCAACATCATGCAAATTTGATGCACCTGCCATCTTAGGCCTTATAGCCCATTCAGGTGGCTTGGCCATTTTCTTAATGGGGTTTCGATTTAATTAGAAAGATCTCTTCCCATATTCGGTCCGACACGTTTATCCTAACGACCACTGAGTACTTCACCAAGTGGGTGGAAGTAGTCCCCTTAACATCGATAATAGGAGCTCGTATTGCGGAGTTCATACTTCACAATATCATTTGTCACTTTGGGGTGCCATCCAAAATAATCTCGGATAATGGTCCATCATTCAAGAACAAAAATGTGTTGGCTTTAACGTCTAAATACCACATTCAACAAAGTTTTGCAACACCATATTATTCATAGGCAAATGGGCAAGCAAAAGTATCAAATAAGACAATAGTAACCATCCTAAAAAATACGATGAAAGAAAATCATAAGGATTGGCATCTGTAGTTACCTCTTGCATTATGGGTTTACAAGACTAGCGTACGGACGCCCATTGGGACAACACCATTTTTGCTTGTATATGGCACTAAGGCCATCATGCCCTTAGAGTTGGAGATTCCAATATTACGCATCACATTGAAAGAGTTCATCAATGACGATACTACGCAGCAAGCTCACCTGGACCAGTTGACCCTTCTAAATGAACGTTGAATCAATGCTCTTGAGCATCTTCGTATTTACCAAGATCATATAACACGAGCTTATAACAATAAAGTCCACCTGAGAGAATTTAAGGTTGGAGATCTCGTGCTCAAAGAAAACCAACAAAACTCATACATGTCGTCGCATCTATGAGATAAATTTACGACCAATTGGATAGGTCCTTAAATTATTTTTGAGAATATTGGACTTGGGGCATATTGCCTAACATCATTAAAAGTTTTTGAGGTGCTAGATCCTCTCAAAATTATTCATCTAAGGGCGTTTTACACATAAGCACAACAAAACACAAAAACATTCAAATAAATGTCAAAAATATAAAAAACATTTAAAAATTTCAAGATTTCAAAAACAATAGAAAATATCAAAATCAAAAGGCTCTAAAGGCATCTTAAAGCGCTTTGGTCAAAACACAAAAGGCTCCAAAGGCATTTCAAAGCCCTTTGGTCAAAACAGAAAAGGCTTCAAAGGCATCTCAAAACCCTTTGGTCACATCACAAAAGGCTACAAAGGCATCTTAAAGCCCTTTGGTCAAATCACAAAAGGCTCCAAAGGCATCTCAAAGTCCTTTGGTCACATCACAAAAATCCCCAAAGGCATATTAAAGCCCTTTTGTCAAGTCACAAAAGGCTCCAAAGGCACCTTCCTTTGGTAAAAAACAAAACACATAAGCACAAAAACAGTTTAAAATCAAAAAGTTCAAAAACATTCAAAATAATCAAAACCCAAAAACAATTGAAAACATTAAAAATAACAAAAACATTTGCATTTGGCATTTGCATCCATTAGTTGTAGTGCATTAGGCACTTGCATCCATTGTACTTGCATTAATATAGATTGTGTTGGCAATATTACAAATGACACCACGTTTGTATCTCAATCATGCATCTTCAAATCCATCATCATCCATGACCCGTGCAAGTAATTGTGTTTCTTAACACAACCCATCCTATTGCTATAAGGGATATACTAGGGTTTTTCGGCCACTCAGCCATGCCTAGTGGTTTTATAAAATTTTGTAGAAAGCTATCTTCACTAGCAAAATATGAGGTCTAATCATGATAGTACCTAGCATATATCAGAATCCTATCTCTAATCAAAACACTACAATCCTAGTTGGAACAAGGGAAATATGAACACTACAAAGTGGTACTAGGTATCCTAAGCAAAAGCTTTTTACTTTCTCACCTTGTGATGCGTTCGGTCTAGGATTTTGATCATTGGCAAAAGGACAAGTTCCCCCCTACCCAGAGAAAACCCTTGTTTTCATCAAAACAAGCAAAAATCTTGAAACAAAGCAAAAATTTAAAAAGCAAAATAAACAATGATTATCATCACTACAAAAATCCCTTGCTCAAAGAAAAACAAAAATTCAAAATAAATAGTGATTTTCATCACTAAAGCATGAGCAAGTATCCCAAATAAATGTGAAGAAAAGAAGGGGGTGAGGAGCTTGAATACCTAGAATGGTCAATCTCCACAAACCATTGAGTGATCCATAATACAACAATGGGTTGCATGAATCCCGCTTGGCATTAGGGTAAGCTCTAAGAAAATTGCAAAAAGGGCTAGCTTTAGGTGTCTTGTATTGCCTAGTTGTCTAATCCAACTGAGTCTAACTTAGGATCAGGATGAACATTTAAGGATCCCCAATACATCAATGGGTTGAATGAATCCCGCTTGACATTGGGGTATGCTTATGTTTTATCTAATATATTCATTTGCACACACAGGATAACGGGTATCTGGGTCTTCATAACAAAAATCTTATCTTTCAGGAGTCCTTTATGGTCAGTATACAACTTTTGATGAAGTAACTAAGGTGTTTGAATCTCATGAAAAACCTCAGAAGTCCCCACATAGCAACAAAAAAATGTCATCAGTCAAATCATCAACTTTCTTTAGGAGGTTTTGTTTATTAAACAATGTGTATGAATAAGATAGATACCAGATAAATATCAGTAATGTATTTAGATGAACACTGACTATTTTGTACAATTCTTTTAATTTACAAAAGCTTATAAAGAAAGCACATACATATCACATCATCTCATCTCACATTTGAATGCTTAAATAATTAATTCTTATGCTAAGAGTTATAATTTACATTCATCATTGCTATACATTTTGTGGTCACCCATTAGATTGTTAAACTCATATCACACACATTCCTTATGTTGCATACTGGTTCACTTATATTAGATCATCATCATGAAAATAATGCATTACACATATTGCATTTAACATATCATAACAACATAAGTTAGATGCATAAAACTAAAGTAAACATGCATTTACAATAAGCACCACATCTATATATATGCATACATCACAAGTATTCCATCTACACATCTAGACCGTAGCATCGAAGTATACATCTATCATCTAGCTAACACATGTCAAACACATCATATAGCATTGCATCCATTGCCTCTGATAAACATAAACATAAAAGCAAAAACATATAGATACACATAATGAGTCTCAAAATGTTGATATCATATATATATGTGTCCAATAAGTACATAAGGGTACAAAATACCCGTAGGCTACAACTATATAGGTCATCTAACCTTACATTCAAAAATAGAGCTAGAACCATCAAAGTCATCAAACTGGGCCTATGCCCCTGATGTCACCTCCACCCTCTGCCCCATCTCTAGGAGTACGATGTGAGCTAGTCTCTACAGTCTACTCTGTTTGGGTCCTGGTCCTTTGGCTAGGCCGAACCGATGACTGCCCTGACATGCTCCGCCCGCTGTGTTGTGACCTCCCTGTTGTAGGTCTCTCCTGAGGAGTGGCACCTAGCATACGAATCTGCATCTGTATAGATGCAATATACCATGCATCTCTTGTGATCTGAGCATCACAGTCCTCTAAGAGACCTTGTAGGTGCCTAACCTCAACATCTAAATCCAAACCGATCGGCCCTTGTATAGCTGTAGCAATGGGTGCAACCTGGCCTCATGTAGCATCCGTCGCGACAGTAAGCTGCTCTATCATGGGCTGCACCATGTCAATTTGTGTTTGGAGGGTGGTCCTCTCCCCCTCAAAGCTTCTGACCTATGTCTGAAGCCCAATAACAGTAGAGTCCCACTGCAAAATCTAAATATGAGTTGCCTAAAGCTCAGCCTCTACACTGTGTAATTGGGCTCAGAGAGGAGACTCTCGCTCCTCTAAAGCTAACTCCTCCTCAAGAGCTACCTGCTCCTCTACAACCTATTGCTCTACTACCTACTTTGCTTTGGCTTGCCCCCAATCCTCAGTCTGGGCCCGCACTCGGTGCCCATCAAGATCCTCTATAGCTACCTCATCTCGATCCTGACCTAAGCTGCCACCACCCTACCAAAGTCATGTAACCCACCACTGGATATATGCCTCTATAACCTCGACATCTACTATGCTGGCATCCACTACTGGAGGGTCATCATCCTCTATGACTATTGCAACACGAGGCGAAGGAAGATCCCTCTGTACAGTGATCCACCTGTATAAAACTGGCTACAAGGGAACATCTTGCTGTATTTCGAATTGGTGGAGCACTCGAGAATAATGGAAGAACTCTATGATGCCTCCCTTGTGATTGATAACCCATCGATCATGCCTAGTCCGAGCTATGACTGTTTATCTCTGCCCAATCAAGGCACTCATGATAGGGCCTCCATATAATATCCTTGGCCTGCAGGCCAGTCAGAGTCTCAACTTAGTGAGAGAGATCCCTTGTATGGCACAAACTCTTGTGCTCCTCACGCTCTTGAGACCACCTGCATTTGTAACACTGAGCCACAACTACAATGGTAGTAATCTTCACAGGCAATCCTCCTAGTTGGTCCACCCTGATGTGCTCCCAACCCCAGATCTGAAGGAGTAGGCTGCAAGTGACATTGGCTCGTCCATGCTGCTGAATCTTGTATAGCTCATCATAGCATTGGGCTAGCAATGCGCTCCCTTAAGCCATGATAATAGGTTCCTCACTGTCCAACAGGTCCTAAACCATAACCAAGAGGTTCCATGGAAACCTCAATCTTGAGCAATCCGGTAAAAGCATGTTACATATAACATGCATCAAAACTGCTTGCTGTTGAGAGAAGACATTCTCCCGGTGCCACCAAGCCACAAAGAACCCACCATGTCGATAATTAAAAAATGTTGTAACTGCATGATCTCCAAAGACTCACAAATACAACATCATCGATGGGAGAGGACACAATAGCAACTCCAAAAGGGATCCTAAAGATCTTGTAAATATCCTCTAGAGTGATAGTCATCTCACTAGTAGAGAGATGAAAGGTGTTCATCCTGGAATCCCACCTATGTGCCAAGGCGATCAGATAGGCCTGGTTCGACATGATTGTCAGCAACCTTGCCACGTACATGAGTCCTCGGGCATCAAACCAACCCTAGTATGCATCATCCATCAAGGGCAATAGCTGAACAAGCAAGGTAGGGTCCCGAGCCCAATAAAAGATCAAAATGCCTAAATAGTGTAAGATAAATGCCTAAATTAAATGCACTTAACAAATGAAAAAGACCAATAAAATGCAAAATGGTGCAAAATTAATCGAAGATAGTCTAAGGCTACGAAAACAATGACTAAATGCACCTAAGCACACAAAAAAATAAAAATTCACACTTCAAAATTCCAAAAAAATCAATTAATTTCATAAAAAAATAAAAAATATATATTTTTTTATTAAATTCCCTAAATTGCCGCAGTCGCTCGCACCGACAACAGCTAGCTGCCAACGGTCAATTTTTTGACCATTGGCATTCAAAATAACCACGGATGGTGACAACGACCCGTCTTTGCCAATTAGGGGCTGCTCTAAGCCTCAATGACCACGAGGCGACACACCAATGGCGTCTGCCCTCGTCAAAAAACAAAAAAAAATTGAAAAATTCCAAATCTAAGCTAGACCCACCTGATAAAACCCTAAACTAAGCCTATGTACGTTCGTTTCTAACGGGTTTAGTTTATTTCTTTTACCAATTAATTAATGGGGTTCATTTTTTCGATTAATTAAACAAATAAAAGCTAAGGTTTGAGAGATACTCATGATTCATCGGCTCCTCCACTTATCGAGGCCTCACCCTACTCCACCATGGTATCGATAATTCGATAGTGTCTCGGATCACAAGCACTCTCTCTCACCTCAGAGCTCAAAAGGTGCAAATTGATAGCTGGCAAATAATGAAAGTCAAAACCCTAATTTTCTTTTATATCTTCTAGTTTTCCCTCGGTCGCTGCTAGCATTAGCGACCCACATTTTCTAGCTACTGCTTGAAATAACGACCACATTTGGTCATTGTCAATGACAACGGCTAGCAAACAACAATAAATGCACTAAATCTCTCACCATGAAGAGCCTCAAAATGGATAAATAAGCATATCTAGTAGTCCATAATCAATAAAAATTGCAAAATAACAAAAAAATCGCATAAATCAAAACTCAAAAACAATATAAAATCGCAAAATAGCAAAGAATTAAATAACAACAAAATCTCAATTGAGCCTTGTATTCAGTTATTTACTCTATACACTTGGTGGTTGCAACGACTAGCGTTCCATTTAATCCTGCAAGATGAGTAAATTACCATAAGGCCACTTGGGGTAAACAAATTTAGTTTAGTACATCATTCCACATGCATGCACAATGGCGCTAAGAGGACATCATACGCCTCGGTGGAGAGCCAACAATTCTCTCTTTAACATCGTAATTCCTAGCATTAAAGCTTCAATCTCGAAGAAGGCCATGGCGGTCGGACCGCACCACAGGAACGAGGATTTCATCTATAATATTTTTCATCAAATCATCGACATAATTGTTCAACATAAGCTTGACATAGAGTTATTATCATCTTGATTCCCTAAGAAGGCCATGGTGGCCAGACCACTCCATGGGATAGAGATAAAATTATTATAAATGGTTGAAAATCACACTTGATAGGGGATTTACCATATAGCATACAACCCTCTTCAAGGATCCAAATCAATCATCTTGATCAAGCGACTCGTCGCTTTGTTCATTGTTCTTCTTCATCGACTCGTCGCTTGAGGGGTAGTCATAAAATCAAAATCATTAAAAATATCACTCGATCATGTCAAGTTGCATTTGTCTTACGAATCATTGCCAACAACTATCAAAAGATTACCTTTTGCTAGGGCAAAAAGCAAATATGATAGTTAAGTTTGTAGCTCTCCTCATTTCAGATCTATAGTAGCATTGAAGCCTATAGTAGCACTGAAGCTACCCGATCGCCTGATGAACGTGTGCAAGCTTTTACAAATTCAATCCTTCCATCCTGTTGGAAGCAATGATTCTAAGATGCCCCCTTCTGCATGACTAGGGCATCCGATGTTGATCAGGTCAATGATCATCACACACCCTACAATATGGCCCTAGGTGGTCTATTTTTGCTCAACGTTATGTTTTCCCACAACACATCACAAAAAGGGGTATCTGTAGACACCTAAAACACGTCATGTTTAGGAGACTACTCATATGGGCACATCAAAAGACCATATGATTGATCTTAGACCTTTCCAAGAGTTAGTAATGGTCTTAACCACTAAAAAGGGGTAGTTCTGCCCCATCCAGGCTTAGCCGCTATCAAGCATAGCAATTTCCAACACTGGTTACTGAAGCTGACAATGACCACACCTGGCTGCTGCTCTCGACAATGACTAGCACCAAAACATAGTCTGGTCGTGAGGGAGGTCCCAAATCATAGATAGTGATGGCAGTTGCATTGTTTACGAGTAGATTTTCTGTGTGGATCTCCTAGAGTTCCTCCTGACTGTTCCTTCAATGCAGATTTGTAATTGATCCTTCTCCCTCTAATGGTCAATATAGGCCCAAAATGGCCACATACTTAGAAAAATTTTGAATTTTTTTACCTAAGGCATGAATTTTCTATTCCGCACACGTTTCAGTGTATATTGGAGCTAATCCGCAACAAAGGTTCTCAATTCGCCCAACACTTAGTGTATTTTTGTACTAGGAGCAATTTCGTATAGTTTCTAATATTTTTGGCTCCGAACTGGTGACACATCCAGAATCCACAAAAATTTTTGGGGAAAGATGACATTAGCATAAAAAAGGTATGGATTGGTGATCGCTTTGTATTTTTAACATCTTCTGAGCGACTAAGTGTTGGAGAGCCCGATTCCGGGGAGCACATAGAACATTTTTGCCCATAATGGTGACAGGAGGCGAAAAGCAAAACAAAGGCATGCAGATTCATGACAAAGGTCATTTTGACTAATTTTTTTTCGGATTGGTGACAAGCAGTGTTTTATACTAATGTCAGTGTGGAATGAAAGAAGAGTTACCTTTACATTGTGGTGGGTCCGGAATGGTGTTCTGAGTTAATACACTTGCTTGGGTTTGGAATAGAATCCGCAAAAGTTTTGAAGAAAATATGACATCATCAACTTTTTTGTACGGATTTGTGAATGCTTCATCGCCAAAAAAGGAAAAAAAGGATAAGGAGTGGATTTCATCCCTCTTCACTTTCGGTGAGTTTTTGTGTCGGATTGGCGTTCCATAGGTTCTAAGGCATAAAAGATGATGTCATTAATTTTAAAAGCAGAATGGTGTTTTGGTTCTTCCTCGCCATTGTTCCAAGTATATTCCTTATCAAATCGTAGCCGTGCGATGGGGGAAGATCTATGGTAGAGATTTTGTCAATAATTCTAAAGTATATTAAGGTGATTTCTTGTAGGATTCAAAACACAGTTAGTTGGAGGAGGAAGTCGAAGCATCGAGGATTTCAATAAAATAAGAACCAAAGAAGGTTGCAGATCGATGATGACGACGGGCTTCCAAGAAAGATTAACGATGCAGATGCAGTCTCTAGCAACCAAAACTTCAGTTGACGTCGAACAACCAACAAGTTCTAGAGGCTTTGAGTTGCCATGACGGTCCACTTGTAGCAGATTTCGTTAAGGATGAACCAGTAAGGAAATGCCAGCTAGAACTCTTTATTGAGCTGTAAATGACAAATCTTTGTAATGTTTCTTCATATTTTTAATTCTACAAACTATAAATAGAGGTCGAACCCTCATTTTTAATTCTACAAACTATAAATAGAGGTCGAACCCTCATTAATTCTGTTATTTGGATTATCGTTGTTTAGATATTGGAATTGTTGTCTACAATATTTCTCTATTGTGCTTTAATGAATGAAGGTTCATTTGATTTGAGATAATGTTGATCTGAGTAATATGTATTTAAATTGGTTTATGGGAGATTTTTATTGTAGTGACAATGTTGTTAGCCTATCCATCCACTATTGTTCTCATTTTCTAACTGTAATCTCCTTCTCAACCCTAATCCTCAAAATCCTAAGTGAGCATAATTGAGTCAAAACCCTTTTAAGTTGACAAGGAACCTGCCTACTCTGTAGGTTGGATCTGAAACCCTGTTTTGGTCAATCCAATATTGAGTGTTGAGCTGTAGCTATTGGGTGCATGTCTGGACAAAAAGTATGAAGATAGACAACCACAATATTGAGTAAAACTTGATGCGATTCAGTGCCCAACAGTTTTTGGCATGCCCGGTGGGACAGGTTCACAAGGAACATAAAAACCCATCACAAGAGTTATTGTTTATCTCTACCCGGAGGAATAAATATTTGGTGAATTGTCTTATCCTTACTAAGCGAATTCACCTGGTGACTCCCTGGTCTGTGATCCCTGAAAAGAATCATCCTTGTATACCAGTGCCCTTTCATGTATACTAGGTCTTTTAAGAGAAATAATCTAGATTATTTCTTCTTTTATGAGTTACCTTACATAGGGACAACTGTTAAGGATTTTGCATAGAGATTTTCAAGCAGAAGTGAATTCCACAAAAGAAAAACCTGTAGTTAATGAGAACCCTCCCCTAGTAGTAACCACACCTGGAAACATGGTAGCTAATGCAAAACAAAATCAAGGAAATGCACCACCTAATTAGCGCCTACAAAAATACCCCAACTAGAACACAGTTGGTCCACTTAGATTGCCCAAATGCATGCCATTCTCCAAGTCGTATCCAAAGCTATACCCGCTTAAGATGGATCAGGGAAGATGGCATATGAGCACTATCAGGATATTTTAAATCTGGCATCAATTCATGATATAAAAAATGAGGATGTTATTGTGAGGATCCTAGCCCTGTCCTTTAGAGGGAAGATCTTACATTGGTTTAGGAATCTTGACGACAATACTATCACCCCATGGGTTGCATTAGTTGAACCATTCATAGAAGAATTCAATGAATCTGCTAACCCCTTCTTCCTACTTAATTAGTTTACTTCTATGCAGAAGGGTCCCCAAGAATCAGTCTTAGATTTTAACTTAAGGTTTAGCAGAACCTGGAAAAGAATTCCCCCTACAGCTAGACTAACTGGAATAGAGCTCTAGGATTAGAGCTAGGTTTACAAACCCAACAATCTGGAATAAAGAATTTTCCCTGAGTTTATAATGTTGTGATTCATGTAGAGAATGTTTTGATCAATGTAGGGAGATTACCCCCTAAGACTACTTTTCCCTACAATCAAGAGACCGACAGTTTCTAGGGTCAATCAACAACTACATGATATATGGATCCACCTCCATTATCATCCCTATTTCCATAAATGACCCCTATTCCTCAGTCAAAACCCACATCCACTACTATCCCTTTTCCTCCACTTCCCGCTCAGGTTTCTCAAGAACCCTATGTTCTCCTAGACATCCAAAATACCTTGAAAACCCTTAGTAACAAGATGAATTATATGGAAAAAAGAGAAATGGAGAGATCTCAGCAAAGAGGGTTCCCATATATAAATAAGGATCAAAGACCTGGTCCTAGCAATAGTTCAGGTATTAAAGTAAATACAATATATGAAGAACCTAAATGTTCTTTGGATACTACCCTTGCAAATGTTTGGTGCTTGGTGTGTAATGATCCACATGATTCATAATCTTGTGTTATGTATCAACATCATGTACAAATGGCCATAAATCAAGTTGAGAGAAATCATAAGGGAAGAATGAGCATGCTCTGGTAGCAAGATCAGATCATGGTGGGGAAGGAGTCAGATGAGGATGGCCCAATCGCTGTCATGACAAGGTATGGAAAGAAAACCTTGCAGGTAGATCCACAAAAAATGGGACAATTTCAAGTCCTATCTCAAAAGAAAAATGATCAGCTTCCCCAAAGTAGTGATAGTTTTCCTATTCCTCAAGCTAAAGGGAAAGAGAAGACATACAATCTTCCTAAGAGGTTGGAAAAAGAAACTGAAAGAGACCAGATGAGGTCTAAATATGAGGCACAAGAAAGGCTTAGATTCCCCTCTATTACCAAAAGGTAAAGAATAGAAGCCACTCAAAAGTATAAAAGAAAATATGGTGAGCCAGAAAGAAGGCCTGAAAAACCTATCCTGGCTAAGTCTGAGTATAATATTATTTAATATATGAAAAATATTCCATAAAAGCTAGTTTATATGATACTCTTTTCATTCTCGGCCAGATAGACCTGCTTAAGGCTTCTCTCAACAAATACCCACAGTGGAAACATGCCACCACAATCCTTAGTATGCCCTCAGAGAAGAAAGGAATGTCCCCTACTATTTTGAAAAATAAACCTCATCCTTTCTATATCTCCTTGAGAATGGAAGGATGGGTGGTCTGAAATTGTATGATAGATTCAGGAGCATCAACTACAGTTATGCCTAAAGCAGTTTGTGAAGAGATGGGCATAGAGTATACCCGATCTTGTCCTGGATGTTACAATTGGATGGGACACCTGTTAAGATAGTGGGAGTCATAAAGGATGTTTTAATGATGCTACATAGAGCCCTTGAGGTGACAATAGTGCAAGAAATAGTAGTGGTGATCTTGAACCTTATTTTGGGTTATGCCTTTCAAGGGAATTTACTACAAAGCTGGGAGGATGTATGTAAATGGATTATTCCAGTATGGTAATTCCTTTCAAAGGAAAGAGAATAAGGATAACACTTGAAAAGCTAGTTTCTTATCATATTCAAAGGATTGAGGAGGATATGTGCAATATTACTCCCTTGGAAGAATTTGAGCTAGTTGAAAATTTTGAAGAGTTGGATATTGAGGATGAGTTGCCCTTCATAGAAGATTACAGTCAGTTTGGAATTGGTATGGGAACATATAGCATTTCAGATGAATCAGAGAAGAAGATCCTTGCTATATCCAATTAGGCTCTGAGAGAAAAGGAAACATGCATCATGCACTTTGATGGTGCTAAATGTAAAAATGGTGCAGGAGCAGGTGTGATACTACAATCCCAATCAGAGGGGACAAAGAGTTTTGCCTACAGACTAACATGGTCATGTATAAAAAATGCTGCAGAATATGAGGCTCTATGCCTCGGACTGATACAGGTAGAAAGCATGGGCATTAAGATTCTAAACATATATGGTGACTCTGAGTTAATTGTCCATCAGGTAAGAGAGGTGCAGTAGCAAGCACCATTACCTAAAAGCATACAATAATAGGGTATGGGATATGATGGAATCCTTTGATGCCCTAAACATAAATTTTGTTCCCAGAGAAAAGAATACTTTTGCGAATTCCTTAGTAATGAAGGGAGCTAACTTCAACCCTTCTCCAAACTATAGAATCAAGAAAGACAAGGGAATCAAAATTATTTTCAGACCTGCAATACCAGATAAGCAATTTTTTTGGAAGGTTTTTGATAATGTGAGCTGAAAATTGACTTTCTGGTAAGAGAAGCATGTCTCTCCATTGTCCAAGAAGAGAATCCAGAAGAGGTTGATCAACAAGATGTTATTCAATTAAGGAACAATCACATTCCTAGAGGGTTGGTCACCCTAGAGAGCCTATTTGACAATGAGGACAAAAAAAAGACCAAAGCCATGAAAGTGAATGAAAAAAATTATAAATAAGTTGAATTCGGTACTGAAAAGAAGCTCAATGTTGGAGTTCAATGTTCACCAAAGGAAGCAGAAGATATCAAAGCCCTATGCCTAAAATACCAAGATATTATGGCTTGGTCATATGAAGACCTCAAGGTATATGACAAATAAGTTATCAAACATACGATTGAGCTAGAGCCTGATGCAAAGCCTTTTAGGCAGAAGCGATGGCCAGTAAATCCAAGGATCAAAGCCATTATGAGATAAGATCCATCTACCCATTAAAACATTCAACCTGGGTAGCCAACTTGGTACCTGTGAGAAAAAATAATGGTGATATTCGTTTGTGTGTAGATTTCAGAAATCTTAATCAAGCATCTCTTAAGGATCACTATCCCCTCCCACAGATGGCAGAGGCAAAAAGGTTCTCATTTTAGATGGCTTCTCTGTATACAATAAGATTTGGGTGAAATATGAAGATCAGTATAAAAGAACATTCACCACCAAATGGGGCACATTTGCCTACTAGAGAATGCCTTTTGGGTTGTCCAATGTGGGAGCCACATTTCAGAGAGCCATGGATTATGCCTTTGGGGAACTGATCAATAAAGTCATTCTGATCTATTTGGATGACATGACTATGTTTTCCCATGATAAGCACGATCACCTAGCACATCTTGAGCAAGTTTTTCAAAAGTGCGGAGAGTTTGGTATTTCACTCAATCCGAAGAAATCATTCTTTGCAATACATGAGGGAAAACTGCTAGGTCATGTGGTCTCAAAAGAAGGTATGGCCATAGATCCAGATAGAATCAAGTCCATTCTTGCTCTCACATTGCCTGCAAACAAGAAGGCCTTACAATCCTTTTTGCGTCAAATAAACTTTGTCAAGAAATTTATTTTTGACTTTGCATAGAAAGTGAAGCCCATATCCAAGTTACTCAAGAAGAATTCCGAGTTTAAATGGACTGAGGTTAGGAAGCAAGATTTTGAGATTATCAAGCAGTCCATTGCAACAGCCCCAGTACTAGTAAATCCAAATTTCAGTAAGGATTTTATCCTTTATGCTTATGGAGTTGAAGAGAGTTATGCCTCAGTGCTCACTCAAAAAGGTGATCAAGGTGAGGAGCATCCTGTATTTTTTTGGAGCCAGACACTCCATGACTACCAGGTCAAATATAACTTTATTGAAAGACAAGTATTTGTTGTGATGAAGTCACTGAAGAAGTTAAAGTAATACTTGGTCCAGAGTAAAACCTTGGTATATGTTGTTCATCTAGATGTAAGGAGGTTTATTCTACAAGGTGAACTAGGAGATAAAAGGGCTGGTTGGATTACCAAAATCCAAGAATACGATGTAGAAATACATCCTACCAAATTAGTGAGAGGTAGGACCCGGTGCCAAGGTCTAACAGAGGCAACAATATTAGTAGAAGTAACAACTTACCAGACAACAAAAGAAGATTAGGTAGAAGAAGTGCAGCCAAGAGACTCTGATTGGGTTGGCCAGATGATTAAATACTTTCAAACTAGAGTATGCCCTCCTAATCTAAATACATCCCAAAGAAGGAGATACATACTACAGGCTTTGAAATATGTATTGCTGCCAAAAAGCCTGTATAAAAGAAACTTGGATGGAATCCTTCTGAAATGCTTAAAAGATGATCAACAATAGAGGGTTATTGAAGAGTTCCATGGAGGACCAGCTGGAGGGCATAGCTCAGGCAGAGTTACAGATTTGAAAATCATAAGAGCTGGCTATTACTGCCCTACTATATTTGTCGACACTTCTAGGGTTACTAGGGCCTGTGAGAAATGTCAGTGATATGTTGGAAGGACAAGGAATGCTTCATTCCCCCTCAGCCAATACAAGTTGAAGAACCTTTTCAACAATGGGGTTTGGACTTCATAGGGGTCATCAACTCTCATTCCTCAGCAGAGCACAAATATATTTTGACTGCCACAGATTACCTTACCAGATGGGTAGAAGCTATTCCTACCAAGAAATCAGATCAGGAAGTAGTGATTAATTTTATGGAAAATTTGATTTCAAGGTTTGGGGTTCCAGAAGCCTTGGTGAGTGATAATGGGCCAACCTTTATAGGAGCTAAGTATATTGAGTTTGCCAGCAAGTATGGCATCACTCTTAAGAACGCTTCAAATTATTTTCCTCAAGGTAATGTACTTGTTGAATGTACTAATAAGAACCTATTAAGGAGACCACTTGAAGGGAACAAAAGAAGTTGGCACCTATTATTGGACCAAGCTCTATGGGCTGATAGGATTACTATAAAGAAGTCCATTAAAACTTCCCCTTATGCTCTGGTATATGGTAAAGAGGTAGTATTACCTGTTCATTCGGAAATTCTAGCACTTAAGCTTGTAAATACAGAGGAGGAGTTAGAGGAAAATCTAGTGAAAACTAGGCTGACCCACTTACTACAACTTGAAGAGAATAGAGCTCAAGTATATGAAAATTTTCAAAAACATTCCTCAGATTTCAAGGCATGGATTTATAAGAAGGCTAGATTCAGAAAATTCAGGGTTAGAGATTCAGTTCACAAGTGGAATGCTAATAGAGCAAAACCGGGCAAACATGAAAAGTTTGATTCTTTTTGGGACAACCCTTTCAAAATAGTGGAGGCCAAGGAGTCCAATGTGTTCCAGCTTGAAGATCTAGAGGGGAACATACAATCGATTCTAGTAAATGGTTTTTATCTCAAAGTCTACTATGTTTGAAACATAAGCTCATTGTAACATATGTATATATATTGTATTATATTTCCCTTTCTTTCTGCACTTTGTTTTCAGTTTTTTCTTTAACATTTTGAAAAGAGAAAAATATTTGCAAAAATGGCTAAGTGTTGACAAAGGATTCAGTGAGGTTACATTTCGTAGGCAAATAGACGTAAATTTTAGCGAAACGGTGAGCATCTCTAATCCGCATCGAAATGCACTAAGATCTCAGCGAAATGAAACCAATATTGTCTGCTTGTGAAATGAGTTAATTATCAACGAAAATTAAACTCGTCTTCAATCCGTCGGTTTCAAGACTAAGGTGAAGTGGAATGGTGATTTTGCAATTAGGCCACGTGGAGCGGAAGGAGAGAACCCGCATTTAATGCTAAAATATCTCGCACTCAAACCAAAGAGTAGCCAAAACGACGTTGCGAAGTGGTAACGCAAGTTGAATTTTTGGCCAATGAGAGATCAAAACGCCACCTTCGAGCCACCAAAAGGAATGAGTGATAGTTGGAAAGCATGCCAGTGGGTAGATTACGCAATAACCACATTAATGGTAGAAGACATGCATGCACCAGGAAATAAAAGCACCAAAGTATGAGCTACATACATTCGAATACATACCATGTTCAAGCGAAACAGTAATAAAAAACATTCACTATGAATTTAAAAGAGAATGTAGTGTTGTTACTGGTAGAATGGCTCTAAAGAAAGTGCTCACAAAAGCACATAAAATAGGAGTAGAGTTGCAAGCTCATGTGTAGTGAACTAGATGAATAGTAGACAGAGTAATGACACAAGTAAGGAGGACCCCTCTAAGAACGAATTTCGAATTCAGATACTTCGTTGGAAAGCCAGTGCGACTACAAGGTACCATAGCTATAAAATCTTTCTTATTATCTTATATTTGTGATTCTACGCATCATTCTCCTAATTTAGTCTCTGCTATGGTCGAATTCTATGATTCCAAAAATAGAATGATTAAAACTTTTGAAGGCTTCCCCCTATTCACAAAAATAGAATGATTACCAAAGAGCTTTGTCTTGAATTATTTACCGTAGGAGTAGGTCCACCTTTAGAATCCAAACCATTTGACATAATAGAACAATCAAGGGCTTATACCTCATTAATAACATCAGAAGAGAAGGGAGCTATAGAAAAATGGCTTCGTCTCAATTTCAAAAGAATAAGAGAACAAGATGAAATGCCTAAAGTTCTGATTCACATTGATGAATTTGCAAACCTCAAGTTGTTTTCAATGTTGGATTGCATGGAGGGTTTAGACTCCAACAAAATGGTGCATGGCTGGCAAATTTCCACAGCCTATTGTATTTCAAATGAAAGAATGTATAAGGAAGGTGCGGAGGAAAAAAGGACTAGGGTTATATTTTTCGACTGGCCAGCCTTCCTTGCCCAAAGGATACATGAACAATTGGTTAGAATGAAAAGGGGCTCTGATGCACCTAGTTTCAGGCATTGCTCAAGCTTGGTATGCTTTATATATCAGCCATAGACTTTGCCCATGGAACCATGTTAGCCTAGAAGAACAAGGAAGACAAAAGAATAGACTATATATTATATTAGGTGCACCTTGGTCAGCTACGAGCTAAAATATGTATACTTTGAAAAGTTCTATTTAGTAGTGGTTTTTGCTAGTAAGAAGTTGTGCCACTATATGCTAAGTCATAATACGTATGTCACATCAAAAAAAAATCCTTTGCAGTATATGATGAGTTTAGCGTATCATAATACATGTACTCCAAAGTGGATCTTGCTATTGACAGAATTCGATCTTGAATTCATAAGTCAAAAATCTATCAAAGGTCAAGTTATAGTAGATTAGCTGGCAGAGGCACCTCTTTAGAACAACAAACCTCTTGTCATATAACTTCTCGATGATGTAGTCTTTGCATTATCAGAGTCACTCGAAGCCGAAGAACCAGATAACAAAGTTGACATGACTTTGTTGTTTGATGCTTCGAAATGCAAGCAAGGGGGTGGTGCAGGGATTATGTTTTTCATGCTACAAGGAGCTCCAATGCTCGTCTTTTAAAATTGTTTTCCTTACACCATCAATAATGTTGAATACAAGGATTTAATCTTGGGTCTCCAAACAACTCCCACCATGAAGATTAAAAAGCTAAATATCTTTGGTGACTTCTTACTCATAGTAAATCAAGTGAAAGGAATTAATCAATGTATATATTCCATCCTGAAAGCTTACAAATATCTTATGGACACATATCTAGCCCAATTGAATTGGTATAACATCGAGGCAGTCCCTCGTATGTATAATCGATTTACAAATATAATGACATATTTGGGATATTTAATCCCTCAGAATATTTCCACTAATTTTACTACCATTCAAGTCAAGATGCTCTCACAATCTGCAATGTTGCATGAGGCTCAAAACAACAAGGATTTAGTCCACATGACTCATATAGAACCAAACCATAAATGGTTCTATAAAGCACAAGACTTTTTGAAACAGGCATCTTAGGGGTCTTTGATCTCATAGGGTCCTTCAAAGAATCGTACTACCATTCATCATAAGGTTGTTTTCCAATATGTAAATATCGAATCACAATGAGAACAAGTTGTTCATATAGTTGAAGTTATAGCTTATCAAGATTGGCTTGTCCAATTAAGATATTACCTAAAACTTGGTAGCATCCCTCAAGGATTTTTGCATGCTGCAAAATGAACATTTAAATAGAAAACAACTAGATATGTCTTGCTAGGAGATATTCTGTATCGACAAAGCTACGATGGAATCCTCCTTCGTTTTCTCGAGCTCCAAGAATTAGCTTGGACGATCTCGCAAGCTCACGATGATACTTGTGATGGCCATTTTAGTAGCATGGCTATCATAAAGTGCATCCTCAAAATGGGCTATTACTATTCCACGATGGAGAAGGATTGATGCGCATATGTTAGAAAGTGCATCAAATATCAACATCATTCTAACCTTATGCACCTGCCATCATAGGACTTGTAGTTGATTCAATCAGCTTGGCATTTCTCTCTATGGGGATTCAATCTAATTGGGAAGATCTCTCCTTCATCTTTTGGGCCACCACACATTCATTATAATGGCTAATGACCACTTTAGAAAATAGGTGAAAGCAATCCCTTTGACCACTATGACTGAAGATCATATTGCGGAGTTCATACTCCATAAATGTTATATGTCATTTTGGTATTCCATCCAAAATCATATCGTATAATGGAACATCATTTAAGAACAAATGTGTGGGTTTTAACATTCAAATATAACATTCAACATAGCTTTGCAACACCATATTATCTGCAAGTAAATGGGTAAGCAGAGGCCTCCAACAAAACAATAGTTACCATATTGAAGAAAACCATTAAGGAGAATCATAAGGATTGGCACCTTTAATTACCTCTAGCTTTATGGGCTTATCAAACTAGCATAAGGAAACCCACTAGAGCACTAGTATAATGGCACTAAGGCCATTATACCCCTGGAATTAAAAATTTCATCGTTGTGAGTCTCATTGAAAGAGTTCATCGATGATGACGCT
The DNA here is from genome assembly GCA_028583015.1 of Wollemia nobilis. NCBI lineage: Eukaryota > Viridiplantae > Streptophyta > Pinopsida > Araucariales > Araucariaceae > Wollemia > Wollemia nobilis. The sequence continues at coordinate 716,928 of JAQPPZ010014852.1, read as the reverse complement.
TCGCGATAAGCTCACTTAGATCAATTGATCCTTCTTGATTAACGATGATTCAATGCTCTTGAGCATTTCCATTTTTACCAGATCATCTTAAATGAGCTTACAATACTAAAGTCCACCCAAAAGACTTTAAGGTTTGGGATCTTATACTTTAAGATAACCAACAAAACTTAAACCTATCGACTCATATGAGACAAATTTACGGCTAATTGGTTAGGTCCCTTCATCATAACAGAGAAGATAGGACCTAGAACTTATCACCTAACATCTCTAAGGTGTTGAAGAACCTGAACCTCTCAATATTTTTCACTTATGGGCATTTTACACTGATCATAAAACAATCAAAAATCACAAAAACAATAAAAATCATCAAAAATCCAAACAAATCAGAAACCATAAAATCATAAAAAACAAATCAAAATATCAAAAACATAAAAACATTTATATTTACATTTCATTACATGCACTCATTAATTGCATTACATTAGGCATATTCATCCATTGCACTTGCATTAGGATAGGTCATGTTTACATTCTTACGAATGACACCATGTTTGTATGCCAATCATAAATCTACATATCCTTATCATTCATATTCCTTGTGAGTAATTATGTTTTTCAACACAACTTATGAGTTGCTATAGGGTGTATACTAGGCTTTTCGGTCATTCAGCCATACCTAGTTATCTTTTTAGATTTTGTAGAAAGTTATCTTGACTTTCAAAGGTGATATCTAGTTTTGATAGTAACATGCATATCTCAAAATCCCAACACAATTTTACACATTAATAATCCTAGTTTGAACAAGGAAGGATACCACTACAAAGTGGTCCTAGTAACCTTAAGTGAAACGTTTTCCTTGCTTATCTTATTATGCACATGTCTAGAATGTTGAACATTGACAAAAGGACAAGCTCCCCCTACCCAAACAGAGAAAATTCCAAAAGCAAGCAAAATAAACAGTAATTTTCATCACTGAGAAAATCCCTTGCTCAAAAACAAAACAAAAATGTAAAATAAATAGTGGTTTTCACCACTAAGCTCATGCAAGTATCCCAAGCAATTAAAAGAAACAAAGGGGGTAACAAGCTTGAATCCCTGGAATTTTTAGTATTCAAACACCATGGGGTGATCTCCATTACAATAATGGGTTGAATGAAACCTACTTGGAAATGGAGTAGCCTTACGCATGGTGATATGTCTGTCATATTAATGACCTTCTTCTGTACATACCAATGTCAGCTTATGGATGAGCTAGCTTTAGGTGGCTTGTATTTCCTAGTAGTCTAGTCTAACTGCGTCTAAACTTAGAATCATGATGACCATATGGCGATCCTCATTACAGGTAATGAGGTAGTCTTATACCTCATCTAATATATTCACTTCGCACACATAGTGATAATGAATATCTAGGTCTTCTTAATAGGATTGAATCTTTCAGGAGTCTTGTATAGTCATTATACGACTTTTGATTAATCAACTAGGGTGTTTGAGTCTCCTGGAAAACCTCAAAAATCCCCTCATAGCAACAAATCATCTCATCAAATAATCACAGTTTTCCTTATGAACTTTTGTTTATTAAGGGATGTTCATAAAATATGATAGATATCGGATGGATATCAGCAATGATATTTAGATGACCACTAACTATTTTATGCATACCTTTTAGTTTACATAAGCTTATAGGGAAAGCCCTTACATCTCACATCATTTCATCTCACATATGGATGTACAAATGATTAATTCTTATGATAAGGGTTAACATTTTCATTCATGATTTTCATACATTCTGTGATGTCTGTCATTAGTCTGTTAAAAATACATTAGATGCTTTCCTTATGTTTTAAGTGATTAAAGTATACAGGTACATTTTCATTAGACCATCCTCATGAAATTAATGCATTACATACACATTACACTCACCATATCATATAAACATAGATTAAATGGATAAACGATTGAACAAATCATTACATGCATTTAACATTCACTAATGCTTCTATATAAGCATATATCATAGCACATCTAAACATCTAGATCACATCTAGTCATACATAAATCATCTATATATTGCATCTCATTAGTACATCGCATACATATAGCATAATCACATTACCATATAGGCATTACATACACTAATGAATCCATAAACATCAAATCAAAACCATAACACATAATGATTCATCAAAGGAGATATCATATATATGTGTGTGAATAAGAAAGTACATACTCGTTCAAAATTGCTCATAAGATACAACTGTGTAGGTCCTCAAACCTTACACTAAAAAATGAGAAAGACAATATTATATCAAGTGAGTCCTACACCCCCCTGAGTCACCTCCACCCTTGACCTTATCCCTACGAGGTTGCCTAGAGCCACTACCTATTGATCTCTCTGATCAAGTTGTTGACCTATACTAGGGTACACTGAGGATTGTCTAGACTCATTGCATTGACTCCTATGAGATCCTCCTGCACTAGACCGCACATGGTAGAGTACCACTAAGCATAGCAATTTTTCCCTCTAGCTATAGAATATATGCACCATCAGGCTGGCACCCATCATCATACTAATTGACCAGACCTTGTAGTCTAGCCATCTAAGCATGCAGCCCTACAACCCACGCCTACAACCTTGCCACATCTCCTACATCTGATGTACCTACTGTGGCTTATACTAAACCTGTAGATGTGGCTATTAGCTAAACCTTGAGAGCACCCCTATCTGCAATCCTAGCATCTATCTCAACGGTCTTAGCTACCAGCTATGTCCGTAGAGTGTCTATCATCATCGTGGTTATATCCACCTAAGCTTGGAGAGTAGTTCTCTCCTCTGTGTATCTCTACCACTGTTATCTAACACTGATTTGACTCTGAGTAGTAGTGAGACTAGTATCCCGCTCCATCACCTGACTCTAAGAAGCCTATAGTTGTATTTGTAAACTCTGCACCTGTACCTATAGTTGTGCTACCTCATCACTCAAGACATCCTCCTTACCCTCCTCCTCAACCTAGGGCTCATCCATCTATCCTGTGATGAACTCGTCGATCATCATCATCACCACCCTCCTCTGCAACCACCTCACGAGGTCTACCCATAGATCCACTAGCATGCCATAGCCGAGAGACACATCAAGTATCATATTCAATAGTGGTCCCTGGGTCCTCTAAACATGTATCTACAACTGGAGGGTCCACCTCCTCTAACAACTGCTCTACTTGAGACAACTCATACTGTGTCTCTACGTGCCAATGATGATAGAGGACTAGCTCCTCTAGCACATATTAAGCTATGCCAAACAACCTAGTCACCTGAGAGTAACGGAAATACTCTCTCGCCTTCCCTTGGTGCCCCACAAGACATCTACCACATTGCACTCTAGATAGGTACCTCCCTACCTCAGACCAATTAGAACAATCCAAGTAGGGCCTCCATAGAATGTGACCATGATGTAGTCCCTCCAACGACTCAATATAGTATGCTAGCATACTTGCATGCGACTGACTCCAGTCACCACACTGCATAGTCAATATCATCATCATCTAAGTTAGATCAAGATACCGATAATCCAATGGGTTGATCTACCTATATGTGATACGATCCCTAGATCTAAAGTAGTAGACTACATCCCACTCCCACTCACCCTTGATGTTGTATCTTATTCAACTCATTGTAGAGCTATATTAATAATGTGTGCCCCCATGTCATAATCATTGGGTCCTACAAATTGAACTCCAATAAGTCTTGCACCATGTCTAGGAGGTTCTAAGGGAACCTTGCTCCTGATGAGTCTGGTAGTAGCACATTCAAGATTATGTGCATCAATATTACATGATGACGAGAGAATATGTGTTCATCATACCACCTCTGGACTAGGACCCCATCATGATCTATATTCCCTAGTACCTTAGTAGCTCTATCACAAAAAATCCACTTCAGAACTATCTCCATGTTGGAACCACTTCTTGCATCCATAGGATTCGATTGTCACGCTACAAGAAATCGTTTGAAACCAACGAGCTATTACAGGCTCTGGTCAACCTGCCTCTTCATTCTGATTAAAAATAACTATTGCTACAAGAGAAACTACATAATGGGTAAGGAAACCCCAACGGTAATCTTATGATTTTACAAGTATTACACGCTCCAGATTAGAATTATACTATATGTATTAAAATGACCAAGCAATGAAAATAACCAATATTATGCCTTATGTAGACCAGTGCCTAGATTCATTGGGCTATTATAGCAATTTAACAACGTTTGTAACATGAAAAAGAAAGAACGGGATTGAGAGAGAATTGGCACTATCATATTCATTTGAATATCATAATAAACATAACAGTTGGCCAACGACAGAAACATACGTAATATATTCAAATAATGTAACACATTATGTACTAACACACAATACCACGACAAAAAATTAATAAGAATGAAACCCAGAATTACATGGAGAGTGGGCAGGATGCCTTTTAACTCTCTTTTTCTCAAAGAAATGTATCAATACAATGAAGACACTCTGTTCAAATAATGTAACAAGTCTCTCCTACTCTCCTTGTTCCAATTTGGTAACAAAAGTCTCTGAATCTCAGGCTCAATAGGACAGGAAATAATCTTAGCTTTTTGAGCACTTTCCTATCAAAATCCTGCACGGTAAAGGGAAGAATAAGAAATAACGAAGAAAATAGACACACAAAAGGACATACAACAGTACAACTAGCAGGGCACTCAAGTATACTTCTTAGCAAAAATGTTATCTAAATGCTTGATGCAGATTCTAACTACAGCTGCTTCCTTTTGTAGCCTCTGGTCTTGAATCTGTTATTCTTGGTACAATCCTGGCCCTACACCTATCACTATTTGTTTTAATTTCCAAAAATAGTACAGTTGGCTCCCATTATCTTTTTTCATTTGTATTATACCCTTCAAAGGGCTAGGGTCTTCATGATCCTGCAACAAGAGAGATAGTGCCAATTTTTCTATTATTTAGGGTAATAAGGCTTTGTCTCCATATACCATCTCATAGGGAGTCCTTCCTATGTTTCTTTTAACAGATAACCTATCAGCTTTAAGAGCAAATTTCACTATCCCATCCCCTTTTGTTTTTACCCAATGACTCAATAAGACCATTTCCTTGGGGGTAATAATTAGCATAATGGGATAGTTTAAAATATTCAACACAAAACTCTACCATTTCATATGAAACAAAATACTGTGCATTATTTGTTACTAGTTTTTGAGGAACTCCAAACCTGGTTAGAATATTTTCTTCCAAGAATTTGATGATGGTGGTAGTTGTGGATGTTCTTAGAGGTGCAACTTCTACCCACTTTGTAAAGTAATCTGTTGTAGTTATGATCCACTTGTGCTGGCCAGATGAATTAGGCTTGATCTCTCCAATTAGGTCAATGCCCCATTGGGCAAAGGGTGCTTCAATGATTACTGGCTTGAGGGGCATGGCTGCCAGTTGCTTCTTTCCTGCAAAAACCATCAGTTATGATAGTTCCTAACATATTTATATACATATTTAAAAATGGAAGGCCAATAATATCCTGCTCATTATTTTATTAGTTGTGGCTTTTGGAGCAAAATGTCCTCCATAAAAACCATTATGAAATTCATTAATTATTTTTGGGACTTCATTTTCATATAAACAAACTAATAACACACCATCTGGGTGCTTCCAGTAAAGCACACCATCTTGCACATAATATTTTTTAGCTTGAAGTTTCACTAACCTCATTCTATTTGTTGATATATCTATGGGAAAAGACAAAGTTTGTAAATATGCTAGAATTTCATCATACCATTTACATTCTTGATTATTGATTCTCTTGTTATCATGCATTTCATCTATTGTGATGACATTGTTAGAGTCCTCTCCTTTATATGCCAGATATTTGGCTAAGCCTTGTCCTTTTACAGTTTTGACTATTTTGAACTCAACATCATATTGCAAAAGTTTCACCATCCATCTTGTTAGCCTTCCTAACGGCTCAGATTGGGTAAAAAAATCTTTTATTGTTATGAAAGGGATGCAACAATAAACTTTGTTTGAACCAAATATACCTTTGAAATGTTCTAAAGATTGAATAACTGCATAAGCATGCTTTTCTAGTAAGGTGTATTTAAGATGTGCTCCTTTCAGACCTGAACTCATGAAGGCTATTGGCCTTTCATTATTTTCATCATTTTTTTGTGAAAGAACTACAACAATTGAATGTTCAGATGCATATGAATAAATGTTAAAATCTTTAGAATAGTTAGGGCAACTTAGGGCTGGAGTAATAGAGATGGCTTCTTTTATTCTATTGAATGCTTCTATATTTTCTACTGTCCATTTTATTTCTTCAGTTTTCTTAACCATGTCATTTATGGGTTTGGTCATCTCTACAAAATTTGCAACAAATCTTCTGATAAAATTTATTTTGCCAAAGAATGACCACACTTTTAAAATTTCTGGGAGGAGGAATTTTGGAAATAGCTTCAATTCTTTCTAGATCAATGCTTATTCCTTTTTCTAAAACTATATGACCTAACAACTTTCCTTGTGTAGTCTCGAATATGCACTTCTTTGGATTTAGAGAAATTCCAAATTCTTTGCATCGAGCAAAAACTGCAGCCAAGTGTTCTAAATGATCTTCTGGATTCTTAGAGAATATTGTGATATCATCCAGGTAGACAACTACTATTTTGAACATTAATCCTTTGAAGGTAAAATCCATTGCTCTTTGAAAAGTAGCACCTACATTCATCAGTCCAAAAGGTATTCTTAAATATTCAAATGTGCCCCAAGGTGTAGTGAATGCGGTTTTATGTCTGTCTTCTAGATTAATCTGAATTTGATTGTATCCAGAAAATCCATCTAATAAGGATAATCTAGTTGAACCAACTACTGCTTGCAATAGTTGTTCCATATTGGGCAATGGGTAATTGTCTTTCAATGAACTCTTATTTAAATTTCTGAAGTCTACATAGAGTCTGATATCACCATTCTTTTTTTTAACTAGTACTAAATTGGATATCCAAGAAGAAAATCTTACCTTTTTGATTATTTTAGAATCTAGCAATTTTTGTACTTCCTTTTGCATTATTGGGTGCAAGGTGGGGTTGTACTTCCTCTGTTTCTGTCTAAATGGCTTGGAATCTTCCTTCAGGGGTATTATGTGTGTCATCACATCTGTTTTGAAGGTTTTAAGGTCTTCATAAGTCCAAGAAAAATGTTCTTTGTTCTTCTTTAAGAAACTGATGTATCCAACCTTTTCTTTTGCAGGTAAGGCCATGTCTACCTTCACTATTCTGGGTTCTTTTATTATACCAATGTTAACGTCTTCAGATATTACTTCTCTACTTAAAGGCTTGTAAGCTTTGTCAAAATCATCAAATAGACTTTCCAGAGAAACTAATCCTTTAGGTATCTTATTTGTTTTCAACTGAATTACTTCTACTAGTTCTCCTATTTGTTCTTTTAGCTTTTCCTCATCCTTTTCATCACAGATTATATCTGCATATTGATTTTGTAGAGTCATAAAATCTTTAATATCTATATCATCCTGAAATACCTGTAGGTAAACTATGTTATCTGGCATAGAAGGCTTATAGACTAAAATAGTTGGGAATCTATCCATATATTCTATAGTTAAGAAATCTCCAACATGATTTTGTTCTCTTGGAATAAATGAGATATTGAAAGCTAAGAATTTTTCAATTTCTTCCAATACTGCATTTTTATATTGCTTAAGCCTAGGATGCTTGGTTTGATATTTACCTTTGATTTGTTGTATGATCAACTCTACATCCCCTATTATAATCAAGTAATTAATGCCTAATTCTTTTGCTTTCCTTAACCCTAGCAATAAAGCTTCATATTCAGCAACATTGTTGGTGCAAGGGAATTCTAATCTGTAAGGGATACCAAGGTAATTACCCTTTATATCGATCAAATTAACACCTGCACCTACTCCAGATTGGGATTTAGCTCCATCAAAAGACATAGTCCACATTTCTTGGGTTAATACTCTATCTGATTCAACATCAACCATTTTCATAACTTTTGGATCTATGTTCTTTGCTTCTGGTACTTCCACCAGGAATGGGTTGTGCCATATGGAGTAAACTCCCAACCCTTTTTCTTCCACAGAGCTTACTAAGTTTATCATGGTTTCATCTGTTTGAATTAATTCTATAGAATGCTTGTTAAATGGTTCCCTTCTTAAGATTATGTTTTCCTTATCTGTTATTGAGATTGTAGCGTAGGACCAGTCCAGTTGAATTGAACCTCCCAATTGTTCTGCCCAATGTCTACTGAGTAATAGTGAGAAGAATGGGTCAACATCAACTACAAAAACATCCATGACTATGCCCTTTTTGGGGTGTTGGTCTAGGAAAACCAATAATCCAGTTATCACCCCTACGCAAGGGATTTATCTACTATCCATTACAGAAACAGGGGTAGAATCTCTTGTAGATTAATCCCATTTGATCAGCTATTAATTTGGGCATGATATTGTGTGAGGCTCCACTATCTAACATGCAATTATGAATCACATACCTTTCCCCTTCATCTGAATTATACCTCAATGATACATAGAAGGGTCTGACAGAGGATGGTGATCTTGCATCATGTTGATTTTGTCTAGCAACATGACAAGTTGGGTCTTCTTTTTGTTCCACTAGTCCAAATGCTCTGCAGACTTGTTCTTTGTATTGTTGAACTTTATCATAAGTTCTCCAAATGTGATGTTAACTTTTTGCTTACTGAGTTCTGACCCAACATCAAATTCTATCTTCCTTATATCCAGTGGTCTATTACTTTCTTCTTTAGGAATCTCCTCCTCTAATTCTATTACTTCAGGAGTAATCTTTTTGAGGGTCTTATCAGTTCTCTCTTTAGTGATATTCTTATTTGTGAAAGTTAGTTTTCTTGTTTCACTTGTAGAAACTTTATCTCTCCGATCTGGGATAGTCCTATTTCTTAAATTCAGAGTATGGGTAGCCTCTAATTCTTCAACTTCTTGAGTAGTGGGGATTAATTTCCCTTGCTTCATTTTGTCATATCTTGACTCATGTGGTTTCTGCAATATTTTAGTACCTTCAGCTACTAAGATTTGAGGATGATGATTTGAAGCATACTTATCCATATTCTTTTCAAATAACCTTTCTTTGGATTCATCTTCTATAGACCAACAAGCATTGATTCTTATATCCTCTTCTGAATTAGCATGTAGATCTACATTGCGCTGGTCACTTAGGTGAATTCCACATGCATCAGGTTATGTGGTGCATCACAAGTAGAGAAAAAATAGGGGAATCCTTCTACTATGTTGGTAGATGGTATAGGGTTAGGAACATTGTTCTGATATTTGTTAGACTCTTTGTTCTTTCATTTATTGTTTCCATTATTCCTACTCCTATTTCCCTCTTTAAAACTATTGTTGTTTCCCCAATTCCTGTTGAATTTTTTCTTAAAGGGAGGATGATTGTCAACATGTGATTACTCTATTTGTGATGATTCACCATTATTACCATTATTTCTTTCAATTCTTGCTAACTTGTTGTTCATGGTATTAAAGATCTTAGTCATTTGATTAGTCAATTGCTCCATTGGATCAATTTTAGTTTTTCTTTGTATATCAAATGCTACCTTTTTGGGCTTTCTTTCAGGTAGATTGACTTCTAGTGAGTAAGGCTTCATCTTACCACTGTCAAGCATGTTCCTTTCTATGTCCATTCTTTTCCTTACCACTTTCCATGGTGGTGGCTTTTTCTTGCCTTAGCTCATAGTTAAACTCTCCTTGAAAAGCATTCTTATAAAAATAAATAGATTGAATATCATTAGGCCTAAGGTTGGCAGGGATTTTGTTTTTGGTTTTTTAGAATCTTCTGTTGAAGTCACTGATAGCCTCATTTTCTTTTTTCTTCATAGTGGCCAATTCTGTTAACAGAGATTGTTCATTTTTTTCTTTCCCCATATTTCTTTAGAAAAATAACTTCCATTTTAGTGAAGTCTGGGATGTCATCATTAGGAAGAGAATTGAACCATTCTCTAGCATATTTTTCTAAAGTTTGTAAAAATAGTCTTAAGACTACATCTTCATGTTCAACCTCTAGACTATCCATTGCATACAGAAAACTCTTGATGTGATCTTCTCCAATTACTACATTATTTCCTAGGAATTTTGGAAGGTATTTGTGAGCTTTACTAGGGCAAGCTCACAAATGGCCTATATCTATTAGTTCTCCATAAATGAACATTAGCCTGATTTTGATTTTGTTGATTTGCCTGAGCCATTGTTACTGTAGGATTCAAATTCATAGCAACAACGCCTACAAGAATATGGGTTTGGGATGCCTAGGTATAGCCTGAAGAATTATTTAATTCTATATTAAAATCTATAGGACTATGGGACTGAGATGACTCTAATGTGTTTTCTGTAGTAGCATTTAGAAATTCATCTACAGTAATATTAGTAGCAATAGTATCTTGAATTCTACTTTTCTTTACGTACTTCTTACTGCTAAAATATGATTTATTCTCATATACGGTACTCTTAAGAAGTGGGATTTTCTGATTATGGGTAAATACCTCTAGATTCTCGAATTCGGGAAATAACTCCTTACCGCTTCTCCTGGTGTGCGCTAGTACATTCTGCTCCTTTCTTGATTTTTATTTTCTGGGTTCGTCCAGACAGAGTCACCAACACCGGTAGTGCAGAAAGAACAAAATGTGCTTATCAAGATTGCTTGATATTTAACACTCAACCTCACAGGGGATGGTTCTTGGAGTAATTCAAGAAAATCAAGAAACTCATAAACTTACTCCAAAAGTAATTGAAAACCATGGGCAAGAAAGAAAATAAAGAACATGAAAACATAAAAATTAAAATGAAAGTTCTTTATTTAATTGGCAACCTGTTGATCAATATATGTCATAAAATCCAAGTCTAAACTCGTAAAGAATCTATCCTCGGCAACGGTGCCAAAAAACTGTTGGCATCAGTTTGACGGGTTATAGCATAAAAAATGTCATTGGAAAACAAACATAAAAAGATATGTAATTAACATATAAGTTCGCTCCTCGACAACGATGCCAAAAAACTAGTTGGAACCATTTCTTGCATCCATAGGATTCGATTGTCACGCTACAAGAAATCGTTTGAAACCAACGAGCTATTACAGGCTCTGGTCAACCTGCCTCTTCATTCTAATTAAAAATAACTATTGCTACAAGAAAACTACATAATGGGTAAGGAAACCCCAACGGTAATCTTATGATTTTGCATGATTATTACACGCTCTAGATTTAGAATTATACTATATGTATTTAAAATGACCAAGCAATGAAAATAACCAATTATTATGCCTTATGTAGACCGGTGCCTAGATTCATTGGGCTGTTATAGCAATTTAACAATGTTTGTAACATGAAAAAGAAAGAACGGGATTGAGAGAGAATTGGCACTATCATATCCATTTGAATATCATAATAAACATAATAGTTGGCCAATGATAGAAATGTACGTAATATATTCAAATAATGTAACACATTACGTAGTAACACATAGTACCAAGACAAAGATTTAATAAGAATGAAACCTAAAATTGTATTGATTTAACATAAAATTACATGCGAGATGGGCAGGATGCCTTTTAACTCTATTTTTCTCAAAGAAATATATCAATACAATGAAGAAACTCTGTTCAAATAATGTAATAGGTCTCTCCTACTCTCCTTGTTCTAATATGGTAACAGCAGAGTCTTTGAATCTCAGGCTCAATAGGACAGGAAATAATCTCAGCTTCTTGAGCACTTTCCTATCAAAATCCTGCATGACAAAGGGAAGAATAAGAAATGACAAAGAAAATAGACACACAAAAGGAGATACAATAGCACAACTAGTAGGGCACTCAAGTATACCTCTTAGAAAAAATGCTATCTAAATGCTTGATGCAGATTCTGATCGCAACTGGTTCCTTTTGTAGCCTATGGTTCTTGAATCTATTATTCTTGGTACAATCTTGGCCCCACACTTGTCACTATCTAATTTGATTTCCAAAAATAGTACATTTGGCTTACATTGTCTTCTTTCATTCATTTTTATACCCTTTTCTTTGGCCTCTTTTTACCTGAGTGGTTCAACCGATGATACTGGTATGCTGGGGACTCCCCTCTTCTGCCTTTTCCTCAACTTCTTCTCTTACTATTTCTTGTTGAGTATCTAGTTGATCTTCTGCTTTGGATGTTTCCCCTTTCTCTTCAACCTATTCTTCATCTCTAGGGGGGAACTCATTTCCAATTGTAGGCTGCAAGTTTTAATTTCTTTTCCCTTTTTGCTCTTGCAACCATCTTATATTTTTATCAATCCTTCTCCAGGCATCAATGTCAAAAGACACAACAAACCTCAACATGTTCATTTCTTGCAGAATTCTGTTCTTCTGTATACTAATGTAATTTTTGCTTTTTTCATAATGGGTGATCAACATCTCTACGGTGTTTACCAAGAAGGTAGTCTATCTAGTCATCTCAGGCTCATCATCAAACTCTTCTATTTTATCCTTAAGAAGATTTTCTACGTTGGCAGTTTCCAAAAACTCTTCCAATGATAGCCCTACATCTGCCAATTTCTCTGTTATATCATCTAATAGACTAAACATTTTTGCAACATTGTTGTACCACCTTCCCATGTTGGATACAAACATAGTTGCCTTCATGAATTCAATATTGCACTTGACCTTAGTCCCATCATTCAATAGTACTTCTTGATTCTGCATCTCTTCGAAGTACTCTGACATTAAGTCAAGAGTAGGGCGGATGATCTTGAGGTCTTCTTCCTTTTGATTGATTAAACTTTCCATCTCTTGAGCAGTAACTCAAATTACCCTGATCTACTTGAATATTTTAGTGATCCCCTCAATTCTGTCCCGAATCTTCTTTGACAATTCCTTTTTTGTTGAATTTAAATAATATGTATAATTGAGGATCCTTACCACTTGGGGGGCTGAGTTACTAGGGTGTCTTTCTGTGCCAACTTTTCCTACAGTTTATTTATCAAGGCCTACATCTCTGCCTTTTCTCTATCACTGGTCTCTAGTTGGCTTCTTAATTTAGTGTTATTCTGATGCAGTTGATCCAAATTTTGTGCATGTACTGCTTTGGCCACTTCGACCATGTCACCTTATTTTCCACGAATTGACATTCCTCCAGTTTTCTCATTAACTTTAAGAACAACAGGTTCTTGTAGGATAGGCAATTTTATCTCTGTCATACCTGATCTAGGAGTTTCTATCTCCATCCATGCTGTGGAATCATCTCCCCTATTTCCCATGCCTACTACCATTTGTAGCTCTTGCTCCTAGGCATTACTAAAAGTTGTTTGTTCCTCAGATCTTTCCAATACAACATTGGTGGAGGGCAATGATAGCCTTGGTCTCTTAGCTTCTAGAGCAGATATACTTAGTGGCTTTTTGACCTCAAGGTCTCTAAAGATACCTCCAAATCCTCCTGCTCTTTTCATGTTCATTTGTATTATTGATGGAATTACTATTTCCCTGTCTTTTATCTTCAAAGATCTAGGAATAGCTTTGGGGGCTAACTTCATCACACTGGTTACTATTAAAAATTGGCTAGAGATGGGAACTATAGCCTGATGGGGAGGAATTTTCTCTTGTGCTAGTGTTGCAACCACCTCCTTTCCTTTTGCTACACTTGAGCTTTCGAGGACCTTCTGGGCAGTGCTAGGTGCCTCTTCCAGCCTTGAGGGGGCATTATCAGGGACTTTGACATGTTGTTCTACGATATCTACAGGATTCACGGTGACCTCCAACTGGTCGATGCCCTGATCCTCTATCAATTCTAACACAGGGTCCTCCCCGATTGCCTAGGTGGCTTCTGGTAAGAGGGGGGCTATAGATTCTACTAAAATCCCTCTGAGGAAAACCAATTCTATTGGGTATTCATATGCTTTATGTATTTGAGAATTACCCCTTTTCTCGAAGGGATACTTATCCCATACAATTTGTAAATCTTTCCCTATTTGTATAGCATCTAATAGTTCTTCTTCATAAGCATCCTTCCTATGTTGGACCCAGGCGTATTCTCTATTTTTCATTGATTTTTTGTACTTTCCATATGGATCATAAGGCCTCCAAGTTATTTCCTCAAAATCCATGGTATCCAAATCAAACATTCCCTTGAGTAAGGTTGGGTATCCCATAAACAAGTAACTTCCAAACCTGCAAGGGACGCTGAGCCATGGAACTCTGTCGTGTTTCTTCACCAACCTCATTTTAGCCTCTTCGGCCACCTATCTACATAGTTCTAGGGCAGCGAGGGATAAGGGACAATACATTGGCAACATTTTTGGGGGAATTTTAGCTCCATAGAGCCGTATATACGTGAACCCTTTTGAGAAGAAATAGTCTCCTATATCTTTTTCTCTTATGAAGGCTCTCACCCCAGGCCCTAGTCTCTCAGGGAGAAAACCAATCAAAATCTAGTGAAATTCCACCATGAACACATCACAAAACCAACCTACGTGGGAATGACCTTCGTGTATCTTCCAGAAGCTAGTCTGGACATAAGGACTCTCAATGGCCCCAACTCTTTTTCGGATTTCTTCTCCTAATTGTCCTGCCAGTAGGTGTATGAGAATGGAGTAATTAGAAAGAACATGCATCTCTTATCTTCGTTTCAGGATTGCCTCTTTCAAATCTATAATTTGTGAGTGCATTTGATCGCTCAAAACTCGCTCCCATGCATAGACTGGAGTGCCTATTGCTCGATTACAATGTGCTACTAAAAGTAACACTCTCCTACCTACTACACTAAGGTTTGGTACTCCCAATACAATGTTAATCATATCGCAGAAGTCTCGGACCCATGGTTTGAGAGTAGTTTTAGCTATTGGAAATTTATCAACTACTTTCTCATGCGGTTCAAAAAATGATTTAAAAATATCTAACTTGGTTAACATTTGGGATTGTCGTTCAATTACCGTTTTCACCAGTCGAGTATTTGTTGGTGCTAGTTTGAAAACCTACTCGATGTGCCTAGGAGCGATGTTGAATACTGGTCTATCTTTGTTGTCTCAAAACGTTTTGGTATTCTCGTCGTACGCTACGGCTAACCAGGCTAGCAAGTCGGGAGAGTAGTGTACCTTCGGACATATCAGTTTTCCAAGGTTACTGGTCCATCTAGTGCTCTTGGGGAAACCCTTATGCTGTAGTCTCCTCGCTTTGTGGAATAAATCTGCCAACAACCAAGGGCATTTCTCGTCATTTTCCATCATGCGAGCAAAAATTTTGATGCAGGTATTTTCCATTTTGTACTGCTACACGGGAGTGAGCTTTTTTCCTAGCCCACATTTCTGGGTGAACTCATACATGGTAGTCTCAGGCACAACTGGTCCGGGGATTTCAGCGTATGGTAGCTGGTCTATGACAAATCTCACTGCCTCCTCTATGTCTTTGGGCACAAAATCAGTTCCCCAAGCCTCCATTTTGTTCTCTGTAACTGTTTTAGTCTACTAAAACGAAGTTCTCGGTTCTCTATTCACTCTCCGCTCTTTAGAACCAGTCTTTTGCTCAGGATTACCAGGGTGGTAAGGTTGCTCAATATAGTGTTTTTAAATACTTGATGGTGGAGTGGGGTTCACTGTACTCGCATACCTCGTCATTAATATTGTGTCACCTACTACTTTTTCAACTTTGCCAATGAAGATTTGTCGAAGCATCACTTTCTAATGTTGGACAGTTAATGGTAGGTGGCTCTCCTCGTCCTGCACGCCCACGAGGACTTTGGTCCATGTACTTGCAATCATTCATTGCTTCCTTATTGGTCACTGAACTGGACATCTTTCTGACGTGGAATTATAAACGTGGCGATGGTGGCTTTTCGGGAGTAAGTGCTCCACTCTGTTGGTCTTGAAAGAAATTTGGCTTTGAAAATAGTTAAATCATTAATCAAGGTGGTGATTATTTTGGGGATCTATCTTTAGATTTGGTCATCGAATTGTGTGCCCATTGGATCCTTCAATCGATGATAGTCATTGGATGAGATTCAGATCGTTCATCGTGACTCGATACTTTTGGACCTGCAAAAGTGTTAGCCCTGTAATATCGAAGGTACATGTTAATGGTGATCATGCACAGTATAGAGGATATCTTAGCATTTTACTTGGTTAATCAATTTTATAATAAGCGTTATACCATGGTTTCCATCCATAGTACGAATATTAATCTCAGATTCAAAATTTAATTAGGGCTTTACCCTTCCTTTATGAAGTAATCAAACCATGGCTAACCTCTTTGCTTTAATACATGACCTTTAATAGTCATATTACCTCATCAATGGATTACCGTTCGATCAATCATGCATCTATGCGCAGTCGTTCGATTATCTCTTATCGTCTAGGTAGATTGGCCAAGCGCGACCGTCGAATCTGGTCGGGATGCACCATGATCATCGGATCTGATAGATTTATGCTCTTTTTATCGGCCCTCAATTTCCTCTGATGGTCTCGATTAAAGCGTAGTCGTTGGATTAAATCGGGGATAGGCGCGACCGTTCGATCTTGGTCAAAGACCATTTGGTCAATCGACCATTAGAACATTGTTCATCTTTTTAATCCAATCACCGTCGTTGGATCTGATAGGTAAAGGCACGACCGTCCGATGAAGATATAATCACCCCCTTCTTAAAGGATGATAGCTTTGATGGAGCACTGTCGTTGGATCTTTCTTGGTACAAGCGCGACCGTTGGATCGATCAACGATGGATGCTCTTGTCCTTTGTATGGCTTCGATTAGATCATGGCCATTAGATTTAGATTGGCAAAGCACTGTCGTTGGATTGAGATGTAAGCATATTCCTTTAATGGGCACTTGTTCAAATAAAGCGCTATCGTCAGATCTTTTCCCGATTGCACGCGATTGTCAAATTGACTTTTTGTCTTTATTTGACTTGTCAACCTTTAATAGCTTTGTGAAATAACTTCCGTTGGATTTGGGCAGGATCAAGTGCATCCGTTGATTTCATTAGTTTTGATTTGTATTTCGATCGAAGCGTTGTCGTTGGATATAGGCGGGATTACGCGCGATCGTCGATCTTCATTCTAATAAATCTTCTCTTAATATTTGAGCAACTCTTTTGAAGTGTAACCGTTAGATCAATCATGCCCGAGCGCAACGGTTGGATCTACTTGTATGTGGGGCATATTTGATTTTGACTTAGATAGGACCCTTTTTTCGGTTGATCGCTTTATGATTTGCACTGTCGTTGGATCATCCGTAGATATTGCTTAGACTTGCACAGGGTTTAATCATGAGTACGGTTTATCTCCTTAGACTTAACCTTGGTGTTTCATGGCTAAGCGCAACTATTGGATTGACTTTTGCTCAAGCGCTACCGTCAGATCTTCTATAACCAGTGAGTTAGGTAATCGAAAAGTGCGCACTATTGATTTTCCTTAGTCTTAATTAAGCGAAAGAGGAATGATTAGTAACGTGTTAGGGCCTTCATTAAAAATGATTAATATGACTAATCAAGTCTTTTCTTACCGCTTGATTTACTTTTGTTTATTTGAAGCAAACACTACCGTCAGATTATCTCGTAAAAGAGCGCATCCGTTGATCTCTTTCCATTATGTGCATAATTTAATCATAAACTTGTGATAATACCTCGGTTTACCTTGGTGGTTTGTTGCAAATGTGCATCCATTGGATCAATCCTTGATCAAGCATGGTCGTTGGATATTCCAGACCACGCTTGATGATGCTCTTCTTTGATTTGTGCAAACCAAATGGAAAAAAGTAAAGAAAAGAGGTTCTTACCAGACCATCCAGGAAGTGCACTCTAGAATTAAATGTTGGCTAGATACATGCCTAGATTTGTGCATCCATACCTAGTGCTTGTTAAGGCAATTGTAAAATATTACAACCCAGACAGGACAATAGTTCGTAACTCAAAATTATATCGACTATTTACAATTTCAAAGCAGAAAATTGCTAAAGCTTTTACCATGGAAGCTATACCAAGAGTGAAGCCAAAGGTGATCATTCTAAAAGAACATTAAAGATTTCTAGCCAAACCCAATGTAAAAAAGTGGATGTCTAGCTTTTTGGGAATGATCCTAGATGATTACATGGAAAAAACAAGAAATTTGAAAGAGTTCAAATCCCGCACACTAGTATTGTATATTTTAGCATTAATGTTTGGGTTAAGGATAGCTTTTATGGTATATCCATACCAAATATCTCATCCTTGTTATAAACACTCAGATGTCTTCTTTGACTGCACAAAAGTATCCATGAACAATTGGTTGCTATGAAAGTGGGCCACAATGAAGTATTTGCTTACTCATCATATCTAGCATGGTTGGTCCTATTTCACATGTTCCCAAGTTGGGACAATAGATATTTATAGATGTGGGACAAAAATAGGAAAGTACACCCTATTGTAGATTGGCTTCATGTACTCAGAGAAAGCTCACCCTATCTAGAGTTCAACAAGAACTTTTTGGGTCCTTCAATTGCTAAAATCTATGAGGAATGATTATGCCTTTAGCATTGAAGTTGTTGATAGATTAAGGGAAAACATAAAGAATTAGGAGATTGGTACTTCTTGAAGGAAGGAAGCATAATCATATTATATGGTTTCTCGATACCCCATACCTACTCCCATACTACATTACAAACTGGATTTTTGGCCAAGAATTTTATAGATAAATTTATGTAAAGAAAAGCACTTTGGTCCTAGAGCAAAGAAGACCATCATTTGCTGGCTTTCTACAAAATTGAAGATATCAATATGACAAAGAGGGAGCCAATGTAGTATCAAGTTTTAGACGAAAATATTGGCATGCTATAACTTCTAGTGGTGCCTTATAGATGGAACTATGACTCAGAGGATATTTTTAAAGCTAAATTTGCATCCCTCAACAATAAGCCTCGTCCATTTGAGCATTTTCCAATGGCCAACATCAAGAATTTCAAGAATCTGGCCAACAACTAAGAAGCATTGTTAGATATCATGAAGATGCAAGAGAGGCCACCATGGAGGACATGGCATAATTATAATAGAATTTTTTATTCGAAAAGAAATAAAGATCAATAGATCAACCCTAAGCTCACTCAAACAATTATAAATGATTTTGGTTGGGAGGAGCATACGATAAATGAATGGTGGATTTCATGATGTGAATGAAACCAACAAAAGGATGCTTACCTAGATGACATAGAAAAGAAATTTATCAAGGAGTTTGATGCTAAGTATATTATCTAGATGAAGGAGCATGAGAGGTAAATCTTCCCAGAGGTCAAGGTAATAGTAAATTCCTTGGAAGAAGAGACAAAGGTAGTGGCTAAGTCTTTAAAATAGGCAGCTTCCTTAGTTGAATCTAATAACTCTAAGGAAGAGTCATTGCCTCAAGGCCAAAAAGTGGAAGAAAGATATACCGCTGGTGTTGAAGTAGCACATCTAGCTAAGTATACTAGGAGATTAAGGACTCAACCTTTTGAGAAACAACTAGCAATGCAATCAACCCCACCCCAACAAAATCCCAAGCAAAGGATTAAACAAAAGAACTATCCATAAGATATTTGGATGCAAAAATGTAGGCTAGTAGGAGACAAAAATAAAAGGCACATAGAACTAAAGTGACAATAGTAAAAGCTAAACAATCAAAGGGAAAGGAGCTCGAAGAAGCTAAGGATGGAGTAACCAAAGGGGTGGAGCTAAATCTGAAAGCACAAAGAAGAGGTAAGTTTTATATAATCTTTCTTTCTCAAATTACCCCTTCTCATGACTCTGCTCAATATTCTTCTTCACTTGAGATCATTGGAACACCATTCCTCTCATATTCCCTTAGCTTAGACTTCGACTCCACCCATTATGCAAACGATACCAATGCTCCAAAAAATATTCACCCCTCAAAAAACTAGTGTCCTATCATTAAATCCTCTATTTATTCTCCTTTCTTTCTTTAATACCCTTATACCTCTTATGTCTGAAGATCCATTGCCAAAGAAATTCTCTATTATTTAAAATCTAGAGTAACAAGAAATAGTGGATAATAGATCAACAACAACTAGAGCAAGTGAAAGAGGCAACAACTATGACCTATGACATAGTGGACCCAATAATAGAAGAATGGATGAATATGGTTGCCCACCCAAAAGATAAGAAGACTCTTAAAGATATGAGGATGGAAGACTACCAGGTTGAAGTATATAGATAAGATATATCCAAAATCTTATATATAGAGACACTTTAGGTCCTCCACATCGAAGCCAACACACTCTTCCTATAAGGAAACATAATTGATAAGAATCTTTGGGTTGTTGAAAAAAATTGAAGATGAAGATCAAACAGATTAGAGAAAATTAGACCAGTGAGCCCTTCAACTGGAAATTCAAGATTTGAAGCAAATAATTAACAAACCCCCAACAAAGAAATAGATGCAATAGAAGGATGACAAAATCTAAGATTAAAGAAGAGTTGCAAGTAACTAAGAATCTAGTACAAAACAATTTAGAAAATACAGATCAAATCCTAAGTAAAGATACATCTTTTGATGAGTTAGTCAACATTCTTCAAGAATATGAGGTGGAAAATACAATTAAAGATGAAATCACTAACAATTCATTAGTTTCAAATGATAATCCACAAGGAAATTTATCTCATATTAAAAATGATGAAGACCATAGAATAACATATATTATCATGTATGAAGGAGGAAAGGACATAGCACTAGTTACAACAAATTCAATCCTAGAAACCAGAATCAAGAAAATCAGACAAACTTTGGAAGCCAATCAAATAGGACATTCCAACAAAGAAAATATCAAACTTAAAATAATCCTCATCAGCAACAACCTCAGCATCCATATCCTTCTCAGAATTAATACAATTATCCTCAATTGGAATATCGAGAAGGGAATAAAAAAGGACACCTAATTCAAAAGATTCAAGAAATTGAAGAACTAGAAGAACTTATAGATGAACATGAAGTTAAAGCTCTATTAGCAAAGATTGTATTTTATGAAGTACTAACTACTTGTTTAAACAAGATACAAAAAGGAGAGAAGGAGAATACAAATTCCACAACCACAATGAAGATCCATATTGAAGTCTAAATACCCAAATAATGTAATACATGGGGGTGTTAGAGTATATTACATTATTTGATACATGCCAATATACCACCATAGGTACATAATTAGAGTAGGAGTTTACTTTAGAGTAAGGTTGACTAGTTACTTCAAGCAATGTAATAAATGCACAAGGGTTAGAATGTGAAATGATGTAAATGTACATGGAGTCCACATGTACATGAGTCATAGGAAAGATAGATAAAGAGTCATAGGTAGAGTAAAGGCCAAGAAACATATATTCTTATATGTAGACCTTTGAGATAGTGAAAGAGTGTAGTAGATAGTATAGTGAATGCATAGTATAGAGTAGTGGAATGAGTACAATGTAATATTTTCAAAACAATTTATGGAGTGTTCATGTCCTCCATTATACTGCATTGTACTATTTTTGTGTTTCTTCATTAATGACATATTTTTGAGTTATTACAAAAGTTTATCTTATAGTTTTTATTGCATAGTACCATTATCATGTAGTTATCATAGTTTGCTTATCTTACATCTTGTGGTGGCATTTCCTTTATTATACATCATCAAAAGCTAACATTTATTGGGATGATTAATCTCATTTTATCTATAGGAAACAAGTATATCTTGGTAGCAATAAATTATTTTTCTAAATGGTATGAATCTGAAGCTACCAAGCATGCAGACCAAGATACGATTATTGATTTTTTAGAAAGGTTGATCACTAGATTTGGAATCCCAATCACAATTGTTCCAAATAATGTTGGATCTTTCATTAGCAGAAAAAACATAGATTTTGCAAGAAAATAAGGTGTATATTGGAATGCATCTTCCAATTAAGGGGAATTGAAAAAGTCACCATATTCATTGGTGTATGAAAATAAAGTATTTTTCCCATTAATTTAGAATTGTTAGCTCTAAGATTTATTAGAAAAATCGACCAAGAAGATATGCAACCAATAGAAAGAAGAATGACAATTAATATTGCTAGAGAAAAAGCATATAATTATTTGAAATATCATCAAACAACTATCAAAATCATTTATTGAAGATGATCTTGTGCTCAAGTGGGATGTGGATTGGACCAAACGAACTATGCATGATAAATTTGAATATATGTGGTTTGGACCATACCTACTAGGTCAAAACAAGGATTTAAATGCATTTCAACTTTATGACTTGAAGGATCATGTGTTACCCATACTGGTAAATGGCCAATACCTCAAACACTATGCTCAAAAAATCATGCAATCAATTTGTACATATGTAAATAGTTGCACATGTAAATACTAGTATAGAGTAGTTCAAATGTTAGTAGTGCTTAGAAGCATCAATGTCTAATTGGCTCACAAAATCTCAAATGAGCCATGAAATATTAACTTGTAGCATGCATTTGGGTTGATGGCACATGATCCAAAAAATTGTGTCGTATTTCATCATGACGACCAATCATGAAGTGTAGTGGTATTTAAAGGCTATTAGTAGTATTTTTGGGGATGCATGTCTAACTTTTGATAAATTTTACCTAATTGCCAACAAATTTAAAATATGTCATGGTCTTATTGGCTAGTGGAAAAACCTCCAAAATCATGCATCATAATGCTCAACAATAGTTGCTAATCTAGAACGATATGATGCATACAAGGATTAATAGTCATGCCCTAACGTTCCTCACAACTAAACATTATAAAGAAAATTCAAAAGTTTTATAATTTACATTGTGAAAATAAAGACAAGGCTTGTTATTCCACAAGGAAGATAGTTGCAAACAACTTGTGATAAGCTTATAAAAATAGCTTGAAGTGCAACAATGTAGAAAACTCTAAGAAATTACAAGATAAGTTGATAGGAATACATGATATTGTTCTTACAATTAAAAGTCAAAGCTAAGAAATTTTAGGGAAATGGAAAATAGTAAAGAAGAGAGGTTCTTACCAGACCATCCAAGAAGTGCACTCTCGAATTAAATGTTGGCTAGATACATACCTAGACTTGTGCAGCTTGTGAAGGCCATTGTAAAATATTACAACCCAGACACGACAATAATTTGTAATTCAAAACTATATCGACTATTTACAATTTCAAAGCAGAAAATTGCTAAAGCTTTTACCATGGAAGCTATACCAAGAGTGAAGCCAAAGGTGATAGTTCTAGAAGCACATTAAAGATTTCTAGCCAAACCCAATGTAAAAAAGTGGATGTCTAGCTTGTTGGGAATGCTCCTAGATGATACATGGAAAATACAAGAAAGTTGAAAGAGTTCAAGTTCCATACACTAGTATTTATATTTTAGCATTAATGTTTGGGTTAAGGACAAATTTTATGGTAAATCCATACCAAATATCTCATCCTTGTTGTTATAAACACTTAGATGTCTTCTTTGATTGGACAGAAGTATCCATGGACAACTGGTTGCTATGAAAATGGGCCACAGTGAAGTATTTTCTTACTCATCATATCTAGCATGGTTGGTCCTATTTCACATATTACCAAGTTGGCACAATAAATATTTATATATGTGGGACAAAAATAGGAAAGTGCACCCTATTGTAGATTGGCTCCATGTACTCAAAGAAAGCTCACCCTATCTAGAGTTCAACAAGAACTTTTTGGGTCCTTCGATTGCTAAAATCTATGAGGAATGTTTATGCCTTAGCATTGAAGTTGTTGATAGATTAAGGGGAAAGCATCAAGAATTAAGATATTGGTACTTCTTGAAGGAAGGAAGCATAATCATATTATATGGTTTCTCGATACCCCATATACCTACTCCCATACTACATTACAAACTGGATTTTTGGCCTAGAATTTATAGATAAATTTATGTAATAGAGAAGCACATTGGTCCTAGAGCAAAGAAGACCATCATTTGTTGGCTTTCTATAAAATTGAAGATATCAATATGACAAAGAGGGAGCCAATATAGTATAAAGTTTTAGATGAAAATCTTTGCTTTCTACAACTTCTAGTGGTGCCTTATAGATGGAACTATGACTCAGAGGGTATTTTTAAAGCTAAATTTGCATCCCTCAATAATAAGCGTCCTCCATTTGAGCATTTTCCAATGGCCAACATCAAGAATTTCAAGAATCTGCACAACAACCAAGAATCATTGTTACATATCATGAAGATGCAAGAGAGGCACCATGGAGGACATGGCATGATTATAATAGAATTTTTTATTCGAAAAGAAATAAAGATCAATAGATTAGCCCTAAGCTCACTCAAACAATTATAAATGATTTTGGTTGGGAGGAGCATAAGATAAATAAATGGTGGATTTCATGATGTGAATGAAACCAACAAAAGGATGCTTACCTAGATGACATAGACAAGAAATTTATCAAGGAGTTTGATGCTAAGGATAATATCAGATGAAGGAGCATGAGAAGGAAATCTTCCGAGAGGTCAAGGTAATAGTAAATTTACATGAAGAAGAGACAAAGGTAGTGGCTAAGTCTTAATAATAGGTAGCCTCCTTAGTTGAATCTAATAACTCTAAGGAAGAGTCATTACCTCAAGGCCAACAAGTGGAAGAAAGATACACTGTTGGTGTTGAAGTAGCACATCTAGCTAAGTATACTAGGAGATTAAGGACTCAACCTTTTGAGAAACAACTAGCAATGCAATCAACCCCACCCCAAAAAAATCCCAAGAAAAGGATTAAACAAAAGAGCTATCCAAGTCTAGGATATTTGGATGCAAAAATGTAGGCTAGTAGGAGACAAAAATCAAAGGCACACAAAATTAAAGTGGAAAAATCTAAACAATCAAAGGGAAAGGAGCTCGAAGCAGCTAAGGATGGAGTAACCAAACGGGTGGAGCTGAATCTGAAAGCACAAAGAAGAGGTAAGTTTTCTATAACCTTTCTTTCTCAAATTACCCCTTCCCATCACTCTGCTCAGTATTCTTCTTCCCTTGAAATCATTGGAGAACCATTCCTCTCATATTACCTTAGCTTAGACTTCCACTCCACCCATTATTCAAACGAGACCAATGCACCAAAAAATATTCACCCCTCTAAAAACTAGTGTCCTATCATTAAATACCCTATTTATTCTCCCTTCTTTCTTTAATACCCCTATACCTCTTATGTCTTAATATCCATTGCCAAAGAAATTCTCTATTATTTAAAATCTAGAGTAACAAAAAATAGTGGGTAATGGATCAACAAAAACTAGAGCAAGTGAAAGAGGCAACAACTATGACCTATGACATAGTGGACCCAATAATAAAAGAATGGATGAATATGGTTGCCCACCCAAAAGTCAAGAAGACTCTTAAAGAGATGAGGATGGAAGACTACCAAGTCGAAGTATATAGATAAGATATATCCAAAATCTTAAAGATAAGAGACTGTTTAGGCCCTCCACATCAAAGCCAACACACTCTTCCTATAAGGAAATGCGACTGATAAGAAGCTTTGGGTTGTTGAAAAAAATTGAATATGGAGATCAAACTAATTAGAGAAAATTAGACCAATGAGCCCTTCAACTGGAAATTCAAGATTTGAAGCAAATAATTAACAAAACCCCAAAAAATAAATAGATACAACAGAAGGATGATAAAATCCAAGATTGAAAGAAGAGTTGCAAGTAACTAAGAATCTAGTACAAAACAGTTTAGAAAATACATATCAAATCCTAAGTAAAGATACATATTTTGATGAGTTAGTCAACATTCTTCAAGAATACGAGGTGGAAAATACAATTAAAGATTAAATGACTAACAATTCATTAGTTTCAAATGATAATCCACAAGGAAAATTATCTCATATTCAAAAGGATGAAGACCATAGAATAACATATATTATCATGTAGGAAGGAGGAAAGGACATAGCACTAATTACTACAAATTCAATCCTAGAAACCAGAATCAAGAAAATCAGACAAACTATGAAAGCCAATCAAATAGGACATTCCAACAAATAAATATTAAACTTGAAATAATTCTCATCAGCAACAATCTCAGCATCCATATCCTTCTCATAATCAATTCAATTATCCTCAATTGTAATATTGAGAAGGGAATAAAAAAGGACACCTAATTCAGAAGATTCAAGAAATTGAAGAACTAGAAGAAATTATAGATGTACATGAAGTTAAAGCTCTTTTAGCAAAGATAGTATTTTATGAAGACACTAACCACTTTCTTAAACAAGATACAAAAAGGAGAGAAGGAGAATACAAATTCCACAACCACAATGAAGATCCATATTGAAGTCTAAATACCCAACTAATGTAATACATGGGGGTGTTAGAGTATATTACATTATTTGATACATGCCAATATACCACCATAGGTACATAACTAGAGTAGTTTACTTTAGAGTAAGGTTGACTAGTTACTTCAAGCAATGTAATAAATGCACAAGGGTT
Source organism: Wollemia nobilis (assembly GCA_028583015.1). Lineage (NCBI taxonomy): Eukaryota > Viridiplantae > Streptophyta > Pinopsida > Araucariales > Araucariaceae > Wollemia > Wollemia nobilis. Next base: position 690,435 of record JAQPPZ010014852.1, on the reverse strand, counting down.
AGAATGTGAAATGATGTAAATGTACATGGAGTCCACATGTACATGAGTCATAGGAAGATAGATAAAGAGTCATAGGTAGAGTAAAGGCCAAGAAACATATATTCTTATATGTAGACCTTTGAGATAGTGAAAGAGTGTAGTAGATAGTATAGTGAATGCATAGTATAGAGTAGTGGAATGAGTACAATGTAGTTTTTTCAAAACAATTTATGGAGTGTTCATGTCCTCCATTATACCGCATTGTACTATTTTTGTGTTTCTTCATTAATGACATATTTTTGAGTTATTACAAAAGTTTATCTTATAGTTTTTCTTACATATTATAGTACCGTTATCATATAGTTATCATAGTTTTCTTATCTTACATATTGTGGTTACATTTCCTTTATTATTATAGGTGGCTCTCCTCGTCCTGCATGCCCGCAAAGACTTTGGTTCGTGTACTTGCAATCATTTGTTGCTTCCTTATTGGTCATTGTACTGGACATATTTCTGACGTGGAATTATAAATGTGGCGATGATGGCTTTTAGGGAGTATACGCTCCATTTTGTTGGTCTTGAAAAAAATTCGGCTTTGAAAAATAGTTAAATCATTAATCAAGGTGGTGATTATTTTGGGGATCTGTCTTTAGATTTGGTTGTCGAATTGTATGCCCATTGGATCCTTCAATCGATGATAGTCGTTGGATGAGATACATATCGTTTATCCTGACTCGATACTTTTGGACCTACAAAAGTGTTAGCCCTGTAATATCGAAGGTATATGTTAATGGTGATCGTGCACAGTATAGAGGATATCTTAGCATTTTACTGGTTAATCAATTTTATAATAAGCGTTATACCATGGTTTCTATCCTAGTGTGAATATTAATCTTAAATTCAAAATTTAATTAGGGCTTTACCCTTCCTTTAAAGAGTAATCAAACCATGGCTAACCTTTGCTTTAATACACGACCTTTAATAGTCATATTACCTCGTCAATGGGTTACCGTTTGATCAATCATGCCTTTCTGCGTAATCGTTCGATTATCTCTTATCGTCTAGGTAGATTGGCCAAGCGCAACCGTCGGATTTGGTCGGGATGCATCCAGATCGTTGAATCTGATAGATTTATGCTATTTTTATCAGCTTTTAATTTCCTTTGATGGTCTCAATTAAAGCGCAGTTGTTGGATTAAATCGGGGGTAGGCGCGACCGTTCGATCTGGGTCAAAGACCATTTAGTCAATCGACCATTGGAACATTGTTCATCTGTTTTAATCCAATCAATGCCGTTGTATTTGATAGGCAAAGGCGCGACCGGTTGATGAAGATATAATCACCCCCTTCTTAAAGGATGATAGCTTTTATGGAGCACTGTCGTCAAATCTTTCTTGGTACAAAGCGCGACCGTTGGATCGATCAACGATGGATGCTCTTGTCCGTTGTATGGTTTTGATTAGATCATGGCCATTAGATTTAGATAAGCAAAGCGCTGCCGTTGGATTGAGATGTAATCGTATTCCTTTAATGGGCACTTGTTCAGATAAAGCGCTACCATCAGTTCTTTTCCCGATTGCACGCAACCGTCAGATTGACATTTTGTCTTTATTCGACTTGTCAACCTTTAATAGCTTTGTGAAATAGCATCCGTTGGATTTGCGTAGGATAAAGCACATCCGTTGATTTCATTAGTTTTGATTTGTATTTCGATCGAAGCGCTATCGTTGGATATAGGCGAGATTATGGGCGACCGTTGATCTTCATTCTAATGAACCTTCTCTTAATATTTGAGCAACTCTTTTGAAGCGCGACCGTTAGATCAATCATGCTCGAGCACAATGGTTGGATCTACTTGTACGTGGGGTGTATTTAATTTTGATTTGGATAGGACCCTTTTATCGGTTGATTGCTTTGTGATTTGCACTACCGTTGGATTATCCCTAGTGGAAGCGCGTCCGTCGATATTGCTCAGACTTGCACAAGCCTTAATCATGAGTACGGCTTATCTCCTTAGACTTACCCTTGGTGTTTCATGGCTAAGCACAACTGTCAGATTAACTTTTGCTCAAGCACTACCCTCAGATCTTTTGTAACCTACGAGTTAGGTAATCGAAAACTGCACGCTATTGATTTTCCTTAATCTTAATTAAGTGAAAGGGGAATGATTAGTAATGTGTTAGGGCCCTCATTAAAAATGATTAATATAAATAATCAAGTCTTTTCTTAACGCCTGATTTACCTTTGTTTATTTGAAGCAAGCACTATCGTCAGATTATCTCGTAAAAGAGCGCGTTCGTTGATCTCTTTCCATTCTATGCGTAATTTAATCATAACCTTGTGATAATACCTCGGTTTACCTTAGTGGTTTGTTGCAAACGTGCATCCATTGGATCAATCCTCGATCAAGCATGGTCGTTGGATCTTCCTCGACCATTGGGCTTAGGCTTTTACATTTTTAAACCACGGTGTTTTATCATATCGAGTGCATCCGTCCAATTTCTCCTTGATGAGGCACTGCCTTTAGATCTCCTGTAATCTGCACACTTGATAACCGAAAGGGGTGCATCTTTCAATAATCTTGGATTAAGTCGAAAGGGGGTAATTAGTAATGTATTAAACCCTTACTAATGCACGATTAACCCTAACGTTACCTTTAAGTTACCTGATACTCTTACTGTTCAACGTTTGGGTTTTGACTTGAGCGCAGCCGTTGGATCTCGATTGAGTTTGGCGCGACCGTTGATCTCTTTCAACCTGCAGGGTTAGTTACCAAGGGGCACTTGATTTTAACCTTTGATTAAGCCAAAAGGGGGATAATTATCCAACGCGTTAGACCCTCGCTAATCTTATTTAATAGTTTTAATTAATCTTGCGGTCTTTAGCCTTTTTAATGCACCTTTTATGAGAGCGTTGTCGTCCGATGAGATCTTGATCAAGCGCTATCATCAGATTTACCCAATTAGCTCAATGTTTAATTAAAGGGGGCGCATACCCTTAATGTTTTGATTAATTTTTCATTTGAAACCTTAGAATTTTACTTCCTTTGACCATGAGGTGTTGAAAGATTGATTCTTTGAATGCGCATCCATTCGATTGAGGGAATTTTGGGCGGTACCCTTCGATCTCCTCAAGGTGCTCGACATTTAAGTAAAAAAGGAAGGGGGATGCACATACCCTTGAAACATTAGCATATGGTTTAGGACTTAGGTACTTTAGACCATGGTGATTTCTTATTAGACCTCGAATTATTATGATTAATGCATTTGAAAAGAAGGCTTTACATTTGATTCATGGGTCATGATCCTTTCTTTAAAGTCGGGCATTTTTATTTTACCATGGTATTGGGTGCTCAAATAATTTGGCCTTAATGACTTTTTCAAATGACAAATAACGGTCATAAGTTCAAATCCAAAACAAAAACGGCTAATTTTTATTTCAAAGTTTTAAACACATGGAAATCAACTCCTCAGATGAAAAATGCAACAGAGGCTAGCAATATTCAGTCAATTTTATTGAAAACCAAAAATCTAAATTTGGGGGTTTTCAGATGTTGAGTCAATTTTGGCTCCAACACTCCAAATCCTGCATCGGAGAAGAAGTGATAGCCAATCCATCAATGGGAATCCTAAAAATTTGGTAGATGTCCTCCAATGTCACCATCATCTTGCTAGTGGGAATATGGAATATGTTGATCTTGTTGTCCCAACAACGAGCCAGGACCATGAGTCAAGACTGATCTGACATTACAATCAAAAAGCACACAACCTGTTTGAGTCCAATCACCTCAAACCACTTCTAGTCATCATCATCAAGCCTCGGTTGTAGCTCCAGAAAAGGTTAGGCTCCCTAGTCTGAGCTATCAGAGTCTGATACCCAACAACATGTAATTCAAAGCAAACAATCAATCAATCATTCAAACATCATCAAAGAAAATAAAAATAAAATAAATTCATCAAAAATAAAAAGTTTATCTAAGTTTGGTAGTCGGTCAAGATACCGACGGTTGTCATGGTTGTTGTTGAAGCTAGTGATGCCCACGACTAATGGTCAATTTTTTTACTATTGGAATTTGAACACCACTGATAGACGACCCCACAACAGCACCCATGAGGGGTCTTGTCCCAACCCCTCCCAAAAAAATACAAAAATAATTAAACAATCCCTCCCTCTAAGCTAACCTAAGCTAAATCCTAAATTAGGGGTGATATTCATTGCTTGTAGTTTAATGTGGTTCATTTATCCCATTAATTAGTGAAGTTTATTTTAAATTTCATAACTCATGAGGGTCGTATGGAGAGTACGTTAGGAGCTCCAACTCCATTGCTCTTTGATGCCTCAAGTTGATCTGCCATAATGGTCTATCTCGATCTCGATAGCATTTCACGTCAAAATCTCTCTCCTTCCTTAGAGCTCACTTTTCTCTTACTACCAGCTATAAAATGACAATAAAATTGCCAAAAATCCTTTTATATTTTTTCAATTTGGCAATCGTTCTTCTGAAGGGTGGTTGCATTTCGGTGCAGTCATTGGACCTAATGACGACCACAAAATTTATAGGTCACCGCCATTGTACTTCAAGATGGCCTCCAATTGGCAATATATGCATTCATTTTCTCACCGCCATGAGCCTCATATTGGATATTTAATCATATCTACCAATCCATATTCATCATAAATTACAAAATTAACAAAAAAAAATCAAATACACAATTTCAAATGTGCCTCGTACCTAGTAATTTACCCTATACACTTGGGGGTTGCAGCGACTTTTTCTTCATGCAATCTGGCAAGATGAGTAAATTACCGTAAGGCCATTTGAACCAAATTATTCATCGAGAAATCAAAATGTCTTCAATTCAATCCCCAAGAAGGGAATTACAACCGGACTACTCCACAGGAACGAGGCGTACGTTTCATTCTTCTACAAATTTTCATCAAATCATCAAACATAGTGATCACTATATACTTTAACTAAATTGCTAACATCTTGATTCTCTAATAAAGCCATGTGGCTGGATTGCTCCACGGGATAGAGATGTACAATTACTAACAATGGTTGAAGTCACAACTGTAATAGGATTTTCCCTTTAAAAAAGTTATCTTGTAACGTCCAAATTAGTCATCTTGGTCAAGCTACTCATCGCTTTCATTACTTGCCATTTTCTCATTGACTCGTTGCTTGAGGGGTAGTCATAATCAAAGAATTCATAATTAAAATCAATAACTAAACACTTAATCACACAAATTGCATTAGTCCATGAATCATTGCTAACAACTATCATAAACTTACCTATTTGCTAGGGTCAAAAGCAAAAATACTGAACTAAACTTTGTTTAGTTTGGACTAACGGTCATGTAGCTTGACAACACTACCTGAATACCTTTAGATTCATCAAAGTTTTACTCAATTTAAGCCTACTCATTTTTTTGAAGGTAATGATTCAGAGATACGTGCTCTTTCCATGATTGGGGCATCTAAAGTTGACCAGATCAATGAACATCAATCAACCTACAATGTGATGTTAGGTTGTTTTTGTTTTTGCTCAGTGTTGTATTTTCCACAACACAATTCAAAAAGAGGTATCTATAGACACTTAAAATATGTCATATTGAGGATGCTACTCATGTGGACACCTTTTCAGGCCATACAACTCATCTTGGACCTTCTCAAGACCTAACCGTGGTTCTAACCACTCAAACAGGGCAAACTAGTCCTTTTCAGCCTAGGTCATTGTCCCTCTTAGTGGCTACTTGGTGGTTGCTAAACTTGATGACAGACTCTGAGTGGGTTGTTCCTGTCGAGGATGGCCTCATCTATAACAAACTTGGGCTCCCATAATTGAGTAAAATCCGTTATGGAGCAACTGATCTTGAACGGTTACTCGTCATAACCATCTAGAAGCAATGCCTCACCTCCCTAAGCCTAATTGAATCTTGGTCTTGGCTTATTCAGCAAGCTAGGATGCTAATTTGGGAGGTCTATATTAGGTGCCCAAAAACTTCACAGAAAGGAGAGAATTGAGATCAATTGGATGCAACAAATTGCTATCGGTTTGAGGAACAAAGAGAACGCTTTCTTATATGTACTAAGGTGCTGCCCAAATCACATTATGACACTTGTATACCCATCAATGGAGTTTCCAAGAGCTTGAAGGCTAGATTACACTGCTATTTATCATCAATTCACCATGAGTTTGAGCCATTCCAATGATCCAACTCTATTTCAAAACACAACAAACCTTGAGCATCAATTCAACAATCAAATTGAACATCACCAAGCATCGAGTGCAGAGAACAGGATCTCTGTTTAGCACCCGCTATTCATGATAGTGGCCCACAGATGCCACCATTGAAACTAATGATGACTAATAGAGCTAGCCATTTTGATCAATAATGGCCTTATTGTGATGTTTCTTTTTTTTTTAGCAATTAGATCAGTTTTAGCAACTTCTAATTTTTTTTCTGACATAGTTTAGCAGTATTTTCATTCAGTATTTCATGTATTTATTCACTGTTTTAGCAATTTAATTTCATTCGCATTATCATGTACTAGGCCTCATCTTGAGAGGCTTTCATTTTCTATTAATGCTTTGTATGTGTTTATGTGTGCAGGTTACATGCCTTATCAAGAGCTAAGTCATCATAAAGATCATCCTTCTTGGCATCATCAAGCGGAGGTTTCAAGGAAAACCCTCCATTATCAGTTTAGGGGAATTTTAGAAGATATTTTGGAAGACATCTACTCTTGAGATTTGATGTAATCTTGTATCAATTTGGTGAATCCCTAAGAGGGATCTATTGTAACCCATTGTAAAGACATTTCTTGAATATTAATGAGAAGGGCAATTTCATTTTTCTATTTCTTGTCATGATGGTTACATGAATTTCATATTATCAAATTGATTTCATTATTACATTTCTATAGATGTTTAGAATCTTTTGACAATTCTACAAAAACCTGCACATCAAAATAGGAGTTAGATATATTTCAAGAGAAAGAAAAATATCAACTTCCTATTATCTACTAGAAGCAAAGAAGACTCTATTCTAAAGCATAGACTTTAGTACAAGATTCAAGATGCTTTTAAGAGTCCTTTCAAAGGAGCAATAAGGGGAAATTACTAGTGCATTATACTAGTTAATCTTAAAAGTTATTAAGTGCATTGAGTTCTTAAGTTAAGGTGAAAGATCAAGTGTACAAATTAATGTAGAATCAAAGTGTCAAAAGACACTATTTAGTGCATAAAAATTGTAGCATATTGTGGCAAGAGAAGCCACCAAAAAGGGGTAATATACCTTCAAATATTGGAGAAGGAAGCCACCATATCACATCAAAAAAGGGAAGCTACAAAGAAGACTATGAGAGTCTCAAATCTAGGTACAACTAAGGATTCCTACCTTAGTTTATTACAAAGTTATTTTCAACTCATACAAGCACCATAATTGTCTTCTATGTTGCATCAAAGGAAGAAAAAACTTGAGCATCTCAAAGACATCAACATAGCACATGTTCTTAGTCTACAAGTTGTAGCCATTGGCAAGGATAAAGCACAAGATAAAGTGCTAAGGTGTAGAGTCATCCCAAGGGTTTGATACCCTTCTTATCAAGGTGTTAAAGGACACCATTATTTAGTGCTACGGTCATACGGGAGTAGCACCACAATGAAGGATACCTATCATGGTGAAAATCCTGCAACATAAAGGATGATAATAAGATAAGCTATAGCTTCAATAGTGCAATTTGGAATATAATGCATTCCAATTGGTAAAGACAAGGTGAAGAAAAGAATATCATCAATTACCCAAGTAGGAACAACCATCTTTGTTAAGGAAGCCATCTATGTTAGAGAAAAACCATCCATCTAAGTTGAAGAAGAGCCATCACACACCTTGTTGTCATATAAAATCCAAGTAAACTTGGAAAAATTTGGCAAGAATAGGTGTTAAGAGAGCCTTAAGAAAATAGATATGTTTAAAGTTAGCTTGCATGGAAGGGAAGGTTCATCCACTTGTCATATCAATGTAAGGCATCTTGTGCCACTTGGAACAAAGGGAGAAAGAACGTACCCATACCTACATAACACCTACACTAAGCGAAAAAAATGCATTGCTACATCTATGTAACACCTACGCTAAAGAAGTAGGGCACTTATATCTACGTAATGCTCGTGTTAAGAGAGGTAAGCATCAATGTTGGAGTAACGCTCCAAAGAAGACTCAATAATCATTTCTCAAATGCTCCACATAAGGTTCAATAATCATTTCTCAAATGCTCCACATAAGGTTTGTACCACTTGTTTAAATGTCTTCATAGACTATAACGACCCAACATATAATCCAAAGTAAGATAAGTGCCACTTGGCATAATTTCAAAAGGGATATGAGAAGTATCTAAGGGACTGGACATAAGAGCAAGTAAATACAAAGCATAGAGAAGCCAAGGTGCATTAAAGGAAGGAGGAAGACTATCATAGAAGCTACCCTCAAGCATAGACCATTAATTGCTTGTTGTCATACATTGCAGACAAGGAGATACAATACGTAGCTTGGATAAAGGAGTCAAAGCAAGTGCCAATTACCTCACACATTCAACCTTACAAAAGGTATAGTTTCACATAATTTAATATTTGTTTTCCTTAAGAAAACTAGAATGCAAATCAACGAGGAGTTTATATTCTTAAGTGGTATTTCAAAACACATTAGTTGAAATACAAATATCATAATATTTGCAATTAATATCATAGGAGATATAAGGCTTTCTACTTGGAAAATAAAAATATTATTATTTTGCAAATATTATCAATTTCTAAATTTTCAAATTAGTGAGATATAAAGAGTGCCACATCAAACTTTAGTTCATTGGAATTTAGAAAATTGAACCATTGAAAAGTTAAGGATAAAGAAGCAAGATCATTGATTGCCTAAAAGAGTTGGAATTTATTACTTATACTTGTCTCATAGTCACATTAAAGGGACAAAAGGAATCCAACCATAGAGAACTTCATAAAATATAAAAGTGCATATTTCAATAGGGAGAATTAAGAAAAATTAGGATTTGATCATTATATTACCATTGTCTTCAAAACATTAGGGAATCAACTCAAAAGGAGAACTATAGATGCGAAGCACTTTATCAAGAATATAGCATACTCTAAACTAGGGAGTTGTAAGGTAGCCTACAAGGATCATCATGACAACCAATAAATTATTTCTTATATAATCCCAACTTCTAAAAGGACCTAATTACTCTTCATGAAAAACAAAGTAAGGTCGTTGATTATTGAAAAGCTTTGGGATATCGTTAAAGGAGCAAAAACTAAACCTCTTTTAGGTGATAATGAAATTCAAAAGTTTGAAGAAAGTGAATGATAATAACTTTTGCCATAACAAATGAAATACAACCATACATTAGTACAACATCAACATCTACAGAAGCTTGGAAAACCTTGGCCAAGATATTTGAAGGGAAGAATAAATCCACTATATTAAATATTCAAATTCAATTGCATTCACTAAAAGTGAATAGTGGTGAAAGTATAGAACTGTTCCTAAGGAAAGTAGCAGTCATAAAAGGAAAGTTGTTAACCTTAGCAGAGCAAGTAGAAGATAAACTTATTGTTCAAGTAACTCTAAGAGCACTTCTAGAAAACTACAAGCATTTGGTTTTATATTTACAAATCTTAAGTAAAGATACATCTCTTGATGAGTTAGTCAGCATTCTTCAAGAATATGAGGTGGAAAATACAATTAAAGATGAAGAGACTAACAATTCATTCATTTCAAATGATAATCCACGAGGAAATATTATCTCATATTCAAAAGGATGAAGACCATAGAATAACATATATTATCATGTATGAAGGAGGAAAGGACAACTACTAACTACTGCAAATTCAATCATAGTCACCAGAATCAAGAAAATCAGACAAACTATGGAAGCGAATCAAATAGGACATTCCAACAAAGAAAATATCAAACTCAAAATAATCCTCATCAACAACAATATCAGCATTCATATCCTTCTCAGAATCAATACAATTATCCTTAACAGGAATATCGAGAAGGGAATCAGAAAGGACACCTAATTCAAATGATTCAAGAAATTGAAGAACTAGAAGAACTTATAGATGAACATGAAGTTAAAGCTCTCTTAGCAAAGATAGTATTTTATAAAGACACTAACTACTTGCTTAAACAAGATACAAAAAGAAGAGAAGGAGAATACAAATTCCATAACCACAATGAAGATCCATAATGAAGTCTAAATACCCAAACAATGTAACATGGGGGTTAGAGTATATTGCATTATTTGATACATGCCAATATACCACCATAGGTACATAACTAGAGTAGGAGTTTACTTTAGAGTAAGGTTGAGTAGTTACTTCAAGCAATGTAATAAATGCACAAGGGTTAGAATGTGAAATGATGTAAATGTACATGGATTCCACATGTACATGAGTCATAGGAAAGATAGATAAAGAGTCATAGGTAGAGTAGATGTCAAGAAACACATATTCTTATATATAGACCTTTGAGAAAGTGAAAGAGTGTAGTAGATAGTATAGAGAATGCATAGTATAGAGTAGTGGAATGAGTACAATGTAGTTTTTTCAAAACAATATTTTAGCTACCAGGTGATCTGAATCTAAAGCTACCAAGCATGCAGACCAAGATACGATTATTGATTTTTTAGAAAGGTTGATCACTAGATTTGGAATCCCAATCACAATTGTTCCAAATAATGTTGGATATTTCATTAGTAGAAAAAACCATGGATTTTGCAAGAAAATAAGGTATATATTGGAATGCATCTTCCAATTACTATCCTCAGGTAAATGGATTAGCACAATCCATAAACAAAAATCTATAAAAAATAATTAAACGTGGTATTGAGGATAATTTGTGAAGGTGGCACTTATTTCTTAGCTAGGCATTATGGACTAATATGATAATGATGGAAAGAGAATTGAAAAACTCACCATATTCATTGGTTTATGAAAATAAAGTATTTTTTTCATTAATTTAGAATTGTTAGCTCTAAAATTTATTAGCAAAATTGACCAAGAAGATAATAAACCAATATAAATAAGAATGACATAATTAATGTTGCTAGAGAAAAATCATGAAAAAGCATATAATTATTTGAAACATCATCAAAAAACTATCAAGTGATGGTTTAACAAAAGGGCAATATCAAAATCATTTATTGAAGATGATCTTGTGCTCAAGTGGGATGTGGATTGAACCAAACCAACTATGCATGATACATTTTCATATATGTGGTTTGGACTATACCTACTAGGTCAAAACAAGGATTTAAATGCATTTCAACTTTATGACTTGAAGGATCATGTGTTACCCATACTGGTAAATGGCCAATACCTTAAACATTATGCTTAAAAATTTATGCAATCAATTTGTACAAATGTAAATAGCTGCACATGTAAATAATAGTATAGAGTAGTTCAAATGTTAGTAGTGTTTAGAAGCATCAATGTCTAATTGGCTCACAAAATCTCAAATGAACCATAAAATATTAACTTGTAGCATGCATATGGGTTGATGGCACATGATCCAAAAAATTGTGTCGTATTTCGTCATGACGACCAATCATGAAGTGTAGTGGTATTTAAAGGCTATTAGTAGTATTTTTGGGAATGCATGCCTAACTTTTGATAAATTTTACCTAATTGCCAACAAATTTAAAATGTCATGGTCTTATTGGCTAGTGGAAAAACCTCCAAAAGCATGCATCATAATGCTAAAAAATAGTTGCTAATCTAGAATGATATGATGCATACAAGGATTAACAGTCATGCCCTAACCTTCCTCACAACTAAACATTATAAATAAAAGTCAAATTCAATCTGCACAAAAGTTTTACAATTTACATTGTGAAAATAATGTTGGATATTTCATTAGTAGAAAAAACCATGGATTTTGCAAGAAAATAAGGTATATATTGGAATGCATCTTCCAATTACTATCCTCAGGTAAATGGATTAGCACAATCCATAAACAAAAATCTATAAAAAATAATTAAACGTGGTATTGAGGATAATTTGTGAAGGTGGCACTTATTTCTTAGCTAGGCATTATGGACTAATATGATAATGATGGAAAGAGAATTGAAAAACTCACCATATTCATTGGTTTATGAAAATAAAGTATTTTTTTCATTAATTTAGAATTGTTAGCTCTAAAATTTATTAGCAAAATTGACCAAGAAGATAATAAACCAATATAAATAAGAATGACATAATTAATGTTGCTAGAGAAAAATCATGAAAAAGCATATAATTATTTGAAACATCATCAAAAAACTATCAAGTGATGGTTTAACAAAAGGGCAATATCAAAATCATTTATTGAAGATGATCTTGTGCTCAAGTGGGATGTGGATTGAACCAAACCAACTATGCATGATACATTTTCATATATGTGGTTTGGACTATACCTACTAGGTCAAAACAAGGATTTAAATGCATTTCAACTTTATGACTTGAAGGATCATGTGTTACCCATACTGGTAAATGGCCAATACCTTAAACATTATGCTTAAAAATTTATGCAATCAATTTGTACAAATGTACTTAGCTGCACATGTAAATAATAGTATAGAGTAGTTCAAATGTTAGTAGTGTTTAGAAGCATCAATGTCTAATTGGCTCACAAAATCTCAAATGAACCATAAAATATTAACTTGTAGCATGCATATGGGTTGATGGCACATGATCCAAAAAATTGTGTCGTATTTCGTCATGACGACCAATCATGAAGTGTAGTGGTATTTAAAGGCTATTAGTAGTATTTTTGGGAATGCATGCCTAACTTTTGATAAATTTTACCTAATTGCCAACAAATTTAAAATGTCATGGTCTTATTGGCTAGTGGAAAAACCTCCAAAAGCATGCATCATAATGCTAAAAAATAGTTGCTAATCTAGAATGATATGATGCATACAAGGATTAACAGTCATGCCCTAACCTTCCTCACAACTAAACATTATAAATAAAAGTCAAATTCAATCTGCACAAAAGTTTTACAATTTACATTGTGAAAATAAAGACAAGGCTTGTTATTCCACAAGGAAGATAGTTGCAGACAACTTGTAGAAAAAAAAAAAGAGTGCAACAATGTATAAAACTCTAATTACAAGATAAGTTGATAGAAATACATGATATTGTTCTTACAATTAAGTCAAAGCTAAGAAATTTTAGGGAAATGGAAAAAAGTAAAGAAAAGAGGTTCTTACCAGACCATCCAGGAAGTGCACTCTAGAATTAAATGTTGGCTAGATACATGCCTAGATTTGTGAATCCATACCTAGTGCTTGTAAAGGCAAATTATCTCATAGTCAAAAGGATGAAGACCATAGAATAACGTTGTAGCTGGAAAAGCAGAGATGAGGAGCGGTGGAGGAAGCAGAGGAGGAGCAAAAACGATAGGCAGGAATTTTGAACCAACGAAAGGAGAAGATCCAGAGGTAGGGCAGAATGTTGTAGCTAGAAAGGAAAAGGATTCCCTGTCAGCTCAGTTCGAAAAGGCTAAAGGTACAAATCCTCCAGATAAACCCTCAGATAAAGGGTCCCACTAGGGTTCGGGAGTTGGCAACAAGGGCCCAACCTTTTTGGAAATGTTGAAAGGGAAAAAGAAGGAGCCAGTCAGTGAACTACCGCCCCTAATACCAAACAATAACAGGTTAACTGCTCCAGTGGAGATTATGGAAAGATTCTTGGATAGGGAGGCATCATCCTTAGTTGGCAAGTTTTTGGGAGGAAGGTCGGACATTAAGACTATTCGCTCATGGGTTGCGGCAAAGTGGAAAACTTTAGGAAGCTTAGAAATCGTATCCATGTCAAGAGGTTTTTTTATGATAAGACTCAACAACAAAGATGATGCAGAGTGCATCTTGACAGGACCCTGGTTTCTAGGAAGGCGTAGCCTCTTTCTGAGGAAGTGGGGGGAGGATTTCAACCCTGAGAAGTAGAACATTAATATAGCACCCATTTGGGTCCGCTTACCAAACCTCCCAGCCTAGTTTGTTAATGAGTACTGGCTTAGTGGCATAGCAAAGACGAGGAGAGCTCGTGGCAATAGACCATTCAACCCAGGCAAGAACTAGACTGACGCATGCCAGGATCTGTGTAAATGCAAACTTCAATTTTGATCTACCTTCTCAGGTGGCACTAACATATGGAGAGTTTCTAAGGATTCAGCTTATGGAGTATGAGAACAAGCCGACATTTTGTAGCATCTACAAAACCCAGGGCCACCTTCAAGCCCAATGTTTGACAATAGCTACAAACAAGGAAGCCACGAGTGAAGGTTTTCTGGGGAAAGCTAATGGGAGAGGGATCCCAAAGTTTCAAGGACTGCGTCTTAACTTGGAAGGATACAGACAAGTTAAGAATAACCAGGCTGACCAAGCCAACACAGAACTAACAAAAATCCAGGAGAAAGGAAAGCAACATAATGAGGGAGGCAAAAATCATAAGGTATGTAATAAATATCCCAGCTTGAACATGTTTGATATCCTAGCAAATCTAGAAGTTGAAAAAGAAAACAGTAAGTATGATACCATCAGTGTCAAGTTTCTTGAAACCCTAGACTCCCCATCCAAATCGAGACCATCCATAGTTATGACAAAAAGCCCCAAAAGCTATGCTCAAAATGAAGAAAAATTGCCAGGTCATTTCAGTTTAAATATGGAAAAAATAGAGTCAAGAGTCGAAGTTGTGGAAACAAGAGGCGGGAATGTAGCTCCTAATCCGGTAGTGGAGCAAATTATCCCTTATCAGACGAGCCCAACGGTAAAAGGTTCCTTGAAGGAAAGCCCCCTGTTTAGGAACCAAATAGGAGAGGTGAACAAAAACAAGGTTGAGGATGAAGAGGGAATTGAAAACCCCCAAAATGAGGAAGAAGGTTCAAGCCCTAAAATATCACAGTATATGCCCCCTCATTTCAGTCCAAAACAGACTAGAAGCACCACCAAGCCTTCGATAGATTATGGAAGTGAAAGAAAGAAAGGGAGAATATCTACAACAAAGCACTATAGAATGAGAATCAATGAAGAAATTGCAAACGAAAAGCAAAGAACATTGTTACAGCAAGCTATTCCTGGCTAGGATAATAGCAAAATTGACAAACACCCTTTGGCTCAGGGAAGGTGGCGGGGAAAAAATATCAAACAGTCTAAATGAAGGTTCTCTCATGGAATGTGAGAGGCCTAAACAGCCCACCAAAACAAAGGATGGTGAAGTCTATAAGGAAGGATTGGAATCCTACGATCATTTTTCTTCAAGAAATAAAAACAGATGCGGCACAATCATCACTTATAGCTAGAATGATTTGGAAGCAAGGGGAAGTGGCCTTTCAATAGGTGAGAGGAACATCTGGGGGCCTCATGATCTTATGGGATCCTATTAAAGTAGAAGGAAGTATTATTCAGGCAAATGAAAGAGTCTTAAGCATATTATTTCATGATTTTGATACTAATAAGAATTGGATTATGTCAAATGTTTATGCCCCCACCTCTGTCCAAGGGCGGTCTGAACTATGGGAGTTTTTGGGGCATTTGAGCCAAGCTTTTAAATACATTCGTTGGGTGATTGGGGGAGATTTCAATACCCCCCTTTACCCATCTGATAAGAAGGGAGGATTTGGGTTACCCTCAAGGAGCATGGAGGACTTCAATGAATTCATTAACACAAATGAATTGATGGATGTAAAGACTAAAAGGAGCCAAATTTACATGGAGTAACAAGAGGATAGGAAGTCACTTGATTCAAGAAAGGTTGGACAGGTGTTTTTTATCCAAGGAAGCTACAACAATGTTTGGTGATTCAACGTTACAAGCCCTTCCTAAATGTGCTTCAGACCATAATATTATTCTATGGGAGGCATTTCATGCTAACTCCTTTAAAAATCCATTCAGATTTCTGTCAATGTGGGTTAAACATCCGGACTTCAAGAAACGAATAGAGGAATGGTGGCAGTAGCCTATCCAAGGAAGTGCTTCCTTCAAACTATCTCAAAAACTTAAGATGGTGAAAAACAACCTTAGAATATGGAATAAAGAAGTCTTTGGAAATATTTTTGAGAATAAGAGAGCAGTGGGGGAAAAATTGAGAATAATAGAAAGCAAAATCCAAAATGGAACCTATGATGAGGCGACAAGGACTGAAGAGAAGGAAACCCTTTGTGAGTTTTATAATATTTTAGCTTGTGAGATGTATTGGAGGCAAAAATCAAGGGTATTATGGCTAAAGGAAGGGGACTCTAATTCAAAGTTTTTCCATGTTACCACATTGAGCAATAGAAGCAACAATAATATTAGAAATTTAACTAAGGTGGATGGATCCTCAACTCAAAACATTCAGGAGATCAGGGACGAGGTTGTTAATTTTTCAATTCATTATTGGGTGAAGAACGGGCCTGTAATAACCAAGCAAAGGACTCTCTCCTTCAATTCATTCCACAACTCATTGATGAAACGATTAACGAGTCTCTTATAGTAGCTTTTTCAGACGAAGAGATCAAGGAGGCTTTGTTTAACATGGATCCTGACAAAGCTCCTAGGCCGGATGGGTTTTCACCGCGGTTTTTCCAAGTTTGTTGGGATATTGTTGGAGCAGAAGTTATTGCTGCAATCAAGGAGTTCCAAAGTTCAAATCATATTCCAAGGGGTTTCAATTCAACTTTCATTGCTTTTATCCCTAAATGCCCCAACCCCAAGACTATGGCTGACTTTAGGCCGCTTTGCCTGTGTAATATATCCTATAAAATTCTGTCCAAAGTTTTAGCCAACCATTTGAAGAAAGTTCTAGCGGTTATCATTGATCCAAGTCAAGGAAGTTCTGTACAAGGAAGATCAATCTTAGATGGAGTTATTACTATTCATGAGGCTCTTCATACAGCCACTCGGACCAAAAAAGCAGTCATGGCTTTAAAGTTAGACATGAACAAAGCTTATGACAGGATAAATTGGGAATTCCTAGAGAATTTGGCTTCAACATGAAATGGGTCAAGTTAATAAGAGAGTGTATTTCTAAGCCTTGTTTTTCAGTTATGGTTAAGGGGTCTATTGCAGGTTTTTTTCAAAGCAAATGTGGTCTAAGACAAGGAGATCCCATAAGTCCTATGTTGTTCATCATCGTAGCTGAGGCCTTGGGAAGAACCATTAAGGCAACAGCGATAGCAGGACTCATACCTAGTATCAAGGCCATGTCGCTAACTACCCCGGTGACACATCAGCAATTTGGTGATGATACATTGCTACTGACTTTGGCTTCTGTGGTTGAGGCAAGAAGGATTAAAAATATTCTCATAATGTATGAAGAAGCGGCTGGACAAAAAGTGAATTTTGATAAGAGCAAACTTTATTTTATCAATACCCCCATTCCTAGGCAAAACAACATAGCAAGGATCATGGAATGTCAGATTGCATCCCTTCCTACCTCCTATTTAGGTCTTCCCTTGTTTACGGGGAAACCTGAAGGATCAATGTGGAACATAGTTCTAGAGAGGATCCAAAAAAAGCTAGCAGGTTGGAAAGGACATATGTTATCTCAAGCAGGCAAAGAAATTTTAACTATGGCTTCACTTCAAAGTATACCCGTTTACTTCCTATCGGTGTTCGTAGCTCCCGACAAGGTGTATCACAAAATCGAGCAGACTTCAAAAAAAATTTCTTTGGTCGGGGACTGAGGATAAGAAAAGGATCGATTTAGTAGGTTGGAACAAGGTTTGCAAATCTAAAGCTGATGGGGGGTTAGGATTGAGGAGAGTTTCTCATCTCAATACAGCTCTGTTAGCCAAACAAACATGGCAGTTATTGACTAAGGTCAATAATGAATGGACTGCCATAGTTAGGAGGAAATACCTCCAAGGTGTGAACTTCCTTAATGACAACTTAGCTAGCAGGGGGTCTGCTTTTTGGAAGGCAATCCTCACGAGCAGGGATCTTGTCAAGAAATTTCTTAGATGGATTCTAGGAAATGGGTAAACAATAGACTTTTGGAAGGATCGGTGGGTAAGAGCTGAGGAGTTATCCCAGAATCCTCGTTTGGCTAGGATTCAAGAGCATATGGAGCAGCATATTGGGAAGAAGGTTGCAAATTATGTGGCAGGATATAAATATCAACAGGTGGAAACACATCAGAGTACATGGTTTTGAAGCGGAGTCTGAAGAGCTTTATAACATTTTAACTTAGCAAATTATTCCCTTTGGAGAGGATGAAGATCACATTGTTTGGGCTGAGACTAAAAGTGGTGACTTCACAATTAAGTCTGCCTATAATTTGCTTCTCAATGTGGAAGGTCAACAATTTCAACCGAGTTTGGTTTGGATCAAAGGCTTAATTCCTAAAATATCCTTTTTTTCATGGCTGGTGATTGAAGGAAAAATCCTCACTATGAAAAATATGTTATCCAAAGGTATGGTTATTGCTAACCATTGCTACATGTGCAAGGCAGGATGGGAGACAACCCAACACTTGTTTCTGGAGTGTCCGATAGCGGAGTCCATCTTGGATGAACTTTTCCAAGCATTTAGGATCTCGTGGGTTAAGCCTGCTCTTATATCCGAAGTGTTCCATCAATGGCCTCAACCCTTTGTTAGCCTAAAACTTAAGTACCTATGGAAAATATGTTGGCATCATTTTATCTAGTAGATTTGGTTAGAAAGGAACCATAGAGCCTTTAAGGATACCATTCACAACCCAAAAACCATCCTCAACAGGATTATTGTCTTTGCGAAAGAAAACCTTAGCACCTTAGTGGATGAGAACCACTCAATTCCTCCCCAAGAAAAACAATTAGCTCGGGCCTTAGGTATTGAGGACAAACCTTCCATTCTTTTGTCCAATCCCAGAAATGGGATTTCTTGGGAGCCACCCCCCGAGGGTTGGTTTAAACTAAATTTTGATGGTGCAGCCAAGGAGAACCTAGGAAGAGCTGGAGCTGGAGGAATAATTAGGGATCATCAAGAAAATCTGGTCAAGGCCTTCGTTGAACCATTGGGAATCAGAACTAATAACGAAGCAGAAGCTAGAGCCCTTTGGAGAGGGTTTCAAGTAGCCCAAGCAACTCAAGGTAACTTGATGATTGAAGGTGATTCGATGAACATCATCAACCTGTTAACCAATGGCAAAAAACCTCCATGGAGAATCGAGGGAGTCATCCATGAAGTGAGGATTCTTTTTGTGGCAAGACAGAACAGGAGGGCTCGTCACGTGTACTGTGAGGCCAACAGGTCAGCTGACAAATTAGCCAACATAGGTGTTGATGTTGGTAGTTTTGTGACATGGACACAAGGTGTGCCACGTGAAGTGGAAAACATTATTAGTCATGAAAAGAAACCTACCCGCTAAGGAGAAATATGAATGGGTGTTCTTTCCCCATGGAGCTGGTAATAACTATGGGGTTTCCCTGTCATACCAAATTGGAAATGAAGGTAACAGGGTGTAAGCCTTGGAGGATTCCGACAGAGAATAGGAAATGGGCAAGCAACAGGTTTCACAAGTGCAAAGTTCCAAACTTCAATTTCATGTCAATGTAAGTAATGTTTAGAGTTATGTTTAGGTATGGGTGTGCCTTGTTAGTAAGGTGTTGTAGGGGATTCAACACAAGTTCTGGTAAGAAAGTTTCAAGGATGAATAGGATCTACAATCTCAGCAGAATGCTGGATATTGTAATAGGTTTTGGGTTAACCTGCAAAAACCCGATAATTAATGAAGACTTTTATTTACCAAAAAAAAAGAGACCATAGAATAATATATATTATCATGTATGGAGGAAAGGACATAGCACTAATAGTAAGATAAAAGAAAATATATCTTAATGAATGTATATTTTATATTCGTTAAGTTATTGTAGGGAGTGAGTTAATCCACCAAGGAAAAAAGGTGCTCAGTATACTAAAAAAAGAAATAGAGGAAATTAGAAAAGGAGACTATTAAGAGTTTTTTACCTACGGAAGGAGTAGATAGGTACCAAAAACCTATGACTTGGCAAATGTTAGAAAGAGCCAAAAATATCTAAGTATGAAGACTTAGAGATTTTGTAGCTCCATTGGCTGTAAATGGGTACTAAAAACCCATCGTACGGTAGATTCCCAAGGAAGAAAAAATTGGCTAAGTATGGATATTGTTGGGAGTTTTATACCTCCATTGGAGTGTATGGGTACCAAAAACCCATCACTTGATAGATGCTCAAAGAAGCAAAAATGGCTAAGTATGAATATTGTCAAATATTTTTTACCTACACTGGTTGCAGATGGGTCCCAAAAATCCATTGCTCAATAAATGCCCAAGGAAGCAAAATTTGTTAAGTATGGAGACTACGAGGAGTTTTATACCTCCAATTAAGTAGATAGGTGTCACAAACCCATCATTCGATAAATACCCATGGAAAAAAATGGCTAAGTATGGATATTGTTAAGAGTTTTGTACCTACAAGAGGAGTAGATGCGAACCAAAAACTCATTGCTCGAAAAATGTTAGAAAGATCCAAAATGGCTAAGTATGAATATTGCTAAATATTTTGTACATCCACTAGTTGCAGATGTGTACCAAAAATCTATCACTCAATAGATGTTAGAAAGTTCCAAAAATGACTAAGTATGAAGATTGTTGAAGATTTTGTACCTCCATTGGCTATAGATGGGTACCAAAACCCCATCTCTTGATAGATTCCTAAGAAAGCAAAATTAACTAAGTATAGAGATTGTTAATATTTTTGTACCTACAAGATAAGTAGATGGGTACAAAAAATCCATTTCCCGATAGTCAAACGATAATAGAAAAACCTGATTCCATCACCTGATAGCCATAATAAGACATGTGATAAAAAATTCTATGCCCGAAAAAGAGGTCATTAAAAAATATTAGATATCTAGCACAATGTAAAGAGTAAGTGGTCACTATAGAGGGGAAAAACTACCCTACCATGTATGATTCTCTATCGGGTTTTCTAGGAGCCAAGGTAACCACAAGGGTATGTTGTTTCCTCTACACTCAAGGACTTGGGAGATATAAGGGTTCACTGGGAATGCTTTAAGGACTTGCTCCAAGTCCAAGGATGGAATGGTTAATGTATTTATTTGAAAAAGTATCTATGTTTGGTCTTACTAATATCTAAGCTAAGAAAAATTAAAGAACAATGAAGGATAAACAATGATAGAATAAAAAAACATTAGCAACAACATGTCATCATATATAATATCATGTCATGCTCTCATAAACATCCTTAAATATTTTATTAGGTCCTTTGTTCCCCTTTAAATAAATTAAATTAGCATTGGAAAATGCTTGAGGTAGGGTCTAGTCATGACCATAGGGTCTAGGGGTTGATTGCACATTTTATTATAGTTTATAAGTGAAACTTGGAGGTTGAAGCATATCCATTCTTAATGCATATCAAGATTTTTGTTGTGCAATACCCCTAGATTCCTTAGAGGGCTATAGGTGGATTATTGAAAAGGGGTTTGGTTAATGTGTGAAACATTAACACTATTATGATATGGGTTATAATATTGGATGTTTTGTGTGGTTTCTTGTTGTGGAGGATAACTCATATTTGCAAAACATAAGAAATATTATAAGAATGAGGGATAGAGTGAGGAGGGAATTGAACATGATTTTGAGGTGCACTACTAGTTAGATGAACTTGCAAAATTTTCCCAATAGTGGTGGTTATAGTAGTGGTATATTTAGGTTTATGAAATGGATTAACATCATGATATGATTTAAATAAATAATTGATTTGAATATTTTTAGGATAAATGGTTCAGTGATGAGACATCCCAACCTCTTTGAGTTGGGATTCTTCATCGATGGCCTTATTCAAGGCTTTCCTGTGATTATTAAAGATACATTAAATATGATCAAATAATTTAAAGGTGATTTATCCATTAGAATCCTCAATAGGATCAAGTTCATTACCAGTCTCTATGTCCTCCTTCACATCTATATTGGAATTCTCCCTATTAATTTGATCATCCTTTTGAGAAATTTGATCAGATTCTAAAAGCTTTTACTTACTCCAAAGGTTGGGATCCATTAGGATTAAGAGAAATGATAAGAGATATAAAGGAAGATCTAAAACTAATGAAAGACACAAAATATTTTATTAAATATTTTATGTATTTTTAAATTCAAATAAATAAATTTAAATAGTTTTACTTATGGTTTAAAAAAAAAAAAAAAAAAAGAATAAAAAGAAAAGACTTCCTAGATGTCCACTAAGGATGTGATTCACATCGGTTTCATTAAAGATGTAGAGGAGGAAAAATTGCCCTTTAGCATATGATTTTTATCCAGATTTGTTGGGAACTGAGTTGACTATGGGGGTATGTTGTTTCCTCTATACTCAAGGGCTTGGTAGATCAAAGGGTTCACCAATAATGGTTTAAGGACTTGTTCCAAGTCCAAAAAATAGAATGTTTAATGTGTTTATTTGAACAAGCACCTATGTTTGGTCTTACTAATATCTAAGCTAAGAAAATTTAAAGAACAACACAAGACAAACAATGATGCAATCAAACAAGGAGCATTACCTAGAATGATTCTTTATTTCAATGAAGACAATCCTATTTTGCAATAAATAAATAATTATATTTTAAAGCAAAGGTTCAAGAGAATGCACAAACAAGATTAACCTAGATGTAAACTAAATATATTTTCTCTTTTAAATGCCTAAAAATGTAACTGAATGCTTTACTTCGTCTTTGTAATCAATCTAGAATAAAAATATGTAGAAATCAAACTATAAATAGCCTAAGAATTCTATTTAGAGCAGTTACTTGATCTGATGGTTGATCCTATCTTTCAAATTTTATCTTGAGTTATCGAAAAACTTCAATACCTGTAAGAGAGCTTCAAAATCTTGGAAAATTAATCATTTTTTGGAGGTCTACTTAAGCCACTATGTTACCAAGCTTGAAGACACAACAGTCAAGTGACCTTGGTCCTTTTAGCTAATTATTTGAAAAAGAGATGATTATTGACCTTTGTAATAGATAAAGTGAGATGCAACATATATAAAATAACAAAATGAAATGCGGATAGAATGAACATAATATAAGGGAAATATGCAAAATGTAAATTAGGGTTTTAGGAGAAAAAGCTTACCCTCAATTCCTAATTGACAAAATTTGCACCATGTAAGGGGTGGGCACGAATTTGGATTTTCAAATTTGCACCCTATACAGACCAGGTGTGAATTTGTTTTAGGAATTTTTAGCATATAAAATGCCAAAAAATTATGTAAAACAAGAAATTAAATCTTACAATAGACTAATAACACATAAAAACATGATTAACTAATGGATAAAGCAAGGAGCAATGAGGAATTGAAGGCAGTGACCAAAATAGTAGATCTCTCCCATCATAAAATATCCTCTACTTGTTCACCAAGGGTAGCTAATCCAAAAAAGCACAAAAGCAAAGCAACAATGATAAAAAGACAGAGCATATTTTGCAAAAAAATAACTTAGAACTTCACACCTTTGTAGAAGAACACTCTAACTTTCCTTAAAAAAGAGGATCCAATCCCTCTATTTATATGATATTTTGGAGTGAGAAAAGTGTGAGAAAATAGATGTTAACCTT
This sequence comes from Wollemia nobilis, assembly GCA_028583015.1. Taxonomy (NCBI): domain Eukaryota; kingdom Viridiplantae; phylum Streptophyta; class Pinopsida; order Araucariales; family Araucariaceae; genus Wollemia; species Wollemia nobilis. The sequence goes on along the minus strand of JAQPPZ010014852.1, from coordinate 666,839 downwards.
GGTCAAGGGCTGACATCACAAGAGCTGATGTTGGAGAGGGCTTTTTGAGAGGAAAAACCTAAAATTACCTAAAATTTCCAAATTCATGCCATGCTTTTATATGGTGCAAATTTTGCATGTCAAATTCACACCTGATAAAGGACAAGTAAAAAATTGGCAAGGCTAGGGAAAGGTAAGCTAAATAAAATGGGAAAGGGGCTCAAATTTGTACTTTAGTAATTTTGAGAGGAAAACTAAGGATCTAAGGAAAATGACTCATCTTAATGGGTCAATTTTCCATGTCTACAGTCACTATCATAGCATTTTGGACGAGCTATTAATATGTGTTGTCAAATAATCCCAACAACCAAACCAATCACCATCTCTCATGCAAATAAATAATCATAGAGGAGTAGGCCACATAATAAACATGTTAAAATATCCTAACAATCATACATATACAACACATCTATTTATCCTTTGTATGGAGCCTAATCAAGCCACATAAATAGAGTATAACCAATTTGTTACAACAAGATTCCTGTCAAGCACGTATGCAAGTCAACAAAAAATTTGACATAAAAACATTCGCTCTCAAAGCAATGAGGTATCAAGCAATAGGATAGACTATAAAAAGGCTATATATACTAGAGTGTACGATGCTCTAGAGGTTTTCTTTTTAGTATTTATAATTTGCATTATTGTATGAGCTATATGCCTCTACTTAATAAATATCATATTACTATTTAATATCTTATCTAGTTTCCCATCAAAAATATATGTATGAATTGATACTCATTTATATTTAATGCAAATTGAATGTATGCAATAGTTATTCTTCTCATTGGATTTTTATTATATTCACATATTTTAGTATTGAAATGAGTAACATTTAGATAAACAAGTGAGTAACAATGATAAGTTAATATGTTAGGTGACATCTAATCGGACAAGGCTAGAACTAAGTGACATTGGCTCTTGGATTTGGTGAATGATAATCATTTATTGATCATCTTCTAACTCTAAGGGGATCAAGAATGTAGCAGTGGCCATGGCATATGCATGGTAGTAGGAGGATCTAGGAACAGAGTCTATGGTTACTCTATTGAAGGTAGACAAAAGCTTGGTGGCAATTTCCTTGTACGATTTTAGCTTATCATCTTTGGCCTAATATAATTGATTTGATTAACCACAAGTTGAGATTCACAAAAGACCAAAATGACTCTAAACTTCAAGCCTAAGGTAAATCTAAGACCTAGGATCAAGGCTTCATACTTTGTAGTATTATTAGTGTAGGGAAAATAAAACTTGAAGTAAATGGGGATGAGCTATTTTTGTCAACTAACTAGAATAATTTTGGCACTAGCACCCTTCAAGCAATGGGATCCATCAAAAAATAAAGTTTAAGACTCTTGTTCTTTGACATATGAGCTAAAACACTCATTGGAAAACTTGACGACTAAGTTATGGGTGGAATATAGGAGAGCAATGACTAGATGATTAACAATCACTTGAAATTTTATAACCTTTTGACCTATGAAGGTTAGGTCAAACTTACTAAGGGCTAGAACCCACTTAGCGACTCGACCTAAAATGTGGGGCTTCAACATTAAGTAGAAGAGAGGATCAAACCTTACAACTACCAATGTCTTATGGTTAAGCATATAGTATCTAATATTTTGAGAGGCAAACACTACAATGAGGTAAAGTTTCTCTAAGAGAGTATACTAAGATTCATAGCTAACCAAAGTTCTATTGATATATTAGATAGCTTGCTCTTTGTTATTATCATCATGTTGAGTTAGCATGGCCCTCAAATCATGAGCTATGGATGTTATGTCAAGCATCAAATGCTTATTCAGTCTAGGGGTAACAAGGGTATGTAGGGAAGTGAGATACTTCTTGAGTTCATAAAAATCTCTTTGATTCTTGACATCTCACTTGAATACTACATATTTCTTAAGAATCATAAGAAAGGGTTGACACTTATCGATTAACTAGGTTATGAACTAGCGAATAACTTGATTTTTTCCTTATAATCTATGTAGCTCAATTATGTTATGGGGAGAAGGTATGTTAGTGATAGCCACTATCTTAGTAGGATCCACTTAAATGCCCCAATTAGATACTATGAAACCTAAAAGATTACTAGATGTGACTTCAAACACACACTTAGAGGGATTAAGACAAACTTTGTATTGTTGAAGTCTTTCAAAGATCCATATTAAATCATGAACATGAGTTTCTCGATTTATAGAGCAACCAAGAAGATTGTCCACATAGTCCTTAACAATATATCATGCATCATGTCATGAAAGATATAATTCATGACCCTTTAATATGTAGCACCAACCACCACCAACATAACAAAACTAAATCCAAGAGGATTTAAGCCTCAAAAGGGTAAATATAAGGTCCACATTTGACACAAATATTTAAAAAAAATAGTGTGTAGTAAAATAGTGGCAACAAATAGGCACTGAGAGACATACCCAGATATGTGAACAAAATACCCCTTAAAAACACAAGTCTACCATAACATGGATATGCTTAGAAATCACATAATAGAATAGTTATAAAAAATATTTTTGGTTTCTGATCCACTTTGAAAGTGGAGAGCATATTCCCTAAGCCTTTACAATTGAGTCTTTAACTTCTAGAACACATCCAATGGGGAGGGAGAAAAATGAAGTCTTTACTACATAAATGATGGAGGGAAAATTTGCCAAAGAGGTAATTCCCTCCTAAAGGAATTAGAGAGGGTAGGAGAGCGCCTGGGCTCTAATACCAAATGTTGGCAGAAAACTTGATTTAGAATAACAAAATTATAATGCCTTTATAACAAAGGCAAAAGATGACGCATGTCATCAAAGGAGAAATAAATGATAAGTATCAAGAACACATGTCAAGGAGGAGAAGTACACATTAACTTTTAACATAAGTAATTAAATAGCATGAGAAACTTTTGAAAATACTCATGAAATTGTCATTAATGAAAGCTCACGAAAATTAGAACTTGATACAAAATGTGGAGATCTCAATGCTCCATGCTTCATACAAGTTCTACATTGTATCTACTATAATCTATCTTATGATTCTCTTTCTCTATTACTCAACATCTCCATCAAAGGCCTATATATAATGAGATGACTCTTGGCCTTCCATCTTCCTATCATATGGATCCATGTAGATGTGGACAACATGCACATTTACAACATTGCATATTCTAATAAAACTTCTACATTTATTACATTACAAAAAATAAATACTCAAGCCTTAATCTAAGAAATCTCCTAATCTAATGATGTAACATCAATGGTACATTAGCATATACCAAATAATGTAATATATTCCAATACCCCTTATATTACATTATTTGGTTATTGAAGACTTTAGTATTCAATATGGTCTTCATCTTATCTTCAATTTACTTTGTCAAGTTCTTCTTCTTCTTATTGTTTATCTTCATTATTAGAGTCAATCTGTGTGCTTTCATGAGCTGCCATGCTATCATCAGATTCCTACAAAAATATTTTCTCTTTGCCTTTGTCCTTCTTATCACAATTCTTCTTTAGTATAGAATATTTTGTACAATCACTTAAAGCATCATGATAATATCTTGAGTTAGAAGAACTTGAAGTATCAATACTACATGAAGAATGAAATATCTTCTCTAAGAAGGATTCTTTAATTTTTATTTTCTCTTTAAGTTATTCAATCAAATTATTTTGCTCCATATTTTATTCTTTGTAATATAAGTAATGCCATATATAATACACTACCAATGTCTACAGGAATTATAATATCATATTTTCCATTATTAATTGCTTCTATAATTCTAGCATGTAGATAATATTCTAGATTTTTAAATTTTTCTTCTAGGGATTCACTATAGATCACTTTTGAAGTAAGATCTAAATTTTCTTCAGTCTTTGTAAGTAAATTCTTGATTCCAATTTTTATGACATTTGCCCTTTCCTTTTTAATGATGTTTTCCATATCATTATCCATTGAATTCTTTGAGGTAGACATCCCTTCTTAGTTTTGATATACTAAGAGCACTTGTAAATCTTATATCTTCCTATATTTTAAACTTCTCGATTCTAACCTTCAATTCTAGTAGTATATGAGCAATAAATAGTCAAACTTCTAAATATAATTCCTTTTATCTCTTTAGTATTAATAATAACTTTGTTAGAACCTTTTATCTTTTAAAGCCTTTGAAGTTGACTACCTTATGACTCCCTAGTTTTCAGTATATGATTAAGTTTGATAATATTTCTTCAATTCTCAAGTTTTGTAGAGTACTTTATGTCTACCAAACATTTTGAATAAACTATGGTCTTCATAAAGTGCTTAGCTTCCTTAATTTTCCTTGAGTTGAATCCCTTTTATCTCCCTAATGTTCAACTTCTATTCTTCACCTTATTCCTCCCTATTAATGAATAAATAGAAATCTAAAGTTAATTTTTGATGCACCTTCAAGTTTTGATAAGGTTCTTTATTTTAAAGAACTTTAACTTGGATTCCTTATGTCTTATAAATTTGAGCGATAGACAAATTCTAAATACAATTTTCCAACTTTCTATCAATTCTATAATAATATTATTTCAATGTTCAATAGATGAGTTTCTAAGTTTCAATAATCTATATTGGTGTAGAACTCCTTATATCTCCCTAATTGAAAATTTAGAAACTATGGATATTTACAAATTTAGTGTTTTCAATTTCTATGTAGAATTCCTTTTTTCTCCAAAATAAGGTATTTGCAAATATTTCTTATGCTTGAATAAAGTAATTTCAAATGCTTTTTAAATAAACCTGCCTTGCTTCAAAAATACATTCAAATCTATCAATAATGCATCTAAGGTTATACTAAAGCAATTCCTTATACCTCCATTTATATAATTAATCTCAAGCATTAAAGATTAACTAGTTTTGACCTTAGCAATAATGTTCCTTATTCCTCCTTTAACTTTATAACAATACACTTTGATTTTAATAAATTCAATACCTTCTCGACTTTGGCATGCACTGAGTTTGAAGTCTTTTCCTCCTTAACTTCCCTACAACTTGCATTTGTAATGAGGCACTACTCACTTATCCTTATTAATTCCTATGACACCTTTTGACAACACTATTTCCACTTGCTTTTGGTTTCTTCGAAGTTGTTGATTAACTTCAATGTGCTACTAGTTACGTTCTCCTTCACTATGCTCTTTATTTCACTCTATTGTGCTCTTTGTTTCACTCCACTATGGTGCTAGTTACATTGTCTTGGAATACCTTCTTATTGCATGAATAAGTGTGAGACTTTTCACTCATGCAATAAAAATGTTTCCTCTTCGCTTGGATTTTTCTTTTTCACCGTGATACTTGGTGGTAAAACTCTTTAGGACTTTGACCTTCCAAGAATTTGCACCTCTTCTTTGTAACGTTCTTTCTATTCCTAGCACGTTGTCTTTATTCCAAGTGGCATTCGCTTCCTTGTGTTTGGTAGCATGCTAGCTCATCTCCATGTGGCACTATTCTTTACTATGTAACATTCCTTTTTAGGTGGCATTGTACCTTATAACACTCCTTACACTTGGTGTTATGCTTTGTAACTCTATTTAATGTGCTATCTTCTACATAGCGCTCTATTTTGTACTGTAACATTTCAACATGGATCCTTTGATGATAAACTCTCTCATCTTGAACAGTGGTGGAACTTCACCTTTTACCAAGCTATGGTAATGGTAAATTCTACATTACCTTTTCCTCTTTAACAAATCTTATACTACATATCCTTTATGAATCAATGCTTGGTGATATCTTCAATGCTGCAATGCTTGGTGATTTTTCCTGTGGTGGCTCCAAGCTTCTAAATCATACCAAAACTTTACTTTTTGGATAGTATATCCAATATTTGCTATACAATATTGTCTTATTTGCTTTCCAATAGATAGTAGGAAGTTGATATTCTATTTTCTTTGTAATATATCTAACTTCTCTTTTCTTTTATGCAGGTTTTACTCCCTTGCAAATGCAATATTCTACACCATTGAAGACATAAACTTGAAACCTTTCCTCTTGAAACTTTAAAACCTCAAATTTGGTGCTTTTAAAGATTTAATAATAAGCTAAATATGAATTTTAAAATAATGAACTTTTTGCACCAATGTTGCATACCTTCTGATCTCCTTTTGAAACTAGATTGCTTGGTGATTTGATTCACCTAATTGCTGCCCTGATTTTGTGTAACTTGCCAATTCAATTTCTATTACTTTGTTGTCCTCAACTAGTTAATCTTGTGGCTCTTCTTTCTATCCTAACTAGATTATAAAATATTTAAATTAGCAACTTTATAACTCCTTTAACTTGTTTCCCACTCTTGCTTTAAAAGCTTGAATCCTTATCCTAAACTCCTCTATTTTGCAACATCCAATGTTGCCTATTTCTCCTTCAAATGATCTATCCAGCAGTGTCTATTTTTGTTGCTATAATATTGTCTAATGTTACCTTTAACTTTTAAAAATTTTAGCACATTTCCTTGACCAAATGTTGTCCAATCCTCCTTGCAACTCTGCTCTGAGTTTCTCCAAATCATAGGTAAATTTTCTCCCTCTAATGTTGCCCAATATTGCAGTCCAAATTTCTTGATTTGCTGCTCTTAAGGAATTTTATTTCTTCTCCTTAGCTCTTGTAAAATTCTAACTTTATCCTTGGCCTATTTAGTTGGTGTATTTCTTAAGAATCTAAATATCTTGAGATCTTCAAAAAATCTCTCCAAAATTTGGCAAACTTCTTTCCAAATCCTTCTTCCTTTTGGGCTTGTCATTAGATTACAATAATTATCCCAAATTCTTCTCTATTAGGTGCTTTTCCTTGCTAGAAATTTTTTTCCTTGAGCTCTCTTCAAGTCTCCTCCAATGATAACTTCTTCAATTTCTTCAATGAGGCTTTTATAACATTCTCCTTCTTTCTCCTTCCATGTTTGCTGAAAGCCTTCTTCTCTTGGGCCTTCAAATTCTACAACTCCTTATGTCTTCTCAAAACTTAAATGAGATATTTCCTTGATATCTCCAATATTTCAACTATGGAAGTGTTGGATCCTCAAAATCCAAATTGAAGTTTACCCTAAATTTTTGAATTTTTTGTGGCTTTTGGTCTTTTTCAAATTTGTAATACCCCCCTTGAGTCCTTTCGAATTATTGCAATTTTTTTTTCCTTATGAAGTAATTTTCATCCTCCAAGAGCAATAAACATTTTTATGTCACAAAGGTAAGGCCTTTGTTTTGGTTTTCCTAAGGTCTCTTTCTGAGTAAATGTTTGGCCCGAATAAGTTTGATGTAGAGGCCTATCTTTCGAAGGGCACAACTTTTGATCCGACTGTTCAATCAGCTTGAAATTTTACGTGGAGCTAGAATAGGAGGAAAATGCATGCGCTAAGCAACCTTGGTGGATAGGGTGATTTTTCAGTTTTTTATCGGGCCCTAATTCCTTCATCTAGTGCCCCGAAAATGGATTTTAGTGTTTTTTAAGAAATTTGTAAAAAAGGATTTTTGGATTTTAAATATTTTTAGACATGAGTATGTGTTGAGATTTTCTAGGAGGCTTAATATGGGTGATCCAATAATGTTATTAATTTTGAGGCCCATCCAAGTTTTTTTGGCAACTTACTAAAAATAGGGTTTGCTTTTGGCTGAAAATGGCAAATTGTCCAAAAATAGCAATTTCTTATTTTTACGGTTTCTCACATTGCAAATTGGGGAAAAAACCCTAAATCTAAAAAAAAACCCTAAACCCTAAACCTTAAAATCCTAAACCCTAAAAAAAAATGAAGGTGATGGAGATAGTGGCTATTATAGATCAAGCTATTTAAGAGAGTTTTTGAAACAAGAAACATCATTAAGTTTTTGCACAATAATTTTGCAATAGGTATATCACTGTGCCCATCCTTATCGGTTGTATTTTCCTTTGTGTGTCTTGTCTAGTCACCCATTTTTCTTCCACATTATTGTGCAAGTTTTGCTAAGGAGGTGCACAATTTACTGAGATCATTTCCAGTGGTTGAGGCTAGAATCTAAGTTCTTTTTGTTACATTAGTTGAACAAAGAGTTACAATTCTCTATTGCATCATTTGAATGGAGAATTCGTTTGTACTGGTTCAGAGAGATCTGGTTATTGTAATCAGACTCTCATTGTAATGATCTATTGTTTAATGCAATCTTATTTTCTCCTTTCAACAGTTCTATGTGCAGTTTTATGTATTCTCCCATTTACATGTTACATTATTTTAATGTGTAAATGTTGTTTTCTTTCTCTGGCATGTTGAATCATTTTTATTATGTTATTTGAATGGATGTGATTGGCTCATTTTTATCTTCTCCCTAGTTATCTTTAAAATTTAGAGAAGGATGCTCGAGAATGGTTCAACAACCTTGGAGCTAGTACTATCAGTAATTTTTAAGATCTAGAGCACACTTTCCTTAGAAACTATGGAGAGAGGAAGAACGAACAATCTTTGCTGACATAATTGGCTACCATGAAAAAGAAAGAAAATGAATCAATGGAATATTTTAATAGAAGATTCTTTAAGACCAAAAATAATATTTTGGTAGCATTAAGGCCAAATTATGATCAGTCCATTTGTTTCTAAAAAAATGCTTTCCAGACAACAGTGCAAAAAGGCAAAGACAATAGTGCAAAAACTTCACAAGATAATAATAGACAGTAGGAAGATAGCAGACCTCCTTTCAGAAGGCATTTAAGAGAAAATTCATAGACATACTTTGAATATAATAGGAAGATAGCAGACCTATTGGCTTTACTTAAAAAATGGAAAGACAACAGTGCAAACACTTCACAGGGTATTAATAGATAATAGGAAGATAGCAAACCTCCTTTCAGAAGGAATTTTAAGAGAAACTAGAATAACAATGGAAATGAAGAGGGAAACAAGAATCAAAATGGGAATTGGAAAAATAAAGAAGTAGAGAGATCTAGATTCTGTTCCAAATTCCATGCCACCAAATAATATAGCATCATATCATTCCTTTTATTGCTCTGCTTATGATGCACCACATAACCTTATTGATTATGGTATTTATCTAAGTATGCATTCTAATGTTGATTTAAATGTTGAATATGAAGATGAAGATATTAGAATTAATGTATGTTGGACTGAAGAGGATGAAACCAAAGAATATAAATTTGAAAGGGATATGGACATATGTGTAAGTAATTATGAGTAAAGAGCATTGGTCTTTGGAGAGGCATCAATCTCAAGTGAGCCTACTAATACTAGATTTGATAGAATGAAGCAAGGAAAGATTGTACCTACAATAGAAGAGGTTGAGTCTTTATAAAGAATACATGATATCAATCTCAGGAATAGAATAGTGGAGGACAAAGTTTATGAAGGTCCTACACAAAAGGAAAAAGCTACGAGAGTGATTTCACACAAAAACGTAAATCAGATGAAGCTGCAAATGATTCCTAAAGAGCCTAATGTAGATGAGATTATCAAAAACCAAAAAATGACTTGGCTAATAAAAAAACTAGAAAAGGAATTGATGATAAAAAAGATCAGTTTGATCTGGGTTTAGAGGTTACCAAACAGAAGGTTAGCATCACTTTTAAATAATTAATGACTATTTGAAAGTATCGGTATCAAGTATGTAGAGCCTTCAAATTAACTGTTTAGTCAAAAGGACAACCTCAAAATCCCATAGGCCTTGTGAATAATGTAGTCAGAGCCTCATATTCAGTTAAGCCATTTTATATCTTACTAAAGTATACATAAGACTATGGGGACCAATATGTTATTCATAAATGCATGCTTGATAGTGGTGCTTCCATGAATGCAATATCAAAACAAGTAGCTAATAAGTTAGGTTTGATTTGTCAGAAACAACACCCTCATATTTCTATCATGTATAATAGGAGAGTACCTTGTGTAGGCATTATCATTGGACTTCTTGTTCATCTTGAACAATACCCTAAGAAATAAGTGGTGATGGATTTTGAAGTTGTATATGTGGACCCTTCATTTTCCATCTTACTCTCTAGGCACTGGATAGAGCAACTAGGTGGTACTATTCAGTTGGATTGGTTATATACCACTATTCTAATGTAGGTTAAGGAAAAAGTGATATTGAAAAGAGAACCCTTCAACAGGTATTTAGTTGAATTCATAAATCTAATGATAATATGGTTAATATCATGAATTCTATTGAAGAAAAAGATATGGGGATTTACTCTATCTGGCATTCTCCTTTCTTGTTGGAAGTACCTAATGCTCAAAATATGGACCCAAAATTGAAGGCTAAAGTAGATGCAAAAACTGATAAAATTTTGACTTCTAAGTTATGTACTATGACCTTTGATGGGATAAAATCTAAATAAGGAGCAGGAGTTGGAGTATCGTTGATAAATATCAATGGCATCTATCTTGGCATACCATACAGGTTAGAATTTTCTTATACAAATAATGTTGTAAAGTAGAAGCTTTATTGCTAGGGCTAAGGAAATCCAAGGAATTGGGTATTAATTATCTCAAAGTTAGTGGGGATGCTGAGCTAATAATTTAATAGATCAAAGGGAGATATCAAACAAAGTACCCTAAATTAAAGAAATATAAGCAGATAGTGTTGGATGAAATACATAGATTTTTGGCTTTTGATTTGTAATTTATTTCTAGAGCACAAAATCACAATGCTAATTTGTTATCCATTAATGCTTTATTTCTAGAGCAAAAAACCTTGAGATAGACACTTGGTTTATGAAAAGGTTCTCAACAATATCTGTTTATAAGCCATATGTCCAAAAATATGTGGTATATTTACAAGTTTTTCATGATGATATACACATTAATGATTTACGACTATGCAAAATGAGTTTTCTTATGTTATTTGTGATGAAGGTGATGAAGAAAAACTAAAGGATATTGGAGAGCCTATAAAAGTCATACAACTGAAGACCAATAGGATCCCTAGGGGGTTGGTGTCTTTAGACAGCTTGTTTGATGACTTTGATAGATCATATAAACCTTCAGTTTAGGAATTTGAAGTAGAAGAAAGTTAATATCAAAAAAGACGAAGAGCCCAAGATTATTAGGATAAAAAAAACTCTGTTAGGAAAAGAGAAGCAACAATATATCAAAGTTTTGAAAAAGAACATAGATATTTTTTATTGGAGTTATGAAGATCTAAAGACATTCAATACAAAGGTAATGACTCACATAATACCCCTTTAGAAAGATACCAAGCCTTTCAGGCATAAATAAAGTAAGTTCAATCCCACTTTGCATCCAATTATGCAAAAAGAAGTGCAGAAGTTATTGGATACCAAGATAATCAAGAAGATGAGATTTTCTACTTGGTTGGCAAACCTGGTTTTAGTTAGAAAAAATAATGGTGAGATCAAGCTTTGTGTAGATTTTAGGAATTTGAATAAGAACTCTCTCAAATACAAATATCCACTTTCAAATATGGAGCAATTGTTTCAAGCAGTGGTTGGAACATCAAGAATTTCATTATTGGGATGGCTTTTCAGGTTAAAATTAGATTGCAGTGAATCTAGAAGAAAGATACAAAACCATTTTCACTACACCATGGGGAACATTTGAATATCTTAGGATGCCCTTTGGATTGATGAATGCAAGGGAAACATTTCAGAGAGCAATGGATGTTGCATTTAAGGGATTGATATTCAAGATAGTGGTAGCATATCTTGATCATGTTACAGTTTTTCAAAAAAATCCTGAAGATCATTTTGCACATCTAACTCAAGTGTTGGACAGGTGCAAGGATTTTTGCATATCTTTCAATCCTATAGAATGTGTGTTTGGGCCACACAAGGTAAACTTTGGAATATTGTTTCAAAATATGGGATTAGCATTGATACACAAAGAGTAGAAGCCATTTCTAAAATTTCACCTCCTAAGAATCTTAAGGGAGTTAGATCATTCTTTGGAAAGATTAACTTTATTAGGAGGTTTATCCATGATTTTTCTCAAACTGCCAAATCAACAAATGTCATGATAAAAAAAAATGGGGAAATAAGGTGGACATAACCTTACATTGTTGTTAAAGATATTTTCACTCAAACTGAACCTTTAGGTAGTCCTGTAAGGTGGATGGCTAAATTGCTATAGTATGATGTGGAATTCAAAGCAGTACAGATTGTTAGAGGATAGGTATTGGCAAAGTATCTAGCTAACAAATAAGGGGAGGCTATGAATAACACTATTGCAGTAGATAAACACCAAGAAGTAAGAGTAGTTTACAGTTTTGATTGCAGGTGGTATGATGGCATTATCTTTTTACCTTCAAAACTTGTCATTTCAAGGAGACATGTCCCAAAACAAAAGGTCTATCAAGCAATTGGCTCAAACGTATTACATTCAAGAAGGTAGATTTTATTGGAGGTATCCAGATGGTGTGTTGCTTCTTTGTTTGTTTGATAAAGAGGCATTCAAGAAGGTATACTATATTGGGGGTATCTATATTTTTGTAGAAAATAAGAATTTGCTAGCCATACCCCTAAAGCCAATGATTGTGGAAGCTTCTTTTAGTCAATGGGGAATAGCTATCATAGGTGAGATTAACCCCAATTATTTTGGAGGTCATAGGTGGATCATTATAGCAACATACTATTTTACCAAGTGGGTAGAAGCAGCACCTCTCAATAAATCCACTACAAAAGTGGTCATCAACATTTTAGAAGAGGACATAATGACAAGATTTGGAGTTCACAAGAAGATAGTCATAAACAATGGTAACTACTTCACTTCTTTTGATATGATTAAATTTTGTGCTAGGTACAACATAGAGCTTTATCATTCTACACATTACTATCATCAAGGGAATGACTTAGTAGAATCCTCAAATAAGAATTTGATCACAAGTTAAAAGAGGATTGGGCAGAAAAAAAAGAAGTTGAGATAGTGATCTGAAGTATGCTTTATGGGTTGATAGGATATCTATCAAAAGAAGAACATGAAAGTCTCTCTATGAACTAGTATATGGTGAGAGTGCTCTACTACCCCTCAGGTGGAAATTTATGCTTTATATTTACTTCTTCAGGATCATGAAAATCCAAATGTCTTACAGAGAAGATTTGATCAAATTGCAAAGTTGCAGGAAGACAGAAAGGATGCATTAATGAAGATGATTGAGCAAGTTCACAAAACAGTGCAGTTGTTTAATAAGAAAGCCAAAGGTAAATATTTTCAGGGAGGAGATATAGTGTTGTACAAGGACCCCAAAAATGACAAACATGGTGAAAAAGGGAAACGAGAGCCTAAATGGCTTGGTCCTTATAAAATTCTCCAGAATGTAGATCAAAATACTTAAAAATTGCAAACTTTGGATGGTGCAAAATTTTCAATTTCTATGTGGCCAACATTTGAAATTGTATCATCCAGCACTGAGGGCTTGAGAAGCCACAAAAAAAAGTGTGTTTCAGTTGTCCTTTTTAGGTGATTAAGGTTTCACTTTTTAGGTGATTAAGGAGTCCCTTTTAGGTGATTAGGCAAGTTTTTGAGTTTTTGTGGTTTGCTAGAGATTTTGGAATTCTCAGGTGATTAAAAAAAAAGTGTTTCAATATTGTTTTTTTAGGTGATTAAAGTTTTCAATTTTTAGGTGATTAAGGTGTTATTTTTAGGTGATTAGTCTATTTTTTGAGTCCTTGTGGTCTATTGGAGATTTCGAAGTCCTCATGTGATTCATTTTTCAAGGTCTTTTCATCACCTATCCCAGTCGGAGCCTGTTTTGGATCTTCAAAATCCAACTTGAATTTTACCCCAAATTTTTGAATTTTTTGTGTCCTTTGGTCTTTTTCAAATTTGCAATACCCCCTTGAGTCCTTTCCAATTATTGTAAATTTTTGGTCCCTTTGAAGTCCTATTTCACCATCCAAGAGAAATAAAATATTTTGTCACCAAAGTCAGGCCTTTGTTTTGGTTTTCCTAAGGTCTTTTTGTGAGTAAATGTTTGGACCAAATAAATTTGATGCAGGGGCCTTCTTGGAACCATTTATTACATCCATAGGATTTGATTGTCACGCTACAAGAAATCATTTGAAACCAACGAGCTATTATAGGCTCTAGTCAACCTGCCTATTTATTTTGATTAAAAACAACTATTGCTACAAGAAAAACTTTAGAATGGGTAAGGAAACTCCTAATGGTAAACTTGATATTATGCACGGGTTACACGCTCTAGATTTAGGATTATACTATATGTATTAAAATGACCAAGCAATGAAAATAACCATTAATTATGCCTTATGTGGACCGGTGCCTAGGTTCATTGGGTTGTTATAACAATTTAACAACATATGTAACATGAGAAAGAAAGAAATGGATCAAGAAAGAATTGGCACTATCATATCCATTTGAATATCATAACAGACATAACAATTGTCCAATGACAGAAAAATACGTAATACATTTAAATAATGTAACACATTATGTAGTAACACATAGTACCAAGATAAAGAATTAATAAGAATGAAACCCGTAATAGTATTATTTTTTCATAAAATATTACATGTAGAGTGGGCAGGATGCCTTTTAACTCTGTTTTTCTCAAATAAACGTATCAATACAATGAATAAAATCTGTTCAAATAATGTAACAGGTCTCTCCTACCCTCCTTGTTCCAATCTAGTAACAGCAGAGTCTCTAAATCTCAAGCTCAATAGGACAGGAAATAATCTCAACTTCTTGAGCACTTTCCTATCAAAATCCTACACAAAAAAGGGAAGAATAAGGAATGGCAAAGAAAATTGACATAAAAGAAGATACAACAACACAACTAGAAGGGAACTTAAGTATACCTCTTAGCAAAAATGCTATCTAAATGCTTGATGCAGATTCTGGCCCCAGCTACTTCCTTTTATAGCCTTTGTTTCTTGAATCTATTATTCTTGGTCTGATCCTGGCCCTACATTTATCAGCATATCCACTAATCTTTTTGTATGTTGTCTAGATGTATAGACCCTGGATCTCCTGTTAAGATTTTTCCTTGAATCGAAGGGAGATTTTACACTAAATAGATTTGACAAACTTGTTCTTCTTCTTTTGCAATGTTATACTTTCTTATTTCCTGTTTATCGTAGTTATTCGATTATGTCGTTATGGATTGACTAGGATGCTATAGTAGAATTTTGATGTAATATAAAGGGAGACCCGATGTGATGGTGAAGGGAGAGGAGGCAGCATGGAGTGCAGACGGATAGAATGGCATAGATTACATAATGGTTAAGAAGTAGGCGGGAGCAAAGGGAGTTGATTTGTACATGGGACGATGGTGAGATGATGCTCTATGGAGTGAATGGTTACGATGGACAAGAGAAGATGCCTAGAAGGGGGAGGGCAGTGCTAGATAGGAGGAAAAACAAAATGGAAAACAAGATTTGGAAGCACCTATATGGTACTATATCCTGACGGAGTGAACCCTCTGTAACTATATTCCATCGAAGCGTGGAGTGAGCATCTCTTTGTAAGTTGAAGCCATGTTTCACTCTTAACGTGTCTTCTTCATCTTCTAAAAATGCAGAACATGAAATGGTTATGCCTACGTATTGTGCTCTCCATCGCTTTTCTCAATGATGTCTCTACTTTACCTCTAGCCACCCTTATTTATAAACCGATGGCTTTGATATGAGCTTGCTCAAACATGATTATTTTATTTTTTGCACGGTATGCTATCTTTCTTGGTGGGCATGTGTGATTCGATTTTTTTTGGGACATCAGGATTTTTCTTCTAATCAGTCCATATTATCTTCACATTGGTACAGTCCGTGTGATCTCTCTTGATAGTCTGTTCATTTTATCTCTTGGTCGTGGTCTGAATTAGTCACTTCTCTAGGTCCTTTGCTTGTATTTCCAACTTACCTTGTAGTGGCTGCTATTTATTGCAGTTTACTTCTATTTAGTGATTGTACCCATTAATGACTCACCACATTGGTACAGCTCGTATTGTTATGAAATCACTTCTTTCCTCTAATTGTAGTTCACCAAATAATTACATGGAGGTTCGTGCTTATTAGATCTTCCAACTCACAATTATATTTGAATGGAAAATGCATTGCATTCCTCTGTTTGATATTTCCACACCTGTAATAATATCAACACTTTGTTTTAATATACAAACTTTAATAGTCATATTACCTCGTAAATGGGTTACCATTCGATTAATCATACGATCTCTCACATTCGTCCAATTATCTCTTAACATCCAGGTAGATTGGCCAAATGCAACCGTCGAATCTGGTTGGGATTCACCGCGATCATTGGATTTGGTGGATCTATGCTCTTTTTATTGGACCTCAATTTCCATTTATGGTCTCCATTAAAGTGCAACCGTAGGATTAAATAAGGGATATACGCAACTGTTCGATCTTGGTTAAAGACCATTTAGTCAATCGACCATTAGAACATTGTTCACCTTATTCAATCCAATCATCACCATTGGATCTAATGGGTAAGAGCATGACCACCCAACTAAGATATAGTTACACTCTTCTTAAAGGATGTTAGCTTTGACAAAGCACTGTCGTCGGATCTTACTTGGTATGAGCGCAGTCGTTGGATCGATCAATGATGGATGCTCTTGTATTTTATGGGGCTCTAATTAGATGGTCGTTGGATTTTGGTAAATTGAGTGTGGCTATACAATTATCCCACACTGTTCCCTTTTCAACCAGTATTAACTCTGACAACACGCTGCCATTGGATCTCACTCGATCGTGCATGACTGTCAGATCCCATTTTGTCTTCATTCGACCCATCACTCTTTAATAGCTTCGTGAGATCACAACCATTGAATTTGTATGGGCTCAAGTGCATCCGTCGATTTCATTAGCTTTGATTCATATTTCGAACGAAGCATTGTCATTGGATACCTTTGGTTCGTATGCATTTGTTGATCTTCGTTGATTATACTCTCTCTTTAATCTTTGAGCAACTCTTTCGAAGCATGACCGTTGGATCAAACAACTTTAGGCACCACTGTTAGATCTATTTGAACGTAGGGGTTTTTGACTTTGACTCAGATGGGACCCTTTTATCGATCGATTATTTTGTGATACGTGTTACCGTTGGATTATCCCTTTTGAAGCACGTACGTTGATATTTCTTAGACCTACACATATTTTAACCATAAGCACATATAATCACTCATATTAAAGGATGTTAGCTTCGACGAAGCGCTATCGTCGGATCTTACTTGGTATGAGTGCAGTCATTGGATCGATCAATGATGGATGCTCTTGTCCTTTATGGGGCTCCGATTAGATGGCCATTGGATTTTGGTAAATTGAACATGGTCGTACGATTATCCCACACTATTCCCTTTTCAACTAGTGTTGGCTTTGACAACGTGTTATCGTTGGATCTCACTCGATCGTGCGCGATTGTCAGATCCCATTTTGTATTCATTCGAACCGTCGCTCTTTAATAGCTTCGTGAGATCACAACCATTAGATTTGGGTGGGCTTAAGTGCATCCATCCATTTCATTAGCTTTGATTCGTCTTTCGAACAAAGCGTTGTTATTGGATCTTCCTGGTTCGCATGCATCCGTTGATATTCGTTGATTATAAGATCTCTTTAATCTTTGAGCAACTCTTTTGAAGCACGATCATTAGATCAACCAGATTTAGGCACCATCGTTAGATTTATTTGAACGTAGGGGTTTTTGACTTTGACTCAGATGGGACCCTTTTTATCGGTCGATTGTTTTGTGATACGTGTTGCCATTGGATTATCCCTTTTGAAGCGCGTCCATTGATATTTCTTAGACCTGCACATGTTTTAACCATAAGTGCATATAATCACTTTAGACTTACCCTTGGTGATTCGTGGCTAAGTGCAACCATCGGATTGACTCTTGCTCAAGCACGACCATCAGATCTTCTATAACCTACGAGTTAGGTAACCGAAAAGTGCATGCTATTAATTTTTATTAATCTTGTTTAGGTGAAAGGGGGATGATTAGTAACATGTTAGGACCCTCACTAAACATGATTAATTTGACTAATCAAATGTTGACTTGGTCTATCACCTGATTTACCTTCATTTATCTGAGCAAGCGCTACCATCAGATCATCTTGTGAAAGAGCGCATCCGTTGGTCTCCTCCAATTTTGTGCACGATTTAAACATATTATTCATTATAATACCTTGGTTTACCTTGGCGATTTGTGGTAAACACGCATTCATTGGATCAAAGTTTTGATCAAGCGCAATCATAGGATATTTTGTGACCTTTGTACCTAAGTCTTCGAACTTTATATCGGGGTGCTTTATTAAGTCGGGCACATCCATCCGATTTCTCCTTGATGAGGCACTGCCCTTAGATCTCCTGTAATCTGCACACTTGATAACCGAAAGGGGTGCATTATTTTATTTCAATAATCTTTGATTAAGCTGAAAGGAGGTAATTAGTAATGTATTAAACCATTGCTAATGCATGATTAATCCTAGCTTTACCTTTACGTTACCTGATACTCTTACCATTCCATCATTTAGGTTTTGACTCGAGCGCGGCCATCGGATCTTAATCAAGATTGGCGTGGCTTTTAATTTCTTTCAACCTATGGGGTTAGTTACCAAGGGGTACTTGTTTTTAACCTTTTATTAAGCCAAAGAGGGGGATAATTATACAACACATTAGACCCTCGCTAATCTCATTTAATAGTTTTAATTAACTTTTGGCTTTTACCCCTTTTAATAAACCTTTTATGAGAGTGTGGTCATTCGATCAGGCCTTAATCAAGCGCTGCCATAAGATTTATCTGATTAGCTCGACATTTAACTAAAGGGGGTGCATACCCTTAAGCATTATAATTTGGTTTAGGACTTAGGGACTTTAGGCCATGGTGATTTCTTATTAGACCTCGAATTATCTCCCTTTGGTACTGTTGGAGCCAAAATTGACTCAACATCTGAAAAACCCCAAATTTAAATTTTGGGTATTCAATATGATTGACAGAAGATTGCTAGCCTCTATTGTGTTTTTCATCTGAAAAATCAATTTCCATATGTTTGAAAGTTTGAATTCTACCTAAGCCTTTTTGGTTTTGACTCAACCTTATGGTCATTGTTTCATCATGTGAAAAGTGATAAAGGCTAAATTTTTGAGCACCCGGTACCATGGCAAAATCATAAAAATACCACTTCAAAGTAAGGGTCATGGCAATCACAATAATCGGACCTAAGCCTAATGAATAAAATCTTAAGTCCTAAAGTATTAGAAAAAGATAAATCAAGGCCTAATGATGAAACACCATGGTCTAAAGTCCGAAAACCTAAGGTTAGAACAAAGGTCTTAATTAAAATCCTCAAGGGTATGCACCCCATTGTGTTAAAAATCGAGCACCTTATAACAGATCTAAGGGCAGAGCTCCATCAAAGAAGATCCAATAGACACGCTTGCTTTGATTAAACAACTCTTTAAAATGTTGTGGTCAAAGGAATTAAAGTCTAAATTTTTGAAAGAAAAATTAATCAAAACATTAAGGGTATGTGCCCCCTTTAATTAGGCAATGAGCTAATTAGGTAAATCTGACGATAACGCTTAATCAAGATCTGATCTGATGGCAACACTCTCATGAAAGGTGCATTAAAAAAGGCTAAAGACCGCAAGATTAGTTAAAACGAATAAATAAGATTAGCGAGGGTATAATGCATTGGATAATTTTCCCCCTTTCATATTAATCAAAGGTTAAAATCAAGTACCTCTTAGTAACTAACCCTATAGGTTGAAAGAGATCAACGGTCGTGCCAATCTTGATCGAGATCTGATGGCTACGCTCAAACCAAAATCCAAACATTGAATGATAAGAGTATCGAGTAACATAAAGTTGGGGTCATGATTAATCATGCATTAGAAAGGGTTTAATACATTATTGATTACCCCCCTTTTGGATTAATTTTAGATTAATGGAATACGATGATGCACCCCTTTCAGTTATCAAGTATGCAGATTATAGGAGATCTAAGGGCAGCACCTCATCAAGGAGAAATTAGAATAATATGCTCGATTTGATAAACACCATGGTCTAAAAATGTAAAAGCCTAAGTACGATGGATGAAGAAGATCCAACGGTCGCGCTTGATCAAGGATTGATCCAACGGATGCACGTTTGCCACAAACCACCAAGGTAAACCAAGGTATTTTCACAAGGTTATGATTAAATCATGCACAAAATGGAAATAAATCAATGGACGTGCTCTTTCACGAAACAATCGGACGGTAGCGCTTGCTTCAAATAAACAAAGGTAAATCAGATGGTAAGAAAAGATCTCATAGGTCAAGTTTAATCATGTTTAGTGAGGGCCCTAACATGTTACTAATCATCTCCATTTCTCCCTAATAACTAGAATAAAAAGATCTTGGGTAAGAACAAAAGGGGATGGGACAGTGAACTCAAATTTGCTCTATGGGCTGATAGGTTGTCTATTAAAAGAAACATAGGAAGGACTCCCTATGATATGGTATATGGATATAAAGCCTTATTACCCTCAAGAATAGTAAAATTGTCACTTTTCCTCTTGTTGCAAGACCATGAAGACCCTGGTCCTTTACAAAGAAGGCTAGACCACATTGTCATGTTAGAAGAGCAAAGAAGAGATACCATTAATAGAATTATGGAACAAACCCAAAAAACCATAAAATTATTTAATAAGAAAGCCAAGTGTACTCCTTTTTCTCAATGAGATATAGCCCATACCAGATAGCCCATGTTATGGGGTGGAATATTTACAAGTTGTAGACTTTGCAGGGAGAACTAATGGCAATCCCTATTAATGGCCAACACCTCAAGATGTACAATCCCTGTTGAAGGTGAATAAAAAAAAAGTGAAAAAACACAAAAAACCCAAAAATAGAGTGATGTATTTTGTTATTTTGTGTACTAGATAAGTTTTTCTTTTGTTGTTAACATAATTGTGATTTTGTTGTACACATGGTATTCTATGTTTGATGAGTATACATTATTGTTGATTCCTCCAAAAACAAAAATAAAAAAAGAGATTTATTTTAGACTCTGATGAAGGCTATAATTTCTTAAAAAAATATGAGTGTTTATGCAATAGTTATTTGATATGAGATAAAACATGATGAAAAAAGAGTTGATTGAAACATCATGTCAAAGCCTCACATTACAAATAATACTTAAGGTGACTTCAAAGGTCCAAAGAACCGAGTTATATTTGAGAGGGTGGTTAAGTTAAAAATTATTACACTCATCCTTATAGCTAGAAACTAATCCTCAACTCAGGCATACTCATTGCACAATTTGCTTATATAAAATACTTCTTAAACGAGAAAGAAAATTACAATAAAGTAAAATTGAGTCATTGCCTAAGATATCTTGGAAAACCTCTACCGGGGCTATAGACGTTTGATTGGCAGTAGGGTAAAATGGGATGGGATTAGAAGCAACTCCACCGAGGCTATAGACGCTTGACTAACAGTGGAGCCCTACAGAATGGTGAAATTTTTTAAGAGTGAAATCACATATTAGGCTTAACTGTTTTGCTCAGATATAACAAAGTTTTGAAAGACTTAGAAATCAAAATGAATGCACAAACACACACATGGGCCAAAGCATGATGAAGCAAATGGCTTTGACAAATTTTATGTAATCATATCCTATGACTTAGCTAAAACAAGCATTACAATATATCCAAAAAACTCATCTATTTCTAAAATTCTGACCCTAGTTTCCAAATTTAATAAAAGATAATTACAGTTTTTCAATACTCTATTACTTTGATGTCTTGTTGTTTGTACAGTTTTTCAGTTTAAAAATTGTTATGTTTTGTTTTTCAAGCTTTGCTTAAGTTGTCAAAATGATTTGAATTTTTTTCCAAAATTGCAATAAAACCAAGAGATTCTATAATTCTCAAGTACCTCATGTTTTCAACACATTATCCCACTCAGAGCCTATATTGGAGCCAAAATTGACTCAACATCTGAAAACCCCCAAATTTAAATTTTTTGTTTTCAATATGATTGACAGAAGATTGCTAGCCTCTGTTGCATTTTTCATCTGAAAAATCGATTTCCATATGTTTGAAATTTTGAATTATACCTAAGCCTTTTTGGTTTTGACTCAACCTTATGGCCATTGTTTCATCATATGAAAAGTGATTAAAGCTAAAATTTTTAGCACCCGATACCATGGCAAAATCATAAAAATACCTGAATTCAAAGTAAGGGTCATGGCAATCACAATAATCAGACCTAAGCCTAATGAATAAACTTTTAAGTCCTAAAGTATTAGAAAAATATAAATCAAGGCCTAATTATGAAACACCATGGTCTAAAGTTCGAAAACCTAAGGTTAGAACAAAGGTCTTAATTAAAATCCTCAAGGGTATGTGTCCCATTGCATTAAAAATCAAGCGCCTTAAAACAGATCTAAGGGCAGCGCTCTGTCAAAGATCCAATAGACGCGCTTGCTTTGATTAAAAAACTCTTTAAAATGTTGTGGTCAAAGGAATTAAAGTCTAAAGTTTTGAAAGAAAAATTAATCAAAACATTAAGGATATGTGCCCTCTTTAATTAAGAAGTGAGCTAATCAGATAAATATGATGATAGCGCTTAATCAAGATTTGATTCGATGACAGCGCTCTCATGAAAGGTGTATTAAAAAAGGCTAAAGATCGCAATATTAATTAAAATTAATAAATAATATTAGCGAGGGTCTAATGCATTGGATAATTATCCCCATTTCGTCTTAATCAAAGGATAAAATCAAGTACCCCTTGGTAACTAACCTCGAAGGTTGAAAGAGATCAACGGTCGTGCCAATCTCGACCGAGATCCGACGACTGCACTCAAAACAAAATCCAAACGTTGAATGGTAAGAGTATCAGATAACATAAATTTGGGGTCATGATTAATCATGCATTAGCAAGGGTTTAATATGTTACTGATTATCTCCCTTTCGACTTAATATGAGATTAATGAAATGATGATGCACCCCTTTCGGTTATCAAGTGTGTAGATTATAGGATATTTGAGGGCAGTGTCTCATCAAGTGGAAATCAGACCGATGCTCTCGATTTGATAAACACCATGGTCTAAAAATGCAAAATCCTAAGTACGATGGTCGAGGAAGATCCAATGATCGCGCTTGATCAAGGATTGATCCAACGGATGCACGTTTGCCACAAACCACCAAGGTAAACCAAGGTATTTTCACAATATTATGATTAAACCACACATGGAATGGAAATAAATCAATGGACACGCTCTTTCATGAAATAATCAAATGGTAGCACTTGATACAAATAAATAAAGGTAAATCAGATGGTAAGAAAAGATCTGATAGGTCAAGGTTAATCATGTTTAGTGAGGGCCCTAACACGTTACTAATCATCCCACTTTCTACCTAAACAAGATTAATAAAAATCAAAAGTGTACACATTTCCATTACCTAACTCGTAGGTTACAAAAGATCTGACAATCGCGCTTGAGCATAAAATAATCTAGCGGTTGCGCTTAATCATGAAACATCAAGGGTAAGTCTATGAAGATTAACCGTGCTCATGATTAAAGCTAGTGCAGGTTTAAGGAATATCACTGGATGCACTTCCACCAGGTATAATCCAATGACAACGCATATCACAAAGCAATCAACCCATGAAAGGGCCCTATCCAAGTCAAAATCAAATACACCCCACATACAAGTAAATCCAACGGTTGCGCTCAGTCATGATTGATCTAACGATCGTGCTTCAAAAGAGTTACTCGAAGGTTAAAAGAGAGTTCATTAAAGTAATAATCAACAAATATCGACGGATGTGCTTGATCTCACCAAAATCCAATGGATGATATTTCATAAAGCTATTAAAGGTTGTTGAATGAAGACAAAAAGTCAACCTGAAGATCTAACGGTAGCACCTTATCTGAATAAGTGCCCATTAAAGGAATATGATTACATCACAATTCGATGGCAGTGCTTGGCCAATCTAAATCTAACGACCATGATCTAATCAGATCCATACAAAGAACAAGAGCATCCATCATTGATCGATCCAACGGTCGTGCTTATACCAAGAAAGATTCGATAGTAGTGCTCCATCAAAGGTATCATCCTTTAATAAGGGGATTGAACGGTCATGCCTATCCCTAATTTAATCTAACGATTGTGCTTGAATCGAGATCATCAGAGGAGATCAAGGGCCAATAAAAAAAATCTAGATCTAACAAATTCGATGATCGCGGTGAATCCCGACCATATCCGATGGCTGCGCTTGGCCAATCTACCTGGAGGTTAAGAACTAATCGAACGAAAGCGTAGGGTTACATAATTAATCAAACGACAACCCATCTATGAGGTAATATGATTATTAAAAGCATGTATTAGAATGAAGGTTAAGCAATAGTTTGATATTTCTTTCATAACTAGTATTCAACATAAGGATATGACCCAAACTTAATTTTAAATCAAATATTAATAAACGTAATAGGATGGAATCCTTGATCTAACACTTATTATTAGGTTGACTAATTAGTAAAATGCCAAGATATCCTTTATACTATGCATGATCATTATTGGCACATACCTTCGATATTACAAGGCTAATATTTTTACAGTTATGAAATTATCAAGCCAAGATGCCCAATGCATATATGCGTCCAGAGGTAATCACGAGTTGAAAAATCCCATAAGTCTACATCCCAGTGAGCGAATCATACGGTCAGATATCCCAAAAGAGGGTGGCCATTACCTAAGGCACCTGAAACAAGGACCAATAAAAAAAACCAGGTGATTACCAGTTTACGAGAACATACACTAAGCCAAGGAAAAAATGGGGGGCCCTACGAAGAAAAACAAAATCATTGCAGTAAGGCAAAATGCATAGTACCAATAAAAATCCAATGGACACCATAGAATTAGGTAATGACCAGGGAATGAAAGGTTTAAACAGTCAAAACAAATCTAGTATATGGTACCGAGACGAGCCTAATACGAACTGATCCGAAAATAAATCCTAATGCTCAAGGTGAGGATCAGATTATGAAGACAATGGTGTATCATAAGATAAAATAAAATAAACCTTTTTGAACGAGCTCATGCCTAGGTCCTCAACTTATAAAATGGATAGTGAAGGGCAGTTAAAGAAGCATCACAGAGAAAAATTATAGAGTGCACAATGCATAAGTACAGTCGTTTCCTGCTCTACAACTTCAAAATATGAAGAAAGCATGCGAAGAAGCAAGTTATGGCTTTGTATTTTCACTTCGTGCTTCGATGGAATATAGTTACATAGGGGACACTCCGACGTAGTATAGTTAGAGAAGCTACGTATATGTGCTTCCAGATCTTGTTTTCCATTCCCTCCTTCCTCCTACTTATCACTACCTCCCTCTTTCTAGGTATTCTCTCTTGACCGCCCCCATCGTTCTCCCCACATAGTGCCATATCACCACCATCCATTGTACGAAGCCACCCCCTTCACTCTATCCTCCCTCATAACCACCATGTAACCAACATCATCCCATCCTTCGGACCCTAGCACGCCACTTCTTCCCTTCACCATCACATCGGGTCCATCCTTCGTCATCTTGATCTATGACTGCCAGGTCAAATTTCCATTGCATATCAACCTGACCAGGGCAAGCAAGAAGTAGTAGAATATACCTAAGTATATATGCATTGCATAACTAAGCAAAAGAAGAAAAATAAGTGTACCGAATCTATCTAGCACAAGAGCTCCCTTCAATCTAAGAGTAAATTGTAACAAGAAATCCAGAGCCGAGCCAGTTGTACTAATTTGGAAATCAAATCAGATAGCGACAGGTTTAAGGCCAAGATTGTACCAAAAATAACAAATTCAAGAACCAGAGGCTACAAAAGGAAGCAACTGCGATCAGAATTTGCATCAAGCATTAGATAACATTTTTACTAAGAGGTATACTTGAGTGCCCTGCTAGTTGTGTTGTTGTATCTCATTTTTGTGTCTATTTTATTTACCATCCTTTATTCTTCTCTTTGTTGTGTAGGATTTTGATAGAAAAATGCTCAAGAAGCTGAGATTATTTTCTATCCTATTGAGCCTGAGATTCAGAGACTCTACTATTGCCATATTGGAACAAGGAGGGTAGGAGAGACCTGTTACATTATTTGAACAAATTTTCTTCATTGTATTGATACATTTCTTTAAGAAAAATGGAGTTAAAAGGCATTTTCCCACTCTACATATAATTAACTAAAAAATAAATACAATTCTAGGTTTCATTATTGTTAATTCCTTATCTTAGTTTTGTGTGTTACTGCGTAATGTATTACATTATTTGTATGTGTTACGTACATTTCTATCGTTGGCCAACTGTTATGCCTATTATGATGTTCAAATGGACATGATAGTATCGATTCTTTCTCAATATCTTTCTTTCTTTCTCATATTAAAAACGTTGTTAAATTGCTATAACAACCCAATGAATCTAGGCACCGGTCTACATAAGGCATAAGAATTGGTTATTTTATTTGCTTGATCATTATTAATGCATATAGTATAATTCTAATCTGGAGTGTGTAATAATCTTAAAGTCATAAGATTACCGTTGGGGTTTCCTTACCCATTATGTAGTTTCTCCTATAGAAATAGTTGTTTTAAATCAAAATGAAGAGGTAGGTTGACCAAAGCCTATAATAGCTCATTGGTTTCAAACGGTTTCTTGTAACATGACAATCGAATTCTATGGATGCAATAAATGGTTCCAATAGGTACCTTAGGACTTAGGGGTTTACTCATTAGGCTTAAGTACGATTATTATGATAAATGTATTAAAAAGAAGGCTTTAAATTTGATTCACGGGTCATGATCCTCACTTTAAAGTCGGGTATTTTTATGATTTAACCATGGTATTGGATGCTTACATAATTTGACCTTAATGATTTTTCAAATGATAAAACAATGGTCATAATATAAATTCAAAGCAAAAATAGCTTATGGTCCATTTAAAAAAAAAATTAAACACATGGAAGTCAACTTCTTGGATAAAAAATGCAATAGAGGCTAGCAATTTTTGCTTATTTTATTGAAACCAAAAATTTAAATTGGGGGTTTCAGATGTTGAGTCAATTTTGGCTCCAACAGACCTATCTTCCAGAGGGTATAACTTTTGATCCAACCACTGGATCAAATATAACCTAAAACATACAAAAATGGGCTAGGTGGGCCAAAACTAACCAAAATGGATTGCGTGGGTTTAAATGACTTAAGATAAGTTAAAACAAGCTAAAATGGACCAAAATGGATTGTGTTAGGCCAAAATAGATAGGATGTGTTAGGCCAAGCTAGGCAAGTTATATAACAAACTAGATCTACTAAAAAGGTCCAAGAAGGTCAAAACCTGTTTGGTAGGCTAGGATAGGTTAAAAGGGACAAAATAGTAGAACAAACCAAAATAAGTTGGGTGTGTTAGATGCGTTAAAACTATTTGGGTGTGTCAGATGCATTAAAATAAGCTAGGAAGAGCAGAACTAGTTGGGTAGGCTAGAATAGGTTGAAACTGTTTAGGCAGGTTGGGATAGGCTAGAAGGGATTAAAATGAGAAACATAGGGGGATGGGAAAAAATAGGCTAATAGGCCATGCAAGGCCAAAGCGGAGAGGATGGGTCAAGACTAGCCAGAAGAGCCAAAACATGTTTAAATGGGTCGGGGAGGGCCAAAGTGGGCAAGATGTTTGAGGATGAGCCAAGAGGGACTATAATATTTTTTAACCAGGAAGGGTTCCTAGGTAGGCCAAAACAAGCCAAGACAAACTAGAAGGAACAAAAATGGGCTAGATAGGTTGAAACATACTAGAATGGGTTAGAAAGGTAAGAATAGAATGGGCAAATCAAAATGGGCCTGTTGGAACAATTTCTTGCATCCATAGGGCTGAGCTGTCATACTACAAGAATTTGTTTGAAACCAACAAGTTGTTACAGGCTCTGGTCAACCTGCCTCTTTATTCTGGTATAATATGTATTGTTAAGATTAAAATGGAACCAAAATGGATAAGGAAACCCCAGTGATAAACTTAAGATATTACAAGTTTAAGCACTCCAGAATTTTAGTTATACACTACTTATATTAAAATTGACCAAGCATGGACAACAACTCTAATTATGCCTTATATGTAGATCGGTGCCTAGATTCAATGGGTTGTTATACCCTCATTAATCTCGATTAAGCATTGATCTTAGCATGATGAAAGGGGGAAGATTAACAATGTATTATACCCTCATTAATCTTGATTAAGCATTGATCTTAGTTCTAATAATACCTTTAATTAATCATTTGACCAAAAAATTATGCAATTAATCTTCAGACGCCTTAGGAAAGCGTCGTCGTTGGATCTGAGAAGGATCGAGTGCTGTCGTCAGATCAATTGAAGATGTGCACTTCATATCCCAAGGGGGAAAATTTAATATGTTCTTAGACCCTTGATAATCGTGATTAGGCTCAAAGATTAATTTTTAATAAGACGTTTTTAGATAATCACCCGACAACACTTGCTTTATTATCTTTCAGTCACCTTTGGAAAGCACTGCCATTGGATCTGGACGAAGATGAGTACGGTCGTTGAGATCTGCAAGATGCACACATTTTATTTGGAAAGGAAAATCAATTAACATGCATTTAAGATCCTTCTTAATCACAATTAGCTCTGCTCTAATCATGCTTTGACCTTGGTTTCCATTCGATGATTTACTCATTGATCTCCATCCTTTTTGAAAAAGCGCTATCGTTGAATTTGATGGGGATTGAGTGCCATAGTTGGATCTGATGAAGATGCATGATATTTATCCAACACTCAGGTGGAAGTTTTAAAGGTTGGTCAACCTCTTGCACGTGTTGTCATTGGATCAATTGATGATCGAGCGCAGCCATTGATATCTTGAGATCTGCACAAATTTTAACCAATGGGCACATAACTTTACCTTGAAAATAAAAACCCTTTTATCGAAGGGGGAAATATTAGGAACATATTAAGACCCTTATTAATTTGATTATTGGAGGCTAACATGTTTTAATTAAAAATTAATTATCGGGTGCTTAAAACCTTATGTCTTAATATTTTCTTTAGGCCTTGGTAATCTTTTAAGAGCAGTGATTAATGAAGGGGGGATGATTAATGATGCGATTAGGACCCTCATTAATCTTACTTATCGAAAGCTAATGAAGTTTAATTTAAATTTAATCTTTGAGCGCTTAAACCTTTGAAGGTTAAAGGTTGGTTAGCTTGAGTAGTGTGCGACCATCGGATCTTATCAAGATGAAGCGCAGCCACTCAAATCTAG
This sequence comes from Wollemia nobilis, assembly GCA_028583015.1. Taxonomy (NCBI): domain Eukaryota; kingdom Viridiplantae; phylum Streptophyta; class Pinopsida; order Araucariales; family Araucariaceae; genus Wollemia; species Wollemia nobilis. The sequence continues at coordinate 637,558 of JAQPPZ010014852.1, read as the reverse complement.
GGAGGTGCACATTTTTAATCATTAGTTATTAGACTGCAATTGACCTTAAACCCATGTTTAATCATTTGATTATTTAATATTAAGCTCAGGATTATCCTTTAATACAACTTGAACTTATCTTGGTTTATACTTAGTGAACGTGCATCCGTCGGATCAAAACAAAGTGAGCGCTGCCCTTGGATTCTCTAAACCTGTTTGCTGCTTAATCAAATGGGTGCATGACTTATATTATGACCGATGTTGATTTAGCCTTTAGAGATTAGACAACTTAAGGAGCGCGAATCCATCGAATCAAGCATAGATCGGGCGCTGCCGTCTAGATCTTCGGAGATGCATGATACTTAACCAAAGGGGTGCATAACCCTTATTTCAATTTTAATTAATTTGATTGCCTTTAGACCTTGGATTATAATATTTTTGAGCATGGCATCATTTGACTTTAAACCTTGAGTTGTTTATGCAAGCATGTCCATCCAAATCTTGTCTGATGAAGCACTTCGATCTTTGAACTTGCATGAATTTTACCACAAAGGGGGCACATACCCTCCATTTGCCAACGTTATTTAATCCAAAACCTTAGGATTATATCTTTTCAATTAAGACCCTAAGTTTTGATGAATGTTGCTTTTAAGGACCAATCGGACTAGGGGGACCTTTTAAGTGAACATTTGATTCCTTCAGTTTTTATGAGCTCTTTGATTATCGAATAAGGTCAACGATCACTTTCTTAGCGGTTAAAGGTAATTAATCCAATGGTTAAGGTTATGGGTTTAATTTTTTATATAGACAAACATTTTAAAACGGCTCTTAAGGGTTAAAAATTAAAAACCAATTTTTTTAGAAGCGAATACAACAAAGACCGACAAATTTGGGTGAAGGCTTTGAAAATAAAATTTTTAAATTGGAGGGTATCTGATGTTGAGTCAATTTTGGCTCCAATAGGGACAAGTTGGTTGGGGCCAAATCTTGCAAAGAAAGCTAGAACAGGATAAGAATTTTAGAGTTGGTCAAAAAAATCCAAAACAAGCAAGGGAGGCCCAAATGGGCCTAAACGGGAAGCACAAGCTAGGTTGGGATGAAATGATCCTCTAGAGAAAGTAGTGGGATGGATCGCATTAAGCCATACAAACCAAAGCATGGTGAAATAGGCCAAAATGGGCCAAAAAATACCAAAATGGGTTAGGAAGGACAAAACAAGCCAAAATGATTTGGGAGAGGTAGAAAGGGGCTGAGATAAGAGATGGGTTGAAACAAACCAAAATAAGCAGAAAGAGGCCAAAACATGCTAGGAAGACAAAAATGGTTTAGGTTGGTTAGAATGGGTCAAAATTTGATGAAAAAATAAAATGGGCCAAAACAAGCAAAAATGAGTTGGGTAAGTCAAGATGCATCAAAATAGGCCAAAATAAACCTAGACAAGCCAAAATAGATTAGGCAAGTCAAAAATGGGTAGGATAGGTTGGTCATGGCTGAAATAGGTAGGATAGGTCAAGATAGGCCAAGTGGGTGAAAATGAGTTGGGAAGGCCAAAATGGGCTAGATAAGGTAGAAATAGGTAAGAATATACCAAAATATGTTGGAATAGGCTAAGCGGGCTAAAACAGACTATGTAAAGTAGGATTACAAGTAGAAATAGGCTAGGTAGGATCAAAATGAGTGATAGGTTAGCTATAATGAGAAGGATCAAACCAAAATGGGTCAGGAAGGACGAAACTAGTAAATAGGCCAAAACGGGTAGGATAGGCAAAAAACATAACATAACAAGCCAAGAAGACCATAACAGGTAGGGTGGGTTAGAAAGAGTTAGAATAGGTTGCGGAGGCCAGAATGGATAGAAGAAGGGATAAATAGGTTGAGCAGGCCATGAGAAGGCAAAATGGGTTGAGTGGACTAGGACTAGCAAAAATAGGCCGGTGGGTCATAATGGGTTGAAATGAGCCAAGTGGGTTACGGTGGGCTAAAATGGGTCAATATAGGCCAAAATGTTATCCAAATTAGTCAATATGGGTTAGGACTTTCTAGATGAGTAAAAATAGACCAAAATAGCAATTAGATGGATTCGAAACATACCAAAATGGGATAGGTAAGCCAGAATGGGTCAAGACAAGCTAGAACATACCTAAATAGGTTTGGCAACATGCCTAACAGATTAGAATGGTTCAAAATGGGCCAAAGTGGGCTAGGGAGGCCAAAATGGGTTAGAATAGGCCAAAACAAGACAGGAGGGCCAAAATGGATTGAACAAGTCAAGCGACACCAAAGTGAGAGAGACGAGTTAGGACAGGTTAGGATAGGTTGACCAAGCTTAAGCAAGTTGAAATATACCAAAATAGGCTAGGACTAGTTGGAAGTGGCTGAGATAGACAAGATAGGCCAAAATAAGTCAAAATAGGTTGGAAGGGGTTGAAATGGCTAGGATGGCCAAATCATACCAGATATTGCCAAGCAGGTTTAAATGGGTTATAACAAGAATAATATCTTGAATAGGTTGAGACAAACAAAAATGGGTTGGTATGGGTTGTGATGGGCTAAAATAGGTTAAGCTAGCCAAAAAGGACTAGGATAAGGTAAAACAAGCTAGAAAGGGAAAAAATAGGTCAAGTAGGGTCAAAATAGGTAAAATATGTTAGGACATGTTGGTAGGCTATAACGAGTTAGGAAGGTTAAAACAAGCCAAAAAAATAGTCCAAAACAAGCCAAGAAGGCCAAAAACTAGTTAGGTGGGGTAAAAACATGATATAAGATACCAAAATAGACAGATAAGGCCAAAACAAGTCAGGCAGATTAGAATGGTTTAGAATAGGTTGAGTATGCTAAAATTAGCCATAACTAATGACATGGGTTAAAATAGGCTGGGATAGGCCAAAACAGATCGTTAGGGACAAAAATGGGTTGGTAGGGCCCAAACAAACAGGATGGGTTAGGTCAGGTTCAGTGGATTAGAACAAATTAGATCATACCAAAATGGATAGGATAGGTGGAAACTAACCAAAACATACAATAACAAGCTAGGAAAACTAGAACAAGTCAAGCAAGTAGGATGGATTATAACAAGTCGAGGAGGCTAAAATAGGTAGAAACAAGGTGGGTAGGCAAAGATGGACCAAAAAATACCAATAAGGCTAAGATAAACCAAAATAGGTCAGGATAGATCAAAACCAGCCAAAATAATTTAGGTATGGCTAAAATAGGTGAGATAGGTTCAAATAGGTAAGGAAGGTTAAGAGTTAAGAAGGCATAAACAAGCCAAGTGGTATAGAAATAAGGAGAGATAAATTATGATAGGTATAGCAAGATGAAACAAATAAGGAATACCAACACAAACCAAGCAATGGAATAATAGGCCAAAATATACTAAAAATGGGTCAAGAAGGCTAGAACAAGTCAAATGGATTAGACTAGGTAATGGCCAAAACAAGATAGGCAAACAATATAGGCCAACAAGATAGGTAAACAATAATAAGTCGAGATGGGTATTAGTTAGGCAAGCTAGGACAGGGTAGAGGAGAGTAAAATAGGTGACCATACAAGCAAAAATAGGTTAAAACAAGCCAAGACATACCAAAACAAACCAAGAATACTAGAACAGATTAAGCGGGTCAAAATAAGTTAAAATGGATCATGGTAGACAAAAAGGACCAAAACAAGTAGAAATAGTTTAGGAAGGCCATGATAGACTAAAATAGGGTGACCAACCAAAAACAAGCCAAGTAGGTTAAAACAAGTTGAGTGGGCTAGGGCAAACCAAAATGGGTTGGGAAAGCTCAAAGAGTTAAGATGGATCAGAACTAGAACATGCCAAGAGAGCTAGAACATGCCAAACAAGTTGAAATGGGTCAAAAGGGGATGAAAAGGCCAGATTGAACTAAAACAAATATTTTTATAAGGTCTTGTCTATTAATATAATATTTAAGAAGGTTTGAACTAGAATAAAATGTAGGGAAAAAATCTTCTCAATTGTCATAGTCCATACTATTATTTTCCTTTCTTTTTCTCATCAATTATTTATTATTATTTAATCTTAAAATTTATTATAATTATATTTATAGTAATTTAAAAAAATATATTAATATTTATCTTTTATAAGAGATTATTCTTAGCCAATTTTAGTTTGATCTGGCCTATTTTTCTTACCTATCTATCTTGTTCATTTTAGCCTTGTTGAGCTTGTTTTACCCCGTTTATGGCATGATTCAACCCACATGGTCTATTTTGGGCCACACAACCTATTCTAACCCATTTTGACTTGTCTAGCTTATTTTGTCCTTCGTAGCCCATCTTGGTGTGTTTTGGCCTTCTTGGCTCATTGTAGCACACCCAACCTATCCTAACCTATCATACACATATATTCTTTACTTGTCACAACCCACATGGTCTATTTTGGCCCACACAACCTATTCTAACCCATTTTGACTTGTCTAGCTTATTTTGTCCTTCGTAGCCCATCTTGGTGTGTTTTGGCCTTCTTGGCTCATTGTAGCACACCCAACCTATCCTAACCTATCATACACATTTAGCCTTTCTTGGCCTATAATAACCTATCCTACTTGTTTTAGCCTTACTTGACATACTTTGGCCTCTATTTCAACATGTTTTAGCCCACCCTCACCTGCCCAACCCATTTCTACCTACATTGGTCCATTTTGACCCTTTTGTTCTATGCTGACCCATTTTGACACACCTAGATAGTTCTTGCCTTCCTTGCATGTTTTGATAGGTTTCATCTAGCCTAGCCTATTTTTGGCTCCTTTTGGCCTATTTTGGCTTGTTCTAGGCCATATTGTATGTCTTGGCCCCTTCCTACTTGTCCTAGCTTGTTCAAATGATTTTTACCATTCCCAACCCATTCTAGTATGTTATGGCCCATTTTGGTCTGAACTCATCTTGACACATCTTATTTGCTTTCACTTGGCTTGGCCTTTTCTAGCCTGATCTAGCTTACCCTTTCTATTTTGGCCTATTTCCGTCCCGTTAGGGCTATTATGACCTTCCTAGTATGTTTCATCCCTACTCAACCCATTTTGGCCCATTCTAGCTTACACAACCCATTCTTACCCTTTTGACCCATTTTGACCCACCTAGCCCATTCCTACATTCTTGGCCCATTATAGTATGTTTCAGCTTTTCTTGCTTGTTTTGGCCCCTTCCAACTTGTCTCAATCTAGTTCAGCTTACTTGGTCCCTTTTGTGCTTCCTAACTTGTTTTTGTATGTTTCAATTTTAGTTGGTGCATCTTGCATAGGCTAGTTTGGCCTTGTCCTACCCATTTTAGCATATCTTATCTTTCTTTGGCTTGCTTAGATCGTCCTAACCTATACTATCCACATTAGCCTTACTTGATCCATTTTTGCCTATCTTAGCTCATTTTAGTTTGCCCAACCTGCTTTGGTATATTTTGATCCATCCTGGCCTCCTTAGCCTATTTTGGATCATTTTGCCCCATTCCTACTTATTGGATAATTTTGGCCTTCTTGGCCAATTTCTCTATGTTCTAGCCCATTTTGGTCTATCCTAGCCTATTTTGGCGTATTATGGCCAACTCAGCCCATATTGGCTCACTTTATTCTTTTCTGGTTTTTAATATATAGTAGTTAATTGTAAATCATTTAATAAAAAATGATTATATGCAATATTTCATACATACACCCATATTGCTAACTAATAAGTGTTAGGTAGTGAAGGGTTTTGTAAAATGGGCTAGAATAATCCAGGGACTTAGAATAGGCTAGAATGAACCATGGAGGTTCAAATGGGCTGAAAATACAAACAAACTAAAATAAAATGAATGGGCTAGAATAGGCCAAAACAAGATGGGCAGGTAAAAATGGGCTAAAATGGGCTACACATAATTGACATGACCAAAGTGGGTTGGATGGGTCTGACATGTTAAAGCGAGTTGAAACAAGCTAAAACATAGTAGACCAAGCTAAGATAGGTGAGATAGTCTAGAAGAAGCTAAAAATGCCAAAAGGATTTGAAATTAGTTAGAACATGCTAGAAAAGCTAGAATGGGCCAAGTAGGTTGAAATGAGTTAGAACGACATGAAAGGGCTAGAATGAACTGAAATAAGTAAAACATGTTGAACAAGTCAAGATGGAGGAAATAGACCAAACATGTTGAACAAAGGTAAAAGATATAGTATAAGTTAAGAAAGGCCAAGTGGGGCAAGGATATGTGAAAATGGGAAAGGCAGGGTAGAGATTGATAAGAGCATACCAAAACAAGTTGGGAAGGCCAAATACATTGAATGAGTTAGAATGGGTTGAGTTGGCTAAATTGAACGACATGGGCCAAGTAGAATGAGACAGGCCAAAATAGGTCGAGTGTAGCCAAAATAAGTAGGATAGCTAACAAGCAAGCTAGAATAGTTCATATCAAACTAGAATGGTTTAGAAATGATGAAATTGGTTGGGCAGTCCAAAATAGGCCAAAAAGGGTTGCATAGGCTCGGGTAAAAGGGATTTAAAAGGATAGGACATGTTGAAATAAGCTAAAATATACCAAAACAAGTTAAGAAGACCAAAACAGGTTAGAAAAATTAGAGTGGATCAAGCAGGCCAGGACAGGGTGAAATTGGTTGTGTGGACCAAGATGGACCAAAATGGGTGCAAGTGAAAACAAGGCAAAAAAGGTTGAGTGGAGCCAAAACATATCAAAATAGGCTAGGAAGGGATAAAATAGACCGAGAAAGATTAGATAAGGGGAAAAATGGTTACAAAAGGTTGAAATATACTAGAAAAATGGGTCAGGTGGGTTTAATAGGGAAAAAATGGGCATGATAGGTTGGGCAAGCTGAAGCATTCAAAATGGGATAGAACATACTAGAATGTGCTAGGACATTCTACAAGTGATCAAGATAGGAAAGAAGATTCAAAATAATCCAAAATAGGACAAAACGGGATAGGATGGCTAAAACATATTAGAACATGCTAGGAAGGCCAAATCATGTTAGTCAATTTGAAATGGATCAAAACATGGTGAAAACACCAAAAATTATCAAAATAGGTAGAAATGGGTTAAGTGGGCAGGGTAGGGCCAAGATGGGCTAAAATGGTTTAAGCAAACAAAGATGGGCAAACATGGTTTGAGTGTCTAGGTGATTATAGGATGTGGTGGTTGGTCCAAAAAGAGAAAAGTCTTGAGAAATGACTCCAATTCAAAAGTCCCCATGGTGGCTAAAGATATAGGTCCAGGTCTTATTGTACGTAATTAATACTTCATAAATTTATCCCTATCCATCCATTCATACTTAACAGCATAATTTTCGTAAGCATCACCCTCCACCATATTTCATCCATTTTAAGGCCTTTATTTTCAAATATTTTTGTCCACTTTCATTATTTAGTCTATACCCTCTAAAAATACCATTATATTCATTGACACTTTCATTACACATATACCCCATTTACCCCATATCATTTAAGTCATCTAACAATCGCATTTCCATTAGCAATTCATAATATAATGGTAAAATTCATGTTATGTCCCCTCTTCATTTTCCCTACTAAGTCCATTCACCTAAATTCATCGTCGCACTTCGAAAAAACATGTCGTCGATCCATCCATGGCCATAGTAAATCATCGACAATAACTCAAGCCCAAAAATACACTATCGCTCATTCAAACCCACCATCACTGATCCATCAATGACAATGTTGTTTTATCGGTGACTACATAAAGCCTTGACATAAAAGTAAAATCAATTGTCGCTCTTACAAAAGCCTTATCATCGATGCATCAGTGACCATTAATTCTAATTAGCAATAGAGTATTGTGAGTCCTAATCAAGGGTATAAGTCATTGTTCGCCCTAGTCATTCCCCCTCCTGATGGAATAAATCCTACCAAGTTTCACTGAAGCCTTTGTTATCCTTCTAAAGCCCCATCACTCATCCATCAACGATCACTCTAAGCTATCGATGAGAGTGTAAATCAAAAGTAAGTCTATCACTCATCCAAATGCATTGTCACTGGTCCATCAACGATAAGGATAATCCATCAACGACAAAGGTTTTGCATGAGCGATAAATCTTGTAATGGGTTATATAAGGTTTTACGAATGATTTTATGAATATGCCCAATACTTAGGACATGTGATATAGCTTCAAATCAATAGCCAATCAAATATCATCACTAATGGAAAGGAGACATCACCGATGCATCAAAAATAAATATTTTACATCAGCGACAAGGGTTATAACAGGCTAATCAAGGTATTAATGATAAAAATAATACTATACAGATATGAGCGAATATAATGATTAATTAACCACAAGCACTTTAATAAAATCTTGAGGAATGATTTAATTAATATGAATACCTAGGATATTTTAATTAGAAGGATGTCATAAGAATCTTGAGCATAATGATAAATAATTTGGCCAATAAAATTTCATCGCTCAACCTTTCGCTCTTTGCTAAAATTTAATGAGATCTCATCGTCGATAGAAGAGGGCCATCGCTGATGTATCTCCAATAGGAATTGCACATCATCAAAAAAGGCTATTTTTTCTAATAATCACCAATAAGAGCAACCTTGGCATTTTAATCAAATCTAAATATTTCAGTATAAATTTAATACCAGTGAGAACTTATCGTCGATATAACAAAGCCATCGCTCTTCCATAAAAGACAAAGGCTTTGCATGAGTGACATGAATCTAATGATTTAAATTCTATCACTGATAGAACAAGGTCATCGTCGATGCATTAGCGACAAGGGTTTTGCATCGTTGATGAAATTTAAAAAGGAATTTTTGAGGTCTTAACTATAAAAATGATATTAGCATGAAATATAGGATCCTAGGTATTTTAATAAAATTATGAAGACTTTTAAACATCTGTATTTAAGATTTAATATTTCAAACATTAAATCAAGGAAGAAAACATTGACAATTGAGGACATGGAATTAAAAAGAGAATGAATACTTTGGCATTTCTTAATATTAATTCTTTGGCATCATAAGCTTAATATTCAACGGAAATCTTCTTAGGATTAATGTTAATATTTTGACATGAACCTTAATGTGAAATTTAATAATTTTAAAATTAAAAGCCAAAACATTAGAATATGAAAAATAATAATAATAATAATAAAATAAAAGAGGCTAATGTTAAACCTTAGAAAGACATTTAATAAAGCTAAAATCATCAATAATAATAATAATAATATCAAATTTTGATTTTCTTTTACCACCAAAGTCCTAAATATTATTTTTCTTTTGTTTTTATAGGTGACCGAGCCGAGGGCGAAGAGGGAAGTCAAACAGTCAATAAAGGAACCCAAACGGTTGAGAAAAATGATATTCATTGAACCTGAATCGGATTTCACTAACCTATTTTTGAACTACTAGATAAGCCCCAATAATTGAAGATGGATGACTCAATTCACTTAGCTTCAAGAAGAAGATACCAAAATAGTTACAGAGATCAAAAGGTAGAATTACAGATCTGAATCAAGAAGAAACTCAAAATGACACATCACCTAAGAGACCACTCATCAACACAACTGTAAACCATTGAAGTCCAACTATAAACCACTGCATTACAACATTAAATTTCAGAACTATCAAGAGTTGAGATTACAAGAAAAGATAAACAATTAGAGCCAATCACAGAACAAGAACAACATGAATATTTGAGGATAACTAGCATAGTTTCTCCAATTTTGACAGCCTGTGATAGCCCAGTTTTTGCTGTAATACATTCACATAAATTAGTGGTAGAGAGGATGCCAAGTGGTTGCATATGTACCAAGTATTCAACATAGAATTACTATATTCAAATTATAAAAAAGACCTTTCAAGCCATAATCAAGGATCGGGCACCATAATAGAAAATTTTTGCAAGAGGTATTTTGAGTGTTTTGTCTGGATCAGTTGTATTTTCCCTATGTTATCTTTGTTTTTCATTTCTTAATTCCACCCACCGTTGTGCTGGTATTGCCGAGAGTTGAGTTAGCTACCTAAGATCATTTTTAGGAGCTGCTTGAGGAGCCAGAGTCTATAAATAATTGAAACGAGCCAAGAAGGCCTAAATGGACCAAGTAGGTTCAAATGAGTCAAAATAATATGAAATGGACCAGGGAGTATGAGAAGGTAAAAATGATGCCAAAATGGGTTGGGAAGGCTGAAATGGCCAAGATTGGCTTAAATAGGCCATGCAAGGCCAAAGTGGGTAGGATGGATCAAGACTAGCTAGAAGAGCGAAAATAGGTTTTAAATGGGCCATGTAGGGTCATAGTGGTCAAGATGTTTTAGGATGAACCAAGAAGGGTGAAAAGGCTTAGGTAGGCCAAAACAAGCCAAGACAAAACTAGAATGGGTCAAAATGGGCTAGATAGGTTGGAACATACTATAATGGACAAAAATGGTAAGATAGGATGGGCAAGTTAGAATGGGCTAAAACAAGTTGGTTGGGGTTCCAAATCTTGCCAAGAAGGCTAGAACAAGATAGGTATTTTAGATTTGGTCAAAAGAAAAGCCAAAAAAAGTAGGAGAGGCCAAAATGGGACAAGCAAGCTAGGTTGGGGTGAAATGAGCTCTGGAGAAAGTAGATGGGATGGATTACGTTGAGCCATATAGACCAAAATGGGCTAGGAAGGACAAAACATGTTGGAATAATCTGGGAGAGGTAGAAAGGGGCCGAGATAAGTGAGATGGGTTGAAACAAGTCAAAATAGGTCTAAAGAGGCCAAAACATGGTAGGAAGACTAAAATGGTTTAGGTTGGTTAGAAAGGGTCAAAATATGATGGAAAATAAAATGGGACAAAACAAACAAAAATGAGTTGGGCAAGTGAAGAATCATAAAAATAGTCCAAAATAAACCTAGACAAACCAAAATAGATTGGGCAAGGCAAAAATGGGTAGGATAGGTTAGGATATGTTGGTCATGGCTGAAATAGGTAGGATAGTTCAAGATAGGCCAAGTGGGTGAAAATGAGTTGGGATGGCCAAAATGGTCTAAGCAAGATAGAAATAAGTAAGAACATACCAAAATAGACCAAGAAAGCCAAATGAGGCTAATAGGGGCTGAAATGGGAAAATAGGTTAGGAAATGTTAAAATGGGTCGATTGGGACTGAAATGGGCCAAGAAAGTTGAAACAAATTAGGCAATTCAAAATGGTTGTAACAAGCTAGGATAAGCCAAAATAAGATAGGCAGGTGAGGATGGGCTAAAATAGTCTCGATAGGACCAAAGCAGGTAGGATGGGTGGGGAAAGGCTGGGCAATCCAAGGTGGGTAGGAATACTATGAAAGAGTTTGAGATAGATGAGATGGGATGAAATAAGCTAAAATAGGTTATAATGGGTTTAAATGGGCCAACATGGCCAAAACATATCAAAACATACTAGGGAGGTTGACATGGGTCAAAATAGAACAAAAAGGCTAGAGTGGGTCAAAACAAGCATAAATATGTTGGGTAGGTTGAGATAGACCAAGATGGGATAAAATAGGTTGTGTGAGCTGAAATACAATGGGATGAGGCAATACAAATTGGAAGGGGCCAAAACGGGTAGCATAGAGCTGAAATAGGCAAGATAGATCAAGATAGGTCAAGCACATGAAAATAAGCTTAGAAGGTCAAAACACACTAGGCATGGCTGAATTAAGCAAAGATAGGTTAGGAAAGCTAGGTAGGTTGAAGTAAGCTAAGAAGGCCAACATAGGCCAAGTGAGGTAGATATAGCCTAGAACATACAAAATGGGCTAGGTGGGCCAAAACTAACCAAAATGGATTGTGTGGGCTTAAATGACTTAAGCAAGTCAAAACAAGCTACAATGGACCAAAATGGATTGTGTCAGGCCAAAATAGATAGGATGTGCTTGGCCAAGCTAGGCAAGTTATATAACAAACTAGACCTACCAAAAAGGTCCAAGAAGGTCAAAACCTGTTTCGTAGGCTAGGATAGATTAAAAGGGATAAAATAGTAGAACAAACCAAAATAAGTTGGGTGTGTTAGATGGGTTAAAACAAGTTGGATGTGTCATATGCATTAAAATAATTTGGGAAGGCCTAGACAGGCTGAAATAGGAAGAACTAGTTTGGGTACGCCGGGATGGACCAAAATATGTTGAGTAGGCCAAAATGGGCAAGATAGGTTAGGACAAACTATGTAGGTCAAAACTAGTTGGGAGGGCCAAAATGGGTTGTGTGGGACAAAATGGATAATGTAGGTAGGTAGGGGTTGGGATAGGCTAAAACATGCCAGGTAGTAGGGCCAACATAGGTGGGATGGGATGGGATAAACAGGCTGTAACATGGCAAATCATATGAAATTGGACAAAGAAGGGGAAAATTGGCTAGATAGGCTAGGATAGGGTAGAAGGTCCTAAAATGAGCAATATAGGCTAAAAAAGTTAGGTTGAAAAAAAAAAACAAAAAGGGGGAGGAGAGAACGAGGGGGGAGAAAAAGACAAAGAGGGGAAAAAAGAAAAAGAAAAGTAGGTAGAAATAAGTGAAGTGGGTACGTGAAGTGAAGGGTTGGACAATAATTGAAGGTGTAGGTGAGACTAAAATAGGAAAAGCATGGCTAAAGTGGGCAAGATCCAAATATACCAAAATGGGATAGGAAGGCTTGAATAGACTAAATAGGTTAGAATAGATTGAATCAAGTTGGAACAAATTAGTGAGGTCATAATGGGTCAAAACAAATTGGCCATGATGAGGCTATAATGAGGCCATGTGGGTTATGAATATCCAAAACAGCTCAAGATAGAGTTGAAATAAGGCTCGAATAGGTTGATAAGTTGATTAGATGGGATAGGCAAAAGGGATTGAAATGAGAAACATATGGGGATGGGCAAAAATAGGCTAATAGGCCATGCAAGCCCAAAGTGGGTAGGATGGGTGAAGATTAGCCAGAAGAGCCAAAACAGTGGAAATATGCCATAGGCCATAGAGTCAGTACCAAGATGTTTGAGGGTGAGCCAAGAGGGACTATAACATTTTAGGCCGGGGGGGGGTCCTAGGTTGGCCAAAACAAGCCAAGACAAACTAGAAGGAACAAAAATGGGCTAGATTGTTGAAACATACTAGAATGGATTAGAAAGGTAAGAATAGAATGGGCGAAACCAGAATGGGCCAAAACAAGTTGGTTGGGGCCAAATATTGCCAAGAAAGCTAGAACAGGATAAGCATTTTAGAGTTGGTCAAAAAAATCCAAAACAAGCAAGGGAGGCATAAATGGGCCTAAATGGGAAGCACAAGCTAGGTTGGGATGAAATGAGCCTATAGAGAAAGTAGGCCAAAAAAAACCATACAAACCAAAGCATGGTGAAATAGGCCAAAATGGGCCAAAAATACCAAAATGGGTTAGGAAGGACAAAACAAGCCAAAATTATTTGGGAGAGGTAGAAAGGGGCCAAGATAAGAGATGGGTTGAAACAAGCCAAAATAGGTAAAACGAGGCCAAAACATGCTAGGAAGACAAAAATGGTTTAGGTTGGTTAGAATGGGTCAAAATATGATGGAAAAAATAGAATGGGCCAAAACAAGTAAAAATTAGTTGGGTATGTCAAGATGCATCAAAATAGGCCAAAATAAACCTAGATAAGCCAAACTAGATTAGGCAAGGCAAAAATGGGTAGGATAGGTTAGTCATGGCTGAAATAGGTAGGATAGGTCAAGATAGGCCAAGTGGGTGAAAATGAATTGGAAATGCCAAAAATGGGCTAGGTAAGGTAGAAATAGGTAAGAATATACCAAAATAGGTTAGAATAGGCTAACTAGGCTAAACAGACTATGTAAAGTAGGATACGCAAGGTCAAGTTGAAATAGGCTAGGCAGGGTCAAAATGAGAGATAGACAAGCTAAAATGAGAAGGATCAAACCAGAATGGGTTACGAAGGACGAAACTACTTGATAGGCCAAAACAAGTAGGATGGGAAAAAAACATAACATAAGAAGCCAATAAGACCAGAACATGTAGGGTGGGTTAGAAAGGGTTAGAATAGGTCAAGGAGGGTAGAATGGGTCGAAGAAGGGATAAATAGATTGAGCAGGCCATGACAGGGTAAAATGGGTCGAGTGGATTAGGACAAGCCAAAATAGGCCGGTAGGTCAAAATGGGTTGAAATGAGCCAAGTGGGTTAGGGTGGGCCAAAATAGGTCAATATAGGCTAAAATTTTATGGGAAAAGCCAAATTAGTCAAGATGGGTTAGGAATTTCTAGATGGGTAAAAATAGACCAAAATAGCAATTGGATGGATTTGAAACATACCAAAATGGGACAGGTAAGACCGAATGGGTCAAGACAAGCTAGAACATACCTGAATAGGTTTGGTGTTCAAAATGGGCCAAAGTGGGCTAGGGAGGCCAAAATGGGTTAGGATAGGCCAAAACAAGATGGAAAGAACAAAATGGACTAAACAAGTCAAGCGACACCAAAGTGAGAGAGATGAGTCAGGACAGGTTAGGATGGGTTGACCAAGCTTAAGCAAGTTGAAATATACCAAAATGGGCTAGGACTAGTTGGAAGTGGTTGAGATAGACAAGATAGACCAAAATAAGTCAAAATAGGTTGGAAGGGGCCGAAATGGGCTAGGATGGCCAAATCATACCAAATCTTGCCAAGCAGGTTTAAATGGGTCATAACAAGAATAATATCTTGAATAGGTTGAGACAAACAAAAATGGATCAGGTAGATTGGTATGGGTTTTGATGGGCTAAAATAGGTTAAGCTGGCCAAAATGGACTAGGATAAGGTAAAACAAGCTAGAAAGGGAAAAAAATAGGTCAGGTTGGGCCAAAATAGGTAGAATATGTTAGGACAGGTTGGGTAGGCTATAACAAGCTAGGAAGGTTAAAACAAGCCAAAAAAATAGTCCAAAACAAGCTAAGAATGTCAAACTAGTTAGGTGGGGTAAAAACATGATATAAGATACCATAATAGACAAATAAGACCAAAATAGGTTAGGCATATTAGAATGGGTCATAATAGGTTGAGTAGGCTGAAATTAGCCATAACTAATGACATGGGTTGAAACAAGATGGGAAAGGCCAAAATAGATCGTTAGGGACAAAAATGGGTTGGGTAGGGCCCAAAAATACAAGATGGGTTAGTTCAGGTTCAGCGGGTTATAACAAATTAGATCATACCAAAATGGGCAAGATAGGTGGAAACTAACCAAAACATACGATAATAAGGTAGGAAAACTAGAACAAGTCAAGCAAGGAGCATGGATTATAACAAGTCGAGGAGGCTAAAATAGGTAGAAATAAGATGGGTAAAAAAATATGGACCAAAAAATATCAAGAAGGCTAAGATAAACCAAAATAGGTTATGATAGATCAAAACCAGCCAAAATACGTTAGGTAGAGCTAAAATAGGTAAGATAGGTTAAAATAGGTAAGGAAGGTTAAGAGTTAAGAAGGCATAAACAAGCCAAGCATTGCAGAAATAAGGAGGGATAGATTAGGATAGGCATGGCAAGACAAAATAAATAAGGAATGCCAACACAAACCAAGCAATGGAACAATAGGCCAAAACATACTAAAATGGGTCAAGAAGTCCAGAACAAGTCAAATGGGTTAGACTGGGCCAAGTAGTCCAAAATAGACTATATGGACAACGAAAATTTGGGATAGGCCAAAACAAGTCAAGTAAGGCCAAAACAAGATAGGCAAACAATAATAAGTCAAGAAGGGTATTAGTCAAGCAAGCCAAGACAGGGTAGAAGGGAGTAAAATAGGTGATCAAACAAGCCAAAATAGGTTAAAACAAGCCAAGACATACCAAAATAAACCAAGAAGACTAGAACATATTAAGCAGGTCAAAATAAGTTAAAATGGATCATGGTAGACAAAAAGGGCCAAACCAAGTAGAAATAGGCTAGGAAGGCCATGATAGACTAAAATGGAACGACCAACCAAAAACAAGCCAAGTAGGTTAAAACAAGTTGAGTGGACTAGGGTAAACCAAAATGGGTTGGGAAAGCTCAAACAGTTAAGATGGGTCATAATAAGCTAAAATGGGTTAGAACTAGAACATGCCAGACAAGTTGAAATGGGTCAAAAGGGGATGAAAATGCTAGACTGAACTGAAACAAGTCTTTTTATAAGGTCTTCTCTATTAATATGATATTTAAGAAGGTTTGAACTAGGATAAAATGTAGGGAAAAAATCTTCTCAATTGTCATGGTCCATACTAATCTTAAATTTATTATAATTATATTTAGAATAATTTTTAATAAAAATTATCAATATTTATGTTTTATAAGAGATTATTCTTAGCCCATTTTAGTTTGATCTGACCTATTTTTCTTACCTATCATATCTTGTTTATTTTTTAGCCTTTTTGAGCCTATTTTACCTCCTTTATGGCCTGATTCAACCTGCCTTTACTTATCACAACCCACATGGTCCATTTGGCCCGCATAACCTGTTTTGACCCATTTTGACTCGTCTAGCTTATTTTGTCCTCCTTAGCCCATCTTGGTGTGTTTTGGCCTGACCCTACTTGCCCCATTTTGGCCTTCTTGGCTCATTCTATCACACACAACCTATCCTAACCTATCATACACATTTAGCCTTTCTTGGCCTATAATAACCTATCCTACATTTTTTAGCCTTACTTGACATATTTTGGTCTCTATTTTCAACCCGTTTTGGCCCACCCTAACCTGCCCAACCCATTTCTACCTACATTGGTCCATTCTGACCATTATGTTCTATTCTGACCCATTTTGACACACCTAGATAGTTCTTGCCTTCCTTGCATGTTTTGATATGTTTCATCTAGCCCAGCCTATTTTTGGCTTCTTTTGGTCTATTTTGGCTTGTTCTAGCCCATCTTGTATGTCTTGGCCCCTTCCTACTTGTCCTAGCTTGTTCAAGTGATTTTTACCATACCCAACCCTTTCTAGTATGTTCTAGCCTATTTTGGCCTGAACCCATCTTGACCCATCTCATTTGCTTTCACTTGGCTTGGCCTTTTGTAGCCCGATCTAGCTTGCCCTTTTTATTTTGGCCTATTTCCAACCTGTTTGGCCTATTATGACCTTCCTAGTATTTTTCATCCCACTCAACCCATTTTGGCCCATTCTAGCTTACACAACCCATTCTTACCCTTTTGACCCATTTCAACCCACCTAGCCCATTCCTACATTCTTGCCCATTGTGGTATGTTTCAGATTATCTTGCTTGTTTTGGTCCCTTCCAACTTGTCTCAATCTAGTTCATCTTACTTGGTGCTTTTTGTGCTTCCTAAATTGTTCTGTTTCAATTTTGGTTGGTGCATCTTGAATGGGCCAGTTTGGCCCTATCCTACCCATTTTTAGCATATCTTATATTTCTTTGGCTTGCTTGGATTGTCCTAACCTATCCTATCCACATTAGCCATACTTGATCCATTTTTACCTATCCTAACTCATTTTAATTTGCCCAACCTGCTTTGGCATATTTTGACCCATCCTGTCCCCCTTAGCCTATTTTGGATCATTTTGATCCATTCCTACCTACTGGACAATTTTGGTCTTCTTGTCCAATTTCTCTATGTTCTAGCCCATTTTGGTCTATCCTAGCCTATTTTGGCATTTAATGGACAACTCAGCCCATACACCCATATTTAATAAAAAAATGATTGTATGCAATCATTCATACATACACCTATATTTCTAAGTAGTAAGTGTTAGGTAGTGATGGGTTTTGCAAAATGGGCTAGAACAAGCCAGGGAGTTAGAATAGGCTAGAATGAACCATGGAGGTCCAAATGGGCTGAAACAAGACAAATAAGCTAAAACAAAATGAATGGGCTAGAATAGACCAAAACAAGATGGGCAGGTAAAAATAGGCCAAAATGGGCTACACATAATTGAGATGACCAAAGTGGGCTGGATGGGTCTGACATGTTAAAGAAATTTGAAACAAGCTAAAACATAGTAGAACAAGCTAAGATAGGTGAGATAGTCTAGAAGAAGCTAAAATATGCCAAAAGGAGTTGAAAATAGTCAGAACATGCTAGGAAAGCTAGAATGGGCCAAGTAGGTTGAAATGAGTCAGAACGACATGAAAGGGCCAGAATGAACTTAAACAAGTAAAACATGTTGAACAAGTCAAGATGGGGCAAAATAGACCAAAACATGTTGAAAAAAGGTAAAATAGATAGGATAAGTTAAGAAAGGCCAAGTAGGGCCAAGATATGAGAAAATGGGAAAGGTAGGGTAGAGATTGATAAGAACATACCAAAACAAGTTGGGAAGGCCAAATACGTTGAATGGGTTAGAATGGTTTGAGTGGGCTAAATCGAACCAAATGGGCCAAGTAGGATGAGATGGGCCAAAATAGGTCAGGTGTAGCCTAAATGAGTAGGATAGCTAACAAGAAAGCTACAATAGTCCATATCAATTAGAATGGTTTAGAAAGGATGAATTGGTTGGGCAGTCCAAAATAGGACAAAAAGGGTTGCATAGGCTTGGGTAGAAGGGATTTAAAATGATAGGATGGGTTGAAATAAGCTAAAATATACCATAACAAGTTAAGAAGACCAAAACGGGTTAGACAAATTAGAGTGGAGCAAGCCAGGAAATGGTGAAATTGGTTGTGTGGACCAAGATGGGCCAAAATAGGTGCAAGTGAAAACAAGCCAAAAATGGTTGAGTGGGGCCAAAATATATCAAAATAGGTTAGGAAGTGGTAAAATATACTAAGAAATATTATATAAGGGGAAAATGATTACAAAAGGTTGAAACATACTAGAATAGGCCAATAATGCAAGATAGGTCAAAATGGGTTGGAATAGACCGAAATGGGTCAAAATAGGCAAAAATGAGCTCAAATACGTTAGAAGATGCCAAAATGGGCCAATTGGGTCTGAAATAAGATAGGCAGGTTGAAATAAGCTAGAATGAGCAAGGAGGCCTAAATGAGGTAAATTGACATGGATAGGCTAAAATGGAATGGATAGTATGGGAGGGCCAAAATGGGTCAGGTGTTTTCGATGGGGAAAAAGTGGGCATGATAGGTTGGGCAAGTTGAAGCTTTCAAAATGGGATAGAACATACTAGAATGGGCTAGGACATGCTACAAGTTATCAAGATAGGAAAGACGATTCAAAATAAGCCAAAATAGGACAAAATGGGATAGGATGGCTAAAACATATTAGAACATGCTAGGAAGGCCAAAACATGTGATTCAATTTGAAATGGGTCAAAACAAGGTGAAAATGGCAAAATTTATCAAAATGGGTAGAAATGGGTTAAGTGGGTAGGGTAGGGCCAAGATGGACTAAAATGGTCTAAGTAAGCCAAGATGGGCTAAAATAGTCTGAGGAAGCCAATATAGGCCAAAATGGGTTAGGTGGGACTAGAATGGGCAAGATAGATTAAGATAAGTTAGGCAGGTTGGAAAGAGCAAAGAATGACAAAACTAGTCAAGCAAGCTAAAACAGGCTAGAAGGGACCGAATTAGGTGGGATAGGCTGAAATGGGCCAAAACATTCTAGAATGAGCCAAGAAGACTAGAACAAGCCAAGTAGGTTAGATGGGTCCAAATAGGTTGAGGAGGCCATAATGGGTGGAATAAGAAAAAATGGATATTGATAGTTTGAGATGGGCCAAAAAAGATCATGACAGGTCGAAACAGACCAAAATAGGTAGAATATGTTAGGATATGCAAGGTAGGCTAGAATGAGTTAAAAAGACCAAAATGGACCTAACAGGGCAAAAACAGACCAAAACATACCAAAATGAACCAAGAAGGCCATAACAGGTTGGAATGGTTGAAAATGGACTAAGCAAGCCAAAATAAGCCACATAGGCCAAGATAGGCTAGGATAGATTGAAATGAATTGGGCTAGGCCAAAATGGGATAGGTATGCTAAAACATGCCAAATCATTTTAGAACGGGCCAAGAAGGGTAAAATTTGTTAGGCAGACTAGAATGGGTCATGTAGGATAGAAATAGTTAAAAGGGACCAAAATGGGCAAGATGGGCTAAAATATACAAGAAGAAGACATGAAGATAAGGTGGGTCAAATTATAGGCTAGGTGGATCAAAATGGTTAGAATGAGACAAAACAAGCTAAGTGAGCCAAGTGGGCTAAGGCAAGCCAAGATGGGCCAGGTGGACCAACTAGGCTAGGGTAGGCCAAGATGAGCTAGGATAGCCTAAATTGGGACAAGCATGTCTGTAGTGGGCAGGATGGGCTAAAACATACCAAAATGGGCTAGCAAATGCAACAGAGGCTAGCTAAGGTTAATTTCAAATTTCAAACATAAGGAAGTCAACTTTTCAGAGTAAATGCAACAGAGGCTAGCAACTTTTGTTATTTTATTGAGACCAAAAATTTAAATTGGGGGTTTCAGATGTTGAGTCAATTTTAGCTCCAACAAGATCATGAGGCAAGTAGTAGAGGAAGTGAAAATGAGGGTGAACAGGGGCAAAGCAAGAGTCCCTTGGCTCAAATTACCTTTCAAAATGGGACATTATATTTTCAAAGGATACGTTAGTTTGCTAAAAGCTATGTGGAGGATGGATGATTACTCCTTTGTAAACTTACTTGGAGATCTTATGATCTAGATGAAATATATGACAAAGAAATCAAAAAGGTAATGAAATTGCACATGGGTCATGAGAAAGATGATTTTGAAGATGCCATGCAGATCACTATAAAAAAAGAGATAATCTTAGAGAGGTTTGGAAAATATAAAAGAGATCGTACATCCATTTGGAAGAAGTGGGAAAGTACAGGGTAGAGTTGAATAGAGTATAGTAGATTTTTATGCTCCATTATTCCTTGTGACCAGACCTGAATAACTTGAAGATCCTTTCTTGTAGATAACAAAAAATGACCTACAACGACTGGAGATAGTCATTGAAGAAACACCTGTTACTAAAACAAAGCAACCACAGATTGACAAGCCTCACAAGAAAGCTCTCCAAGAGAATTCCCTTAGGCTAAAGAAGAAAAAGAGCTAATCCTATCTCAAGAAATAAGTCCCTCAGAAATCTCAGGAGAGACCTCAACCTTAGAACCTCATGCAATAGAGAAAGGAGAAAAATCACTCATAAGCTCTTAAACACAATTGCCAAAGAGTACCACCACCATGCACCTAATAGTAAATAAAGAGAAACGAAAAATTCCTCAGGCTACCTTGAAGAAGGTTACTCAAACTGGAGGACTGAGAAATATTTTAAGAAAATTGGTGCCTGAAGAAGCATCTTCCCTTGGTTCTCTGCCAACAAAAATAGCTTGTATCAAATATAGTTAAGCTTCTGGAACTTCTCATTTTAAAGTACTGACAAAAGTAAAAGAAATTGATATACAGTTCAATGTTGAGGAAGAACAACAAATAGAGGTGGTCGAGGGAATCACTAATGAGAAGGCTACTTAATAATTGTTGACCAAAAAAGGCATCACACAGGTTGGTTCTGAAGTCACTATTACACTACCTTTTCCTGAAAAGCTTGCTAAATTTTTCATTAACCCTGTAGACAAACAAGTAAAGTGGATAGGGGATAATACTAAAAAATTGAAAGCAGATGTGGCATTCCATATGCAAACAATTATAGTCATGGAAGGAGAGCTCATAGAATTAAGAGCAATAAAAACTCAATTCAAATAAATGAGAACTGAAAAAGATCAGCTATAGAGTGAGAATTTGGTACTTCAAGCTGAGATAGGTAAACTAAAGAAAGAAGTGAATAAGATGCAGAAGCAAAAATCACTAGTCTTGCCTAAAAGAACTTTTTACAAAGAAGATCTTGTCGATCAATTCAAATTAGGATTGGTCGAATTGACTAAAGACTGATTCAAGCCAATGCCAAATATTTTCAAAGACCTTATGGATATCATGAACGTAGATCAATGGATCAAAATCCTGGTGGAAGAAACAAACCTAAGAGCTGTAAAAATTGTTCATATTTACCATATATAAAAGGAAGAATACACCCAATCATGGAAGAACAAGTAACACCCAAGTGTTGTAGGTGAGTTGGAGAGGAGAGGGCAATCCTCCAAGGGAGGTCCCAGGTTCAAATCTCCACCCTACCAAAAAGCTGAATTGGGTATCCAAAATCCAATTGATAATGTTGGTGCGGGTAGGGTCGGGTGTGACTCCCGGGTGACTTTGACGGTGTAGAACCCCCTATTCGTGGTCTCTCATACCAAGGCGGCCCCGCAAAGGGTTTTTCGCTTTAAAAAAATGGAAGAACAAGTAACCATTCCTAATGGACAAGTGTATGACTACTAGACTAAATTCCAGAAGCTAAAAAATTATTTTTGTGAAAGACTCCACTGGCAAGATTCCATATCAGACATAAACGAATGGACAATAGAATTGGGTAACGTAGGGCTGCCAAAATTTGAGACACTCAAGGAAGTCAGTGCATCAGGTCAGATGGAAACACTCATTGTTGATAAAATAATGGAATTCAAATATGATGGAAAATATGAGAAATAATTGGCACTACAACTTAGAGATTTGACTTTGATAAACATAGAAACAATCTTATTTGTCGAACAAAATGGGCCACTAACAAAAAAGTACCTCAATCAAATAAAGAGCATCGAATATGAGGTTAAGTCAACTTCCATGTTTTTGAATGAAGCATGAGAATATATTGCTAAACTTTTAGGAGTTGAAAATGTAGAAGAAAATAAAAAAATATGATAGCCAGGTGGGTCCCACAAAAAATACCAAGGAGAAATGACCGACGTCACCCCCACTATAGAGACTCAAGAGCAAACATAATTAGCAAGTGTACCAGAACAGTAGAAATAACAGTCTCAAGAACAAGTGGCAGAGTACAGTCAATTTTGTCAATGTTAGACAACTCAAGCCAACCTGTAAAGCACCCAATAAAATAGTGGCTAAATATTTTCCAAGTGGTAGCACCTACACCAACCACTATAACTGATTTTGAACAGCCTGGTATTAAATGAGTCAAGGCATCCAAGCTTCATCATCAATCAATCATGTGGCAAGCTTATGTGAGGTATTCTGAGTGTTTCATCTGGGTTATCGTATTCCCTTTATTTTTCTTCATTCATTCATTTTCTTAAGTTCATCCCACCCTTGTGCAAGTATAGTCGAAAGTCTAGCAGTCTTTTTGAGATCATTTCTAGGAGCTATTCCAGAGAGCCAGAGTCTATGTGTCACTATAGTTAGGATAATAGATAATAGTCCCCTATTACGTCATTCAAACGGGGTGACTCATGTATTGTATTCATCAAAAGACCTGAGTATTCTGTTAGACTTAGTCATTGTAAACATTTCTTGGCAAATTTATTATACAATGTGTGTATGTTATCTTGGCAAATTTCTTGTTATTTGAATCTGTAGGTAATGGTTCTTCGCTGATTTAAGAACCTATGTTGATTGAAATATTCGAATGAATGTAGGTTTATCAATATTTCTTTCCATTTCTATTATTTTCATGTGGATGGTTAAAATTGCTATGGTAACCCAAATGGACAAGGCACCGGTCTGCTTTAACTACTAAAATACTTTCATTGTATGCTTGGTCGGTATTATGTATAGTATATATTAATCTGGTTGAGCTATTTGTTTAATGAAAACTATTGTAAGCTCATATTAGAGTGTCCAAACCTAGCATGTTTAGCTTCCAAGCTATCCTAGGATGAAGTGGTGAGTCTACCAGAGCTCACATATCTATTTATGGGTTTCAAGGGATTTGAATAGCGTGACAAACAACAAGGATATTCAAATTTTTCCATAATAGTTTTCTTGCACTGTTGTTGGGGACAAACCTTTGTGTGTCATATTCACCATATTTATAGGGTTTATCTCCATTATTTTTCTTTGATAAACTATAATTTTCAGAGAGCTTGTGTGTTCTGGGAATTTCCAAGCACATCTAAGTGTTCTAGGAATTTTCAAGCACATCTACGAGATTGAGGGAATTTAATAGCCGAGCAATCTTGGCCTAAGTGAGATTCTTCTTTTCACCAAAAGTGTTTGCGACTCTGAATGAACCCAAAATAATAAGAAGAAGGAGAACCTGACCTGGTGCACACCAAATGCAACAACAAAGAGCTCTTCCCATAATTTGAAGACCTAGAGGTATTTTACCCATACCTGGAAAGCCCCAATCCTTAAAAAACTGTTTATCATAATAAGGCTTAGTAAATCTGCTAAAAATTATGTCCCTGTGATTAATCCTACTATTAACATTCTTGTGCGTAGTATCCCTATCATCCCTATAGCACAACCAAATTAGAACCTTCAAGTATGGAGGACTAATAGGCATAGGCATTTCCAATTACCCTATAATTTACATCCCTTGCTAGCCAAAGCCCACAAATATCTTCCCAAAATCCAAGGCAACACTGTCGTCACTGGAGAAGAGCACATCAAAAGCTTACTATATGTGTTAGATAGCTTGGAGGTTGAACATGAGGAGTATTTTTAAAGAAATACAGAGAAAGAAAGAATGATAGTCATTACTAATAGAACTTGCAACTATCAACAAAAACTAAAATAAGATAGTAGAATATTTTAATAGACAATTCTTCAAAACTAAAAATAAAATCCTCAAAATATTGAGATCTACTGATCACCGAGCCATATGTTTTTATAAGAATGCCTTTTCAAGAGAGTTTAGCTATGAGTTAATACAACATAAAACCAACACCATTAATGATTGTTTGGAGCAAGCCTAAGAAATTGAGAGAAATATTTAGATAGTGGGAAAATGAAGCCCTACACTTTTGAGTCAAGCTCTAGTCAAGTAGACAGGAAGCCTAAGAAAGTTGGGTTCTCAATGTTGAAAAAGGTTGAGGTAGATCCCCTAGAGAAATTGTCCAGCCAATTTACCAAAATGTTTAATACAATCAATAATAGGTAACCAATGCAAGTGCAGTCTGATACATACCCCAATTTTGGAGAAATTTCATTAAAAAATGGGCAAGAAATAATGGGGAAGAAGGAAGTAAAAATGGAAATAATGGCTGGAAAAGGAGAGAAGGGTTATAAGACATGGATGCAGTCCCAAACCCCATAGTCACTACAAATATAGTTTCTAACTTCCCATACTGTTGTAGTGAGTGTGATGCACCACATAACCCAGCTAGTTGCCTGTTGTATCTATCTGAGTGCACATCCCAATGATAATGTGGAAGAAGAATCAGATAAGGAAATAAGAATAAATTCCTATTGGACTAAATAAGATGAGAAAAGGGAAATACAATTTGAAAAGGAAATGGATGAATTGCTTAAGTCAAAAGAAGAACCCAAAACTATGATCCTTGAGAATGTGGAAATCTTAAAAAGACCTTAAGAGAGTAGGTATGAAATGATGAAACAAGGCAAAATTACTCCAATTGTTGAAGAAATTGAAACCCTAGAAATAATTCATACTATCAACTTGGGAAGTAGAATAGTACCGGATAAGGCTAAATTTGACAAGGTTGATACAAACCAACACAACCAAAATAGAGATAAAATTACCAAGAAATAGAAAAATAATAATCAATAGTCAGTATCGAAGGTTGAAGTTAGGAATGAGGCTCAAAGACTTTTTAGATCATATATGCAATTTTTTAGCAGTAGAAAAGCCCAAGCCTATTTCTAGAAATCCATCAGCAGTCAGACCTTTTTATATATCCTTAAGATATAATTAAGATTTTGGAGACCAATATGTAATCCATAATTGTATGTTAGATAGTGGAGCATCACATAATATCATGCCTAAACAAGTGGTAGATTAGTTAGGTCTCCCCCTAATAGTTGTCATGGACAGTAGACAAATTCCATGTGTTGGAATTATAACAAGGCTGCTAGTCTATTTAGACCAATACCCCAAGAAGGGAATAGTTGTGGATGTAGTTATAGTTGATGTAGACTTATTTTTCTCCCTATTATTGTCAAGACATTGGGCTAAACAATTAAGAGGATCCATCCAATTATACTGGTCTTATGCAACTATTCCCCTGACAACCAAGGAGCAGGTCACCCTTAGAAGGGAACCCTATTATAGGTATTCTGTAGAGTTAAAAAAGCTTGAAAATACCACTTAAATGTAGTTTAGTCTTTTGAAGAGAAAGAAATAGGGGTATATTCTATCTGACATTCACCCTTTCTAGCTAAGGTGCCTGATGTAGTAGTCATGAACCCACAAACAATTACAAATATTGATGTTGAGTCTACAATAATACTAACATCTGAAATGTGGACTTTAATATTTGATGGAGCTAAGTCCCACACTAGAGTAGGGGCCAGAGTAAACTTGACTGATATTAATGGAAACTATTTGGGCATACCATATAGACTACACTTACCATGTACAAATAATGTGGCAGAATATGAAGCACTGTTGTTAAGCTTAAGAAAAACTAAAAAACTAGAAAACAATTACAAATTAAAGGTAATATCAAGCCAAACATCCCAATATAAAGTAATACAGATAGGCAATTCAGGAAGAGATTAATAAATTTTTCGCTTTCAATATCACATATATTCTTAGGGATCAAAACCACATAGCCAATTTTTTTAGCCATAAATACCTCTGGTTTAGATAGTCCAGAGATAGACACAAAATATCAAGAAAATTTCCCTACCATATTAGTGTATCATCCGTCTGTCCCAAACAATATAGTATATCTGCAAGTTTTCTAGATGACATAGCTATCAAAGATTTTGTGACATTACAAAATCAATATGCTGAAATTATATGTGATGAAGAGGATAAAGAGAAGTTGAAAAAGGTAGCCTGTTGGAGCTAAAATTGACTCAACATCTGAAACCCCCAATTTAAATTTTTTGTTTCAATAAAAATAACAAAATTTGCTAGCCTTTGTTGTTTTTTCCCTGAGTGGTTGACTTCCATGTGTTTAAAAATGTGAAATTAACCTAAGCCATTTTTGCTTTGGATTGATCTTATGACCGTTGTTTTATTATCTGAAAAATCATTAAGGTCAAATTATATAAGCATCCAATACCATGGTTAAATCATTAAGGTCAAATTATATAAGCATCCAATACCATGGTTAAATCATAAAATACCTGACATCTTAAAGTAAGGTTTTTGACTCATGATTTTAATAATCAAAATTGGAGAGCCTAAGTCAAAATAATAAACCACTAAGTCCCAAGGTACCTAAGAGTATTAATAAAACATTTTGGACCAAGCCCACCGCTCTACTAAAGTAAAGTTTTAATAATATCATTAAAAGAGCAAGGTAAGCACCATGGTCTAAAGTCCAAGAACCCAAAGTCTTAAGCCAAATGCTAATGTTTCAAAGGTATGCGCTTGCCCCTCTTTTTCATTAAATATCAACCACATTGAGGAGATCAAAGGGTAGCGCCCATATTTCCCTTGATTGGAAGGATGCACACACTCTAAGAGTCAATCCTTTAATACCCTATGGTTGAAAGAGTTGAAGTCTAAGGTTTCGAATGAAAAATTAATAATAATATTAAGGGTATGCACCCCCTTTAGTTAAAAACATTGAGCTAATAAGCTAAATATGATGATAGCGCTTGATTAAGATTTGATTGAATGATCGTGCTCTCATAAAAGATTCATTAAAAGGGCTAAGGGCCAAAATATTAATTAAAGTTGTTAAATGAGATTAGCAAGGGTCTAACACATTGGCCAATTACCCCATTTATGCTAAATCCAAACTTAAAAATAAGTGCCCCTTGGTAACTAATCCTGCAGGTTGGAAGAAATCAATGGTTGCACCAATCTTGATCGAGATCCGATGGTTGCACCCAAGTCAAAACCCAAATGATGGAATGGTAAGAGTATCGGGTAACATAAAGGTAAAGCTAGAGTTAATAATGAATTATCAAGGGTTTAATACGTTACTAATTACCCCCTTTTGGCTTAATCCGAGATTATTAAAATAAAATGATGCACCCCTTTTGGTTATCAAGTGTGTAGATTACAGGAGATCTAACGGTAGTGCTTCATCAAGGAGAAATCGAATGGATGCACTCGAATTAATAAAGCACCCCAATATAAAATTCAAAGACTTAGGTACAATGGTCACAAAAGATCCAACGACTGTGCTTGATCGAAAATTGATCCAACGGATGCGCGTTTGCCACAAAACACCAAGGTGAACCAAGGTATTATAATAAAATTATATTTAAATCACACATAGAATGGAAGGAGATAAATAGATGCTCTATTTCATAAAACGATCTGACGGTAGTGCTTGCTTCAGATAATCAAAGGTAAATCAGGCAGTAAGACCAAGTCAACACTTGATTAGTCAGATTAATCATGTTTAGTGAGGGTCCTAACACATTATTAATCATCCCCCTTTCACTTAATCAAGATGAATGAAAACCAGTAGTGTGCATTTTTTTGGTTACCTAACATGCAGGTTACAAGATATCCATGATAACACTTGATCAAGAGTCAATCTGATGGATGCACTTCATCACGAATTAGCAAGGTTAGTTTGAAATCATTAACCACACTCATGATTAAAGCCTATGCAGATCTGAGGTATATCAACGAATACGCCATCACTAAAGGTGATCTAACAACAATGCACACCACAAAGTGATCAACCAATTAAAGGGTCCCATCCAAGCCAAGGTCAAAATGCGCCCTACGTTCAAATAAATCTAACTATTGCACTTAAAGCTGGTTGATCTAACGATCGTGCTTCGAAAGAGTTGCTCAAATATTAAAGAGAGCTCATGAAATTAATTACCAATGAAGATCGACGGTCCCACGTAATCCTGCCTAGATCTAATGGTGGCGCTTTGCTCAAAGGAAAAATCAAAGCCAATAAAGATCTACGATAGAGCTTGATCATAGTTAATCCTACAACAATGCTTAGCCTACTGAGCTGGATCCAACGATCGTGCTCAATCCAAGCAAATATCCTACGGCCACGAACTCACGAAGATATTAAAGAGCGATGGGTAGAATGAAGACAAAATGGGATTTGATGGTAGCACGTTGTCAGAGCCAACATTGGTTAAAAAGGGAACAGTGTGGGATAATCGAATGACCATTCTCATTCTACCGATATCTAACGACCATGATCTAATAGGAGCCCCATAAAGGACAAGAGCACACATCGTTGATCAACCCAACGGCTATGCTCATACCAAGTAAGATCCAACGGTTGCGCTTTCTCGTGACCATCAAAGGGAAATAAAGTCTAATAAAGAGAGCATAAATCCACAAGATCTGACGATCACGATGAATCCCTACCTGATCTGATGATCGCGCTTGGGCAATCTACCTAGACGTTAAGAGATAATCGAACAAATGTGTAGGATTGCATGGTTGACTGAACGGTAAACCGTTGATAAGGTAATACAACTATTAAAGGTCATGTATTAAACAAAGGTTAGTTTGATTACTCTTCAATAACTAGTATTCAATGAAGGATAAAGCCCTAATTAAATTTTTAATCGAAGATTAATATTCGTAATAGAATGGAAGCCTTGGTCTAATGCTTATTATAAAATTGATTAACCAGTAAAATGCTAAGATATCCTCTATACTGTGCATGACCACCATTAACATGTACCTTCAATATTACAGGGCTAACATTCTTGTAGGTCCAAAGGTATCAAATGTAGGTGAACAATACGAATCTCATCCAATGGCTATCATTGATTGAAGGATCTAATTGACACATAATTCGGTGACCAAATCTAATGATAGATCCCCAAATAATCACCACCTTGATTAATAGTGTAACTATTTTCAAAGCTAAATTTCTTTTAAGACCAACAGAGTGGAACACTTTCTCATGAAAAGCCACCATTGCCACATTTATAATTCCACGTCGAAAATATGTCTAGTTCAGTGACCAATAAGGAAGCAATGAATGATTGCAAGTACACAAAGCAAAGTTCCTACGGGTATGCAAGATGAGGAAGGCCACCTACAATTAATTGTCCTACATTAGAAAGTGATGCTTCAGCAAATCTCCATTGGTGAATTTGAAAAAATAATAGGTGATGCAATATTAATGACAATGTATGTGGGATAGTGAACCCACTCCACCATTAAGTATTTAAGAGCACCATATCAAACAACCTTACCACCCTGGTAATCTTAAGCAAAATACTGGTTTGAAAGAGCAGAAAGTAAGCAGAGGATTGAGAACTTTGTTTCAGTAAACTAAAGTAGTTGTAGAGAACAAGATGGAGTCTTGGGGAACTTATTTCATGCCCAAAGACACAACGGAGGCAGTGAGATTCATCACAGACCAACTACCATACTTTGAACTCCCTAGACTAGCTGTGCCAGGGACTACGATGTACGATTTCACCTAGAAATGTGGGCCAAGGAAAAATCTCACTCCCGTACAGTAGTACAAAATGGAAAATACCTGGGTCAGAAGTTTCTCTCGCATAATGGAAAATGATGAGAGATGCCCTTGGTTGTTAGTAGATTTATTCCATAAAGCAATGAGACTGCAGCATAGGGGTTTCCGCAACAGCACTAAGTGGACCAGTTAGCTGTAATATATGATGAGAATACCAAGATGTTTCAAGACAATAAAGATAGACCAGTATTCAGTATCGTGGCCAGGCACATCGAGCAGGTTTTCAAATTAGCACCCGTAAATAATCGACTGGTGAAACAGGTAATCGAAAGACAATCTCAAATGTTAACTAAGGTGGATATTTTAAATCATTTTTTGAAGCACATTAGAAAGTAGTCAATAAATTTCCAATAAGGAAAACTGCTTTCAAACCATGGGTCCGAGACTTCTGCGATATGGTTAACATTGTATTAGGAGCACAAGACCTCAGTGTAGTGAGTAGGAGAGTGTTACATTTAGTAGCATAGTGTAATCGGGCAATAGGCACCCCAGTATATGCTTGGGAGTGAGCCTTGAGTGATCAGATGCACTCACAAATGATAGATTTAAAAGAGGCTATTCTGAAACAAAGATAGGAGATACCCATTTTTTCTAATTACTCCATCCTCATACACTTACTGGCAGGACAAATAGGAGAGGAAAGCCAAAAAAGAGTTGGGATCATTGAGAGCCCTTATGTCCAGACCAATTTTTGGAAGATACACGAGGGTTGTTCTCACATAGTTTGGTTTTGTGATGTGTTCATGGTTGAATTTCACTAGATTTTGTCTAGTTTTCTTCCTGAGAGACTGAGGCCTAGGGTAAGAGCCTTCGTAAAATAAAATGATATAGAAGACTATTTCTTCTCCAAAGGGTTCACATACATTTGGCTCTATGGAGCTAACATTCCCCCAAAAATGTTGCCAATATATTGTCCCTTATCCCTCGTTGCTCTAGAACTGTGCAAACAGGTGGCTGAAGAGGCTAAAATGAGGCTGGTAAAGAAACATGACAAAGTTCCATGCCTCAGTGTCCCTTGTAGGTTTGGAAGTTACATATTTATGGGATATCCAACTTTACTCAAGGGGATGTATGATTTGGATCTCATGGATTTTGAGGAGATAACTTGGAGGCCTTATGATCCAGACGGAAAATACAAAAAGTCAATGAAAATTTAGGAATATGCTTGGGTCAAGCATAGGAATTATGCTTATGAATAAGAGCTATTAGATGCTATAAAGACAGGGACATATTTACAAGTTGTATGGGATAAGTACCCCTTCGATGAAAGGGGGTAATTCACAAATACATAAAGCTTGCGAGTACTCATTACAATTGGTTTTTATTAAAGAAATTTCAATAAAATCTATGGCCTCCCTCTTACCAAAAGCCACCCAGGCAATTAGAGAGGACCCTTTGTTGGAATTGATATAGGATCAGGGTATCGGCCAACTGGAGGTTACTGTGAATCTTGCATATATTATAGAACATCAAGTCAAAGCCCTTGATAATACCCCCCTTAGACTGGAGGTAGCACCTAGTACTTCCTAGGAGGTCCCTAAAATCTCAAGTGCAACAAAAGGAAAGGAGGTGGTTGCAACACTAGTGCAAGAGCTAACTTCTCCCCAGAAGGCTATAGTTCCCATCTCTAGCCAACTATTAACAGTAACCAACATGATGAAGTTAGCCCCCAAAGCTATTCCCAGCTCTTTGAAGATAAAAGACAAGGAAATAGTAGTTCCATCAATAGTGCAAATGAACATGAAAAGAGCAGGTGGATTTAGAGGTATCTTCAAATATTTTGAAGTAAAAAAGAAAGCAGTTGTATCTGCTCTAGAAGCTAAAAGACCAAGGCTATCTCTACCCTCCACCAATGTTGTATTGGAAAGTTCTGAAGAGAAAACAACTTTTAGTGATGCCCAGGAGCATGAGCTACAAATGGTAGCAGAAATGGGAAGTAGGGGAAATGATTCTATAGCTATGGTGGAAATAAAAACCCCCAAATCAGATATGGCATAAGTGCACTTACCTGTTGCCCTATAGAAAACTATTGTTGTCAAGGTGAATGAAAGAACTGGAGGACTTCCAGTCCTTGGGAAAGAAGGTGATATGGTTAGGGTAGCAAAAGCAGTACAAGAACAAACTTTAGACCAGCTGCATTAGAGCAACACCGAATTAAGAAGCCAACTAGAAACTAGTGATAAATAAAAGGTAGAGATGCAGGCTTTAATAAAAAAACTACAAGAATATTTGGCCTAGAAGAACACCACAATAACTCAACCCCCCATGGTGGTGAAAATCCTCAATTATACATACTATTTGAATACAACGAAAAGAGAAATGTCAAAGAAGATTCGAGACAGAATTGAGGGAATCACTGAAATGTTTAGATAGATTAGGGTGATTCGAGTTACTGCTCAAGAGATGGAAATTTTAATCAGTCAAAAGAAAGAAGACCTCAAGATCATCTACCCTACTCTTGACTTAATATTAGAGTACTTCGAAGAGATGCAGAATCAAGAAGTACAGTTGAATGATGGGATTGAGGTCAAGTGCAACATCGAGTTCATGAAATATTCTATTTTTGTATCCAACACGGGAAGGTGGTACAACACTGTTGTAGAAATGTTTAGTCCATTAGATGATATAACAGAGAAATTGACAGACGAAGGGCTATCATTGGAAGAATTTTTGGAAACTGCCAGCGTAGAAAATCTCCTTAAGAACAAAATAGAAGAGTTTGATTGTGAGCCCGACGATGAGTCGAAGATGACTAGAGAAACTACTTTCTTAGTAAACACTATAGAGATGTTGATTACCCACTATGAAAAGAGCAAAAATTACATTAGTATACAGAAAAATAGAATTCTACAAGAAATGAACATGTTGAGGTTTGTTGTGTCTTTTGACATTGATGCTTGGAAAATGATAGGTAAAAAGATAAGATGGTTGCAGTAGGGTAAAAAGGGAAAAGAGATCAAAATTTGCAACCTACAACTGGAGATGAGTTCCCCTCCTAGAGACGAAGAACAGGTTGAAGAGAAAGGAGAAACTTCCAAAATAGAAGGTAAATCAGATACTCAACAAGAAATAGAGAAAGAAGAAAACAAGGACAAAAAGGTAAATGAGGGAAGTCCCCAACATACTAGTATCACCGGTTGAGCTAATTAGAATAAAAAGAGGTCAAAAAAGGTGTATAGTATGATGGAATCTAGCTGTATCAATTTTGGAAGACAAACCAGGTGGTGACAAATGTAAGGCCAGGATCAAACCAAGAATAACAGATTCAAGAACCAGAGGCTATAAAAGGAAGCAACTGAGGTCAAAATCTGCATCAAGCATTTAGATAGCATTTTTGCTAAGAGGTATACTTGAGTGCCCTACTAGTTGTGTTGTTGTATTTCCTTTGTGTCTTTTTTCTTGCCATCCCTAATTCTTCCCTTTTGTTGTGCAAGTTTTGACAAAATTGTGCTTAGGAAGCTAAGAATATTTCTAGTTTTTGTCAAGTCAAAAACTTAGATATTT
Organism: Wollemia nobilis; assembly: GCA_028583015.1. Lineage (NCBI taxonomy): Eukaryota > Viridiplantae > Streptophyta > Pinopsida > Araucariales > Araucariaceae > Wollemia > Wollemia nobilis. The sequence goes on along the minus strand of JAQPPZ010014852.1, from coordinate 603,785 downwards.
TTCCTGTTACCAAATTGGAACAGGAGGAATTGAAGGAATCCTGTTACATTATTTGAATGGGATTTCCTCATTGTATTTAACTATAACAGAGTTCAATGGGACTTCGCCAACTCTACTTCTAATAATATTCAAAATATTAATACAATTATGGGGTGTTGTTCTGTTAATTTTATCTTCAACTCTATGTGTTACCTTACAACAGATTACATTATTTGAATGTGTTGTGAGTGTTTCTTTCGTTGGTTAACTTTTAGGTTTATTACGATATTTGAATAAGTCTAATAATGCCAATTTTCCTCTTCCCCTTTCTTTTTGTTCATGATAATTACGTTGTTAAATTGCTATAACAGCCCAATGAATCTAGGCATCGGTCTACATAAGGCATAATAATTAAGTAGTCTTGGCTTGGTCAATTATATATATATAAATGTATAACTAAATCTAGAGCTTGTAACACTTGTAAAATTAGAAGTTTATGGCTGGGGTTTCCTTACCCTTTCTATAGTTTTCCTGTAGCAATAGTTGTTTTTAATCAAAATGAAGAGGCGGTGTTGGAGACAAAATTGACTCAACGTTTGAAAACCCCCAAATTTAAATTTTTGGTTTTCAATAAAATTGACAGAAGATTGCTAGCCTCTATTGCATTTTACATCTAAGGAGTTGAATTCCATGTGTTTAAAATTTTGAAATCAAACTTAGCCGTTTTTGTTTTGGATTTGAACTTATGACCGTTGTATTATCATTTGAAAAAAGTCATTAAGGCCAATTTTCTTTTTGAGCACCCGATACCATGGTAAAATAAAAATGCCTGACTTTAAGGAAAATATCATGACCCATGAATCTAATGTAAAGTCTTCTTTTCAAAATGCATCAATCATAATAATTCGAGGTCTAATAAGAAGTCACCATGGTCCAGATCCCCTAAGTCCTTAGGTCCATAATAAAATCAATTAAAAACTTTCAAGCCTAAGTAAAAAATAAATAAATCTAGGGTCAAAATTAATTGCATTTGAATTGAGGGTTATGCGCCCCCTTCGATTAAAAATCAAGCAATTTTAAAGATCTTATCAATAGCGCTTAGTGCACAACTAATCCAGCGGATGCGCGCACTTTAATTTAACCAATTTTTAAAAAGTTCAAAACCTAAGCCCTAATGAAGATTTAATCAAGGGTCATGCACCCCTTTCATTTTAAACAACGGGTAGATCTTACAAATCCAAGGACAGGGCTCAAACCATTCTGATCTGATGGATGCACTCTTACTGGACTTTCCCTTTTGCTTCGACCCATTTTGACTTACTTAGCATTTTTTAGCCTTCTTAGCATTTTATGATATGTTTTATCCATATTGGCCTATTTTAGCTTATTCTAGCTTATCTTATCCAACACCTCATGGTCTAGTCGTCTTGGTACCACCCCAACACATTTATCCTATTTTGGACCATTCAACTCTCCTAACCTCTTCTACCTATTACAACCCTCCAAGCTTGTTTTGGTAATCATGGCTTATTTCAATACCAGTTAGCTAGTTTAGCATGTCCTTACACATTTTGTCACCACATGCCTATTTTTGCTTGTTTCGAACAATTCTAGCCCCCTTAACTCATTTTAGCCTAATTTAACTCATTCTAATCCTTTTTAACTTATTCTAAGCTTGTTCTTTTATGTTTTGGTCTATCACACCCATTTTAGGCCCTTCTAGCCTATCTTGGCCTATTTTGGCCCCACTCAACCTAGTTTGTCTTATTTTCAATAGCCTACTATATCCTAACCCATCTTGCCCACTTTGACATTACTAGACCATTTTTAGCCTATCTTGGATCGTTTTGGTCTGCATCGATGTCATTCCTAGTATATTTTGGTATATTATGGCCTATCTACCCAATTTTGGCTCCTTTAGACCTATTTTGGTTTGTTTTAGCCCATTTTACCACTCTCAGCCTCTTCTTACCTATCCTAGCTTGTTCTACCTTTTTGAACCTCTCTTAGTATGTTTTGACCCATTTTGACATGTTTTAGTATGTTAAGACTTAACTCATCTTAAAACTTTCCATCCACTTCAGCCAAGCATGGCCTATTTTCCATTTTGATTCTTCTAGTTTATTCTTGCTTTCCTTGTTTTTTTTAGCCCAACCTAACCCATTTTGTTCCATTTTAGTCTCATTGACCACTTTTAGCCCTTTTGACCCTTTTGACCTACCGGTTTGTTCCTTCATGGATTATTTTGGTATGAATTATCCTATCCATCATAATTTAGCCCCTTCTAGCTTGTTTACACATTTTGGTTTGCCTAGCCCTTTTTGCCCTTCTAATCCATTCTAGAATGTTTTAGGCTTGCTTAACACTTCCTACCCTCTTTAGCCCTACCCAAACCATTTTAGCCTTTATTGGCCCATTTTAGCTTCTTTTAGCTTGCTTGGCCTATCCTAACTAGTCCTACCCACTTTGGCCTTGCCTAACCCATTTTAGCCTATCCTAACTCATTTAGGTCGATTGGTCTATTTTAGTAATATTTCAACCCATCTTGACCTCCCTAACCCATTTCAGATCATTTCAATCCATTTGGCACTTGGTCCATTTTGGCATTCCTTTTGTAATCTATTTTGGCTTGTCTTGCTTGTTTTAGCCTATCCTAGCCCATTTCATTCCATCATGGCCAACTCGACTTGTCTCAACCCACTTGACCCATTTCTACCTATTTTGGCCCATTTCAACATCCCTAACCCATTTTGACCCACTCAACCTTTTAGATTTCTTGGCTTGTTTTAGTATATTCCAACCCATTCCAACATTTTTAAGCCTATCCCCATGTGCCACCTTGCTTTTTTCCCTTATAGCCTATCCCCATGTGCCACCTTGTTTTATTCCTTTCTAGCCTATCCTAGCTTGCCTAACCAATTTGGCCTACCTAACTATTTCCACCCTTCTTGGTCTGTCTTTGTATGCTTTGGCCTATATTGACCTTTATCATCTATTTGAACCCCTTATGGGTCGTTTCAACTAGTCTCCACCTATTTTGGTCCATTCTAGCCTCCTTGGCCAATTTAAGCTCGGTTTAACCAATTATGACTTGTTTGGCCCATTTTGGTATATTTTAGCCCATCTTGCTCACTTCAGCAATGATTGTCCTATTTTATCCTATCTTGGCTTGTCTTGTCCTACCATAGCCCATTTTGGCCCATCACTGCTTGCCCAACCTATTTCTACCTATTTCGACTCATTTTGGCCTGCCTAATCCAATTTGACCTGCCTAGCCTATTTTGGGCTTCCTACTTGTTCTGGTATGTTTCAACCCATCCTACCCATTTTTATCCCTTCTAGCCTATCCTAATCTACTTGACCCATTTTAGCCTGTCCAATAATTTTTGCCCTTCTTGGCCCATTCTAGTATGGTTCGGCACATTCTAGCATGTCTATCCATATTGGCCTAGCCCAACTCCTTTTAATCTATCCTTAGCCTGTCTTGGTCTATGAGGTCTAGTTTGGCTCGGATGGCCCATTCTAACCCATTCCAACCTAGAATGGTCTTCTTGGCTTGTGTTGGCATCTGCTAGCCTACTTTTGCCCTGCTACCCATTTTGGCATTCCTAACTCATTTTGGTCCACCTTGCCTATCCTAACTTATTAGCCTCATCCCATGTATTTTAGTCTATTTTAGCCTATTGTGACCCATTTTGGTTCATCCCAACTAGCTTGGCCTATTTTGGCCTGTCTTAGATTATCGACCAAAATATACTAATGAACCAGGAAGGTTATAACAAGTTAAGTGGGTCAAAATGGGTTGGGGAGGCCTAAATGGGCCAAGGCCGGCCAAAATGTGCTAAAACAGGTTAAGAAAGTTAGGACAGGCTGAAACAAGCTAAAATAGTTCAGGATGACCAAAATGGGCACGCTAGGTTAGGACAAGCTATGTAGGCCAAAATAAGTTGGGAGGGCCAAAATGGGTTGAGTGGGCCTAAATGGACCATGTAGGTAGGGAGGGGTGAAGACAGGTCAAAACATGCTAGGAAAAGCCAAAACAGGTGGGATGGGATAGATAGGCCAAAATTGGTTGGGCAAGCTAGGATAGGGTAGAAAGGCTTGAAATGAGCAAGAAAGACCAAAATCTACAATTTTTTTTTAAACATACCAGAATGAGTTGGGAAGACCAAATGGATCAAAACAAATTAGGGAGGCCAAAAAGGGCTAAAATAGGTATAAATAAATGAGCCAATCAGGTTGAAATATGTGAAGTGGATTGGATAGTTTGAAATGGAATAGGAAAAAATTAAATGGGTAAAGCATGACCAAAGTGTGTAAGATGGGTTCAAATATACCAAAATGGGATAGGATGGCTAGATTGGACAGGTCAAAATGGGTTAAAACAATTTGGAACAAGTTAGGAAGGCCATAATGGGTCAAAATAGGTTGAAATAGGTCATGTGGCCAAGACAAACCAAAATAGGCCAAGTGTGGTAGGGTATGTTAGGATGGGTTGGATCATACCAAAACAGTTTAGGAAGCGCAAAACTAGTCGAGTAATCTAGAACAGGCCAAAATAGGCTAGGCAGGTTGGGATATGCTAAAAGGGATTAAAATGAGTGACATATGGGGATGGGGCAAAATAGGCCAAAATGGGTTGAAAACCATAACAAACTAGGCGGATCATAATGGGTTGGGGAGGCCAAAATAGGCAAAAATAAGCTAAGTGGGTTAGGATGGTCCAAATTAATTGTGGGCCAAAAATAAGCTAGGAAGGGTTGAAATGAGAGGATCAAACTAGAATGGGTCAGGAAGGATGAAACTAGTTGATTGGCTTAAATGGGTAGGATGGGCCAAAACATAGCAGAACAAGCAAGGAAGACCAAAATAGGTAGTGTGGGTTAGAAAGGGTTAGAATAGGTCAAGAGGCTAGAATGGACTGAAGAAGGTAGAAATAGGTTGATCAACCCATGATAGAGCAAAATGGGTTGAGTGGATTGAGATAAGCCAAAATAGACCAAGTGGGTCATAATGGTTGAAATGAGCCAAAATTTTAAGCTGAAATGGGCAAAATGGGCTAGGATGGGCCAAAATGGGTCAAGATAGGCCAAAGTGGGTAGGATCGGTCGAGACACACTAGAATGGTAAAAATAGACCAAAATAGGCTAGATGGGGCCAAATCATACCACAATGGATTAAGATAAACTAGAAGGGGTTGAAATGGGTAAGACAAGCTAGAATATATTAGAATAGGCCTAACAAGTTAGAATGGTTCAAAATGGACCATAATAGGTTAGGGAGGTCATAATGGGTTGGGATAGGCTAAAACAATATGGGAAGACTGATATGGATTGAACAAGTATGATTACACCAAAGTAGGAGAGATGGGTCAGGATAGGCTAGGAAGGACTGGCCACCATGTTGAAGCAAGTCAAAATTTACTAGAATAGGCCAATACTAGCTAGAAGTGGCCAAGATAGACAATATAGGCTATAACAAGTTAAAATAGGTTGGAAGGGCTGAAATGGGTTAGGATGGAAAAAACATATCGGAGCTTCCCAAGAAGGTCAAAATATGCCAAGCAGGTTGAAATGGGTTAGAACAAGAAAAAAAAAAAAACTAAATGGGTTGAGACAAGCAAACATGGATTGAGCAAGTTGGAATGGGTTGGGATGGGCTTCAACAAGTTGAGCAAACTATAATGGACAAGGACAATGAAAAACACACTAAGTGAGGCCAAAATAGGCCAAAATGGGCCAAACCATACCAAAATAGTTTGGGAATAATAACAATAAGCTAGAACAATCTAGGACAAGTAGGAAGGGGCCAATGCATGCGAGATTGGCTATAACAAGCCAAAATAGACCAAAAGTGGATTAGGTAGGATGAAACATAACAACATATGTTAGGAAGGTAAACAATAATGGTCTAGGTTGGTCAAAATGGGTTGGAGTAGGACATAATAATCAAAAGGGGCTAAAGTACTTACAAACGAGTTGGACGGGTCAGAATGGGCTAGAACAGGTTGAAATAAAAGGCTAAAATAGGTGGAGCATGACTAAAACAAGAAAGATAGGTTAGGATAGGCTGAGCAAGGTTAAAATGTGTAAGGTAGGTCAAGATATGTTGGGTGTGTCAAAATTATCAAAGAAGGACAAAATGGGATAGGTAGGGCAAATATAGGCCAAAACATACCAAAATGGACCAAGAAGGGTAAAATAAGATAGATGAGTCAAAATGGATCAAAATAAATATTGCAAGCCAAATTAGATCCTATAGGTCAAGGCAAGTCAAGACAAGCTAAAATAGGACACAAGGTGCCAAAATGGGTTCGACAAGGTTGAAACAAGCAAGATAGGATAAGCGAGAAAAATAGGCCAAATCAAACTAAATGGGCTAATAAGGGTAGAATTGATTGAGTAGTTTGAAATATTCCAAAAGGCATCATGTAGGACAAGACAAGCTAGAAGGGACCGAAATAAGCTAGATATGCTAAAATAGAGTAAAACATACCAAACAAGATAAGAAGACTAGAATTGGCTAGGTCAAAATGAATTAAAATTGGTTAGGGTGGCTAGAATGGGCCAAAGCAAATGGAAACATATCGTAGAGGCTAGGATAGGCCAAAATGGGCCAAATAGACAAGATTAATGTAAAATGGGCCAAGTGGGCTAGGTCGAGGTAAAATGGGCCATGGTAATGGGTTGGAATGATCCAAAATAGGTTGGGATAGGCCAAAATGGGTCAAGATAGGCTAAAATGGGTTAAGCTAAGTTGGAAAGACTTAACTTATCTTAAAACATTCCATCCACTTCAGACATGAGTATAGGTATTTTAGAGTTTGTCCAACTTGGTCCTCTTTTATTTTGATACCTTACTATCAAGAACTCTAAGATGAGAAATGGACAACTTCCTCATAGTCCATGATTGAAGTGTTATCCCTTGAAGTGTCTTTGTTGGTTATCTATTTTGAAGATACATTATTGTAGAGATAACTTCCCAATACTACTACTCCAAACTAGCTCCTATGAGCATGCAATGAACCATTTCTATGATGGAACAATTTTATCTTTTAGCAACACCATTCTACTATAGGCAAAAAATCCACCTCCCAGAAGAAGAAGTGATTTGCTCAATTTTGATAGTTTTATGACCATTTTCTCAAGTTTTGTAAACCGTACAGTAGGGAGCAAATCGTACTATCAAGGGTAAAATCGTACAGCTGGATTGGTAAATCGTAGAGGGCATTAGCAAATCATACAGGGTGCACTAGAATTCACTCAAATATAAAGGAAATGTAATTTCAAGATGAGATGGTGCATGGATTTGCTAACTAAGGTGTTAAACTTAGGAAAAATGTGAAAATAATGTATTAAGTTGTGCAAGGGCAGTTGTAAATAACAGATTGTCTCAGGAACTACTTCGGAATGGCCTGGACAATGTTATATAAGGCCCCATTTTCAATTTTGTAGGTCTGGCTACTAGTTTACTGGTTACTGGTTGCTATAATAGAGAGATAAGTACTTCTAGCTATAATTCCTGAGTTATACAATCACATTGAATAGTTTTCCAAATTGTAATCAAATTTTCGATAGTTTTCTTAGACCAACACCCCAAAAAGGGCATAGTCATGGATGTTGCATTAGTTGATGTTGACCCATTCTTCTCACTATTACTTAGTAGACATTGGGCAGAATAACTAGAAGGTTCAATCCAATTAGATTGGTCCTATGCTACAATCCCCATATCAAATAAGAAAAACATAATTTTAAGAAGGGAACCATTTAATAAGCATTCTATAGAATTGATTCAAATAGATGAAACCATTATAAACTTAATAAACTCCATGGAAGAAAAAGGGTTGGGAGTTTACTCCATATGGCACAACCCATTCCTAGTGGAAGTACAAGAAGCAAAGAACATGGATCCATAAGTTTGAAAAATGGTTGATGCTAAGAAAAATAGAGTATTAACCCAATAAATGTGGACCATGTCTTTTGATGTAGCTAAGTCCTAATCTGGAGTAGGTGCAGGTGTTAATTTGATTGATATAAAAAGAAACTACCTTGGTATTCCTTACAGACTAGAATTTCCTTGCACAAACAATGTAGCTGAGTATGAAGCTTAAATTCTAGGATTAATAAATGCAAAAGAATTAGGCATTAAAACTACTTGACTGTAACAGGCGATGCAGAACTTATTATACAGCAGATCAAAGGTAAATATCAAACCAAGCATCCTAGGCTTAAGCAATATAAAAATGTAGTGTTGGAAGAAATTGAAAAATTATTAGCTTTCAATATGTCATTTATTCCAAGAGAACAAAATCATGTTGCAGATCTCTTGGTTGTGAATGCCTCAGGTCTAGATCACCCAAATATAACTACATATATATGGACAAATTCCCAACTATTTCAGTCTATAAGCCTTCTATGCCAGATAATGTAGTTTACCTATGATATAGATATTAAAGATTTATGACTCTGTAAAATCAATATGCAGATATAATATGTGATGAAAAGGATGAGGAAAATCTAAAAGAACAAATAGGAGAAACAGTAGAAGTAATTCAGTTGAAAACAAATAAGATACCTAAAGGATTGATTTCTCTAGAAAGTCTATTTGATGATTTTGATCAAGCTTACAAGCCTTTAAGTAGGGAAGTAATATCTGATGACATTAACATCGGTACAATGAAAGAACCTAGAATAGTAAATATAGACATGGCCTTACTTGCAAAAGAAAAAGTTGGATATATCAAAAAAGAACAAAGAACATTTTGCTTGGAATTATGAAGACCTTAAAACCTTCAAACAGATGTGATGACACACATAATAGCCCTAAAGGAAGATTCCAAGCCATTTATACAGAAATAGAGGAAGTACAACCCCACTCTACACCCAATAATGCAAAAGGAAGTACAAAAATTACTAGATTCTAATATAATTAGAAAGGTAAGATTTTCTTCTTGGATATCCAATTTAGTACCAGTCAGAAAAAAGAATGGTGATATCAGACTCTGTGTAGACTTCAAAAATTTAAATAAGAGTTCATTGAAAGACAATTACCCATTTACCAATATGAAACAACTATTACAAGCAGTAGTTGGTTCAACTAGATTGTCCCTACTAGATGGATTTTCTAGGTACAATCAAATTCAAATAAATCCAGAAGACAGACATAAAACCACATTCACTACACCTTGGGGCACATTTGAATATTTGAGAATGCCTTTTGGATTAGTGAATGCAGGTGCTATGTTTCAAAGAGCAATGTATTTTGCTTTCAAAGGATTAATGTTCAAAATAGTAATTGTTTACTTTGATGATATCACAATATTCTCTAAGAATCAAGAAGATCATTTAGAACATTTGGCTGTAGTTTTTGCTTCGATGCAAAGAATTTGGAATTTCTCTAAATCCTAATAAGTGCATATTTGGGACTACACAAGAAAATTTGCTAGGTCATATAGTTTTAGAAAAAGGAATAAGCATTGATCCAGAAAGAATTGAAGCTATTTCCAAAATTCCCCTTCCTAGAAATTTAAAAGGTGTCAGGTCATTCTTTGAAAAATAAAATTTATCAGAAGATTTGTTCCAAATTTGGCAGATATGACCAAACCCATAAATGATATGGTTAAGAAAACTAGAGAAATAAAATGGAAAATAGAAAATATGGAAGCATTAAATAGAATAAAAGAAGCCATTTCCATTACTCCAGCTCTAAGATGCCCTGACTATTCTAAAGATTTTAACTTTTATTCATATGCATTTGAACATTCAATTGCTACATTTCTTTCACAAAAAGATGATAAAAATAATGAAAGGGCCTATAGCCTTTATGAGTTCAAGTCTGAAAGGAGCACATCTTAAATACACCTTACTGGAAAAACATGCTTATACAGTTATTCAATCTTTAGAATATTCAAAGGTATATTTGGTTCAAACAAAGTTTACTATTGCATCCCTTTCATAACAATAAAAGATATTTTTACCCAATATGAACCAATAGAAAGACCAACAATATGGATGGTGAAACTTTTGCAATATGATGCTGAGTTCAAAATAGTCAAAACTGTAAAAGGACAAGGCTTAGCCAAATATCTGGCATATAAAGGAGAGGACTCTAATAATGTCATCACAATAGATGAAATGCATGATAACAGGAGAATCAATAGTAAAAAATGTAAATTGTATGATAAAATTCTAGCATATTTACAACCTGTGTCTTTTTCCAGAGATATATCAACAACTAGAATGAGGTCTATGAAATTTCAAGCTCAGAAATATTATGTGCAGGATGGTGTGATTTACTAGAAGCACCCATATGGAGTGTTATTAGTCTATTTATATGAAAATGAAGTCCCAAAAATAATTAATTAATTTCATAATGGTTTCTATGGAGGACATTTTGCTCCAAAAGCCACAACTAATAAAATAATGAGAGTAGGATATTATTGGCCTTCCATTTTTAAATATTTACATAAATATGTTAGGAAAATGTCATAACTGCTAGGTTTTTGTAGGAAAGAAGCAATTAGCAGCCATGCACCTCAAGCAAGTAATCATTGAAGCACCCTTTGCCCAATGGGGCATTGACCTAATTAGAGAGATCAAGCCTAATTCATTTGGCCAACACAAGTGGATCATAACTGCAATAGATTACTTTACAAAGTGGGTAGAATCTGCACCTCTAATAACATCCACAACTACCACCATCATCAAATTCTTCGAAGAAAACATTCTAACCAGGTTTGGAGTTCCTCAAAAATTGGTAACAGATAATGCATAGTATTTTGTTTTATATGAAATGGTAGAGTTTTGTGTTGAATATGGAATTGAACTATCCCATTCTACTAATTATTACCCCTAAGGAAATGGTCTTGTTGAGTCATAAAATAAAAATGTAATAACTAGAATAAAAATATCATTGGGTAAGAACAAAAGGGGATGGGACAGTGAACTAAAATTTGCTCTATGGTCTGATAGGCTGACTATTAAAAGAAACACAAGAAAGGCTCCAGGGATGAGATGGTATATGGAGAGAAAGCCTTATTACCCTCAAGAATAGAAAAATTGGCACTTTCCCTCTTGTTGCAGGATCATGAAGACCCCGTCCCTTTACAATGAAGGCTAGACCAGATTGTCATGTTAGAAGAGCAAAGAAGAGAAACCCTTAATAGAATGATGGAACAAACCTAGAAAACTATGAATTTTTTTAATAAAAAAGCCAAGGGTACTCCTTTTTCTCAAGGAGATATAGTCATCTATTGGGATCCTAAAAATGATAAGCATGGTGAAAAAGAAAAATTTGAACCTAAATGGATTGGTCCATACCAGATAGCCCATGTTATAGGGCAGAATACTTAAAAGTTGCAGACTTTGCAAGGAGAACTAATGGCTATCCCCATTAATGGCCAACACCTCAAGATGTACAATCCCTGTTGAAGCTAAAAAAAAAAGTGGAAAAACCAAAAAACTCAAAAACAGAGCGATGTATTTTGTTACTTTGTGTACTAGTAAGATTTTCTTTTGTTGTTAGCATAATTTGAATAGTTGTTAGATGGACTTGGGCCAAGTCCAATAAAGATAATTTTTATAAAAAAATAATTCCACACTCCAAGGATAAACTTGCAATTGAGTATGAGGTAGTCAATGGTCTTCGCCTCATTCTTACGAAGGATATACTACGATGACCCATTTTAGCCTCTATTTTGTAAATTATCAAGTGTGATGATTTACCCTCACATTCCAACTATGAAAAAGTCTTTGCGTGGAGAAGACAATGTTAGAACCAAATTTGTTAGGAAAGGTTATGATTGGAGATCAAGTAAGAGCAAAGGATATTCTATCCTCTATTCATCTTATAATTTCCAAACGGATCAACTGACCATTTAAGGTTGTCCCCTATGATTGTAGTTATTCTCCACCATGCATCAATAAAGAAGACATTTTGGATTCATTTATGATTTTCCACTACAAGTAACTTAAAATAAGCTCTTAATAGAAAAAGAGGAAGACCCACAAGTGTGTAACATACAAGATAATGTTGACGCAGTGAATAAGGAGTGCTTAGAAGGATAAGCATTCTAGCCTTCACTTTTGTGCGTCTGTTTTGATGCAGTTTTCTACAAGTTTTCCTTCCTTAAAATTTCTCAATTTCATCAGTAGTGATATGAGAAGATCTAGATCAGGAATACAACTGAGTGTTTAACCATTGAATTTAGGTATAAGAGGATGCTTTGCCTTGCATCTGATAAATTATATAGGGCAGCAGTTGATTAGGAAATCATGCAGATCGAGCTAATCGTAAAATTTCTGGAGCAGTGCATAGAAGACAGTTTTTCATCCAACAGTCCTAGCAAGGATGTTTAATGGAGCAATTTAGCCAGCAGTCCAGCGTCCCCTTGAGAGAGATAAAACAAAGATGATACAATATCAAAGGAGAATCTCTGATCTTCATGTTCATGGGCATGCATCTGGGTTCAAAAATGCTTAATAGTTGTTATGCACTTGTTGGAAACCAAAGTATCTATGACCATGATGACATTACATAGAGGACATACCAATATTGTTTTTTGAATTATTATAAAAAGTGGAGTCCTTGGGGAGCCTAGTGGTTCATAAATAAAATATGACCTATTCATGCAACACCGCATTTGGTTTTTCAATCTCATAAAAAAGCTACCAAACATAGTGGCAGTGTTGGGTCCAAGTACGTCTTGAGTTTGTAGTGGATTTTTAGGAGTATGCTGCAATGGACATGGAATGCCAATATTGCCTATCACTGAATATATGAACCTTTGTAAGTCTGAGGCTTCTATCCACACTCTTATTTTCATACATAAAGAGGATATCCTAAAGCTTATGAAATTACTTGTATACCAAAATCCATATGAAGCTGCAAGTAGTTGCTTGTAATAGTCATATGTTAGCAATCATTCCTTTTTATGCTATTGCCACAAGAATATTGAGATATGTCTCAATAAGCACACCAGATATACTAGTTAATTACAATGAAAAATATCAACCCTCGTAAGCCCATATGGGAAGAAGAACCTATCAATCAAAATCTCGAAGGAGGAATTCTAGTGTCAAATGCTTCTAGAAATACCTACAACAGTTATCCCCACAAAACAATTAATGGGTTATAAGCCCCAAATACAAATAATATTCTCTCCATAGTATTTTATCAGAAGTGTGGCCAACACATCATAAAATAATTTAGAATTATGCAACTAGAGCCACCACTCATTAAATTCCATAACTACTGTGGCATGCCATGGGATGTCGATTTGGATTCATTAAGGGGTTACATATTAACTTAGTCACATTCACATAGTTAATAATGTGTTGATGCTTTTGAAGTGATCAACGATCCATGTGAAATGAATTGCTGCCAGTGGATGCGACAACCCTTTAGAATTATCTGTGAATTCACGCAGGTCCACATTAGGATGCATCATCAACTCTAATGTGGTATTGGAGATGAGGGTCTAGAACTTGACTCTAATTAGCTTAATGATTTGCTCAGCTTTGTGGCTTCTTAGAACTGTACAAAGTTGAATGTTTGTAGGCTTCAACAAATAAAATCTGTCCCCTCTATTTTTCTTTGTGAACAACAAAAGAATTATATTAGGAACAAGTATATTATCTATGTGCACTCAAGATACGTTCATTAACATAAGATATTTGTGAATGGTATAATATCCAATACCTGAACATAATTGTAAATTTAGGTTGTGCTTGTCCCATTAAAAATAAATTGAGTTTTAGTAACAGATGTAGAACTACAAGTAGGGCTATTAAATTAGGACCTTTGAATGTTTGTATTGAGGTACTATACTAAGTATACCTACAGGGTACTTGATAAAAAAGACTCTTTCAATGTTCTTTTCAGTGAATTTTTGTTAGTATACATGACATATTCCATTTCTTACACACTGTTTACTGCATGCTTTTGCTTGGTTATTGCAAGCACCTCGGGATGATGCACAGGCTATTATCAAGTAATGATTCCCTACACCTAGATTGGTTGTCTATGATCAACATGGTTTGCAAGTATGTGGCTATTCCATATTCTTTATACCTACAGGGGACTTGATAAAAAGGGCTCTTTCAATGTTCATTTGAGTGAATTTTTGCTAGTATACATGACATATTCCATTTCTTACACACTGTTTACTGCATGCTTTTGCTCAGTTGTTGCAAGCACCTCGGGATGATGCACAGGATATTATCAAGGAATGATTGCCTACACCTATATTGGTTGTCTGTGATCAACATGGTTCGCAGGTATGTGACTATTCCACATTCTTTATGCTGGCATTGAATATTTGTGCTTTCATAAATTAATGATAACAATAGTCATTTGCTGACCTTCCCAAGTTCAATATGATATGTTTGTGCTAAATTTATCCAGCATGCTTCTGAGTAAAGCCATTCTTCTAAAATAATAAAATCATGTATTCTTTGCATAGGCACGCTTTTTGCTGGTTAAGTTAAATCCATTAGGAACAAATAGCTTAGCTAATGAGGCACCTCTTGGAGGAGACATAATATTCACAAATGATGCAATATTTCAAGTGTTTGTTGAAAATCTTCAACGATTAGTTGATACTTGTACACCGATTTTTCTGTAAGAATATATGGGGTCATTGGCCATTTTTTATTTTCAATTTGAGCTGGTTAACAAGCATTTGGAGTCAAACTGCAATTGATTTATTTCACTTTTCTAATAAGGAGAAACGTCTATCATTATTTTCATAGGAATTCCTTTCTACCTTGCAAATAATAAATTAAATGCAAGGTGGTTTCATTTTTAAGTTTATTACATGAGAAAGTCCTAGTAGCTATTTTTGGATAAACAAATTTGAGGAATGTGTATCCAGTTCATCATTCAGACTAGTTATATCACACAGATAGTAGAAGGCATTTTAGTGGAGGGATTTTTCCTTTTAAAAGCATATTTACTATGTCTAGCTGGAAACTAGGGATATCCCTGGTTTCCATTTTGTCTTCTGAAATGTTCAATGAATTTATTCGGAGTGATTGTACTTTCTTGTACCTCAATACTTATTTGGCCATTAACTAGGAAATAAAAACATCTTGAGTTGTGCTGATCTCCTCTAATAATTAGTCTATAATTGAAGCACAAAGATAATCATGAAAGGTTATAAGGTCAACTTCTCTTACTTTCATAACTCTGTTCAGAGTATTTGTTACTTCTTGTTTCTTTCTTTTGTAATGCAATGTTGATTAGTTACGTGCATGATCTGATGTATTCTTATGGTTCTAAATTTTTATTGATGCACGTCACTCATGAAATGTGAAGCAATGATGTTATTCTATCTCTTAGATTGGGTACTCTTCTAACATTTTTGTGTTTAAAAAAATCCATTTTTCATCTCCAACTTCTTTTGCTGGTATATATTTATATAAGATGTTTTTTTGCCACCTCCAAAAATTGGGCTAGGCCTTGCCATCTCAGAAAATCATCCCTCTGTAACACATTGTTCCCGTCATAGAGGCTTCATGGAACGTATAGATAAATATGATTCACATTTTTTTTAAACTATTTCTAAAATAAGTTACTTTTGTGTTATTTTAGTCATAAATCATATAAAAATATAATCAAACTCAAACTGTCAGATTGCAATAAACTTCTACTTATATGCTTTTGCAGTGGAGAGTCTAGAGACCTTAGTCACAATACTGTTGTTGAATGGTGGTTCTGCATATATTTCTTCTTGACTATCTCGACCCAACCTGCACCATTGTTGGTGTAAACCTTCCACGCATGCTTTCCTAGGAGATCGAGATTCATTTGAGTGACTTTACTAAGCCCGATGCCTCCTTTGCTTTTGCTGCGACAAACCAAGTCCCAAGCCACTTGGGGGATTCTCTTCTTATCCTCAGTCCCGGACCACAGGAATCTCTTTTGGATTTATTTAATCTTGGAGCTCATAGAGGCTAGGATTTTGAATATGGACAAGAAGTACACTGGGATGCTTCGATTACAGGCCATCGTAAGGGTGGCTTTGGCTGCCTAGAATAGGAGGTGACCTTTCCAAGACGCCAACTTTTTCTGAATTATTTTAATGACATTATTCCACATGGGAGTAGTGGGGGTGCCAGAGAATAGGGGAAGCCCAAGGTAGGAAGTGGGGAGAGCCTTCGGGGAGCATCCAAGGATCCGCACAATTTTGATTTGTCAGGTATGGGGGAGTGTTGATTTTTTTTTTGCTTTTTAGGAGGTTGATATTCTGACCTGCAACATTCTCATAAATGCGGAGGATGTGTTTGATGACCTTGGCTTGAGAAACTGAAGCAGAAGTAGATAAAATGGTATCGTTGACAAACTGCTGGTCAGTAACAGGGTTAAGACCAGAAGCAATTTTGATCCCGAAAATAAGGCCTCTCCTGCCGACACTAGCAATGGACCTCCTCAAAGCCTCAACTAGGATGATGAATAGGATTGGGAATAGAGGATATCCTTGTCTCAAACCACTAGAGCTAGGGAAGAACCCAACAGAGGACCCATTGACTAGTACAGAGAACCATGGAGAGGATATGCATCTTTTGATGAGATCAACCCATGCCGGGTGAAAGCAAAATTTGAGGAGGACATTAATGAGAAACTCCCAGCTTACCCTATCTAAGGCCTTGTTCATGTCTAGCTTTAGCAGGAAAGCTGGTTTCTTGGCCAAAGTGGTAGAGTGCAGGGCCTCATGGATGGTTATCACGCCATCTATTATGATCATTCATTTGAAAGTGCTGCCCTAACAAGGATCAATGATAAGGGGAAGGACCTCCTTGAGCCTGTTTGCTAAGGATTTGGTTACGATCTTGTAGAGAACATTGCAGAGGCTGATGGGACGAAAGTCAGACAGAGCTTTGCAAGCCAACACTTTAAGAACCAAGGCAATGAAGGTTGAGTTGATCCCTCGGGGAATGTCCTTGGAGGATTTGAGGTCTCTGACTGTTGCACACACTTCAGGCCCAATAAGGTCCTAAAACGCTTGGAAGAAGCACGGAGGGAACCCACCTGGTCTGGGGGCCTTTTTAGGCTACATAGAAAATAAAGCTCCTTTGATCTCTTCAATGGAGAGAGGCCTGATGAGCATTTCATTAGTGGAGGAGGAGATGTAGTGGGGAATATTTTCCAGGAGTGCCTTTTCACCCTGAGGGGAGCCAGGAGAGGATATGCTCAAAAGGGTTTGGAAGAAATTGATAGACTCATTCCTGATCTTAAAGACTTCCCTTGTGACCCTTCCATCGTTGCAGGTAAGCTCTAAAATTTTGTTGGAGATTTTGTTTCTCAGGGTAGTCACATGAAAGAATTTGGTATTTGAGTCACCATCCCTGAGCCAAAGGGCTCTCGATTTTTGCCTCCAATACTTTTCTTCTTTGGCCTGGATGTTATGGAACTCAGCTAGGAGCTTGCTCTCCTTGGTTCTAATGTTGTTGTCTTGGTTACCTTCTTGAATTTGTTGTTCGATGATTTCTAGTTTCTCTTTGATTATCTACTTGCTCTCGAAGATGTTACCAAAGGTTTCTCTATTCCAAATCCTAAGATTTTCCTTGATGAATCTAAGTTTTTTGTATAGTTTTCCCGAAGGGGACCCTTTGAAGGGTTGCTTCCACCACTGAGAGACTTGGCTCTTGAAGTATGGATGGTCAAACCACATCACCTCGAAGCAGAAGGGGCTCTTGAAGGATAGAGCTTTGGCTGCTTCAAACAGAAGGGGACTATGGTCAGAGCCAAATTTTGGGAGGGGTTTGAGGGTGGCATCCCAAAAAACAAGGATAACCAATCTTGAAAGCAGAATCCTATCTAATTTGACTTGGATGAGATTGTTCCCAACCCTTCTATTGCTCCATGTAAACTTTAATCCCTTTAGTTGAACATCCATGAGTTCGTTTGCATCGATGAATTCCCCAAACTCCTCCATGCTTCTGGTAAGAAAGGTGTTACCTCCTTTCTTGTCATATGAGGAAAGGGGGCTATTGAAATATCCTAAAAGGATCCAGGGGATGGTGTTGAATGAGTTTCGCATATGGCTAATTGAGTTCCATAGTGAGGCTCTTTCGAGAGATATATTGGGAGCATAGACATTGGAAAGGATCCATATGTTGTTGTTGTTTTTGTAGTGAAAAATCATGTTGATGATCTTTCTAGAGGAGGAAATCAGCCATCCTTCAACTTTAGTTGGATCCCACATGCATAACAGCCCTTCGAACATTCCTTGGGCGGGAGTGAAGACGAATTCACTTTTATTCCATATTGCTTTTGCAACTTTGGGGGAAGAGATCTCATCTACTTTAGTTTCTTGCAGGATGAGAATTGTGGGGCTGTAATATTTCCTTAGATTTGCATCAAGATGTTTCTTGGGGGCACCATTGAGCCCTCTCACATTCCAAGTGAGAATATTCATTTAAAAATTTTTGAGGGATTTTTTTGCCTCCCTTTGCCAGCTGAGAGGGAGGTTTGGGTTTCTTGGGTTTATAGTCATTTGCTATATCCTCTTCGGCCTCTTTCCTTCTCTCCTCAGCAAGGGACGACCTTCCTCTTTTCCTGTCGCTCCCATAGTCAATGAGGGATGTTTTTCTTCGAGTGTGCTTGGGGCTGAAGTTATCCGAGAGGGATTGGGATGGGCCTCATATTCATCATTAGAGTGAATGGATGCTAGTTCAAAAGTTTCCAACGGGGGGTGGGAAGGACCAGATTTAGATGGGGACTCGAAAGGAACTATTTCTGCCAAAATGCCCTAGGGAGGTTTGGAGTAGAGAGGGGGAAGGGGGTCAGCCGCAGGGAGGTATATATTGCCCTCAAAGAAAATAGGGTTAGATTCAATAGAGAGACATACCTGATCAGTCTTTGGTGCTGGAGGAGGATCAACAATTTTTTCCTTTTGTCTTCTGAGGAACTATCCCTCTTTTGATTTGAGGCCTTATTTGCTTGCATCGAGCTTTTCTTCCTGGGGAAGGGAGGGACTTCCTTGGGATGATTATTCCTTGACTGAGGAGGATGGAACCGATTTTGGGATCTAGGACGAGCCCTCAGAAAGAAAGAGTCGTTATCCTCAGTTTCCTTTGAAGGTTTGGAGAAGAGGGCACTGGTTTCTAAGGTGGCCTTGCACTAGATGTAGAAATATGGTTTGTTTTCATATTATAGATGTTGACACCATTTTACAGATCTTGAAATTAGGTTTACAAACGTGGGCAACTCGGTATTTAGGTTGGCGTTCACATAGATGCGGGTGTGGACCATTCTAGAGCACGCTTTGGTTGTAGAATCAATAGCCACCAGTTTTCTAATAGTTCTCGTAATGGCTTTCAGGACGTCCTTGTGCCATAGATGGAAGGGCAGGTTTGGGATGTAGACCCAGATGGGAGTGAAGTTGATAATCTATGTATTGGGATTGAAATCTGTCACCCACTGCTTGAGAAAAAAGCTCCTCCTGCCTAGGAACTAGGGCCCCCTGTTACATCATGGTTGCATAGCTTTATGGCAAAAAAGAGAGGGCTACAATCTCCATTTTTCTTGAGGTTATTTATTTGGAAAAGGCCCAACGCCTTATTGTCTCCATATCTGGCTGTCCCCCAACAAACTTGCTGATTAGGGAATAAGATGCCTTTGAGACATAGCTAGAGAAGACTGCTTCTATGATAATAATATATGATTCAATAGGGGTAAGGTGGGCCTTTTAGGCTTTTGGTGAGATCGCCCCATTGGAGATGACCTGTGAATATGAAGGCCCACCAAGGCTCCTAGGAATAGGCTGCTTGTTGGGGATGGGACCCTCGGTAGGTCTTTTGTCGGGAGGCTCCTTATCACGGGGGGCTTCCCCTGGAAACCCACTTCACCATCAGCATCACCATTATTACTTGTACTAGGTCTTCCATCCGTCGTTCCGGAAGGGCGGATCCCGCCATCGCCATCGCTACCCTCTGCCTTTGCCATCGCTCTCGGACCTGGTGTTATTTGGTTTTTCCACCATACATGACTAAATTTTAGAATGAATATTGTTGTCATCATTCTTGCAGTTTAGTAAATTGCAAAATTCATCTCCATTGCAAGTTTTGGAGAGTTATGTAACCCAACCTAAAATGGGCACATATCTATTAACACTGATGCACTGCTCCACTCTTTTCCTTCCCTTCGTTTCTTTTTAGTGTAGCAGCCCTTTTGCCTCGCACCTGGGTTTGTGACGTATGCAAGTTTATCTTCAAGTCTATTGTGGCCTATTCCTATGTATTGAATTTTGTTCACGTTAATCTCTCTCTATAAGAAATTTTTGTCCCCTTCTTTGTTTATTATACATTTTCCAAACTCTCAGCTAAAGATGGTTGGCTCCGCACCTGAGGGAAGCTATCACTCTTTGATGCCAAATATTATAGGGGAGATTTACTACCACTAGACTAATCACTTCATTCTTTGACTCTATCTCTGCAGTTGAGAGTGATAAGCGTTTATTTGAAGCAACGACTCCCATAATGTTAATGATACAAGAGTGGCAACTAGGGATTTAGTTCTTTCTTCTTCTTGTGGTGGGACAGGTCTGCAGTTCTTGGGCATCGGGTTTCAGCCACCCTTCACATACCGAGAGGTTGTAGACAGACACAACTTACCAGCTTTTTATTCTCCTCTTCTATTGGCTCTGCAGCCATGGATGTGTTATGAACTTCAATTCTCGTTAACAATAAATCATTCACCAATATGCAGAAATATCAAACATGCATCCACAATAAATTTCACAAAAAAAGATCACACAATAAAATAAATATAGATAATACCCTTGAGGTAGGGCAACACCAAATATTACTCCTTAAGGAAGGAATCACTCTAGTCTCCACTCCATGATCCAAGACTATTACAAGGAATTCTTTAGATGACTTGCCTACAATGACATTATCCTCTCTCTTTTATAACCCACTTTTGAAACCCTTCATCTCCCTTATCAAAATCATGATTACAATAAAATATTAAAATATGATCATCCTTGGGTTATATGTGGCCCATACTATAATACCCATAAATAATATTATATTATATTCCACATTCCTATACTTAGGCACCTAACAAGATACTAGAATAGTCTTGAGAGGTCAAACTCCATGGCCCTCTTAGTCCTGAACATTCTTGTGGGAGCACCATTAGATCTGGTGTTGGCCCTTTTGGGATAGTTGGTGATGATGATGACTGTGATTTTAATTTTACATCACTACAAATTGACTACTTTACTAACCACCTCATTGTTTTACTCTATCTCATTCTCTATTTAGTTTTAGTTGCTTGTTTCTATTGTTGAATTCATGTCCTAGGGTGGACTCTCATGCATGTACTTTTTTTGTTTGTTTGTTTGTGGTGAAGTTTAGTTTCATTGGAAATTGGAAGTATAAATCTTACTCTTCTTAGTATGTAATATATTTACTTGATTTTAATTTGATTCTTACTATGCTCTAGTGTTTTAATGTCTTGGCAAAACCCTTTTGAAACATTCCCTATTTTGCAGATTGTGTCAAAAGATATTTTTGAGCCTGTCCATTCACATAAAGATCTAGAAAAAGATGTTGCTCTACACTATCACAAGGCCCTCAAATTTTATGAGGGTCTTGCTAAACAACTTGTTAGCCAATGTCATGTCTTGGATATTTTTGCATCTGCTCTTGACCAGGTTTGTGGTGTCATGTTGCAAGTTCCTTCTTGTATCCATATGTCTCTTAAATAAAGTGATTCTATTTGCATTAAGCATTTGCCTTTTTTATTTCTTATATTTATTGAATAGCTCATGTATATTTCTTAATGATATTTTCTACATGAACCTATTTACTTATTAAAATTAATTTGTAGTATGGTATATAAAAACAATATATTCAAATCAGTATGTCTACGGTTTGCTTAACCAGCCTCTGTGAACTTTTATAATATTTTACGTGATTTAATAATATATCTATACCTTTTATATTGCTTATGATGTATTGGCATATTGCTATTTATAATCCAACATTTGCATATCCAAAATAAGCCCTAGTTGAATTATAGTAAAATTTGAAAAACAACTTCAAATCAAGTGCATTGTTGATAGAACAATTAGTTTATGAATGCTAAGGAGCTGGCAACTGTGATAAATTTATATGGACACTCCAAATAATGTAAATTCCTTATATTGAAAGAAATATGTCCTATTATGCAGGAACACATAATAGCTGGAACTGCGATGCGAGGCATGAAAAAATAAGGCTTAATGGTTAGTGTTTTTATTAATTTCCTCTGTATCTTTGTTTTTAGAAAAGTGTTAATCAAACTTGTTAAAGTGCATAGATCCATTAAGACTTGTAATTCAAAGCTTTTCAAGTACATTACCCATCATCTATATGTACATGCTTTCCATGTTTTCCTGGACAAAACTTGGCCAGAATATCATCCAAAATTTTTCAATAAAAACTCATAAAAGATGATGAAATTTTGAGGAGGCCTACCACAACTTTTTGGTTTCATGGACATCCAACAACAACATTATAAAAGTGTGGTCTCACCTTCCTAACTACTACTGAAATGCTCTTGGGTCCGTTCCTGATTTTTGTAGATCTGGTACTAGTCATAATGCCATTGGATCTGGTACTAATCATATTTCACATTGGAGTGCAGAATAAAGGAACTTGAAACCTTGGTGAAAACATTTTTCTAGATGGTCATCTGATTGCTCTCATTTGTTTGCCATAACATCACATAAAGGAAAGTAAGAAATTGCATTAATGTAATGAATGACCAAATTTGGTCATCTGGAATCAAAAGTAGAACAAATCACAATACCTATTCAACAGTACCAAAAGGAACTCTAATGATCAAAAGTAAAAGTTACTAAATCAAATGTAGAAAGTTAATCTACAATTAAAAAATATGTAGAAGGTAAAATCTATACAAGTTAGTATGCACAAGACTACAAGGAAATTTTGGTCAATGGAAAGGGAAAACATTGCTTCATCTCAATCACATTTGCAACTCCTTCCTTTGATGGCATGTCACTTGGACTCAAACCTAGGTTATTCTCTTACAAGTGCACCCAATTGTCTTTTACTTCACAACTCCTTGGACAGTCTGACCTCATAGTCTTAACAGAGGAATTTTTAAAATTTAAATTTTGCCAACAACTCAATGTCGTGAATGGCTAAAATATCTATTACCTAGTTTCCTTCTCTATAAATATGCTGGTTACAACAATCTGTAAATTCTATAACCTCTTTTTTTAGGGGTCTTATTGATGCCCCTAATAGCGGGCCACACATCTTGTTAACACTTGTGATATTTTTTTTTTTGTTTTTCCATATCAATATCCCATTAAGTTTCCTTTTCTTTGTGTTTTTTCTTCTTGGATATTTCTCTTTCTTTTTTTTTTGCCTTTTTAACTAACACTTTCATCTTTATCAATCACTTCGATTTTTTCATACTGTTCATAGTGAGACTTATCAACTATAGGTTTGTCTTGCTCTAAAGTATCTAAAGTGCAAGGAATAACATTAAAAGCACTTTCTCCATTATGTTGCCCTGGAAACCCTAAAGAGAAAGGACATTGCTCTATAGTAATTATCTTCTTATGCTGCCCCAAAACCCTAATTTCCTTATAATGCTACTTTTCAAACACTAAAGTGCAAAAGATAACCTCTACATTACTTTCTTTTCTATTGCAAGGAGAGGATTTTATACAACTTGAAGAAAATGAAGATGACTTACTTGGAATAAAATTAACCTCTTCTAGCTTCTTTGTCTTAAAATTTTCCTCCACATCTTCCTTTGCACCTTTAATCCTTTCTGAATTTGAACTTGCACATTGTAGTTCCTCATCCCTTGTATCCTTATTTATTTCTTCTAATGGTTGATTCGAGTGAATTATGATGGCCTTTGTTATATAATGCTCTAGATGGGATTTCTTTACCGCTTTTTTTTGGGAGTGGAATATCTTTTATTTAATCCAGCTTCTACTATAGTATGATCTCCTTACTTCATCTTGAAGTTTCTCTCAAGACCAAAATTTCTTACCTCTTTCTCCATAATTTTCACTTTGCAATCTCTTGCCATGTGTTTAGTCTCACAACATTTGTGGCATTGGAATGCAATGTTTTTATAATCCACTTGTTGATCCCATTCTCTTGATTCAGATTTAATCTTAATGGATTGTGGCAGGTTTTGAAATATCCATAACAACACGTATCCATGTATAAATAGCGTGTTTTCACTTCTTAGTAGTTTTTTCCTCTTGGACGAACTTCCCTAGGGTATTTTTAATATTCTTCAAAATATCCTTATTGGATAAGCTGATATGGAAGTCCAAAAAGCCTAACCCACAATGGAAACTTTTTAATAATTTCTGTATTGATGGAAAAATTCTCACTCCATGGTCTTAAATATAAGGTATCCCCCCCAAACCATGGGCCACCTCCTATTATTTTATCCATGATTTTCAAACTTAAAAAGATGAGAAAAAAACCTTTAAGAAGAAAAGTCACGTAGTAATTTGAATTCAATTCCTACTTCCATTTGATCCACTTTTGAATCTTCAAAAACCATGTGGTACTTACATATTTTTTTCCTCTAAACTAGGGTACTTACATATTAACACCATGCTTTTAAGAACTATTATATCATTGCTCGATCATCACATCCTTAATAATCACTTTTGGTGTAACATTTACTGCTTGGATTGGACTTGCTCTATATTTGCTTCTCCTCTTGTCTTCAAATTGGGCATCTGTACTTCTAGCTAGGGCATCTTTACTTCCAATTAGAGCTTTCAAATATGGCTTTCCTTCCATTCTATGTAGCGTTTCCTCATATGAATCCATTATTTTTAAAAAAAAATTGAATATTTGGAACAAGAAAAGGTGAGGCTCACTCTTTATTTAGACTTGCTTCCTATTCACATTCTCTTCCTGCTCTTCCCCAAAAATCAAAAACAAGAAAAGTTGAGGCTTGCCCTTGGCTCACACTCACCCTTGGAAAGTTTTCAATTTAGCTTATATATATTGTTCGAATTTTATACGTCTTTAGTTGTTGAGCCTTTGAGAAAGCTTATAGTGAATTCGACCTTGCCAATGCAAAATGGTTTTATGAGAAGAATATCCCTTGTCAAAAATAACTAACGACACATCCGTGACAAGTTATCCAATGGAAAATCCTTGGCTCACACTCGCTCTTGGGAAGTTTTCAATTTTCCTTATATTGTTCGAATTTTATACATATTTAGTTGTTGAGCCTTTGAGAAAGCTTACAGTGAATTCGACCTTGCCAATGCAAAATGCTCTCATGAGAAGAATATCCCTTATCAAAAATTATTAACGACACATCCAAGACTAAGCACATATGGATCTTGAAGATGTCCTCAAGAGAATAACTTGGGCTAAAAGGGATCCATGCATAATTTTAGGATGAACCAAGGTGCTCCCAATTCCTCTTATGTCATCCATGGTTGACAATCTCAAGACAGATAGATGATTGTAAATGGAATTTTATCTCTATAGTTTGAACATGAGGGGAGAGGGTAGTTAATGTTTTACGCTAGGTCTGAGAATAAGAGGTCTTAGGTACCCTAATGGCTACTTGTGAATGGGAATGCTTCTCTTCCAATCCATCATCTACGTTAGTGATGGTATTAACCATCAGGAGCTTGGCATCCCATTTTGTTGAAATATAGTTCAAAAATAATTAATTTGGTGGGTCTTAAGGTCTAGTATAGAGCTCTCTCTAAAAGTAACACTTACTAGAAGGCCAAACACATCTAGTTGGTTTAAGGAAAAAAGGTATTTAGGGACTCTCAATTTTTTGCATACAGATAATGGTATCTCTTTTAGATCTTATGATAGGCAAGACAATTGAAAATAACATGCACCTCTTGAAGAGAGCAAACCTATTATGTTGCAGATTATGTTTTTTTTTGTCTCAGTTCATATTTGGCGAGAACATAACCTTGCCTGGACAAAGGAGATAAATGGGCCATGAGACCACAGATGCTGAAGGTAGTTGGGATATGCAATGGAGCTATTGACAATGTACAAGAAATGACTGACATAGAAAACCATACTAGATTCGAGGTTCATGGGGGGAGATCCAAATAATCTGAATACATTGCTTATATTTGTCCTCTTTGTGGGAACAAGTTAAGATGAAGTAACAGGGGTTTAAGGAGCACCTGAAGTTCTAAAGCTAGTCCATGAAGATACCGATAAAGTGAAGTAGCAAATTGGTCACAAAATATCCACATCATTATTATGCACAGAGGCGCAATGAGGCAACCCATTTTGAGGAACACAGCCAAATATGGGTCTTGACCTAAAATTGAATCACCACTTGATTGGAAAAACTCTCAATGTAAATAGATTGAGCACCAATTAATCTTGGGCACCATATGTTTATAAATGGATCAAATGCTTGAGCAGGATAGCTGGACATGTAAATTTACCCCCCAAGTAGGTAACAGGCCTGTAGAAAATTGAAACATTGAAACAAGGTCTTAAAAGTATTGGATTTTATATTTACAGCTTTTCTTAGGTTAGCCACTCTGTAGAACTTAGAAAGGCAAGCAGGAGCCTATGTTGTCTCTCCTTTCTGTTAGGAGAATGACCTTAGAGGATCATATTATTAACTGAATGTAAGACAAGTCAAGTCATGATGCAAGGTACACACATGAGTGTTCTCTCCAAGAAATTCCTCAAGGTCATTTATATACATTTCTTAAGATTATCTAAGAGAGGGCACTCCTATGTGATTCCAACTGTACATATGAAATAGTCACATAGTTTGTGGGTAGTTCAAAAACATACCACTTTTCTTTCAAGGATCATCATTATGGTAGTAATAAAGATTTTTTTACATACCATTAGTGTGTAGCCATTGAAACAAGTGCTTTATTATAGAATGATAGGCTTTTCTAAAGCACATAAAGCAAAAAAATGACTTTGGAAATCTTGACAAGCCTGGTTATAGAATGATAGGTTTTTATAATGCCCATAAAACAAAAAAGACTTTCGAAGTCTAGACAAGCCCTTTGGCAGTCAAAGAGTAAAACTTGATCAATAATTTGAAACCTCTTCTAGAATGATAGGATCATAGTTGAGATAATTGGAATCGGAAAAGAATCGGTATTTTTAAAAGTCGGGGAAATAATTGGTAAAAAAAAACCCAAAGAAAACAAAAATTTTCATTGAAAATGGTTTTTTTCATGCATATTACAATGAATTAACATTATGCAAATCAAATATTGCAATAAAAGCAATAATTCATGTCAAGACATCATACAAGGCTCAAGCTTTAAGTACACATGAAAGTGACAAAACCCATCTTGTATTGCTTATAATATGAATAGGTACAAAGTTACAAGTAGCAACAAGGAAAAAAAGGTTTCATTTTTTATATGCCTGCATATGAAAACAAGTAACAACAAAGTTACAATCACTTGAAAAAAAAAGGAAAAAAAACCTAAACCTTAAACCAAAAGGCTAGGGTTTAGTGTTCAAAATTGAAACATTGACAGCTAAAAAATGGGCTTGCATATAGTTATCAGGCAACAATATTTACTTAAAAAGAGGAGAAAAAAAAACTAAACCCTAGGGCCTAGAATAGGGTTTAGGGTTTAAAATTCAAGTTCAATGTTTCAAATTCAAACATTAGCAGCTGAAAATTGGGCTTGCATAGATAGTTACCAAGCAGCAATATTAACTTAAAAAGAGGGGAAAAAAACAAAACCCTAAACCCTAGGCTTTAGGGTTTAAACTTCAAATTTTAAAGTTTCAAACATTAACCATTGAAAAATGGGCTTACATACATAGTAATCAGGCAACAATATTTACTTAAAAAGAGGGTTTTGGGTTTAGGGTTTAAACTTTAAACTTCGAAGTTCAAACATTAACATCTGAAAAATAGGCTTGCATAAAATCTCTAAATTGGTTGCAGCCTAAAAAAAAGAGAAAAAAAAATTGTAGATTTTTTGAAAAAGGCAAAAAATCGACGATGTTGATTTTTTTCAAAAAAAATTTGCATCATCGAGAGTTTGCCAATTGCATTGGAATTTTAAAAAATTAGAAAAAAATCGGGATTCTGTAGATTTTCTCAACTATGGATAGGATTATCTAATGCTCATAAAACAAAAAATGACTTTGGAAGTCTTGAAAATCCTGATGATATGGCAGAGTAAAAAATTGATCAATAATTTGGAACCTCTCCTAAATATTGGATGTTTGCTTGTCCATAACTTGTCCAAACTTATAGCAAATGGTTTGACAATTGTTAGTCTTGTTCTTGTTATGGATGGTGCATTCTTTATGGATCGTGTGAAAATCATGTTGGAACCAAAAGGGGTGGAAGCTTAAGCAAACAACCTCGTTAAATAAGTTTGCAATTGAAAGGACATGTGGTTGATCCCAAATTGAGAAAGTGATTTTAATTTACTATAATTAGATTATTTCCATCATTAATGAAGGATTTGTGTAAGTTCAATATCATTTGAATCTAACTCAAGATAAATTTATATCTTTGTAAGATCATGAATGGGCATTTGGTGGTAGATCCTTATATATTCTTTAAAATGGCAAGGAAAAATTCACGTATGCAACCATATCTTTGAGCTTTGCATCTACAAGCATAGACTCCATGTTAACCAATGATTGGAGGAGCACCTGTTTGGGGCTTTCATGGGTATTGGTGGGGAAGACAAGATCTTGTGAGGAAAATTTTGGAAGGTATGTGAGGATAATTGCACTGCATCTGTACATTTCCATCCAGGGAAATTACAACTCACTGGATTATTATTTACAGATTACTTTCCATTAGTGATGATTCTGTGTGGAAACAAGATCAGTGCCAGCACTTTGAAGCTTATCCACTTAGAGATAAGTGAAATTCTCATCCAAATAATTCTAATTGGAAAAGAGGCATAATTTTTTGGCTTTTAAGGTCCGCAAGTATTTCCCAGTTGATCACTAATGGAATGATAAGTAGATTGATAACCAAATGAAAAGGGTGCATTCAAGGAGAGTCTTCTGTTAATATCTGAGCTTGTAGCAGGTAGTATCATGCTAGTGTGAAAAAGAGAGTGATTAATCGTTTCTTGTTTTGGTATATAGTCTGCCTTGAAATTTGGGCTTTGTACCATTGTATTCGATTTTTACATTAAGTGATACATCATACAATGAGCTCCAAACAATTTAACAATTTGTAGTACAAATTCATGGCTTTTTTTTTAATATTTTTTAAGCGAAAAACTCCTTGCAAGGCCGCCTTGGTCTGAGAGACCACGACCATGGGGTCTACACCATCAAAGTCAATAGGCCAAAACATACCACAATGGACCAAGAAGGGCAAAATAAGATAGATGAGTCAAAATGGATCAGAATAAATAGTGTAGGCTAAAATGGGCTAAGCCATGTTGGAAAGGGCTAAAACATACCAAAATAGGTTAGGTGGACCAACATGGTTTTAGGTTGGAAGAAACTGAAATGGGTAGGATAGGCCAAAATGGATCAAGATATACTAAAATAGTCTAGGAAGGCCAAAATAGACTAGGTTATAATGGGTGGCAATGTGTCAAAATGGGTCAAGAAGGTCAAAATATGCCAAAATAGGTAGAAACAAGCTAAAACAAGTTGAGACATGTTGAAATAGGCTAAGACATATCAAAATATGTTGGGTGGGGCTTGAACAAGCTAGGAACACTAGAGAATAGTTTAGGCTAGTTAGAATGGGCTACAACTAGCCAAACAGTTATAATAGGCTAGAATGAACCATGGAGGCTTAAATGGGCTAAAACAAGACAATCAAGCTAAGATAGACTAAAATGGGATAGATGGGCTAGCATAGGCCAAACAAGATTGGCGAGTCAAGACTGGCTAAAATGGGCTATGTAGGATGACTAAAGTGGGTAGTATGGGTTGGGCATGTTGAAGTGGGTTAAAATATGCCAAGACATAGTAGAATTGACTACGATAGGTTTAAAGTAGCCATGATAGACAACATATGACATACATGCCAAAGGGGGTTAAAATGGCCTGAGAAGGGCAAAACATGCCAGGAAAGCCAAAACAAACTAGGTAAGTCAAATTGGTCAAAATGGAATGAAAAGGCCAGAACGGACTAAAACAAATAAAATAAGTTGCACAAGTCATGATGGGCAAAATAGGCCAAAACAGACTAAAACAAGCAAAATAAGTTGCACAAGTCATGATGAACAAAATAGGCCAAAATATATAGGGGACAAGCTTAAACAAGTTGGGCAAGGCTAAAATAGGTAGGATAGGCCAAATGGGCTAAAGTGAGTTGGGAAGGCAAAAATAGGCCAGGCAAGGTAAAGATAGGTTAGAACAAAACAAAACAAGTTGAGAAGGCCAAAATATATTGAGTGGGTTAGAATGAATTAGAATAGGTCTAATAGGATAAAATGGACCACATGGGCCAAGATAGGCTAAGACAAGCTAAAATAGGCTAGGTGTGGCCAAAACAAGCAGGATGAGATAGGAAAGCTAGAATACTTTAGGATAAGAAGGATCGATTGTGCTATGAAAGGGTCAAGAAGGGTGAAATTGGTTGGGTAGGTGAAATGGGCCGAAATAGGTTGCATAGGCCAAACAAGAAGGACTAAAACAAACATGATAGGTTGAAATAGACTAAAATATACTAATATGAGCCAAGAAGATTAGAATGAGTTGGGAAGTCATAGTGGGTTAGAATGGGTTGAAGAAGGTAGAAACGAGTTAAGTAGACCAGGACAAGGTGAAATGGACTAAGTGGACTAGGATGGGCCAAAACAAATCAAAATGGGTTAGAATGAGCTAAAATGGATCATGCAAGGTGAAACGGGTTGAGTGGGCTAAGGAAGGCCAAAATAGTAAAATAGGCTAGATATGGCCAAGGTGGGCAAGATGCGCCAAGACAAGCCAAGTAGGTGAAACCGAGCCAAAATAGGTTAAGTGGGGCCAAAACATACCAAAACGGACTAGGAAAGGTAAAATAGGCAAATAAATATTATAAGGGGCCACAATGGGTAGGAAAGGTTGAAACATACTAGAATAGGCCAATAAGGCTAGCTAGGTCAATATGGGTTGAAACAAGCAAAAATAAGCCAAAATGGATTGGCACATGCTAAAACCGGTTGAGTGGGGCTAAAACAAACTTAGATGGCTAGAACAAGCCAAGCGGGTTGAAATAGGTTGAAATGAGCCAAGGGTAAAATGGACCAAAATGACACAAACAAAGTAAAAACAATATGTGTGTTGGGAAGGCTAAAACGAGTCGAGTGGGTTTGATGGGGCCAAAGTAGGAAGGCCAAAGCATGTTGTAATGGGCTAGGAATTACAACAACTAGTCGAGATAGGTGAGAAGGGCCAAAATAAGCCAAAATAGACCAAAACAAGTTGTTAAGAGCTAGGAAGGCCAATACAAGCCAAGTTGTGCAAAAATGAGCTAGGAAGGCCAAAATGGGTTAGGAAGGAAAAATAAGCCAAAACATAGCAAACCAAGCCAAAAATACCAGAATAAGTAGGGCAAATAAGGCACTATGAGTGGAGCAAAATAAGCAAGATAAGTCAATATAGGTTGGGTAGATCAAAATGAGCCAAGAAGGCCAAAATAGGATAGATGTGGTAAAAATAAGCCAAGTCACACCATAATGAGTTAAGAAGATTGTAATAGGCCAGATGGGATAAAAACATGCCAAAAATTTATCAAACTAGGCCAAGAAGGCTAGAACGATTCTGGTAGGTTGGAGTGGGTTAAAATGGGCCAAGTAGGCCAAAACTATCTAAAATACAACACATGTGCTGAAACTAGTGAGAATAGGCTAAAATAGGATACAAGGGACCAAAATAGGTAGAATGGGTTGGGTCAAGCTAGGTGGTCTAGAAAAGACTAAATAATACCAGAATGGGAGAAGAAGGGCAAAACTAGCTGAGAAGGTTGATAAAAGGGACCGATATCTAAGGGATAGGTCAAAATGGGCTAGGACATACAAGAAGAAGCTAGGAAGATCAAAATAAGCCATGTATTAATATGGTTTAGAATGGGTTGGGAGGCCAAAATAAGTAGAAATAGGCCATGCACAACCAAAATAAGGAGTGATAGATTAGGATAGGCATGGCAAGATGAAACAAATAAGGAATGCCAATGCAAACCAAGCAAGGGAACAATAGGCCAAAACATACTAAAATGGGTCAAGAAGGCCAAAACGAGTCAAATGGGTTAGAATGGGCCAAGTAGGCCAAAATAGACCATATGGACTATGATAAGACAAAAACAGGTCAAGTAAGGCCAAAACAAGATAGGCAAACAATAATAAGCCAAGAAGGATATATAACTATTCAGGCGAGCCAAGACAGGGTAGAAGGGACCAAAATAGGTGACCAAACAAGCCAAAATAGGTCAAAACAAGCCAAGACATACCAAAACAAACCAAGAAGACTAGAATAGACCAAGCAGGTCATGGTAGACAAAAAGGGCCAAAACAAGTAGAAATAGGTTAGGAAGGCCATGATAGACTAGGCCAAGTAGGTTAAAACAAGTTGAGTGGGCTAGGGAAAACCAAAATGGGTTGGGAAAGCTCAAATAGGTAAGATGGGTGAGAATAAGCTAAAATGGGTTAGAATGGGCTAGAACATGCCAGGAGAGCTAGAATAAGCCAAACAAGTTGAAATGGGTCAAAAGGGGATGAAAAGGCCAAACTTAACTGAAACAAGTAAAAACCTTGTTAAATAATAGGCCAGAACATACTAGGCAATTAGAATAGCTAGAATGAACCATGGAATCCCAAATGGGCTAGCATAAGCCAAAACAAGATGGGTGGGTCAAGATGGGCCAAAAAGGGCTACACATGACTAGCATTACTGAAGTGAGTTGGATGGGTTAGGTATGTTGAAACTAGTTGAAACATGCTAAAACATAGTAGAACAAGCTAGGATAAGTTGGAAATGGCCAAGATAAGCAAGATAGTCTAGAAGAAGCTAATATGCCAAAAGGGGTTGAAAATAGCTTGACTAGGCTAGAACATGCTATGTAAGCTAGAACATGCCAAGTAGGTTAAAAAGGGTCAAACAGGATGAAAAGACCAAAATGAAGTAAAATAAGTTGGGCAAGTCAAGATGTGCCAAAACAGGCTAAAACATGTTGGATGAGGCTGAAACAGGTAAGATATAGGCTAGGTGGGGCCAAAATAGGTAGGATATGTTGGGATAGCCAAATAGGCTAGAGTCAATCCAGAAGGCCAAAATGGGAGAGGCAGGGTAGAAATGGGCTAGAACATACCAAACAAATTGGGAAGGCCAATGTGTTAGAATGGATTACAATGGGTTGGAAAGAGCCAAGAATACCAAAATAGGAACAACAGGCCAAAACATAATAGAATTATCCATGAATGAATAAGCTAGGTTGGTTAGAATAGGTCAGAAGGGCTAGAATGGGCCAAAACATGTACAAATATGCTAAAATGGGTTAGGTGGGCCTAAAACATGCTAGGAAAGACAACAAACCAGGTAGGTCAAAATAGATCGGAACAAGACAATGCAAGCTAGGGGCCTGAATGGGTTAAAAGGGGATAGGTAGGTTAGGGCTAGTTGAAATAAATGGAATGGGTTGAGATGAGCCAAGTAGATCAAAGTGGGTTGAAACATGCCAAAATGGGCAAAAACATATCGAAATAAATTCAAAAGGGTTTGATAAGATAGAGATTGGCAAGATGGGCTAAAACAATCCAAAATAGGTCTAAAGGTGTCAAAATTGGGTCAGGTAGGCCGAAACATACAAAATTATGCTAGGAAGGAAATGATAGGTTAGGTTGGTTTGTTTAGGTCAAAGCAAGAAGAAATAGGCTAGGTAGGTTAGGATGGGCTAAAACATACCAAAATACATTGAGACAAGTCGTGTGAGGCCAAAATATACCTAAATAGTCCAAGAAAAGGTATAAGGGGTTGAAATGGGTGGTGGGATAGGGCAAAAAGGGCCATAATATAATAAGATATGGTAAGAAGGCTAGAATAGGAGTGGAGGGTTGTAATGGATCAAAACAAGACAAAATGGGCTAAAGAGGTTTGAATTGGTTGAAATAGACAAAAATTGGACAAAACAGGCTAGATGGAGAAAACATGGGCTAGGACATGCTAAAATAGGTGAGGTGGGGCTGAATGGGTTGAAAGAAGCAGGTCAAAATAGGCCAAAACAAGTTAAGGAGGCTTGAATAGGTTGAAACAAGATGAACAAGCCAAGATAGACCAAAACAAGATAGTGGGTCAAGACTAGTTGAAATGGGCTAGGTGAACAAGGCTAGGTCAAAGTAGGTAAGATGGGTTAGGATGGGCCAAGCAAGTTGAAGCTGGTCAAAATGGGCCAAAACATACCAAAAAGTGTTAGGATAGGCTAGAAGTGGTCGAGATAGGCAAAACATGTAAGAATAAGCCAAAATAGAGATGAATGGACTAAAATGGGCTAGGATGGCCAAAACATGCTAGGTGGGTTCAAATGGATCAAAAAAACCATAAACATATCCGAAGGGTCAAGTTGGGACAGGTTGGGATAGGCTAAAATGAACTAAGATAGGGCAAAATAGGTTGGAAGGGGACAAGACAAGTCAAGGTAAGCCAAAATAATTAGGATAAGTCATAATAGGTTGAGAAGGCTAGAATCAAATATGATGGCCAAAATGGACTAAGTTGGACAAAAATAGTCTAGAACATACCAAAATGGACCGAGAAGGCCAAAATAGGCTATGTGGGGTAGAATCATGCTAGAACATATCAAAATTGGTTGAGAAGCCCAAAATGGGTCAAGCATGTTAGAAAGTGTGAGAAAGATCTATGTAGATAAAACTAGCCAAAATGGACTAAATGGACCAAAACAGGCCAAGATGTGCCAAAACTAGTTGCAAGGGACTCAAATGGGATAGACAAGGCCAAAGAGTAAGTAGGATGGGTCAGGTTGGCTGGGTAGGCTAGAATGGACAAAATCATAATAGATTGGGTAAGGAAAGGCATAACTGGTTGGGCAAGTTAGGATAGGCTAGAACAAGCTATGAATTATGGAATAGGTCAAGTAGGATAAATGGGCAAGGGAGGCTAAAATAAACCAAATAGACATAAATAAGACAAGGAGGACAGGGTAAGCCATAATAGATCGAGAAAATTAAGACAAGTTGAAATAGGCCAAGATAGGGAAAAATGGGCTTAAACAAGTCCGGTAGGGCCAAAATGGATAGGATAGAACAAGATAGGTAAGGGAAGCCAAAATGAGTCAAGAGAGCCAAAAGGGCCATGCAAGGTAAAAATAGGCCAAAACATAACAAAATAGGTCGAGTGGGTTGAAATGGATAAAAAATGGGTCAAGGAGGCTATAAATGACCAAAACAAGTAGAAAAAAATTGGGTAAACTTGATAGGCCAAAAAATATGGAATCGACCAAGACGAGTTGAATAGGACGAGTGAGATAGGCTAAAATGGGCTAGGTAGGTTTGAAGTGGGTAGGATGGGATGAAACATATCAAAACAAGCCAAGAGGGCCCAAAGGGGCCAATTAGGAGAAAATGAGTTAGAATGAGCTAGAATAGGCCTAAATAGGCCAAGAAGGCTGGGATAAACCAAAAGAGGACATAAAGGGCTAAAGATGATTGAATCATAGAAAAACAGGTTGATAAGGGTAAACTTGCTTGGTCAACCCATAATTGGCCAAAATAGGATGGGCAAGTTGGGGTAGGTTGGAAGGGATCTAAGTAGGTGGCAAAGGGGATGGGCCAAAACAATTTGAAATAGGCAGAACATACTAGAACAAGCCAAGAAGAGTAGAACAAGTTAGGCATGTCAGAATGGTTCAAAATGGGTTGGGGAGATTGAAATGGACCAAAATAAACAGAAATAGACTACGTAAGCTAGGATTTGTTAGTAATTCTACTCTATGAAATAAGGAATGTAACTATAAACTACTTAAATCAACAAGAGAATCATGTAAAGTAAAATATAATATTTATTTATATCACAAGAACTTGTTACAAATAAGATGTAGACTCGAGAGTCTATAATATAGATTTACAAATGACCTTTGGTATTCTTGCGAGACTCTTGATGTTTCATAAAACTTGTGAGAATATTGACCTTTCATATGACAAATAATGTAATATACTCTAACACCCCCCCGTATTACATTATTTGTAGTAATATTCCCTTGAACTCCATAGCTGATATTTGAAAGCTTGAAACTTATTTCTACGTAGATCTTTTGTGAAAACATTTGCTACCTACTCGCTAGTAGGAACATACTTCAAACTGATATGATGATTTTGAAAATGATCTCTGATGAAATGACACTGAGCTTCAACATGCTTTGTTATTTCATCTATAATGGGATTTTTGATTAGATTGAGTACCCCTTAACTATCACAATGAATTAGAGTAGGACTTCTTTTTATTCCCATATCAAATAAGATATACTATAACCATAAAGCTTCATAAGTTGTATCTCTAGCTACACGATATTCTGCTTCTGTAGATTATTATGCTATTGTATGTTGTTTCTTACTATACCATAAAATTGGTCTTGACCCCAAATAAAAAATGTAACCTGAAGTAGATTTTCTATCATCGGTTGACCCTGTATGGAGAAAGCAATGGACATAGAAAGAAACATGCTTGATAGAGGAAAAAATAAGCAAAAAATAAGCCTTATTCTCTAGAAGTCAACCTACCTAAGAGAAAACCTAAAAGAGTAGCATTTTATATACAAAGAAGAACTGAAATAGATCCAATGGAGAAATTGACTAATCAAATGACTGAGATGTTCAATACCATCAACAAAAGGTTAGCAAGAATTGAAAGAAATAATCTTAATAATGGTGAATCATCATAAACAGAGCGACCACATGTTGATAATAATCCTCCCTTTAAGAAAAATTCAATAGGAATTGGGGAAACAATAATGGATCTAAAGAAGGATATAAGAGTAGGAATAATGGAAAAAATAACTAGAAAAATAGAGAATCTGACAAAGATCATAACAGTGTTCCTAACCCGATACCATCTGCCAATGTAGCAGAAGGCTTTCCCTATTTTTGCTCTACTTGTGATGCACCACATAACCCTGATGCATGTGGAATTCACCTAAGTGATCAGCGCAATGTAGATTTACATGATGATTTAGAGGAGGATATAAGAATTAATGCCTACTGGTCTCTAGAAGATGAGTCCAGAGAAAGATTGTTTGAAGAAAATATGGACAAGTATTCTTCAAATCATCATCCTCAAATTTTTGTAGTTGAAGGAACTAAAATTCTACAAAAATCACATGAGTCAAGATATGACAAAATGAAGCAAGGTAAATTAATTCCCACTGCTCAGGAAGTTGAAGAATTAGAGGCTACCAATACTCTAAATTTAAGAAACAGGACTGTCCTAGACCGAAAATATAAAGCTTCCATAAGTAAAACAAGAAAAAAAACTTTCATAAATAAGAATATTAGTAAAGAGAAAATTGACAGAACCCTCAAAAATATTACTCCTAAAGTAATAGAATTAGAAGAGGAGATTCCCAAAGAAGAAAGTAACAAACCACTAGATATAAAGAAGATAGAATTTGATGTTGGGTCAGAACTCAATAAGCAAAAAGTTAACATCATGTTTGGAGAACTTATGAAAGTTCAACAATACAAAGAACAAGTCTGCAAAGCACTTGGACTAGTGGAACAAAAAGAAGATCCAACTTGTCATGTTGCTAGACTTAATCGACATGATACAAGATCACCATCCTCTGTCAGACCCTTATCATTAAGGTATAATTCAAATGAAGGAGAAAGGTATGTGATTCATAATTGCATGCTAGATAGTGGAGCCTCACATAATATCATGCCCAAATTAATAGTTGATCAAATGGGATTAATCTATACAAGAGATTCTACCCCTGTTTCTGTAATGGATAGCAGACAAATTCCTTGTGTAGGGGTGATAACTGGATTGTTGGTTTTCTTGGACCAACACCCCAAAAAGGGCATAGTCATGGACATTGCAGTAGTTGATGTTGACCCATTCTTCTCACTATTACTCAATAGACATTGGGCAAAACAATTGGGAGGTTCAATCTAATTGGATCACTCCTATGCTACAATCCCAATAACATATAAGGAAAATATAATCTTACGAAGGGAACTTTTTAACAAGCACTCTATATATTTAATTCAAATAGATGAAAAAGGGATGGGAGTTTACTCTATATGGCACAACCCATTCCTTGTGGAAAAACTAGAGGCAAAGAACATTGATCCAAAATTTATGAAAATAGTTGATGCTGAATCAGATAGAGTATTAACCTAAGAAATGTGGACCATGTCTTTTGATGGAGCTAAATCTCAATATGGAGCAGGTGCAGGCGTTAATTCGGCTTATATAAAGGGAAATTACCTTGGTATTTCTTACATACTGGATTTCCCTTGCACAAACAATGTAGTTGAATATGAAGCCTTATTGCTAGGATTGAGGAAAGAAAAATAATTAGGCATTAACTACTTGACTGTAACAGGGGATGCAAAGCTTATTATACAACAAATCAAATATAAATATCAAACCAAGCATCCTAGAAATAAGCAATATAAAAATGTAGTATTGGAAGAAATTGAAAAATTCTTGCTTTCAATATCTCATTCATTCCAAGGGAATGAAATCATGTTGCAAATATTTTAGCTATGAATGCCTCAAGTCTAGATCATCTAGAGATAACTACAAAATATATGGATAGATTCCCAACTATTTTAGTCTATAAGCCTTATGTGCTAGATAACATAGTTTACCTACAGGTCTTTCAAGATGATGTAAATATTAAAGATTTTATAACTCTGTAAAATCAATATATAGATATAATATGTGATGAAAAGGATGAAGATAAGCTAAAAGACCAAATAGGAGAGCCAGTAGAAGTAATCCAATTGAAAACAAATAGGATACCCAAAGGATTGATTTCTCTAGAAAGTCTATTTAATGATTTTTACAAAGCTTACAAGCATTTACATAGAGAAGTAATATCTGAAGATGTTAACATTGTTACAATGAAAGAACCCAGAATAGTGAAGGTAGATATGGCCTTGCCTGCAAAAAAGGTTGGATACATCAGTTTCTTAAATACGAATAAGGAACATTTTTCTTGGACTTATGAAGACCTTAAAACCTTCAAAATAGATGTAATGACACACATAATACCCTTGAAGGAATATTACAAACCATTTAGACATAAACAAAGGAAATACAACCCTACTCTGCACCCAATAATACGAAAGGAGGTACAAAAATTGCTAGGTTCCAAAATAATCAAAAAGGTAAGATTTTCTTCTTGGATATCCAATTTAGTACCAATCAAAAAGAAAAATGGTGATATTAGACTCTGTGTAGATTTCAAAAATTTAAACAAGAGTTCATTAAAAGATAATTACCCACTACCCAATATGGAAAACTATTGCAAGTAGTAGTTGGTTCATCTCGTGTCTCTTGGGTTTCTTAAGATAAAACCGTTCACTACACCTTTACATACATTTGAATATTTAAGAATGCCTTTTCTGATGGGTCCCTTCGCTGGAATTTACCTTCAAAGGACTAATGTTGTTACTTGATGATTTTTTCCTAGAAGATCACTTATAACACTTTCTCTTTCTTGGCGAATTTGAATTTCTTTCCCAAGGTGCTATTCGGCTACCAAGGAGTGTTTAGGTCATATAGTTTAGAAGCTATTTCTAAATTCCTCCTCCCAAGAACTTAAAAGGTGTCAGGTCTTTCTTTGAAAAAATAAATTTTGTTAGAAGATTTATTCCAAATTTTGCAGAGATGACCAAACCCATAAATGACATGGTTAAGAAAACTGGAGAAATAAAATGGATAGTAGAAAACATGGAAGCATTCAATAGAATAAAATAAGCCATTTCTATTACTCCAGCCCTAC
Source organism: Wollemia nobilis (assembly GCA_028583015.1). Taxonomy (NCBI): domain Eukaryota; kingdom Viridiplantae; phylum Streptophyta; class Pinopsida; order Araucariales; family Araucariaceae; genus Wollemia; species Wollemia nobilis. The sequence goes on along the minus strand of JAQPPZ010014852.1, from coordinate 563,891 downwards.
GTTGCATAAGCATTCATATGAATCTGCTCATTCAATTACTATAGTTATTTCACAAAAATATGATGAAAATAATGAAATTCCAATAGCCTTCATGAGTTCAGGTCTGAAAGGAGCACATCTTAAATATACCCTACTAGAAAAGATGCTTATGCAGTTGTTCAATCTTTAGAACATTTCAAAGGTATATTCGGTTCAAACAAAGTTTACTATAACAATAAAAGATATTTTTATCCAGTCTGAGCCATTAGGAAGGCTAGCAAGATGGACGGTGAAACTTTTACAATATGATGCTAAATTCAAAATAGTCAGAACAGTAAAAGGACAGGGCTTAGCCAAATACCTAGCATATAAAGGAGAGGATTCTAATAATGTCATCACAATAGATGAAATGTAGAATAACAGAAGAATCAATAATGGATAATGTATATGGTATGATGATATTATAGCATATTTACAAGCTTTGTCTTTTCCCAGAGATATATCAATAAATATAATGAGGTCAGTAAAGCTTCAAGCTCAAAAATATTATGTGCAAGATGGTGTGCTTTATTGCAAGCACCCTGATGGAGTGTTATTAGTCTATTTATATGAAAATGAAGTCCTAGAAATAATTAATGAATTTCATAATGGTTTTTGTGGAGGAAATTTTTCTCCAAAAGCTACAGCTAATAAAATAATGAGAGTAGGATATTATTGGCCTTCCATTTTTAAATATGTATATAAATATGTTAGGAACTGTCATAACTGCCAGGTTTTTTCAAGAAAGAAGCAATTAGAATCCATGCCCCTCAAGCTAGTAATAATTGAAGCACCCTTTGCCCAATGGGGCATTGACCTAATTGGAGAGATTAAAATCCTAATTCATCAGGCCAACACAAGTGGATCATAATTGCTATGGACTACTTCACCAAGTGGGTAGAGGCTGCTCGTCTAAGAAGCTCCACAACTGCCACCATTATCAAATTCTTAGAAGAAATTATTTTAACCAGGTTTGGAGTTCCTCAAAAATTGGTAACAGATAATGGGTAGTATTTTGTTTCATATGAAATGGTAGAATTCTATGCTAACTATGGAATTGAACTCTCACATTCTGCTAATTATTACCCCCAAGGGAATGGTCTCGTTGAGTCATCAAATAAAAAATTAATAACTAGAATAAAAATATCATTGGGTAAGACCAAAAGGGGATGGGAAAATGAACTAAAATTTGCTCTTTCAACTGATAGGTTATATGTCAAAAGAAACATAGGAAGGACTCCTTATGAAATGGTATATGGAGAGAAAACCTTATTACCCTCAAGAATAGAAAAATTGGCACTTTTCCTCTTGTTGCAAGATCATGAAGACCCCAACCCTTTACAAAGAAGGCTAGACCAAATTATCCTATTAGAAGAGCAAAGAAGAGAAACCCTTAATAGAATGATGGAACAAACCTAGAAAACTATGAAATTATTTAATATGAAAGCCAAGGGTACTCCTTTTTCTCAAGGAGATATAGTCATCTATTGGGACCCTAAAAATGATAAGCATGGTGAAAAGGGAAAACTTGAACCTAAATGGATTGGTCCATACCAAATAGCCCATTTTATAGGTCAGAATACTTACAAGTTACAAAATTTGCAGGGAGAACTAATGGCCAACACCTCAAAATGTACAATCCTTGTTGAAGGTGAATATACAAAATAAAAATAAAAATAAACGGTGGAAAAACAAAAACCCAAAAAATGGAGTGATGTATTTTAAGCTTTTATTTTCTTGTTGGTATAGTTTTGAGTTTTCTGTTACACATGGTATTCTTAGTTTGATGAGTATACATTACTGTTTATTTCTCAAAAAAAATAAGAAGAAAGGAGATTTATTTTAGACTTTGATGAGATTTACAATTTTTCAAATATGAGTGTTTATGCAATGGTTATTTGATATGAGATAAAACAGAATGAAATTAGAGCTGATTGAAACACCATGTCAAATCCTCACATTACAAATAATACTTAAGGTGACTTCAAGGTCCAAGGAATAGAGTTATATTTGAGAGGGTGGTTGAGTTAAAAATCATTACACTCATCCTTTTTAGCCAGAAAATAATCTTCAACTTAGGCATACTCTTTGCAATATTTGCTTATACCAAAATACTTCTCAAACAAGAAATAAAATCAAAATAAAATAAATTGAGTCACTGCCTGAGATATCTTGGAAACCCTCTACTAGGGCTATAGACGCTTGATTGGAAGTAGAGTAAAACCGGATGGGATTAGAAGCAACTCCACCGAGGCTATAGATACTTGACTGGCAGTGGAGCCCTGCAGAATGGTGAAAATATTTAAGAGTGAAATCATACATTAGGCTTAAGTTCTGGAAGACTTAAAAATCAAAATGAATGCACGAACACACACATGGGCCAAAGCATGATGGAAAAAATAGCTTTTAAAAATTATGTGTAATCATATCCTATGACTTAGCTAAAACAAACATAACAATATTTCTAAAATTATGATCCTAGTTTCCAAATTGAAGAAAAGAAATTTCAGTGTTCAATGCTCTATTACTTTGATATTATGCTATTGTTACAGTTTTTCAATTTAAAAAGTTGTTATGTTTTATTTTTTTAAGCTTTACTTATCAGTCTTGATGATTTGAATTTTTACCTAAAATTGCAATAAAACCGGGAGATTTTGTAATTCTCAAATGCCTCATGTTTTCAACACATTGCCCCAGTTAGAGCCTATGTTGAAGCCAAAATTGACTCAACATCTGAAACCCCCCAATTTTAAATTTTTTGGTTTTCAATAAAATTAACAAAAGTTGCTAGCCTTTGTTGCATTTTCATCTAAGAAGTTGACTTCCATATGTTTGAAAATTTGAAATTAACCTTAGCCATTTTGTTTTGGATTGATCTTATGACCGTTGTTTTATCATTTGAAAAACCATAAAGGTCAAATTATATAAGCATCCACTACCATGGTAAAATCATAAAAATACCCGACTTTAAAGAAAGGGTCATGACCCATGAATTTAATGTGAAGCCTTCTTTTCAAATACATTAATCATAATAATCGAACCTAAGCCTAATGAATAAACCAATAAGTCCTAAAAGTATTAAAAGGAGATAATTTGAGGCCTAATAAGAGAACACCATGGTCTAAAGTCCAAAAACCTTAGATTCAACAAAAAATTAATTAAAACCTTGAGGGTATGCGCCCCCTAAAATTAAACATTGAGCTAGTTGGGTAAATATGATGGTAACACTCGATTACGATCTAATCGAATGACTACACTCTCATAAAAGGTTCATTAAAAAGGCTAAAGGCCAAAATATTAATTAAAACTATTAAATAAGATTAGTGAGGGTCTAACGCGTTCACTAATTACCCCCTTTCTCGCTAAATAAAAGATTAAAAACAAGTGCCCCTTGGTAACTAAACCCGTAGGTTGGAAGAAATCAACGGTTGCACAAATCTTGATCAAGATCTAACGGTTGCGCTCAACAAATGGTAAGAGTATCGGGTAACACGAAGGTAAACCTAGAATTAATCATGCATTAGCCAAGGCTTTAATTACTAAATATTATCGAAATAAAGTGATGCACCCCTTTCAGTTATCAAGCTTGCAGATTATAGGAGATCTAAAGGCAATGCTTCATCGAGGAGAAATCAGATGGATGCACTCAACCTAATAAAACACCATGGTCTAAAGTTTGAAAGCCTAGTTACAATGATTACGAAAGATCCACGGTTGTGCTTCATCAAGAATTAATCTGATGAATGCGCTTGTCCCAAAGATATCAACTCCAAACGTGCACATGATCTATTAAAGCGGAGAGCATCTCCAGTTGAATCCAATGGTTGCATCCAACTCACATATAATCTGATGGTAGTGCTCACTTCAGGTAAACAAAGGTAAATCTATTGGTAAGACTAAGCTAAGCGAGGGTCCTAACATGTTACTAATCATCCCCCTTTCACTTAATCAAGGTTAATGAAAATTAGTAGCATGCACTTTTCGGTTACCTAACTTGCAGGTTATAGAAGATCCACGGTTGTACTCAATCGAGAGTCAATTCTATGGATGTGTTTACCATGAATCACCAAGGTTAGTTTGAAGTCATTACCCGCACTCATGATTAAAGCATGTGCAGGTCTAAGGAATATCAACGGATGCGCCCTCACTAGGGGTAATCCAATGATAGCGCACATCACAAAGTAGTCAACCGATAAAAGGGTCCCATCCAAGTCAAAGTCAAATACCCCCTATATCCAAGCAGATCCAATGGTTGCACTTGAGCCTGGTTGATCTAATGGTCATGCTCCAAAAAAGTTGCTCAAATATTAAAAGAGGGCTCCTTAAAAAAATAATCAATGAATCCAATGGTCGCACACAATCAGGAGAGATCTGATGGTAGCGCTTTATCAAAACAAGCACCCGTTAAAAAGAATTCAACTACGTCCCGATCTGACGATAGTGGTCAACCCATCGAGATCTGACGGCCATGATCCAATAAAGGCTTCATAAAATATAAGAGCACACATTGTGGATCAATCCAATGTTCATGCTCATTCCAAGTTAAGATCCGATGATAGCGCTTTATCAGAACAATCATCCTTTAAGAAGAGTGTGATTATATCTTCATCGAACGATCGTGCAAAGACGATGATTGGATTAAAAAGATGAACAATATTCTAATGGTCCATTGACTAAGTGGTACTTGACCAAGATTGGATGGCCACACCTATCCTTGACTTAAATCCAACGACTGTGCTTACTCATGACCATCAAAGAGAAATGAAGTCAAATAAAAAGTATACGGCTCTATAGGATCTAATGATACCGGTGAATCCCAACTAGATCCGATGGTTGTGCATGACCAATCTACCTGGACGTTAAGAGGTATGGTTTATTTCGCTAAAGGAAAATTGATTAAGGTTTAAAAAGGGTTTGATCACGTTGATAATGATCCCCCATTCTCGATAAACCCCAACACATGTCTAGATAATCGGACGAACACACAGAATCACATGGTTGGTCAAACGGTAGACCATTTTAGTTATTAAATGGCATCCATTAACCAAAGGTTAGTAATTTTGATTACTCACTAATAAGCGAATATCAAACGTAGGATAAAGCTCTAATTAAATTTTGAGACAAAGGTTAATATCCTTAGTAAAATAAAGGCATGAATCGACTAACCAATTAAAGGTTAAAATATCTCCTATACTGTGCATGACCACCATTGATATATACCTTCCATATTATAAAGCTAACATTCCTACAAGTTTGAAGGTATCAAACACAAGTGTACGATGCGAATCCCATCCGACGGTCATCATTAGTTGATAGATTTGTTAGGCACGATTCTCCACATGCAAAGGTGGCAAATCATCAACCAGTACAACCATTAAACCAAAATAAGCTACGAAAAATAGCAGCCACTACAAGGTGAATTGAAAACACAAGCAAAGGACCCAAAGAAATGACTAATTCAGGCCATGACCAGGGGACAAAATGAACAGACTATCAAGAAGGATCACACAGATTGTACTAGTGTGAAGATGAAGTGAACTGATCGAAAGACAAATCCTGACATCCTAGAACAAAATCGGATCACACATGCCCACCAAGAAAGATAGCATACCGTGCAAAAAATAAAATGATCTTGTTTGAGCAAGCTTATATCAAAGCCATTGGTTTATAAATAAGGGTGGCTAGAGGTAAAGCAGAGACATCACTGAGAAAAGTGATGGAGAGCACAATACGTAGGCATAACCATTTCCTATTCTATATTTTTAGAATATGAAAAAGGCATTTTAAGAGTGAAACATGGCTTCATCTTGCAAAGAGCTGTTCACTCCGTGCTTCGATGAAATATAGTTATAGAGGGTTCACTCCAATGGGATATAGTTATGGAAGTGCCATATAGGCGCTTCCAGATCTTGTTTTCCATTTTATTTTTCCTCCTACCTAGCATTGCCCTCCCCCTTATGGGCATCTTCTCTTGTCCATCGTAACCGTTCACTCCATAGAGCATCATCTCACCACCGTCCCTTGTGCAAATCAACTCCCATTACTCCCGCCTACTTCTTAACCATTCTATAATCTATGCCATTATGTTCATCTGCATTCCATGCTGCCTCCTCTCCCTTCACCATCACGTCGGGTCCCCCTCTATATTACGTCAAAACTCTACTATAGTAGCCTAGTCAATCTATAATGGCATAACCGAATAACTAGGATAAGTAGGAAATAGGAAATTGTGCATTGCAGAAGAAGAAAAACAAGTCTGCCAAATCTATTTAGTATAGAAACTCCCTTCAATCCAAGAAGAAAATCTCAATAGGAGATCCTGGAGCACTACAGCTGGACAACATATAGAAAATATCAATGGGTATGGTGACAAGTGTGGGGCCAGGATCAGACCAAGAATAACAAATTCAAGAACTAGAGGCTATAAAAGGAAGCATCTAGGGCCAGAATCTACATCAAGCATTTAGAGATAGCATTTTTGCTAAGAGGTATACTTGAGTGCCCTTTTGATTTGTGTTGTTGTATCCCCTTCTATGTCTATTTTCTTGCTCACTTCTCCTTCTTCCCATTACTGTGCAGGATTTTGATAGGAAAGTACTCAAGAAGCTAAGATTATTTCCAGACCTATTGAGCCTGAGGTTTAGAGACTCTATTGTTACCAGATAACAAGGAGAGTAGGAGAGATTTGTTACATCATTTGAACAAATTTTCTTCATTGTATTGATGTATTTCTTTGAAAAACAGAGTTAAATGGCATCCTGCCAACTCTACGTGTAATATTTTGTGAAATCAATAAATTATGGGTCTCATTTCTATTACTTCTTTGTCATTGTGTGTTACTACGTAATGTGTTACATTATTTGAATTTGTTATGTATGTTTCTCTTGTTGGCCAACTGTTATGTCTGTTATGATATTTGAATGAATGTAACAGTGTCAATTCTTTCTCAATCCCTTTCATTCTTCTCATTTTACAAATGTTGTTAAATTGCTATAACAGCCCAATGAATCTAGGCACCGGTCTACATAAGGCATAAAAATTAAGTTGTCTTTGCTTGGTCAATTTTATATAGATAATGTATAACTAAATCTGGAGCATGTAACACTTGTAAAATCATAAGTTTACCGCTGGGGTTTCCTTACCCATTCTATAGTTTTCTTGTAGCAATAACTTTTTTTAATCAGAATGAAGAGGCAGGTTGACCAGAGCGTGTAATAGCTCATTGGTTTCAAACGATTTCTTGTAGCATGACAATCCCATGCAAGAAATGGTTCCAATAGGTCGAGTAGGGCCAAAGTGGGCAAGATGTTTGAGGATGAGCCAAGAGGGACTATAATATTTTTTAGCCAGGAAGGGTTCCTAGGTAGGCCAAAACAAGCCAAGACAAACTAGAAGGAACAAAAATGGGCTAGATAGGTTGAAACATATTAGAATGGGTTAGAAAGTAAGAATAGAATGGACGAATCAAAATGGGCCTATTGGAACAATTTCTTGCATCCATAGGGTTGAGATGTCACACTACAAGAATTTGTTTGAAACCAACGAGCTATTATAGGCTCTGGTCAACTTGCCTCTTTATTCTGGTATAATATGTATTGCTAAGATTAAAAAGGAACCAAAATGGGTAAGGAAAACCCAGTGATAAACTTAAGATATTACACATTTAAGCACTCCATAATTTTAGTTATACACTACTTATATTAAAATTAACTAAGCATGGACAATAACTCTAATTATACCTTATATGTAGACCGGTGCCTAGATTCATTGGGTTGTTATAGCAATTTTAACGCTTATCAAATGAATAGAGAGAATGGGGAAAAGAGAAATTGATGCTATTAGACTCATTCAAATATTGTAATAAATATAATAGTTAACCAACGAGAGAAACGTCCATAACACATTCAAATAATGTAATCTGCTATGAAGTCACACATAGAACTGAAGACTAAAAGTATGATAGAATCCAAAACCCATAATTATATTAATCTTTCCAAATGAATTACAAGCAAAGTTGGCAGAGTGCCATTAAACTCTGTTAAAAGCTCTAATACAATGAGAAATCCTAGTTCAAATAATGTAACAGGACTTCATCAACTTTCCCGTTCCAATCTGGTAATAGGAAAAGCCTCTAGACCTTAGGTTCAAGCTCTGGAAAATTCCAGGTTCTTGAATTCTACTCTATCACACCTGCATAGTAAAGGGGAAGAATAAGGGATGAGAAATAAAAAGACACATAGGGAATACAATAGCAAAATTACTAGGCACTCAAGTATACCTCTCAACAAGAATTTATTATCTCTAAAGATTGATGTTGAATTTGACCGTGGCTGCATATTTTATAGCCTCTGGTTCTAGATTCAGTTATTTTTAGCCTCATATGGATCTTACAGTTGTCACCATATTTTTTTATCTTCTCTATGTGCCATACAACTGTTCTTAACCATGTTGAAATGGATTTCCTATCAAAACTATTTTGGCTTAAAGGGAGTTCTTAAGATATATTAGGCCAAGATATTTTTATGGTTTTTGCTTTTGCATAGATAAACGATGAACCTTCGCATGTCTATATATATTTTTATTTTATGTTTGCCCTAGTTGTCTGATTTTATCAATTCAGCTCAGACTAGGTTGCTGAAGTAAATTCTTGACGTGAGATAGAGGGGGACCCGACGTGATCATGAAGAGAGGGAAGGTGGCATGAAAAATAGTAGGACATAATGACATAGATTACGAAATGGTTATGAAGTAGGTGGGAGCAATGGGAGTGGATTTGTGAGTGATATGGTGGTAAGATGATGCTCCGTGAGATGAATGGTTACAATGGTCAAGAGAGAATGCCTATAAAGAGGAGGGCAGTGATGGGTAGGAGGAAAAACATAATGGAAAATGAGAGCTGAAAGTACCTATAGGGTACTTCCATAACTATACTCTGTTGGAGTGACCCCTCTGTAACTATATTCCATTGAAGCACCTAGTGAGTAGCTTTCTTTTGAACCGAGCATCTTCTCACTCTCGATGCACTTCTTGCATCTTTTAAACTTGCAAAACAGGAACTGGTTGCACTGTTGAGACTTCTTCTTAGAGACTAGATTTTGCATTTTATTCTCTATCACCATTCTCATGAGCAACAACTTTTGCGCACTCTTGTTCTTATTTATCCTTCAAGTTGAAAATAATTTTGTATCAGTTCCTTCTAATCAGGTTTATTTTATTCCCTCCTAGTACGTGATCATGTGATGAGGATACTCAAAGATCTGATTTGGTTCTCTAGTATTAGGTTTTTCACCCGAGCGGTCTACCTTATACCTCTTTTGGTATAATCCTTGGGATTTGGTTTGATTGTCTGAACATTTCCTCCCTTTGTTGCTACCTAAATTTGTAGATATTATCGAGTTTTTGATGGTACTTTGCTTTGTCATTGAAAAATGGTTCATCTTGTGATGCGCATGTCATTGGTTATACATTGGACGAAGCGCTTCAGTTGGATCATTTAGACCTATAGAAGGATTAGCCGAGGATGAAAATTTTGATGGCTTTTAGAATAAGCACTTGCAATTGCAGTCTCATTTTTTTCTTCAGCTTTGAGGTGGGCGCCTTCATTAGATGTCATGAACCTTGTGCATTGTCGTCGAGGTCTTTAAGCCTGTAAATGACCGTTAGTCCAAAATATATATCGTTAGAAGTCGAATGTTTTCTTGGGTGTTTGTTGATGGATCTGATCATGTAGGTGTGCACCCGTCAAGATTTTATAATCGTTAGCTTTGGTTACTTCGAATGTTGTCTTTGAGGTTATGGAATCTGCATGATTGTTATTCCAAAGAAAGAATGTATTGCAATTTGATTATCTTAGTCTAAGATTGATTATTAAAACCAATCAGAGATTAATTAACACTTAATGGGCCTTATCCATAACACTTACCTTTCTAAAATATGTGCATTAAACGTAACACTTACCGTTAGGTCATGTTTGTTTCAATCACTATCGTTGATACCCCAAAACCTGCATGGTTGTTAGTCCAATGATGTATATATAAACTTATTCCAATGATGTATATATAAATGTATGCCAAGTTAAATCAGACTAATCATGTGCATTAAGTCGAAAAAACTCTAGTTAGCAGCAATTTGATCAACAATACTTAGGTCAAAGTTTATAATCATCGACTTGATCTTATAATTAATCAATGCATTAAACCTCGTATAATCCTGATTTATCAAGATTAATATGGTGATTAAAACGTTAATAATATTTTATTAAAACATAGGCCTTTATAATCCGATCATCTTTCCACGCGCTCACTGTTAGATCAAATAACGGATGTGCATGCTTGTTGGATCCTCCAGATACGTGCAAAGGTTAGCAGGATGAAAGGAGGAAGATTAACAATGTATTACACCCTTATTAATCTCGATTAAGCATTGATATTAGTTCTAATAATACCTTTAATTAATCATCCAACCAAAAACTTGATGCAATTAATCTTCGGACGCCTTGGGAAAGTGTCATCGTTGGATCTGAGAGGGATCGAGCGCTGTCGTCGAATCAACTAAAGATGCGTGCTTCATGTCCCAAAAGGGAAAATTTAATATGTGCTAGACCCTTGCTAATCATGATTAGGATCAAAGCTTAATTCTTAATAAGACGTTTTTAGATAATCACCCGACAACACTTGCTTTATTATCTTTCGATCACCTTTGGAAAGCACTATCATTGGATCTGGGCGGAGATGAGCACAGTCATTGAGATCTGCAAGATGCACACTTTTTATCTGGAAGGGGGAATCAATTAACATGCATTTAAGACCCTTTTTAATTATAATTAGCTCCACTTTAATCATGCTTTGACCTTGGTTTCCATCTGATGATTGACTCATTGATCTCTATCCGTTTCAAAAGAGCGCTACTATTGGATTTGATGGGGATTGTGTGCCGCCATTGGATCTGATGAAGATGCATGATATTTATCCAACACTCAGGTGGAAGTTTTAATGGTTGGTCAACCTCCTACGTACGCTGTCGTTGGATCAACTAATGATCGAGCGCAGCTGTTGATATCTTGAGATCTACATAAAATTTAACCAATGGGCACATACCTTTACCTTGAAAATAAAAACCCTTTTAATATAACCATTGATTATCGAAGGGGGAAATATTAGCAATGTATTAAGACCCTTATTAATCTTGATTATTGGAATCTAACACATTTTAATTAAAAATTAATTATCGGGCACTTAAAACCTTATGTCATAATATTTTCTTTAGGCCTTGGTAATCTTTTAAGAGTGGTGATTAATGAAGGGGGAATGATTAGTGATGTGGTTAGGACCCTCATTAATCTTGCTTATTAGAAGCTAATGATGTTTAATTTAAATTTAATCTTTGAGCGCTTAAACCTTCAAAGGTTAAAGGTTGGTAAGCCTAAGAAGCGTGCAGCCATCGGATCTCATCAAGTTGAAGCGTAGTCGTTTAGATCTAGGGAGGTGAACGTTTTTAATTATTAGTTATTAGACTCTTTTTGACCTTAAACCCATGTTTAATCATTTTATTATTTAATATTAATCTCAGGATTATCCTTTCATACAACTTGTGGTTATCTTGGTTTATACTTAGTGAATGCACATCCATCGGATCAAAATGAAGTGAGCATTGCCCTTGGATTCTCTAAACCTGTTTGTTGCTTAATCAAATGGGCACATGAATTATATTATGACTGATGTTGACTTTAGCCTTTAGAGATGAGACAACTTAGGGAGCTCGCATCCATCGGATCAAGCATAGATCAAGCACTGTTGTCTAGATATTTGGAGATGCATGATACTTAACCAAAGGGGGCGCATAACCTTTATTTCGATTTTAATTAATTTGATTGCCTTTAGACCTTGGATTATAAAATTGTTGACCATGGAATCATTTGAATTTAAACCTTGAGTTGTTTATGCGAGTGCGTTTGTCCAAATCTTGGGTGATGAAGTGCTTTCGTCCAGATCTTCAAACTTGCATGAATTTTACCACAAAGGGGGTGCATACCCTTATTTTCCCATGTGATTTAATTCAAAACCTTAGGATTATCTCTTTTCAATTAAGACCCTATGTTTCAATGAATTTTGCTTTTAAGGACCAATTGGACTAGGGGGACCTTTTAAGTGAACATTTTATTACTTAAGTTTTTATGAGCTCTTTGATTATCGGATAAGGTCAACGATCACTTTCTTATTGGCTAAAGGTAATTAATCCAATGGTTAAGGTTATGGCTTTAGTTTTTGATCTATATGAACGTTTTAAAATGGCTCTTAAGGGTCAAAAATTAAAAACCAATTTTTTTTAGAAGCGAATGCAACAGAGACCAACAAATTTGGGTGAAGGCTTTGAAAATAAAAAATTTAAATTTGTGGGTATCTGATGTTGAGTCAATTTTGGCTCCAATAGGGCCAAAACAAGTTGGTTGGGGCCAAATCTTGCAAAGAAATATAGAACAGGATAGGCATTTTAGAGTTGGTCAAAAAAAGCCAAAACAAGCAAGGGAGGCCCAAATGGGCCTAAACGGGAAGCACAAGCTAGGTTGGGATGAAATGAGCCTCTAGAGAAAGTAGGTGGGATGGATCGCATTAAGCCATACAAACCCAAGCATGGTCAAATAGGCCAAAATGGGCTAAAAATTACCAAAATGGGTTAGGAAGGACAAAACAAGCCAAAATGATTTGGGAGATGTAGAAAGGGGTCGAGATAAGAGATGGGTTGAAACTAGCCAAAATAAGCAAAAAGAGGCCAAATCATGCTAGGAAGACAAAAATGGTTTAGGTTGGTTAGAATGGGTCAAAATATGATGGAAAAATAAAATGGGCCAAAACAAGCAAAAATGAGTTGGGTAAGTCAAGATGCATCAAAATAGGTCAAAATAAACCTAGACAAGCCAAAACAGATTAGGCAAGGCAAAATGGGTAGGATAGGTTGGTCATGGATGAAATAGGTAGGATAGGTCAAGATAGGCCAAGTGGGTGAAAATGATTTGGGAAGGCCAAAATGGACTAGGTAAGATAGAAATAGGTAAGAATATACCAAAATAGGTTGGAATAGGCTAACCGTGCTAAAACAAACTATGTAAAATATGATAGGCAAGGACAAGTTGAAATAGGCTAGGTAGGGTCTAAATGAGTGATAGACGAGCTAGATTGAGAAGGATCAAACCAGAATGGGTCAAGAAGGACAAAACTAGTCGATAGGCCAAAATGAGTAGGATAGGCAAAAAACATAACATAACAAGCCAAGAAGACCAGAACAACTAGGGTGGGTTAGAAAGGGTTATAATAAGTCAAGGAGGCTAGAATGGGTAGAAGAAGAGATAAATAGGTTGAGCAGGCCATGACAAGGCAAAATGGGTCGAGTGGACTAGGACAAGCCAAAATAGGCCGATGGGTTAGAATGGGTTGAAATGAGCCAAGTGGCTTACGGTGGGCTAAAATGGGTCAATATAGGCTAAAATGTTATGGGAAAATCCAAATTAGTCAAGATGGGTTAGGACTTTCTAGATTGGTAAAAATAGACCAAAATAGCAATTAGATGGATTCAAAACATACAAACATAGTACAAGTAAGCCAGAATGGGTCAAGACAAGCTAGAACATACCTGAATAGGTTTGGAAATTTGGAACATGCCTAACAGATTATAATGGCTCAAAATGGGCCAAAGTGGGTTAGGGATGCCAAAATGGGTTAGGATAGGCTAAAACAAGATGGGAGGGCCAAAATGGATTGAACAAGTCAAGCGACACCAAAGTGAGAGAGATGAGTCAGGATAGGTTAGGATGGGTTGACCAAGCTTAAGCAAGTTGCAATATACCAAAATGGGCTAGGACTAGTTGGAAGTGGCTAAGATAGACAAGATAGGCCAAAATAAGTCAAAATAGATTGGAAGGGGCCGAAATGGTCTAGGATGGCCAAATCATACCAAATCTTGCCAAGCAGGTTTAAATGGGTCATAACAAGAATAATATCTTGAATAGGTTGAGACAAACAAAATTAGATAGGGTAGGTTGGTATGGGTTGTGATGGGCTAAAATAGGTTAAGCTAGCCAAAATGGACTAGGATAAGGTAAAACAAGATAGAAATGGAAAAACATAGGTTAGGTATGGCCAAAATAGGTAGAATATGTTAGGATAGGTTGGGTAGGCTATAACGAGCTAGGAAGGTTAAAACAAGCCAGAAAATAGTTCAAAACAAGCTAAGAAGGCCAAACTAGTTAGGTGGGGTAAAAACATGTGAAAGATACAAAATGCAACACACACAGACAATGCTTTAATCAAAATAAAATGCAAGATAACACAAGTTTGCACAATAGAATAAATACTTTATTGACAGGGGGGAGCCTAGAAACTCCATTGTTACAAGCTTGGAACCTTGAATCCCTTTTGATATAATATTACAACAATTTAGGGTTGTCCGAAACCCTAAGAAGCAAGGTCGTGGTGTCTTCCAACGCGTCTTGATCCCAACAAGGTTGAGTGGGCTTTTTGTTATCCAGGATTGGGCCACTCCATATGTTGATGTAGTGCTCCTGATCTACACACAATTACACAAAAAAAATAGTTAGTAGTATCTAAGAGGGCTCCACAACATGAGGCCCTTTGTAAGCAAAAATAAAACTTACTAACTAAATGTTGTTAAATAAAATGGACAGAAACAAAAACACATGCAATGAAATGAATAAATTTAAGGGTGATATGTTTTACATTTTCACTATCTTTTGATGTGTGATGTCTGATGCGGGTGGCTGGTGCAGCGATGCCCTAGCATCACCCGAAGACTAGGAGGACTTCAGGAATGGGAGCGTAAAATACCACGGGCACCTACGGCTATAAAAAATACTCGTTGGAACTTGTGATTGGTAGGGAGGTGCTCTTGGGCACTTGGTATTGATAGGGAGGCACCCTTGGGCACCTGGTGTTGATAGAAAGTGCCCATGGGTACTTGGCGATTGATGGAAAATTCTGTAGAAGCAGATCAAGCAAAGACGAGGGACATAGCAGTAGTGATGGTGAGCGAGGGTATGAAGTGTGATGGATGAGATAGGGCTAGGGCACAAAAGGCTTATGGCAAGGCCTTTGGCACTTAGGGAATTAGGAATATCAAGAACTCAAGCAATCAAAAGCTTAGGCAAAAGGCTCAGGAAACTCCAAGGACTTCAGGGTTGAGCCATCAAAATGGCTCCTACTTATAGTCTAACCTAGGGCATGCTAGGGTTTCAACAACACTAATCGTGCAGCTGAGATTAAAGCACATCCAAGGGTAGATAATAAGTTTAAGGTGTGGCATGGATCAAGGTGAATGAACGAATGAGATTAGATAAAATCTAATGGCTGGGGTTAATTCACTTAAATAAATATATATTTATTAAACATATATTAAAATATAATATAAAATATTATATTTAAACATATATAAAATCAATATATATATAAAGATGCGAATAATATTCGAAAAATTATGGGAAATGAGAAATGGTGGGCAAATGGCTATGCTTTGGTGGTGGAAATTGCGGGAAAGCCTAGGTGGAAGGCAAATGGCTAGGATTTGGTGTCTATAGATGCCTCTTTTTTACTACGTTGCGTGAAACACAATGCATTGCAAAAACACGAGACACCTATTTTGGCCAAGTGCAGAAGCAGCTTCTCTTGGGATGTGGAGCACGAGCTTGAAGACAAAAGAATAAAATAATTTGGAGTTGTGCGTAGCTTACCCTATGGATGAATCTCATGAGCCAATTGAAAAAATTGTGCAAATAATGAATGATGTGATATCGTTTTTGCCCCAATAGGGGGAAGAGGGTTGGTGTAAAATGTTATATGATGTGATGAGGATGATATGAATGATGTTAAATGTGATACCATTTTTGCCCCAACGGTGGGAAGGGGGTTTTGTCAAGTGTAGATGTCATGATCATGTAAGATGTATCCCATTGTGGGAGGATCAAAACCAAATGTGGTTGCCCCAAATTTGGGGTGATTCAATGTTGTTAAATAAAATGCCTTGTTGGCATCATTGAGTATGCAATTTATGAAGATGCAGGATGACTGAGTCAACGTAGGAGCCAGGTAGTGACTGTGGAAAACTCTTCTCCTAATTCCACCATGGAATCAATCAATCGATAGAGCTTGCCTGTCTTGTGACTATGGTCAAATGAATGAATGATTGTGATAGTAATTATCTATGTTTTCGTGCCCCATGGAAAAGGACATTAATGACTGCATTTATGCAAATTGTTCTTGGCAAGGTTTCACTAAAAATGTGAAGTACCAAACATGATTATGATCTCGATCAAGGAGATAAGTGATGATGATCATGGAAAAGTGTCCTTATGGTAAGCCATTCATCTTACCGAATTGCATGGATGCAAATCATTGTAATCGCCAAGTGTGTAGAATAACCCACTAGATACAAGATTCACTTGCATGTTACTTGAACTTAGAAAATATGTAAATGATGATGCGAAATGATGTGGAGAAGATGTACGAATGATGATATGAATGATGATGGTCATTTTGTGAAGATTTGGGTCGTTGTAGGTGCTTTTGGAATTGGTTTGGTGAATTGTGGTCAATGTGGTTGTTAAAATTTTATTCTAATTACTATACACAAGGGTCGTAAATTAGATTTATGCATCCAAATCAATTATAATCTTTACAAAACCTAACAAAATGATGGAATGCACTGGTGAGTGAAATTTGGAGTGATTTGGTTTGGGCAGTTACTGTTTTGTGCTGATTTAGCTTTTGTTAGTGAGGGTATACCGAGGGTATACATTATTTGTCCATGTATGTGGACAAAGAGTTAGACCCACTTCGGGCATTGATGATATTCATGTTGGCCAACATTATGGCCCCAAACAACATTAGGTGTAGGTTCCTTGGAACTTGATAGGGGTGGTGAGCGATATGCTCACCATGAGGCAGGTGTATGCATGGGCTCTTGCCTTATTGGCATAGGTGTATGCATGGGCTCTTGCCTTATTGGCACAGGTGTACTAGGAGCTATATGATGTGACTAGGTGAGAGCAGAAGGGATTGGGGTGCAGCTTATTGTTGCAATGCTAGGCATGGGAGCACTTTAGGGTTGCTCGACTAGAGGGCTTACCTATGGAGGATTTTGGGAGGGAGCAGCCCTATGCTAGGAGATGGGCATTGGTGAAGTAGGTGTAGCCAAGTCATCCAGTGAGGATGAGTCAGTGGTACCAGGAGTTGTGGGCGGGATTGACATCCGCCCAAGTGGTGTGGAGGCCATGGTTGGGTGCTCAGTGGACTAGGGATGGAGATAATCTATGATGGGTGCGGTAGGGTAGATGGGTGGTTGGTAGGCATCGGAGTGAGGTGAAGTACTTCCAGTTCTCGTGAGTGCTCCACCAGTTTGGACTGAGGCGAGATGTTCCTAAAGAGGCTGTGCGGTATAGGAGACATCGAGAGGAGATCAGGCTCCCTTGCATGAAGTCATGGAGGGTCGCTTTGGAGGATGATGAGGGGATGCATATATCGAATGTGGAGGATGCGGGGATGACTATGGAGTATGATGCATGGTTTACAACTCAGCCAACATGGATGCCACTATAGAAAGCAGTTGACAATGATGGTGGTGGAGAGATCAAGGGTGATGGCACTCAGGATGAGGGTCCCTAGGAGACTCAAGGTGAGGGGACTTAGGATGGCTATAAGGGATAGCAATGCCTTTGATATGATAGTTGGATGTGGAAGACGAAGGGTGTTGCTCAATAGACTCCCGAGGTTGGGGGAGATGGTGGAGATGGAGCGAAGATTGAGGAGGTTCTAGATGCACCCCAAGCCGAAGCAAGGAGGAGTGGGCACAGCTGGAGTGATGTGAGGATTGCAAGGCTCCAAGTAGAGCTAGCGAAAAGGGAGCATCGAAATGAGGTCGACATACGATGCCTTAGATCTTGGCATAGGTATATCGAGGCATTAGAGGATAGGTTGATGGAACATCATATTCCACTTCCTGATCCTCCAACCTCATTTGTATTTGAGGGTACGAGGCATAGCGAGTCTAGGCATACCTCTAGGTCTAGGACTCCTTCTATCTAGGTCACAAGGGTCTTCTTGGAGGATGTAGCTAGTGCTTAGATGCACTTTTTGTGTATGAGCCTTGATGCTCCACTATATGTAGCCATTTGGCACTCATTGTACATGCATATATATATAATACATGACTTTTACTTTTGTGTTATATGTTTGTGTGAATGCTTTGTGGAATGCATTATTATGTTTATGACTAATGCATATGAGATGTTATGGATGATTAATGCAAGACGGAATATATGCAAGATGGTATGTGCTAATGATCATTTATGGTTTAGATCTTTGCTTGACCCTTTTTTTGGCATTATTGTTTAATCAAGGGCACTAGACTTGGTGGCTTATGGGATGAATGACTTATGAAGTGACATGGATGTTAAAATGGAAGAAGATATGGATGTTGATATGGAAATTACTTGTTTTACGGAGACTCAAACATCCTAGTGGCATCACAAAAACCCACTAAAACTATCTAATCCTTCTAGGACCAATTGTGTGTGTAGTGAGTTCATTTACCAAATCAAGAGCAAGGTAATGACCCGAGACAATCAAGAACCAGTGTGTGTGCAAGTGAGTTCATTAACTCATCTTAAGTAAATTGGGTAAACCTATTATGGTCAAAACCAAGAGGCTAGCTTGTTCGTATGAGCGGTTAAAGGTCTCTTTTAAAAGAGACATGTCGCCACGCATGAGTGTACTCCATTGACAGTCAAGCGTCTATAGCTCCAGTGGAGGCTAACTCCATAGTCCACGATTTTGTTTTTGATTTCTTGAATTTTGGGGATGACTACCTAACCATCTAACTGGAAAGGTAGTACGATCCTTACAACCCAATGATTAGTGGTGTGTGATGTAAAAGGTTTAGAGCTTTGGGGAATTGGATTCTCAACCTAAGCATGATGAGAATTGTATCCTATCCTTACTACTCTATTTTTTAAATTTTGAAGCAATTGTGATAGTGGTGCAAACCACTATTCTTATGGACTATGTTGCATGATGGGACTAGCAAGGATGACCCTTTTCACTACAAGGTTCAGACCAAGGATGGTGTTATCCCTCTTTGACACGAGATGTTTTTTAAGATGTGAAAATTGTGCTTGGTTCAAGATTGCTTTTGGAATCATTTTCCAAACTCAATATTTTCTTAGTGTAAGATTGCTTTTGGGACCTGACATGATTTTTGGAATTTTCTTAAAACACTAGGAGTGGCTGAGTGATCGAAAACACCTAGGAATTGTAAATGTGGCTTATGCGGATGACAATTTGACTTTGTGAAATTGTGTGGATGACACTATGAAGGTGCTCCTGATTAAGGCAACATGACTTTTGTTGGACCAATTAAGACCTTGAATAAATGATCCCTATATGAAATGTGGAATGTGGATTTAATGCAATGTATGAAATGCAATTATGTGAAATGTTACTAATGAAATGTATGCAAATGTCTTTGTGTATTAGCCATGTATATATATACATATATAGTAATCATATCATGCATAGAATACTTTCAAGTGTATAACATTAAGTGGTTCGGATTCTTCCTCTCCCTCTAGACTGGCAAGTCTATAAGTACCATTACCCACTCTTTGTGTAATTATGTATGGACCTAACCAATTAGCCATAAATTTGTGACAAAGATGCGGCAATGCATTGGTGTTTTGTTGATTCTCTTTAAGGACAAGATCTCCTACTTGGAATTCATGTAGATGAACTTTGGCATTGTAAGCACGTTTGAGGTTGTCTTGGTAAACTCGTAAATGCTCTAAAGCATTGAATCACCTCTCATAAAGAAGTGTGAGTTGGTTAAGACGTGCTTGTCTAGCAGTGTTGTCATCTATGAATTCCTATAAAGAAATTTGAAAGGAAGGGATCTCGAGCTCAAGAGGCATGATTGCTTCGGCTCCATAGACCAATGAAAATGGTGTTGCCCCTGTAGGCATTCATATGCTTATTTGATAAGCCCATAAATCCAAGGGAATTTGTGTATGCCAATATTTATGATTTTCTTTGACAAGTTTATTGAGAATAGCAATTAAGGTCTTGTTGGAAGCTTCAACTTGTCCATTTGCTTATGGGTAATAAGGAGTCAAGAAACTATGTTGAATATTGTATTTCTTGCAAAGTGCTCGAACATCCTTGTTCTTGAAAGACTTGCCATTGTTTGAAATGATTTTTGAGGGGATACCAAAATGACAAATGATGTGATGGAGGATAAACTCCACAATTCTTGGACCTATCATGCTGGTTAGAGGAATTGCCTCAACCCACTTTGTGAAGTATTCAGTGGTTGTAATGATGAAAGTATGTTGTCCCAAGGAAGGAGGTGAAATTTTGCCAATTAGATCTAGGCCCCATTGTGAAAAGGGCCAAAGGATTTGAATGGGCTATAAATCTTGTGATGGTACATGAGTTAGATTAGCATGTTCTTGACACTTTTTGTAATGTTTGATATAGGTGCAACAATCACGTTCCATTGTGGGCCAATAATAACCCATGCGTAGAATACGCTTTGTAATGGCCATTCCACTAAAATGACCACCACAAGTACCATCATGGGCTTCAACTATGGCTCTTTGAGCTTCACTAATCTTGAGACAATGAAGGAGGATTCCATCATAACCATGTTTATACAACACGTCCCCCAAAAGAACAAAATGGGCTACCTTTTGCTTGAAAGTGTATTTGGCAATCCGAGATATATCAGATGGGAGTGTTCCAAACTTGATAAAGACTACTATTTGGCTTGACCAAGGCTCATATGAATTTGACTGGATAAAGCAAACATCCTTTTCATCTTTTGACTCAACACAAGAAATTGCATATTTAGAGACCGTTGAAATGATCAAGGGTTGTACCTCTCCAAATGAATCTTTTGGAATCAAGGATCCAAGGGAGGCCATCGCATCTGCAAATTTGTTAGTCGAACATGGCAAGCTATTGATTTCATACCAATCAAACTTAGAGAGCAACTTCATTGCTACTTCGTGATAAAGTTTAATGGTAGGTACTTTGCATTGGTATTCTTCATTGATTTGCTTTACAACAAGTTGAGAATCACTAAATATCCTAATACGCTTAATGCTTATAGCTATAGCTGATTGAAGACCTAAGATTAAGGCTTCATACTCTGCAGTGTTGTTTATGCATTGGAAGTCTAGTTTAAATGACAAGGGGATAGGTACCCCCTATGGTGTGTGAAATATGACTCCAACACCTTGATCTTTCATGCACTTAGAGCCATAAAATAATAGTGTGATATCGACATCTTCCTCCGAAATGACATCTTCTTGTTCAGTGATGACAAATACCAAATCATCTGGGAGCTCAATAATCAAAAGATGATCACTAGGTAGTAGAGATTTCACAAGTTGATCGGCTATTACTTGACCTTTAATGGATTTTTGGCTAATGAATTCGAGGTTGAACTCAGTAAGGAGCATTATCCATTTAGTGGTGCAGGTGTTATTTTAAGTGCGGTACATCATGTAACGTAGAGGGTTTTCAATAGCTATAGGTTGTGTGGCTGAGCATGTAATATCAAATTTTCTTAGTGGTAAAAACCATTACTAAGCACAATTTTTCTACATAAGCGTATTTAGCTTCATAGCTTACCAATTTTTGACTAATGTAGTAGATAGCTTGCTCTTGATTTTGTTCATTCTTTTGTGCAAGCATTGTCCCTAATGTAAAATCTATTGCTAAGATATAAAGATAAAATGGGACCCCCATATGAGGAGGAGATAAGACTGGCGAAGAAGCTAGGTATTGCTTAATATCATCGAAAGCTTTTTGGCATTCATCTGTCCAAGAGAATGGCACCCCCTTTTGTAGTAGGTGATTGAATGGCCTACATTTATCATAAAGTTGTGTAATAAAACAATGAATTAATTGGATTTTTCCTTGTAAACTATGCAATTCCTTTAAGTTAGTTGGGGGAGGCATCTCAATGCCTCTTTTGGAGATAATGAATCCTAAAATTTTGCCCGAGGTAACACCAAAGACACATTTCATGGGATTCAACCTTACATTATGTTCTAGGAGTCAGTCAAAAATTTTCTCCAATACACCAATATGTTCTTGTTGAGTTTTGGATTTAGCCAAGAGATCATCCACATAGTCTTCGATAATCTTATGCATGTAGTCATGGAAAAAATATGTCATGGCGCGTTGATAAGTGGCACATGCATTTTGAGGCCAAAGAGCATCACCTTGTAACAAAAAGTTCCCCAAGGTGTAGTGAATGATGTTTTGTATTTATCATCAAGATTTATTCGAATCTAGTTGTATCCTGAAAAACCATCCATGAGTGAAAGCATTTCATGGCCAGCGTAGGTATCAACAAGAGTATCGATGTTTGGAAGAGGGAATTCATCCTTAGACATGCTTTGTTAAGATCTCGAAAGTCATTTCATACGCGTATCACCCCCTTGGGCTTGCGAATGGGTACCATGTTTGAGAGCCATTCAGGATAATGAATAGGAACTATGAAGTTCATGTCTAGGAGTTTTTGAAGCTTCATTTTTACCATGAGGGCCACGGTAGGATGCATTCTCCTCAGTTTTTGCTTAACCGACTTAGCATCAAGTTGTAAGGTGAGATTGTGGACAACCAAACTAGGGTCTAGACCAGGCATGTCCTTGTAGGACCATGCAAATATATCCTTCTTCCTTTTGAGGAGAGCAAGGAATGCTCTTGTTCGTTGGGTGATAAGCTTTTGCCAAGCTTGAAAATTTGGGGATTGTCTTTATCTAAACTAAGGTCCACATCGATGGTATCTCCAATAGACATGTGGGAACCTTCCTCAAGTTGATGGGGTGTAGGGATGAGAGGAATATCATTTAAGATGTCATCAAACTCTTCTGGCTTATCCTCATCTAAATCTACTCGAAAAACCTCAGGATCCGAAGGTGAAGGTGAAGCCAAAGGTGGAGGGGATGGAGGAATGTAGTTGGTGGAAGCCCTTAACAATTCCTTGGATAAGACAAACTTGACAAAGGTTGGAGGTGAGGAGATCTGGTCCATATCAATAAGGCTTATGTCAATTGGAATTGGCTTAACCGGATTGTATGGATTACGAAGCGGGGTGAATAAATCAACAGGATTCATGTTGACTTATGGGCAAGGTGGACAAGGTTGGATGGAATGGATGGAACCTAATGATTGGTGCTAGGATCTTGTTTAACCTAAATAGAAGCAAGCAACACAAAACATGTTTTATTAAATTATGTATTTACATATGTAATGCAAAGAAAGCAAACATGTTTTTTATTTTTGATTTTTTTTGTTTTTTTGTGGTAGTGGTTAAAACCATTGTATTGAATTATGTACATATGTTACAAGTTGACTTATGAAATGGCTTAATGGAATGGAGGTGGGGGTTCACCAATAGGGGCAGCTCGCTCTTATGGAAGAAGCAAGCAAAAGATGGGCTCATGGATGGGGAACATGTTGAGATAAAACTTATCTTGTTTCGAATGGGGAATGATGGGCTCCAATTCTTCTTCAGATTCATATGAAATTATCGACATAAGCTCGAATTCTTCATAGATGTCATCATCAAAATTATCGGGATGGAGGGCATCTTCTTCTAAATTGAGGTTAAGCCTTTGGAAGGCTTGTTCAAAAGAAGAGGTGGTAGGAAGTGGGTGGAAACCTAGACCTAAAGGGTCGTGCACTTCTCAATATGGAACATCAATAGGTTGATACATGCCTTGCTCATGCAATCCTAGGCCATGGCCTTGCTAATTGATAATGTGGAAGTATCGAGATGGGAATCCAGACATGTTTGAAATGTTGGCAAGTTTTGGTTCTTTAGGCTCTTCTATGGGTGGTGGACTTGATGAAGAATCAATACCCCCATATACAAAATTAATGCTATTTGGAGTTGAACCCATATTGTAGACTGCTCCTATTGCCAAAGGTGGGTCACGTGGGCGACCAAAATCCTTAGCACTAGTAATGGTGGGAGGTGTGATGATGATGTCATTGACCATGTATTCACCAATACCATGATTAGTGAGATGGACTTGGACTTGGGATTATATGGGAGGACCATGTTCAGGTGATGGATCGGGAAATGATGGAAATGGAGGTATCTCACAATCCATCAACTCGACTTGTGAGACATTGGATGATGATGATGGATTAGCTTGGGAAGGTTGTTGGATAACTGATGATGATGATGAAGTGGATGGTAATGATGTTGATGATGTGGACTGATTATGACCACATGTGCATGTAGTCACAGATGATGATGATGGAGATGATTGGTGATGGGGAGCTCTTCAGGAATGGGATCCTTTGATGAAGAGATTGGTGAAGTGGTGGGTGGATTGGATGATGGCGAGATGAAAATATGAGTGGAAGGGAGCATGGACTCATAAGGATTTGAGATGAGATTGCAATATTTAAATGGCTCGACGTTCACTAGTATGCAATGTACTTATCCTTCATGGACGTATTTTAAGCATTGATGTAAAATGGAGGGGACATATCTCATTTTCCTCATCCAAGGTCTTCCAAGGAGTACATTACATGCCATGGTTAATCGGCTACTCAATGAGATGACTAGTTAGGGTGGATGATTGATGGGTGGATTTGATGGATTTGATTGATTAGGTATATGAATAGGTGATGATGGAATTGGGGAAACTTGGATGGGTGGCAATGTAGATGGTTGCAAGATACTTGCTTGAGGTTGTTGCCTTTGTTGATTATTTCGTTGACCTCTAGTGACCACATGAATGGCCCCTAAAAACCGTTGGTATTGTTGGGTATGATTGACTTGGTTAAGGGGAGTTTTAGTGTTAACTCCCTCTACATTTGGTTGCACCTCCTCGTGATGAGAAGTGGTGTCTGAAATATACCAAGGTCTTAATTTTGTTGAGCAAGAGGGCTATTAACTTTAATTTCCCCCAAGTCAATGAGGTCTTGGACTACATTTTTGAACACATGGCAATTATTGATGTCATACCCATTTTTCCTATGATAAGGGCAAAATAAGTATTCTTGATAATTTTTACTCCGTTTGGTAGGATCATCTGGTCTAATATCGAGTAGAGCAAGTTTATTTGTCTTGTATAGCCTTCTAAAAAGAGAGGCATAGGACTCATCTAATGGGGTATATCGGTAATTTTGTTGGACAAACTATCATCGGGGATGGTTTTCCATAGTTGGCACTATGTTTTGAATTGTTGGCACCTGTGTTGTTGAGGGGATCGCATGATAGAAAATTTGTTGTGGTACTTGTTGCACATGTTGTTGTTGTTCAAGCCATTACCAACTAGCTCATGACCACTTGATTTACTTGATTGTATTAGGTGGTTGAGGTGGCCTGTGATGATTTTTGTTGGCCTAAATAATTGCTTTTGTATTGGCCCTTGTTTTGCCATTCTTTCTTCTTAGGCTTAATGATGCCTTCTTGGATTTTGATATCCTTAATGACACTAGCCTGAGCTAAATCTTCTTCAAAGGATTGATAAGTTCTTAGTTGGAGCATCCAAGAGATGGGTTTTAAGCAACTCTTGGTGAATAGCTTAATTAGCTCATCCCAATTAGGGTGAATGGCAATTTTGTGATGATAACCCTCCAAAAATTCCCAAAATCATAGATAGATTCATCAACTTGTTGTATTAAGGCATAGACGTCAGACAATGAGATCTTATTTTTGACATTTAAGATAATTCAGTCAAACAATTGCTTAATAAATTGGTCAATTGTATAAATACTATGAGTTGGCAATTGATTGTACCATTCTATGACATCTCCTCCTAATGTTTGAGGAAAAATCCAAAGCATGAGAGCATTATCATCTTGAATTCTGAAGCATGCATGAACAAAGGTGCTCACATGTTCTTTGGGATCCTTAGTTCCCTTAAATTTGTCAAACTTGGGTATCGTAAAAATGTCGGGTATGACAGGGTTGGTACCAAAGGATGAATTGGTTGGTTGATCAATTGTTGTAAGGTGGTGGGTTTCTAATTTGAAAAACTAGGAGTGAATTGCATCAATTGATCAATTTGTTTTTGCATGGCCTTGATTCTAGGGTCTTCCTTAGGAATGTGAAAACCTTGAATTACCTGATGAGCTTGTGGTGGAGTGGAGAAATGTTGTGGAGTGACTAGATGATGAGGAGATTGATATTGATGATTTGGTGAATGAGATGGAATGTGATGAATAGGATATTGATGATGAAATGATGGGGAATTATGAAATGACGTTGATGGATGAGGGTTATGGCTAGGCTGGCCAATTAGAATAGGATGGGTAATAGTATGGCTAGATGAGGAAACAAGGATAGAGACCACTAAAGACTATGGTGCCCATGATGGACCCTGGTTGATAAGGGGAGTCTGAGTAGAGGTAGGTAAAGGTTTAGGTTTAACCTGTAATTGTTATTGAGCATCTTGATGCTATTTAAGCAATTTGTTCAGATAATCCTATACCTCACTGATTTCTCTATTAGAGGCTAAGGGTATGGTGGTAGAGGGTATGGAAGATGTGGCTTGGGAGCAAGTCACACTAGGTATGGCAACTTGTGAGGTTAGGACTTGTGAAGCAACATTGACTTGTGCTTCATACAAGGGATTGGTGTAGGTGGAAGTATATGATATGCTAGGAGCACAGGAAGACTAGGGAATGGATTCCTGTAAAGGTGCAATTGATGCCTCAAAGAGAGGGTTAGTATACACCTAGGTAAAGGTAGATGGTGGTTGGGAATAGATAGGTTCTTGTTGTAGAGTAGATTCCTATCTAGGCGAGTTGGGGATAGACTCTAAGACATAGTTAGAAGACTTCATGAAGGCTTCTACTCTAGCCATGTCAATATGGGTGATGTGGTGGTTGATAGTGGGAGAGGATGGCTCCTCTTGGGGCATGGCCATATGGAAGGTTGTGGATGGTAAGGAATGTGAGGGACCTACAAACAAATATGCCTATGTCACATTCAGGGTATCTACCATTAAAGTGGTGGGGAAGGTGGATGAAGGTTCCATTAATTTTTCTTGATTTATTACTTTCTTTTGATTATGAGTTAATACCATAAGCAAAAATAAATCAAGATGTAGATTAAAATACCAAATGTAACACAAAATTGGAATGCTTAAGGAAATAAACAGACAATACTAAGTCTCAAACAATGTGACTTACCTCATTCATTAATTATCTCCTTTTAGTGTATGTTCATTTTTATGTGTTTTGATTTTCTAATATCTTGTTAATGAAACAAAGGTGAAAAACTATGGCTAGGGTAAGACAACGAGATTCTTGTTGGTGATGAAATCCAACAAGTTTGCTCGGGGGTATTCCTAAGGTGTCTAAGGGTATAGATTGATGGATGGATATGAATGCCACCATCACCAAATCTCAAGCAATGGTTGGTGATGGAATCCAAACACTACTATTTTGCATGAATCGTGATGTGTGTGAATTATTTTTAAGGTTTTATGTTTTCTATTGTATGCAAACAATGTTAAAAATAATTAATTTCATAAACCTAAATCAGAAGCCAACAAAATATTGCCAAGTTCTCCAATGGATGTGAAGTACACCACTTAAGACCCCCTACCTAAATAGCAACCAGAGGGTTTGTCCACCCCTCTACCTGGAATCACCCAACTAGCAGGATACTTTTGGCAAATCCAATATTGTTCCAACTTAGATAGATTAAAGAAAATTATCTCTAACCCTAAAATGCAACACTAAGTTATGCAATTTATAGTTCAAATGTTGCTGTTTACACTCAGAAAACAAAAATCCTAATCTGAATATGAGAATGAAATGCAGATCTAAAATGCAAAACTAATATGCATTCATTTCCATATTTCTTAATGATGATTTATTTTATTGTTCAAAATCTGAAAAATACAAAAGATACTCAAAATACGTAAAGTGAAAAACTAGGGTTTTAAGCCGTAGACATACTGGAAAGCCTACATTTTTTTGTTCCTAACTCTCTATAAACACTCATGGGTGCTTCTAAACGCTACTGAGATGCCCGTGGGCACTTTTGGATAGCTATAAACACCTTTGGGCATTTTTGGATTGTCGTTGGGTGCCTCGCACACCTTCTACAAACTTCTACAGACTTCAAAAACCCTAGATCCAAAAAACTGCAAAAATTTGTGCTTCTAAAAAACTTACAAAATGATAGAAAATAGAAATCAAATTAGTAAAACAAATCATAAATAGAAACCCTTAGGAGGTCCCACCGTGATCGCCATTTGAAAGATGCAAAATGCAACACACGTAGACAATGCTTTAATAAAAATAAAATGCAAGATAACACAAGTTTGCACAATAGAATAAATTCTTTATTGATAGGGGGAGCCTAGAAACTCCATTGTTACAAGCTTGGATCCTTGAATCCCTTTTGATACAATATTACAACAATTTAGGGTTCTCTGAAACCTTAAGAAGCAAGGTCGTGGTGTCTTCCAACACATCTTCATATATCCTTAATGACACTAGCCTAAGCTAAAGCTTATTCAAAGGATTGATAAGTTCTTAGTTGGAGCATCCAAGAGATGGGTTTTAAGCAACTCTTGGTGAATAGCTTAATTATCTCGTCCATTGGTAGGGTGAATGGCAATTTTATGATGATAACCCTCCAATGGTTCCAAAAATCATAGATAGATTCATCATCTTGTTGTCTTAAGGTATAGAAGTCAGATAATGAGATCTTCTTTTTGACATTTAGGATAAAGCGGTCAAATAATTGCTCAATCAGTTGGCCCAATGTATAAATACTATGAGTTGGCAATTGATTGTACCATTCTATGGCATCTCCTAATGTTTGAGGAAAATTCAAAGCATGAGAGCATTATCGTCTTGAATTCTAAAGCATGCATGAACAAATGTGCTCACATGTTCTTTGGGATCCTCAGTTCCCTTAAATTTGTCAAACTTGGGTACCGTAAAATATGTCGGGTATGGCGGGGTTGGTACTAAAGGATGAATTGGTTGGTTAATCAATTTTCGTAAGGTGGGTTTCTGATTTGAAAAACTAGGAGTGAATTGCATCAATTGATCAATTTATTTTTGCATGGCCTTGATTCTAGGGTCTTCTTTAGGAATGTGAAAACTCGAAATTACCTAATGAGCTTGTGGTGGAGTGGAGAAATGTTGTGGAGTGACTAGATGGTGAGGAGATTGATATTAATGATTTTGTGAATGAGATGGAATGTGATGAATAGGATATTGATTATGAAATGATGGGGAATTATGAAATTATGTTGATGGATGAGGGTTATGGCTAGGCTGGCCAATTGGAATAGGATGGGTAACAGTATGGCTATATGGGGGAACAAGGATAGAGACCATCAAAGACTATGGTTCCCATTATGGATCCTGGTTTATAAGGGGAGTCTGAGTAGAGGTAGGTAAAGGTTTAGGGTTAACCTATACTTGTTGTTGAGCATCTTGATGCTGTCTAAGCAATTTGTTCAGATAATCCATACCTCGTTGATTTCTCTATTAGAGGCTAAGGGTATGGAGGTATAGGGTATGGAAGATTGACTTGGGAGCAAGTCACACTAGTTATGGCAACTTGTGAGGCTAGGACTCATGAAGCAACATTGACTTGTGCTTCTTACAAGGGATTGGTGTAGGTGGAAGTATATGATGTGCTTGGAAAATAGGAAGTCTGGGGAATGGATGCTTGGGAAGGTGCAATTGATGCCTCAAATAGAGGGTTAGTATACACCTGGGTAAAGGTAGGTGGTGGCTGGAGATAGACTCTAAGGCATAGTTAGAAGACTTCATGAAGGCTTCTACTCATCTATATGGGTGATGTGGTGGTTGATAGTGGGAGAGGATGGCTCCTCTTGGGGCATGGCCTTATGGAAGGTTGTAGATGGCAAGGAATATGAGGGACCTACAGACAAATCTACCTATGTCACATTCAAGGTATCTACCATTGAAGTGGTGGGGAAGGTGGATGAAGGTTCCATTAATTTTTCTTGATTTATTGCTTTATTTTGATTATGAGTTAATACCATAAGCAAAAATAAATCAAGATGTAGATTAAAATACCAAATGTAACACAAAACTAGAATGTTTAAGTAAACAAACAAACAATACTAAGTCTCAATCAATGTGACTTACCTCATTCATTAATTATCTCCTTTTAGTGTATAGTTCATTTTTATGTGCCAATTTTATGTGTTTTGATTTTCTAATCTCTTGTTAATGAAACAATGGTTAAAATATATAGCTAGGGTAGGACAACGAGATTCTTATTGGTTATGAAATCCAACAAGTTTTCTTAGGGGTATTCCTAAAGTGTCTAAGGATAGAGATTGGTGGATGGAGATGAATACCACCGTCACCAAATCTCAAGCAATGGTTGGTGATGAAATCCAACCACTACTATTTTGCATGAATCGTGATGTGTGTGAATTATTTTTAAGGTTTTATGTTTTCTATTGTATGCAAACAATGTTAAAAATAATTAATTTCATAAACCTAAATCATAAGCCAACAAAATATTGCCAAGTTCTCCAATGGGCGTGAAGTACACCGCTTAAGACCCCTTGCCTAAATAGCAACCAGAGGGTTCATCCACCCCTCTGCCTGGAATCACCCAACTAGCAGGGATACTTTTGGCAAATCCAATATTGTTCCAACTTAGATAGATGAAAGAAAATTGTCTCTAACCCTAAAATGCAACACTGATTTATGCAATTTATAGTTCAAATACACACAAAATTCAGCAATTTACACTCAGAAAACAAAAATCCTAATCCGAATATGAGAATGAAATGCAGATCTAAAATGTAAAACTAATATGCGTTCATTTCCAAATTTCTTAATGATGATTCATTTTATTGTTCAAAATTTGAAAAATACAGAAGATACTCAAAATACGTAAAGCAAAAAACTAGGGTTTTAAGCCATAGACTTACTGGAAAGCCCACATTTTTTGTTCCTAACTCTCCATAAATGCCCTTGGGCACTTTTTAACGCTACTAAGATGCTCATGGGCACTTCTGGATGACTATAAATACCTCTAGGCATTTTTGGATTTTCGTCGGGTGCTTCACACACCTTTTGCAAACTTTCAAACACCCTAGATCCAGTGAACTGTGAAATTCACGCTTCTAAGAAACCCTTAGGAGGTCCCACCGTGATCTTCGTTTGAAAGATGCAAAATGCAACACACATAGATAATGCTTTAATCAAAATAAAAAGCAAGATAACACAAGTTTGCATAATAGAATAAATTCTTTATTGATAAAGGGAGCCTAGAAACTCCATTGTTACAAGCTTGGATCCTTTTATCCCTTTTGATACAATATTACAACAATTTGGGTTCTCATAAACCTTAAGAAGTAAGGTCATGGTGTCTTCCAATGCATCTTGATCCCAACAAGGTTGAGTGGGCTTTTCGTTATCCAAGATTGGACCACTCCATATGGTGATGTAGTGCTCTTGATTTGCACACAATTACACAGAAAAATAGTTAGTAGTATCTGAGAGGGCTCCACAATGTGAGGTCCTCTATAAGCAATTATAAAACTTATTAACTAAATGTTGTTAATTAAAATGGACAGAAATAGGTTGTTTTCTCCCGGGGGGGGGTCTTTTCTTTGGTGAAATGGTTATAAATTAATGTGGGGGGGTTAAGGGGGCGGGGGATGGTAGTGGTGTTCCTCAATATAAAAAAAAAAAATGGACAGAAATAGAAACACATGCAGTGAAATGAATAAATTTAGGGTTGATTTGTTTTATCCTTTTGTTGTCTTCTAATGTGTGATGTCTAATGCAGGTGGCTAGTGTAGTGATGCCCTAGCATCACTCGAAGGCTAGGAGGACTTCAATAATGGGAGCGTAAAACACCCATGGGCACCTACGACTACAAAAAATGCCCATTGGCACTTGTGACTTGTATGGAGGCACCTATGGGCACCTTGGAATGATAGGGAGGCACATGTTGGCAACTTGGAATGATAGGGAGGCACTCATGGGCACTTGGTGTTGATAGAAAGCACCTATGGACACTTGGCGGTTGATGGAAAAGTCTACAGAAGCAGATCGGGTGAAGGCAAGGGATGTGGCGGTAGTGATGGTGAGCGAGGGTATGAAGTGTGATGGATGGGATAGGGCTAGGGCACAAAGGGCTTATGGCAAGGCCTTTGGCACTCAAGGAATTAGGAATCTCAAGAACTCAGGCAATTAAAATCTTAGGCAAAAGACTTAGGAAACTCCAGGGACTTCAAGGGTTGAGCCATCAAAATGTCCCCTACTTATAGTCTAACCTAGGGCATGCCAGTGTTTCAATGACACTAATCGTGCAACTGAGATTAAAGCACATCCAAGGGTAGATAATAATTTTAAGGTGTGGCATGGATTAAGGTGAATGAACGGATGAGATTAGATAAAATATAATGGTCAGGTTAATATATATATATATATATATATATATATATATATATATATATATATATATATATATATATATATTTATTTATTTATTTATATATTATATTTATTAAAATATTATAAAATAAATATATATAAATATGTGAATAATATTCATAAAATGGTAGGAAATGAGAAATGGTGGGCAAATGGCTATGCTTTGGTGGTGGAAATGGCAGGAAAGCTTGGGTGGAAGGCAAATGGCTAGGATTTGGTGTCTACAACATGATAGAAGATACCAGAATAGATAGATAAGGCCAAAATAGGTCAGACGGATTAGAATGGGTCATAATATGTTGAGTATGCTGAAATTAACCATAACTGATGACATGGGTTGAAATAGGCTCGGACAGACCAAAATAGATCGTTAGGGGAAAAAATGGGTTGGGTAGGCCCCAAATAGACATGATGGATTAGGTTAGGTTCAATGGATTAGAACAAATTATATCATGCCAAAACAGGTAGGATAGGTGGAAACTAACCAAAACATACAATAAAAAGATAGGAAAACTAGAACAAGTCAAGCAAGTAGGATGGATTATAACAAGTCAGGGAGGCTAAAATAGGTAGAAACAAGGTGGGTAGGCAAATATGGACCAAAAAATACCAATAAGGCTAAGATAAACCAAAATAGGTCGGGGGCTTCTTCTTTTTTTTTATTGGGGGGGGGGGCTCGCGGTTCGGCCAGGGGGTAAAAAAAAAGTAGGATAGATCAAAACCAACCAAAATAATTTAGGTATGGCAAAAATGGGTAAGATAGGTTAAAATAGGTAAGGAAGGTTAAGATTTAAGAAGGCATAAACAAGCCAAGCAATGTAGAAATCAGGAGGGATAGATTAGGATAGGCATGGCAAGACGAAACAAATAAGGAATGCCAACACAAACCAAGCAATGGAACAATAGGCCAAAATATACTAAAATGGGTCAAGATGGCTAGAACAAGTCAAATGGGAGACTGGGTCAAGTAGTCAAAAATAGACCATATGGACTACAAAAATTTGGGATAGGCCAAAACAGGTCAAGTTAGGCCAAAACAAGATAGGCAAACAATAATAATCCGAGAAGGGTATTAGTCAGGCAATCCAGGATAGGATAGAAGGGAGTAAAATAGGTGACCAGACAAGCCAAAATAGGTTAAAACAAGCCAAGACATACCAAAACAAACCAAGAATACTGGAACAGATTAAGCAGGTCAAAATAAGTTAAAATGGATCATGGTAGACAAAAAGGGCCAAAACAAGTAGAAATAGGTTAGGAAGGCCATGATAGACTAAAATGGGGTGACCAACCAAAAACAAGCCAAGTAGGTTAAAACAAGTTGAGAGGGCTAGGGCAAACCAAAATGTGTTGGGAAAGCTCAAACAGTTAAGATGGGTCAAAATAAGCTAAAATGGGTCAGAACTAGAACATGCCAGACAAGTTGAAATGGGTCAAAAGGGGATGAAAAGGCCAGACTGAACTGAAACAAATATTTTTATAAGGTCTTCTCTATTAATATTATATTTAAGAAGGTTTGAACTAGAATAAAATGAAGGGAAAAAATATTCTCAATTGTCATGGTCCATACTATTATTTTCCTTTCTTTTTCTCATCAACTATTTATTATTATTTAATCTTAAAATTTATTATAATTATATTTAGAATAATTTTTAATAAAAATTATCAATATTTATGTTTTATAAGAGATTATTCTTAGCCAATTTTAGTTTGATCTGGCCTATTTTTCTTACCTATCCTATCCTGCTCATTTTAGCCTTGTTGAACTTGTTTTACCCCCTTTATGGCCTGATTCAACCTATCTTTACTTGTCATAACCCACATGGTCTATTTTGACCCACACAACATGTTTTGACCCATTTTGACTTGTCTAGCTTATTTAATCCTTCTTAGCCCATCTTGGTGTGTTTTGGCCTGACCCTACTTGCCCCATTTTGGCCTTCTTGGCTCATTCTAGCACACCCAACCTATCCTAACCTATCATACACATTTAGCCTTTCTTGGCCTATAATAACCTATCCTACATGTTTTAGCCTTACTTGACATATTTTTGTCTTTATTTAAACCTGTTTTGGCCCACCTTGATATGCCCAACCCATTTCTACCTACATTGGTCCATTTTGACCATTCTATTCTATTCTGACCAATTTTGACACACCTAGATAGTTCTTGTCTTCCTTGCATTTTTTGATATGTTTCATCTAGCCCAACCTATTTTTGGCTCCTTTTGGCCTATTTTGGCTTGTTCTAACCCATCTTGTATGTCTTGGCCCCTTCCTACTTGTCCTAGCTTGTTCAAATGATTTTTACCATTCCCAACCCATTCTAGTATGTTCTGACCCATTTTGGCCTGAACTCATCTTGACCCATCTCATTTGCTTTCACTTGGCTTGGTCTTTTGTAGCCCGATCTAGCTTGCCATTTCTATTTTGGCCTATTTCCAACCCGTTTGGCCTATTCTGACCTTCCTAGTATGTTTCATCCCTACTCAACCCATTTTAGCCCATTCTAGCTTATACAACCCATTCTTATCCTTTTGACCCATTTTGACCCACCTAGCCCATTCCTACATTCTTGGCCCATTCTAGTATGTTTCAGCTTGTCTTGCTTGTTTTGGCCCCTTCCAACTTGTCTCAATCTAGTTCAACTTACTTGGTCCTTTTTGTGCTTCCTAACTTGTTCTTGTATTTTATCAATTTTGGTTGGTGCATCTTGCATGGGCTAGTTTGACCCTGTCCTACCCATTTTAGCATATCTTATCTTTCTTTGGCTTGCTTAGATCGTCCTAACCTATACTATCCACATTAGCCTTACTTGATCCATTTTTACCTATCCTAGCTCATTTTGATCCATCATGGCCTCCTTAGCCTATTTTGGATCATTTTGACCCATTCCTACCTACTGGATAATTTTGGTCTTCTTGGCCAATTTCTCTATGTTCTAGCCCATTTTGGTCTATCCTAGCCTATTTTGGCGTATTATGGCCAACTCAGCCCATATTGGCTCACTTAATTCTTTTCTGCTTTTTAATATCTAGTAGTTACTTGTAAATCATTTAATAAAAAAAAAATTATATGCATTCTTTCATACATACACCCATATTGCTAAGTAATAAGTGTTAGGTAGTGAAGGGTTTTGTAAAATGGGCTAGAACAAGCCAGGGAGTTAGAATAGGCTATAATGAACCATGGAGGTCCAAATGGTCTGAAACAAGACAAATAAACTAAAACAAAATGAATGGGCTAGAATAGGCTAAAACAAGATGGGCAAGTAAAAATAGGCCAAAATGGGCTAGACACAATTGACATGACCAAAGTGGGTTGGATGGGTCTAACATGTTGAAGCAAGTTGAAACAAGATAAAACATATTGGAACAAGCTAAGATAGGTGAGATAGTCTAGAAAAAGCAAAAATATGCCAAAAGGATTTGAACATAGTTAGAACATGCTAGGAAAGCTAGAACAGGCAAAGTAGGTTGAAATGAGTCAGAACGACATGAAAGGGCTAGAATGAACTGAAACAAGTAAAACATGTTGAACAAGTCAAGATGGGAGAAAATAGACCAAAATATGTTGAACAAAGGTAAAATATATAGGATAAGTTAAGAAAGGCTAAGTGGGGCCAGGATATGTGAAAATGGGAAAGGCAGGGTAGAGATTGATAAGAACATACCAAAACAAGTTGGGAAGGCCAAATACATTGAATGGGTTAGAACGGGTTGAGTGGGCTAAATCGAACCACATGGGCCAAGTAGAATGAGACAAGCCAAAATAGGTTGGGTGTAGCCAAAATGAGTAGGATAGCTAACAAGCAAGCTAGAATAGTTCATATCAAACTAGAATGGTTTAGAAATGATGAAATTGGTTTGGTAGTCCAAAATAGGCCAAAAAGGGTTGCATAGGCTCGGGTAGAAGGGATTTAAAAGGACAGGATAGGTTGAAATAAGCTAAAATATACCAAAACAAGTTAAGAAGACCAAAAAAGGTTAGACAAAGTAGAGTGGATCAAGCAGGACAGGACAGGGTGAAATTGGCTATGTGGACCAAGATGGGCCAAAATGGGTGCAAGTGAAAACAAGCCAAAAAAGGTTGAGTGGGGCCAAAACATTTCAAAATAGGCTAGGAAGGGGTAAAATAGACTGAGAAAGATTATATAAGGGGAAAAATGGTTACAAAAGGTTGAAACATACTAGAATAGTCCAACAAGGCCAGGAAGGTCAAAGTGGTTTGGAATAGGCTAAAATGGGCCAAAATAAGCAAAAATGAGCTAAAATATGTTGGAAGATGCCAAAATGGGCCAATTGGGGCTGAAATAGGCCAAGAGGTCTAGAATAGGCTAGGCAGGTTGAAATAAGCTAGAGTGAGCAAGGAGGCCTAAATGATGTAAATTGACATGGATAGGCTAAAATGGAATGGGTAGTATGGGAGGGCCAAAATGGGTCAGGTGGGTTCGATGGGGAAAAAGTGGGCATGATAGGTTGGGCAAGCTGAAGCATTTAAAATGGGATAGAACACACTAGAATGGGCTAGGACATGCTACAAGTGATCAAGATAGGAAAGAAGATTCAAAATAAGCCAAAATAGGACAAAATGGGATAGGATGGCTAAAACATATTAGAACATGCTAGGAAGGCCAAAACATGTGAGTCAATTTGAAATGGTTCAAAACAGGGTGAAAATGCCAAAATTTATCAAAATAGGTAGAAATGGGTTAAGTGGGTAGGGTAGGGCTAAGATGGGCTAAAATGGTCTAAGCAAACCAAGATGGGCTAAAATGGTCTGAGCAAGCCAAGATGGGCCAAAATGGGTTAGGTGGGATTGGAATGGGCAAGATAGATTAAGATAAGTTAGGTGGATTGGAAAGAGAAAAGAAGGACATAACTAGTCAAGCAAGCTAAAACATACTAGAAGGGACCGAATTAGGTGGGATAGGCTGAAATGGGCCAAAACATACTAGAATGAGCCAAGAAGACTAGAACAAGCCAAGTAGGTTAGATGGGTCCAAATAGGTTGAGGAGGCCATAATGGGTGGAATAAGCAAAAATAGGTATTGATAGTTTGAGATAGGCCAAAAAACATCATGACAGGTTGAAAGAGACCAAAATGGGTAGGATTTGTTAGGATAAGCCAGGTAGGCTAGAATGAGTCAAAAAGACCAAAATGGACCTAACAGGGCAAAAACAGACCAAAACATACCAAAATGAGCTAAGAAGGCCATAACAAGTTGGAATGGGTGAAAATGGGCTAAGCAAGCCAAAACAAGCCACATAGGCCAAGATAGGTTAGGATAGATTGAAATGAATTGGGCTAGGCCAAAATGGGATAGGTATTGCTAAAACATGCCAAATCATTTTAGAATGGGCCAAGAAGGGTAAAATTTGTTAGGCGGTCTAGATTGGGTCACGCAAAATAGAAAAAGTTAAAAGGGACCAGAATGGGAAATATGGGATAAAACATACAAGAAGAAGCCATGAAGATAAGGTGGGTCAAATTATAGGCTAGGTGGGTCAAAATGGTTAGAATGAGACAAAACAGGCTAAGAGAGGCAAGTGGGCTAAGGTAAGCCAAGATGGGCTAGGTGGACCAAATGGGCTAGGGTAGGCCAAGATGAGCTAGGATAGCCTAAATTGAGAGTGGGGGGGGGGAAAGGAGTAGATCGATGAAAACAAGCTTGAATAGGATAAGGAGGCCAAAATAGGCTAAGACTAGTTAAAATGACCCAAATGCATGGAAATAGATGAGAAGGGTTGGGATGGGCTAGATCATACTAAAATAGGCCAAGAATGATGGAACTAGTTAGGAAGGCCAAAATAGGCCAAGGGTTAGATTATGTCAAAATGATCCAAAATGGGCCAAGGTTTAGAATGGGTCAAATTGATCCAAAATGGGCCAAGGTTTAGAATGGGTCAAACTGATCCAAAATGGGCCAAGGAAGTCGAAATGGATTGAGATATGATAAAAGACATTGGGTCATCCAAAATGAGCTAAGTTAGGCTAAAATGGGTTGGGTAGTGCCAAAGTGGTAGCATGGGTCGAGACAAGCTAAGAAAGTTGAAATAATCTAAAATGGGTTAGGTAGGGCCAAAGTGGGTAGGAAGTGTCAAGAAATCCTGAAACATACTAGAATGGGATAGGAAGGGTGAAAAGGGCTAGGTAGACCAAAATGTGCGAGGACAAGCTAGAAGGGACCAAAATAGGAAGGACATGCCAAAACATACTAGAATGATGATGAAGGAACAAGTTGGGTAGGTCATGGGGGTTAGAATGGGATAAAACATATACACATGGGCTAAAATAGGTTAGATTGGCCTAAAACATGTTAGGAAGGCCACAATAAACTAGGCATGCAAAAATAGGTTGAAATAAGCCAAAGCAAGTTAGAGTCTTGAAAGGGCCAAAAAGGGATTGATATGCTAGGGTGACTAAAATAAATGGGGATGGTTGAGATGAGCTAAGTAGACAAAAGTGGGATGAAACATGCCAAAACAAAAAAAAAATACCAGAATAGGTTTGAAAGGGCGTAATAAGCTAGAACAAGCAAGAAGGCATCGAGACAAGCAAGATGGGCTAAA
This sequence comes from Wollemia nobilis, assembly GCA_028583015.1. Classification (NCBI taxonomy): domain Eukaryota; kingdom Viridiplantae; phylum Streptophyta; class Pinopsida; order Araucariales; family Araucariaceae; genus Wollemia; species Wollemia nobilis. The sequence goes on along the minus strand of JAQPPZ010014852.1, from coordinate 524,810 downwards.
CAAGTAAACATATGTCTAAAGGGACCAAATTAGATCAGGTAGGCCGAAACACACCATAATATGCTAGGAAGAAAATTACAAGCTAGGTGAGTTTGTTAAGGTTAGAATTAGGTAGAAAGGCCATAATGGGCCAAAGTAAGAGCAAATATGTTAGATAGGTTAGGATGGGATAAAACATACCAAAATAGGCTAAAACAAGTCATGTGAGGGCAAAACATACTAGAACAGTCCAAGATAAGCTAAAAGGGGTTGAAATGGCAAAACATACCACTTTCAATTTTATTACCTGGAGAGGATTTATACTACTTTATGAAAAAGAAGATGATTTACCAGGAAATAAAGCTAACCTCTTTTGCCATCTTTGTTTTAGAATTTCTCTCTACATCTTCTTTTTCACCTTTGATTCCTTCTAAACTTGCCAAATGATATTGTAGATAGGATTTCTTTGCCTCTTCTTTTAGAGTGGAATATCATTGATTTGATCTAGCTTTTATTGTTGTATTATTTCCTTGCTTTGTCTTTGTTGTATGACGTGGAATATGGCTAGAATTTTTATCTCTTTCTTCATAGTTTTTACTTTGTAAACTCTTGCCATATGCCTAATTTCATAACAAATTGTGGCAACAAAATATGATATTTTCATAATCTACTTGTTAATCCCATTCTCTTGATTTAGATTTAATCTTAATAGATTTTGGCAAAGGTTTTAAATATCCTAAGTAGTTAGTCCTTCCTTGATGAATTCCCCTAGGTTATTTCTAATATCCTTCAAAACATCCTTATTTATAAGTTGATATGGAAGTCAAAATAGCCTAACCCACATTGAAAGATTCTTAATAATTTTTGTCTTAATAGAAAAAATTTCATTCCATGGACCACCAACCATTTTTTATCCCTAATTTATGAGTCATTTGAATTCAATCCCCCATTTCCACTTTATCCAATTTTGAATCTCCAAAAACCTTGGCCCATGATCTACGAAACTTACATATTAACCCTCTACATCTAAGAACCATTATATCATGCTCAATCATCTTATCCTTAATACTCATATTTGGTGTAACATTTGCTACCTAGAACTTGCCATGTATTCATTGTTTTGCTTATCTCCAACTTGGGCCTCCATACTTCCAACTAGTGAATCTTGACTTCCCATTAGGGCTTTCAAATATGAATTTCCTTCCATACTAGCTAATGGAGCTCACTCTTGGTTTACACTCCCTCTTGACTCACACCCTCTCATCTCACACTCACTCTTGGCTTGCACTCTCTCCTGCCTCACACTCATTCTTAGCTTGCATTCTCTCCTAGCTTGTAATTTGTTGGGCTTCAAAAATCCCAACTTAATTCTCACCCCTATTTTTCAATGAAATTGCAAAACTTGAATGTCTAGGTGATCTTAGGATGTGATATTGAGTTTAAAAGAGAGAGAGACCTTGAGAAAATAATTCCAATTCTAACAGAGTCTTCATGGTCATTAAATGAGTAAGTCTAAGTATTATAGTATTGCCTTTCACCCTTCATGAGTCCATCCCTTTTCACCCTTTCATTAGTAAGGTCATCATTTCCATATCATCAAGCCATATCATATTTTTCATTTCAATCATCTTTAGGCTACCTTCATTATTTAGCCCATGCCTTTTAAAATATGCATTCAATTCATAAAAATTTCCATCTCCATAGCTCCATTTAATCCATATCGCCTAATATCACCTATCAACTGTTTAACCCTTTAAAAAGCCATCTTATAAGGTCAAAAATCATGAGGCATCCCTAAGTTAGACCACAGCTAAAAATATTTCCAAGTCTACCTTAATTAAATACCCCTAAGTCTAAATTCCTAAGTCCATCTAGACATTCGCTTTATTTTTTCTAAGTCATTTGCTAAGGCTAAAAATAACCATTAGTCCTTGTTGCCCCTCTGAAACCCCTTCGTTGATCTGATCCACAACCACAATAAGCCATTAATGATGGACTTAACCCATCAAAACATTATCGATCATCCAAACGCCTTATCCTTGATCTGATACGCGACCAAAGTCAGCCATTAGCGATAAGCCTAAGTCCAAAAATACATTTTTGCTCATCTTAACCCGTCGTCACTGATCCTTCTTTGATAGATAATTTTGATCGGTGACTATGTAAATTCAAACTCAAATTAAATTTCGTCGTCGCTCTTGCAGAAGCCTCATTGTCGATCCATCAATGATCACTTAGTCTCATCAGTGACAACAAGTCTTAAGTTCAAAACAAGGGTCTTACCATCATCAACCTAGCTAGTCCCCCTACCGACATAAATTGGTCAAATTAAGTTATTTTAAAGTCAGGGTTATGCACCCGAAGTCCCTATTATTGATCCATCCATGACCATAGTAATTCATCGACGATAGTCCAAAAACTTGAATAAGTCTTCTTCACTCATCCAAACCTATCATCGTCGATCCATCGCTAGTTCATCAACGATAGTCAAATTCATTAGTGATGCTTCAGCCTTGGGTTACATAGTTTGTTGCTTGGTTGTCATTCGCCTAGGTCATAAGTATAATTCCTTCTTAAAATGCAACCCCATAGTTCAAGTTAGTCTGTCGCCAATAAAAAGTGTTTGTCATTGATTCATCAACGATGCCTTTTATTTATCAATGATCACAAAATGACTCGGTCTGCCTTAGTTATCCTTTGTTGCCCTTGGGAAAAGCTTATCGTTGATCCATTAGTGATGACTAAATTTTGTCTGCAATAGGGTGTTTCATGTTATCTAAAGGGTCAGGTCATCATTGTCCTAGGTCTTCCCCCTTCCCGTTGAGCATTAAACAAATGTGTGTTTAACTAAGTCGTCATCCAAAGTCTGTCCAAATGACTTATAGTCACCTATCATTGATAGCAAGATTCTTTTTCTCATCCATCAATGATAGCTTGAACTCATTAGTGAATGAGTCTAGCCATCACCCTCATAAATGCATTGTCATTGATTCATCAACAACAACCCTAGACAATTAGCAACAATGTATTTCTCGCACACCCTCATCACTTATTAAGAATGTTCATTGAAGATACATCAGCGATAGACCAAGGAGAAGAGTGAAAGGAGCATCAATGGTCTAATTTCAGGAAGATAAATGACATGTATTTCATTTGGGAAGGTGCACGATTCACTGTTTGAAGATTAACATGAAAAATAATGAGGTGGATAGCCTAAGATCCAAAGGCAACGATCCTAAAAGAGGTGACAAAATCAAAGGTAGCTCAAGGCATGAACGTATCTCCTCGAGACACATGAAGATTAACAAAACACCCACAACGAGTCTCCAACTTGCGATGACAAAGAGGGGCAGACAACATGGCACCAATGAGAGAGTGACACTCAAGAATGCAAGCCTAGGTGGACAAATCATAAAAGAGGACCCCTCTTCAAGATTATCGTTACACATATATCACAAGCACGATTATTCAAAAAATGGTCAGGGAAGGTGGTTGAGAGAAATAAAGACTCTGCATGCTCTTACTCTCGAACCATGTTAAACACTCCCTCGCCAAATTTTGATTTCCCTCATAGAACCTTGTATGAGTAAAATTTGCAGAGTATGACCGTAAGCAAGAAAATATAGCCAACATTACAACCTGTGGTATGTCTTCATATAACAAACCAAATACAACTCCTAGCTCTTCTAAAAATAAGCCTGCTAATACTATTCAGTCTGTTGAAAAAGAAATTACAGATAGAGTTCTAAGAGTGTCATAGGCCTATCCTTATGAAGAGTTACAAGGAAAACCCATAAAGAAGAAACAACAAGAGACATTAGAGAAGAAAGAGTCTATGAATAAAAATATTAAAGAAAAAAGCAAGAATACAAATATGTCATCATTTTCTACTTTGAGCGCACAGAAGAGGATTACCAAAGACATTAGACAATGCTTAAGGATATATTTTGAAGGGCTAGAGAAAAATGTTACGATGATAGCCCATATTGTAATAGATGGAATAGTAACCTAGGAAAGCTCATCTACCCACACATCCACCATTCATCAAACCTACTTTCCTGGTTTGCCATGGCATACGATCTAAAATCAAAAGTCATCCTCAACCACAAAAACTAGAAGATCTTCAAAATTACCAAAGAAGCCATTAGCAAGGCATTTAATCTCTCTCCTTCCTAAATAGTACCAAATGATAAAGTACTTGAGGTGCAATCTTCCTGTATGCTAGGTACTCATTTTTATCGAAGTATGTTTGGACCAGATTATGATGTATAATACAAATTCCCCATACCAAAAGTGACTCTCAAAGTATGGGCTAAATATTATGTAGACATGATCATTATTATAATGGGGAATAAAGATCTGGATAACATAAAATGTACATGGCCTCATAGTTGAATAAAACTAGAAAAATACCTATGTATGCTTAGGAGAAGGTCCTAGAGAAGAATGTGAATGAAAATATTACGACTTTGCATGAAGCTATTTAAGAAAAATAAGAAATAATGCCAAAATTCATGTACTATTATTTTCTTATACATCTCATAGTGGGCCAACTAAGTCCCAAGGTTTTAGAATTGCTAGAAGAGGTCGATGGCAAAGGTGTCTAGGAAAAACTATCATGGATTCAAGAAGGATGGTCTGATATCATCGAATTCATTGGAAAATTTATTTTGGCCATTCATAACGAGATTTGTGGTGAAGATCCTCCAAGGATTAGCATAGGAATAAGCAAATTTCTAAACCAGACCAAGGCTAGGAAGTTCTTCTTCGCAGAATATTTCACTTACATCAGGTTGTATGGTGCAAAGATCCTGCCCAAAGTACTCCCAAAGTATTACCCAATGTCTATTGTTGCCTTAGATATCATGAGGCAAGTAACAGAGGAAGTGAAAATGAGGGTGAACAGGGGCAAAGCAAGAGTCCCTTGGCTCAAATAAATTTTCAAAAATGGGATATTATATTTTCAAAGGATACATTAGTCTGCTTAGAGTTATGTGGAGGATGGATGATTACTGCTTTGCTGAACTTACTTAGAGAGCCTATGACCCAGATAAAATATATGACAAAGAAATCCAAAAGGTAATGAAATTGCACATGGGTCATGAGAAAGATGATTTTGAATATGCCATGCAAACCACTATAAAAAAAGAGATGATCTCAAAGAGGTCTGAAAAATACAAAAGAGACCGTACACCCATTTGGAATAAGTGGGAAAGTACAGGGTAGAGTTGAATAGACTAACAACATCCATAGTAGATTTTTATGCTCCATTATTTATGTAACCAGACCTAAAGAACTTGAAGATCCTTTCTTGCAGATAACAGAAAAAAACCTGCAACGGTTGGAGATAGTCATTGAAGAAACACCTGTTACTAAAACAAAGTAGCCACGGATTGACCAAGCCTCACAAGAAAGCTCTCCAAGATAATTCCCTCAAGCTAAAGAAGAAAAAGAGCTAATCCTATCTCAAGAAACAAGTCCCTCAAAAATATCAGGAGAGGCCTCAACCTTAGAACCTCAGGCAATAGATAAAGGAGAAAAATCACTTATAAGCTCTCAAACACAATTGCCAAAGACTACCACCACCATGCACCTAATAGTAAATAAAGAGAAAAAAAAATTCCTCAGGCTACCATGAAGAAGATTACTCAAACTAGAAGACTAGGAAATATTTTAAGAGAACTGGTGCCTGAAGAAGCATCTCCCCCTAGTTCTTCACCAACCAAAAAAGCTCGTATCAAATTTGGTTCAAGTTTTTGAACTTCTCATTTTAAAGTACTGACAAAAGTAAAAGAAACTGATATACAGTTTAGTCCTGAGGAAGAACAACAAATAAATGCGGTCGAGGGAATCACTAATGAGAAGGCTACTCAATAATTATTGGCCAAACAAGGCATCACACAAGTTGGTTCTGAAGTCACTATTACACTACCTTTGCCTGAAAAGCCTGCTAAATTTTTCATTGACCCCATAGCCAAACAAGTAAAGTGGATAGGGGATAATATTGAAAAATTGAAAGCAGATGTGGCAGTCCATATGTAAACAGCTACACTCATGGAAGGAGAGCTCATAGAATTAAGACCAATAAAAACTCAATTCAAACAAATGAGAACTAAAAAAGATGAGTTGTAGAGTGATAATTTGGTACTTCAAGCTAAGATAGGTAAACTAAAGAAAGAAGTGAATAAGATGCAAAAGCAAAAATTGTTGTAATAAACAGACCTAAGAGCTGTAAAAATTGCTCATATTTACCAGAAATACAAGGAAGAATACATCCAAATCATGGAAGAACAAGTAACCATTCCTAATGGACAAGTGTATGACTGCTAGACTAAATTCCAGAAGTTGAAGAATTATTTCTGTGAACAACTCCACTATTAAGATTCCATATCAGACATAAACGAATGGACAAAAGAATTGGGTAACATAGGGCTCCAAAACTTTGAGACACTCTAGGAAGTCACTGCATCAGCTCAGATGGAAACACTCATCGTTGATAAAATAATGGAAGTCAAATATGATGGAAAAGATGAGAAAGAATTGGCACTGTATCTTAGAGATTTGACTTCGATAAGCATAGAAGCAATCTTATTTGTCGATCAAAATGGGCCACTAACAAAAAAGTACCTCAATCAAATAAAGAGCATCAAACATGAGGTTAGGTCAACTTCCACGTTTTTGAACAAAGCATAGGAACAAATTGCTAAAATTTTAGGAGTTGAAAATGCAGAAGAAAATAAAAAATATGATAGCCAAGCGGGTCCCACAAAAAAGACCAAGGAGAAATGACCAACGTCATCCCCACTATAGAGACTCAAGAGTAAACATAATTAGCCACTGTACCAGAATAGTAGAAATAGCAATCTCAAGAACATGTGGTAGAGTACAGTCAATTTTATCAGTGTGATACAGCTCAAGCCAACCTGTAAAGCACCCAATAAAATAGTGGCTGAAGATTTTCCAAGTGGTAGCACCTACACCAAGCATCTATAACTAATTTTAAATAGCTTGGTATTAAATGAGTCAAGGTAGCCAAGCTTCATCATCAAGCAATCACGTAGCAAACTTATGTGAGGTATTCTGAGTGTTTCATCTGGGTTATCATATTCCCTTTGTTTTTCTTCATTCAATCATTTTGTGCAAGTATAATTGAAATTCTAGCAATCTGTTTGAGATCATTTCTAGGAGTTTTTCTAGAGAGCCAGAGTCTACGTGTCACTACAGTTAGGATAATAGATAATATTCCCCTATTATGTCATTCAAACGGGGTGACTCATGTATTGCATTCATTAGAAGACCTAAGTATTCTGTCAGAATTAGTCATTGTAAACATTTCTTTGCAAATTTCTTATGCAATTTGTGTATGTTATCTTGGCAAATTTCTTGTTATTTGAATCTAAGGCAATGGTTCTTCTCTAATTTAAGAACCTATGTTGATTGAAATATTTGAATGAATGTATGTTTATCTATCTTTCTTTCCCTTTCTATTATTTTCTTGTGGATGGTTAAAATTGCGATGGTAACCCAAATGGACAAGGCACCGATTTGCTTTAACTGCTAAAATACTTTCATTGTATGCTTGGTCGGTATTATTGTACAGTCTATATTAATCTGGTTGAGCTAATTTTTTAATGAACACTATTGTAAGCTCATATTAGGGTGTCCAAACCTAGCATGTTTAGCTTCCAAGCTATCCTAGGATGAAGTGGTGAGTCTACCAGAGCTTACATATCCGTTTATGGGTTTCAAGGGATTTGAATAGTGTGACAGACAACAAGGATATTCACATTTTTCCACAACAGTTTTTTGGTACCATTTTGGGGATAAACCTTTGTGTATCATCTTCACCATCTTTATAAGGTTTATCTCCTATGATATTTTTTTTTACAACACCACAATTCTCTAGAATTTGATTATTTTTCTTTGATAAACTATATATTTTTGAGAGGTTGTGTGTTCTGGGAATTTCCAAGCACATCTAAGAGATTGATGGAATTTAATAGCCAAGCAATCTTGGCTTGAGTGAGATTCTTCTTTTCACCGAAAGTGTTGGTGACTTCGAATGAACCCAAAAGAAGAAGAAGGAGAACCTGACCTAGCGCACACCAAACACAATGGCAAAGAGCTCTTCCCATAATTTGAATACCTAGAGGTATTTACCCATACCTAGAAAGCCCCAATCCTTAAAAAATTGTTTATCATAATAAGGCTTAGTAAGTCTACTAAAAATTATGTCCCTGTGATTAATCCTACTATTAGCATTCATGTGCTTAGTATCCCTATCATCCCTATAGCACAACCAAATTATAACCTTCAAGTATGGAGGACTAATAGGTAAAGGTCTTTCCAATTACCCTAGAATTTACATCCCTTGCTAGCCAAAGCCCACAAATATCTTCCCAAAATCTAAGGCAACATTGTTGTCACTGGAGAAGAGCACATCAAAAGCTTCCTATATGTGTTAGATAGCTTGGAGGTTGAACATGAGGATGTAGTTCTCAGACTATTCTTGTAAACATTAGATAATGATGCAAGACTGGTTTAACTATCTCCCAATTGACTAGATTCCTGACTTCCAAACCATGGAAGGAGTATTTTTAAAGAAATACAAAGAAAAAAAGAATGATAGTCCTTGCTAATAGAACTTGCAACGATAAAGAAAAAGTAAAATAAGTCAGTAGAAGATTTTAGTAGACAATTCTTCAAAACCAAAAATAAAATCCCCACAACATTGAGATCCACTAATCACCAGGCCATATGTTTTTATAAGAATACCTTTTCATGAGAGTTTAGAAAACATAAAACCAACACCATTAATGACTGTTTGGAGCAAGCCTTAGAAATTGAGAGAAATATGTTAGACAATGGGAAAATGAAGCCCTACACTTCTAAGTCAAGCTCTAGTCAAGTAGACAGGAAGCCTAAGAAAGTTGGGTTCTCAATGTTGAAAAAGGCTAAGGTAGATCCTCTATAGAAATTGTCTAGCCAATTTACCAAAATGTTTAATACAATCAATAATAGGCAACCAGCGCAAGTGCATTCTGATACAAACCCCAATTTTGGAGAAATTTCAATAAAAACTGAGCAAGAAATAATGGGGAAGAAGGAAGTAAAAATGGAAATAATGGCTGGAAAAGGAGAGAAGGGCTAAAAGACATGGATGCAGTCCCAAACCCCATAGTCACTGCAAATATAGTTTATGACTTCCCACATACTATTGTAGTGAGTGTGATAAACCACATAAGCTGCATGTTGTATCTATCTGAGTACACATCCCAATGATAATGTGGAAGAAGAATCAGATAAGGAAATAAGAATAAATTCCTGTTGGACTAAAGAAGATAAGAAAATGGAAATACAATTTGAAAAGGAAATGGATGAATTGCCTAAGTCAAAAAAAGAACCCAGAACTATGATCCTTGAGAATGTGGAAATCATCCTAGAAAGACCTTAAGAGAGTAGGTATGAAATGATGAAACAAGGCAAAATTACTCCAACTGCTGAAGAAATTGAAACCCTAGAAAGAATGCATGCTATCAACTTGAGAAGTAGAATAGTACCGGATAAGGCAAAATTTGACAAGGTTGATACAAACCAACACAACCAAAATAGAGATAAAGTTACCAAGAAACAAAAAAATAATAATCCATCAACAATCAGACTCGAAGTTTGAACTTAGGAATGAGGCTCAAAGACTTTTTAGATCATGTATGCAATTTTTTAGTAGTAGAAAAGCCCAAGCCTATTTCTAGAAATCCATCAGCAGTCAAACCTTTCTATATATCCTTAAGATATAATTCAGACTTTGGAGACCACTATGTAATCCATAATTGTATGTTAGATAGTGGAGCGTCACATAATGTCATGCCTAAACAAGTGGCAGATTAGTTAAGTCTCCCCCTAATATCTATCATGGATAGTAGGCAAATTCCATGTGCTGGAATTATAACAAGGTTGCTAGTCTATTTAGACCAATACCCCAATAAGGGAATAGTTATGGATGTAGTTGCAGTTGATGTAGACTCCTTTTTCTCCATATTACTATCAAGACATTAGGCTAAACAATTAAGAGGATCCATCCAATTAAACTGCTCTTATGCCACTATTCTCCTTACAGCCAAGGAGCAGGTCACCCTTAGAAGGGAACCCTTTTATAGGTATTTTGTAGAGTTAAAAAAGTTTGATAACATCACTGTAAATATAGTTCAATATTTTGAAGAGAAACAAATAGGGGTATATTTTATATGGCATTCACCCTTTCTAGCTGATGTGTCCAACATAGTAGTCATGAACCCACAAATAACTATAGAGATTGATGTTGATTCTACAAAAATACTGACATCTGAAATGTGGACTTTAACATTTGATGGAGCTAAGTCCCACACTGAAGTAGGGACCAGAGTAAACTTGACTGATATTAATGGAAACTATTTGGGCATACCATAGAAACTGCACTTACCATGTACAAATAATGTGGTAGAATATGAAGCACTATTGTTAGGCTTAAGAAAAGCTAAAGAACTGGGAATCAATTATTTGATTGTATCTGGAGATGCAAAATTAATAATACAGTAAATTAAAGGTAATATCAGGCCAAACATCCCAAGCTAAAGCAATAAAGACAAGCTATTCAGGAAGAGATTAATAAATTTTTGGCTTTCAATATCACATATATTCCTAGGGATCAAAACCACATAGCCAATTTGTAAGCCATAAATACCTCTGGTTCAAACAGTCCAAAGATAGACACAAAATATCAAGAAAAATTCCCTACCATATTAGTGTATCATCCGTCTATCCCAGACAACATAGTGTATCTGCAATTTTTCAAGATGACATAGATATCAAATATTTTATGACATTACAAAATCAATATGCTGAAATTATATGTGATGAAGAGAATGAAGAGAAGTTGAAAAAGATAATCAAAGAGCCTATGGAGGTAATACAATTGAAGACTAACAAATTGCCCAAAGATATGATTTCGCTAGAAAGTTTGTTTGATGATTTTAATAAAGCCCATAAACTACCCTTAAAAGGATTGGAAGCATAAGAAATCAACATTGGAACTAAGCAAGAGCCCAAAATGGTGAAGGTTGAAAAATCCATATCAAAAAAATAAGAGAAGGATTACATAAAGTACTTGAAAAAGCATAAAGATGCTTTTTCTTGGAGCTATGAAGACCTCAGGACTTTTAACACGAAGCTTATCACTCCACTAAAGGAGGGCACAAAGCCACACAGGCAAAAACATAGGAAGTTTAATCTTTCATTACATCATGTAATGCCAAAAAAAGTCCGAAAGCTATTAGATGCCAATATTATTAGGAAAATAAGATTTTTCACTTGGATAGCAAATTTGGTGCCAGTAAGGAAGAAAAATGGAGATATCAGACTGTATGTAGACTTTAGAAACCTGAACAAAAACTCCTTGAAGTAGATATGTGCTAATGAAGCAAGTGCAGGAAAACTGCCTTAGAAGTTGAGCTTATCAACTCAACTAGATTGGCATAACAAAAGAATTGGTTAGTAACCCATTTTGATGTGAGAATGAAAAAAACAATCATACATCTTTCTTTGGATACAAGACATGAGGAACATTACTCCTATAGAAGCAACCAAAATTATTGATCTATGTCCAATTCTTCCCACTGGTCCACCTGTTGGACATGATTGTGCAACCCTTTTTCTCTATATTTTACATTGTTCTTCAACCAAATATTGGATATTCTTCATGGATTCTTGAAGGAGAGGGTCCCTAAAATCATCATAAGTGGGTGCCTTAAATCCTAGGTTGCCATTGATGAAGGCATTGACCATTCCCCACCAATATGGAGACCTCACCACATTGAAGAGAATGTTGAAAAATACCAAAATTTCGCACAAGCCCTCCTCATAGCCTTGTGCTTCTCTTGGTTCCACATAGTCATTCCTTGAGCGAGGGTTGTGACCTTGGAGTGGAACATTCCACAAAAAAGGATGATTATGTCCCACTCACTACGTCTATCATTGACAATATGTATGTATGACATTGTTGGAAAATGCCAAAGCAAAAGAATCAACCCTCCACAAAAGGAGCTCAAGGGGGAGGACTAGCCATTGCTTGGCTTATTCTTTTCCCCAATTGTTTCTTCATATCATAATATTCTAGGAGGGCATTGCATTCCCTCGTAACTTCAGCCTCCACCTGTTTACATGGTGTGACATTATGGCCAATTATAATAGAGAAGTGGTAATAATTGAGGTGATTTATACCTCTAAAATATATGGTATTAGAATAGTTGTAGTAAAGTTAATATATGGTATTAGAATAGTTGTAGTAAATTTGACCCTTATTTGCATCATCCCTTGCATGCTTCCAAGTTAGGTCTCTCTTCGTAGACATTTGCTTTCAATGTGGTTTCAAATGGAGACAATCATGAAGGAATTAGAAACTCTAGGTTTTGAGCATTGACAACTCAAATTTCATTTTTTACCTCAACTCCAATTGTTGGGTGGTTGTTAAATTCCTCAAATATAGGAAAATCTTGTCTGAGGATGTAAATGTGTGTGTGTGTGTGTGTGTGTGTGTGTGTGTGTGTGTGTGTGTTTTTTTTGGTCTTCTTTGCTTTTTTTCCCATATTTGGGCTCTGGTGTTTTCCTTGACAGGGATAATTAAGTGAAGTTGGAAAAACATTATGTTGTTTGCTACACTTTTTTCACTGCGAGCAAGATTTTTTGTCAGACATGAAAAAATTCATGAATATGTCGAATCCAAGTTGTTTTCCAAGTTTTAAAAAACATGGCAAGTAAAAATGGTAAAACTATAAAACAACTTGGTTACCATGATTTGAACATACATGGAAGAGTCATCTTCAAAAATGGTATTGAAACAAAGGATCTATTCCGATCTAGGGTACAATGGAAATGTCCAAAAATTGGGTTCATCAAAATTAATTTTGTTGGTTCTTACAAAGGAAATATAGGGAAAAGCTGGTGGAGATGGTGTTTTTGAATTAATGAGGGCAAAATTCTCCTCACTTACTTTGAATCATATGGAACTTCAACTAGCAACTATGTAGAGGGTAGGACACTTCTTACAGGTATTAAAATTGCAATTAAAAAGGGATGGAAATATATTTCAAGTGAGGGGGATTCACAAATTGTTATTAATGCTATCAACAAAAATGGATGTGGGGATTGGATAAAAAATAATATTATTATTGATGTTCATCATCTAGTAATGGAGGCAATCTCTTGGAAGTGTTAGCATATAGAGAGAGAATGAATTTGGGTAGCAAATAATTTAGTCGATTCAGTTTAAAAATAACATTTGAGCGAGTTGTGCTTGGACTTGCCAAGTTTTTGAACTCACTGAGTTTCAACCATGCCTATGCATCTAGTGACCTTGTGATGAGCATTAGGTCACTAATGGTTTTTGAGCCATGAAACTTCCAACTAGAGTAGTTGAGATACCCCCCATGCTCAAAGAGTTACTTGTTGATGATGCCCATGTTCAATGGATGAATTAGAACTATGTTCTAGTTAGAGTTTATAATGATGCCCATACTTAATATATGAGAAATCAACCAACCAAGTTATACAAAGGGTATTTGAAGATGCACATGTTGAGTGGGTGTTATAAAGCAATCATTTTTAAAAACGATGGTGGGAGTAGTAGCAAGAAAAATGAATGAATCGACCACTCGATCCCATGCCAACCTGGCCCAAAACGACACATCCTTAACCATCCCATCCAAGCTTCCTTGTTTTCTTGATCGACCTATTTTTTGGTTCACCCACCAACCATAGCCCAAAAAAATGCACATCTATATTAAATGATCCATCTATCCGCTTTAGCCTGTATTGACTTGTTTTAGCCTATTTTGGCCTATTTGGCCTTACCGAAATATCCAAAGCATTTTTCGGCCCATATTGACCGTTTTAGCATGTTCGAGATTGTTTTGGCCCATTCTAACCCGTTTTGACTCTTGAGTTGAAGTGGAATTGTTTAACTTTAAATTGCATTTTTAGAAGTGATTTACATTTTTGAAATAATATCTTGTTATAGCTAAGTAGTAGAGGTAGAGGTGGTTTTATTTCTTAGTTAGTGATGCCAAATGGTAATTGATATCAAAGAATGCCTTTGTGTAAGAGATGGGTTGATGATGGCCTCACTCATACAACATTAAGAATGTTTTAGATATTACTTGATGTGGAATGCATGAATAGGAGTTTAGTTTATGGCCTTGTATTTTGTTGTAGGGTGTAACCATGGACTTCTTGTTTGGATGGTCAACAAGAAAGGCATAGTAGATGTTCAATGTGCTCACTTTAATACTGGTCCTGAGCAATATCCATTAAAGAAGAAATACAATATATAGGTATTAGGCATTGTATGGTGCTTTCTTGGGTCCCTGTCAACATGGCAGTTGCATTGGGGTTCATAGGGTCATTTATGCTTCTTGTTTTGGGCTTCATAGGGTCATTTCTGCTTCTTGTTTTGGGCTTCATATGGTCATTGGAGTCTATAGCATTGTTGCTTTCTGACCTCCTTTATTACCTACCCTAGTATAAGGTTATACCTCTAACCTTAAATAATTGACTGCATAGAACTATCACTTCCCTATTGGGACACCTTTGCATCTACAATTACCATTTTTAGTTTATGCTTCTATGAGGGGTATTACATATTGCAATGTATATCTACCATGATATAGTTACCATTTTAGTTTATGCTTCTATGAGGGGTATTACATATTGCAATGTATATCTACCCTGATATAAGGTTATACTTCTGACCTTAAATAAATGACTGCATATAATTGTCACTTCCCTATTGGGACACATTTTCATCTACGATTACCATTTTTAGTTTATGCTTCTTTGAGGAGTATTACATATTGTAGTGTAAGTTAAGGGAGTGAGTTTGATATACATACAAATGCATTTTAACTTGTGTAGTTTATAATTATCTAGTGGCATAATTGAAAGGATGTGCATGCTCCTATTATTATTGACCATCATTGAAAAAGGTTTTTAATGGGTGTAATTTCAGTCCAACAAAAGTAAAGGAAGAATGCATTCTTACTTTTAAGCAAATTCTCATCCAGTGCTACCTATTAGTGTCTCACTATTGATTGATCTTGTTGTTGAGTGATTGTAAATATGGAGATTTGAAACATACAAATTTCATTCCAAAGAAAAAGGATTAAAGTGAGGATTGGCTGAGCAAAATCTGATGGTAAAAAATAACAGTTGAATGCCTTTTGAAAATCCATGAAATGTCTATGAATGCCCCTACTTACATGTCCTAGTGAAACTCCATCTTTTTTGGTTAGTCAAAGTTTTTATTTAGATTCCAAGTAGTTCCCCTAGTAAAAAGGATATCAAAATATTGCAGTACTAAACTGAGGCTGCATAATTTATTTTCCTCATTAGATAGCATTAAAATGTCCTACATATAGCACTGTTCTGAGCATATATATACTCGCCACTTATTATCTACTTTCCATTATTTTTATGACCTTCTTTGTTTTTATCATTTAGATAAAGTGGGAAAATTACAAGTGCTTATTTGGTTTTCAGATTGGTGGCATTTACTCTTCGTGAAAGGCGAAAATGTATGTATCTTGATTATTAGATTTGTATCAATACTGATGTTCAATGGAAAATATTTTGTTATTTCTCTATCATGTTCTAATGCTCAATGGAAAACGTTTTGTTCTGTTGTGTTCATAAAAATAATTGTTTTTAATGAAAACAAAATCCTTAAGGTCCTGACAAGATCTGCCTTATGAATTGTAAAATTTAGCCTTTTTTTTGAAGGATGGCATTGTGTAGGTGTGATCTTAGTTGTAAATAGACTATGACACTAGTAAAACTCATAGTAGCCTAAAGCACCATAACTATGAGGGGAATATATAGAATTAAAGCCAGGATAATAAGGTATAAACAAAGAAGTTCTTAGATAAAGTGTTGAAGTTAAGAAAAGCAATGTAAAGATCAAATAGAAGGTATATCATCCATGGTATTCACTATTTCACATATCTGATAGGCATCACCAGATTATACTGCAGACTGAATTAACAAATATTATCGTGTTTCAAAAGCTTAAGTGGAAAATTTTGGATAAATCATAGTCTATGTGGGATTCATTATAAAATTATATTTACTCAGAATAGAGAACTATACTATCTTGTGAAAGGTGTCTTGTAAGTATAGATGCCATTTTCAAAACTTTGTAAAACAGCTAAGCAGAAAAAGTCGAGTCTTTACAAACCTACATGTGGGGCAAGTATCCTTAACGTTTCTTCTAAGCAGAGTTTGCAACATAGTCATTGAGTGCTAGAAGTCTGCAATACACAGCAGGAGAACCAATAGAAGATCAGAGACCATCTTCATGCCATCACCAAAACTAAATAGCTTGCAACAAAACATGATGAGGCCTGATTATTGTGATACAATTACAAACCTAAAATGCATTACATATCATTAATCATGATGATAAAAAAACCACCTCTAACAAATGCAATTTGGCCTTCTTGCGGCTCCCCTTATTCCTCTAGTGAGCTGATATAGTTTCCAGCCTTGTTCCCATATGATCCCATTGAAGGCATTCCCCCTAGGGAGAAAAAAATGAACTATCGTTAGTCAAACACTTGTTTTTCTATTTGAGTCATCTAGGATGTCATGACTATGTACCTTCATTAATGAATGCATGTACAAATAATCCAGAATAAGGTTTTCTGTTGGACAGGTATAAAGGAGCTTTTCTCTAATGAGAAACTGGGATACCTGGAGTTTGCAAATGAGATAACTGTAAGTTTATAGTTGTTTCTGTTTTATACTAACAGATTGGGATGAAATTGTGTTTTACACTAGCAGATTAGGATGAAATTTTGTTTTACACTAGCAGCTTAGGATGAAATATGATTCCAATAATTAAAAGATTGTTACATTATTCTTTTCATGAGTTCTAGTAGTTATTCTCTCTGCAAGGTTGAATCTGATGAAGCACATCCAAGCTTTACGTTGGCAATAAGTAAGGTGGATGCATTTCTAGCAGAAGCTATTTCATGCTCATGTGAAGGAATTATGGTCAAAGCTCTTGATACTAATTCTGAGTATGCTCCATCAAAGTGCTCTGATTCATGGCTAAAGGTCTGTTCTTATGTACTAAAGTCTGTAAAATTCAGTTCCATGGCATTAGCATGCAAATAGGTTGTCAGCGCTTGGTGACAGATATGAGTTGCCCCAAAGTTGAGTTCACACTTAAATTAAAAACTTGAACTGGAAAAGAATTAGAAGTAAAAATCAGATAGAATTTGGAAAGTAGAATATTAATATCTTGTGCCTGGCTTTTTCAGGTTAAACGAGATTACGTGGAAGGCTTGCATGAAACACTTGATTTGGTGCCAATTGGAGCTTGGCATGGAAATGGGAGAAAAGTTGGATGGTAACAGACTATACTTCTTGTTCTATTAGTTTTAACTTTTGTCCTTAAGAGAGTAACTGTGACTTGTCATGCTTTTTGTCTTGGATCAATATCTATTTTGAACCATTATGTTTCTACTAAGAAATGTAATTTGTTGAATAGCAGGTTTAGTCCATTTCTTCTTGCATGCTACAATCCTGATTCTGAAGAATATCAGAGTGTTTGTCGAGTTATGTCTGGATTCTCAGATGCCTTTTATAAGGAGGTGAGCTTTCTTAAATGGTTTGTTTCTTGTTGAATTGTAACATGCAGAATGCACCCTAATGGTTAATGATTATGAACAGTTGAGTATAACTATGAAATTAGCAATGCAAAGATAGTTCTTAGGAAGATTGAGAAAATGGGTAGATAAGACAAGATAAGATAATTCTATTAATGTCCATAGATGTCCAAATTTGGCCAATGGGACTAGTTGAAAAGAGGTGTTACAAATTACAATGCATTGTAGTAACCACAAAGTACTATGAAAATAAACTAAACTAGAGTAAAGAATTTAGTGTAAACTACTCTAAAGTGGAAGAACTGTATAACATAAAATTACAACGTCGAGGGTTACCCAAAATGGATAAACCCTAACATGCTAAAAGTAATGAATAAGAGAGATCTAGAAGTCAAGGTACAACAAAGATAGAAAGGAGCATCAATGGATCTAAGCGCCAACATTAATCTATAGTGGGATGTAAAGGAGAAGCACAGTCGTCATCACCACCAACTATCCCAAAAATGCCAACACAGGATCTAATTATGCTCCTAGGAGAATGGGCAGGACTAAGAGGGCCTGGTTGGATAATCCTAGGAGGACATGGAGTTCGACCCCTTAAGATTTTTAGCATTCATGGTTATGGAACCAATAGAAGAGGATAAGAAACTAGTAAGTTGTGCCTATCTACAACTCCTCGTTATGTGAGGTGTTGGAACAATTTCTTGCATCCATAGGGTTGAGCTGTCACACTACAAGAATTTATTTGAAACCAACGAGCTATTACAGGCTCTAGTCAACCTGCCTCTTTATTCTGGTATAATATGTATTGCTAAGATTTAAAAGGAACCAAAATGGGTAAGGAAACCCTAGTGATAAACTTAAGATATTACAAGTTTAAGCACTCCATATTTTAGTTATACACTACTTATATTAAAATTGACCAAGCATGGACAACAACTCTAATTATGCCTTATATGTAGACCGGTGCCTAGATTCATTGGGTTGTTATAGCAATTTTAACAATGCTTATCAAATGAACAAAGAGAATGGGGGAAAAAGAAATTGGTGCTATTAGACTCATTCGAATATCATAATAAATCTAATAGTTAACCAATGAGAGAAAAATCCATAACACATTCAAATAATGTAATCTACTATGAAGTCACACGTAGAACTGAAGACAAAAAATATGATAGAATCCAAAACCCATAATTGTATTAATATTTCCAAATGAATTACATGTAGAGTTGGCATAATGCCATTAAACTTTGTTAAAAGCTCTAATACAATGAGAAATCCTAGTTCAAATAATGTAACAAAACTTCATCAACTTTTTCGTTCCAATCTGGTAACAAGAAAAGCCTTTGGACCTCAGGTTCAAGCTCTAGGAAATTCCAACTTCTTGAATTCTACTCTATCACACCTGCACAGTAAAGGGGAAGAATAAGGGATGAGAAATAAAAAGACACACAAGGAATACAATAGTAAAACCACTAGGCACTCAAGTATACCTCTTTAGCAATAATTTGCTATCTCTAAAGCTTGATGTTGTTTCTAATCGTGGTTGCTTCTTTTATAGCCTTTGGTTCTAGTTTTGGTTATTTTTTACCTCATGGGGACCTTATATTTGTCACCATCTCCTTTTATATCCTTTGTGTACCGTACAATTATCTGGTCCATGCAAAACTAGATTTCCTATCAAAATTATTTCTTTTGGCTTGAAGGGAGTTCTTAAGATACAATGGGCCAGGCGATTTTTATGGTTTTTCCTTTTGCACAGATAAAGGATGAACCTTCACATGTCTATATATTTTATTATTTCCTGTTTACCCTAGTCGTCTGATTTTATCAGTTTGGCTCAGACTAGGCTGCTGAAGTAACTTCTTGACACAAGATAGAGGGGGACCCGATGTGATGGTGAAGAGAGGGAAGGTGGCATGGAAAATAGTAGGACGTATTACATAATGGTTATGAAGTAGGTGGAAGTAATGGGAGTGGATTTGTGAGTGGGATAGTGGTGAGATGATGCTCTATGGGATGAATGGATACGATGGTCAAGAGAGAATGCCTAGAAAGAGGAGAGCAGTGATAGGTAGGAGGAAAGATGAAATGGAAAATGAGAGCTGGAAGCACCTATAGGGTACTTCCATAACTATACTCCATTGGAGTGACCCATTTGTAACTATATTTTGTCAAAGAACCTAGTGAGTAGCTTCTTATAAATCAAGCATCTTTTCACTCTTGTTGTAATTCCTGCGTCTTTTGAATATGCAAAAATGAACTGGTTGCACCGTTGAGACTTTTTTTCAAAGATTGGAGTTTGTATTTTACACTTATTACCACTCTTATGAGCAACAGCTTTGGCCTTCTCTTATTCTTATTTATCCTTCAAGTAGAAATTTTTTTCGTATCAGTTCTTTTTTATCAGTTTTATTTTATTCCCTCCTAGTACGTGATCATGTGATGAGGATACATAGAGATCTGATTTGGTTCTCCAGTATCAGGTTTTTCACTCGAGCGATATGCATTATACTTTTTTGGTCAACCCGTGGGATTCGTTTTGATCGTCTAAACATTTCCTCCCTTGATTGCTGCCTAAATTTATAGGTGTTGTCAAGATTATGATGGTACTTTGCTCTATTGTTCATCTTGTAATGTGTGTGTTATTAGTTAGACTTTTGAATGAAGCAACTCAGTTGGATCATTTAGACTTGTACAAGGATTAAACTAGGGATGATACATTTGATGACTTTCAGAATAAGCGCTTGAACTTGCACTCTCCTTTTAGCTTTGCATATCCGTAGACCTTTCTTTGAGGTGGGCACTTTCATTAGATCACATGAACCTTGTGGATTGCCACCGAAGTGCCTAAGCCTGTAAATGACCGTTAGTCCAAAATATATATTGTTAAATGTTGAACGTTTTCCCAGGTGCTTGTCTATGGATACGATCATGTAGGTGTGCACCAGTCAAGATTTACTAACTGTTAGCTTCGATTTACTTCGAACGCTGTCTTTGAGGTTTTGAAATCTACATGATCGTTAGTCCAAAGAAAGAATGTATTGCAAATTGATTATATTAGTCTAATCTCAATTATTAAAATAAATCAGAGATTAGTTAACACTTAAGGCGCATTATCCATAATACTTACCCTTCTCAAATATGAACATAAAATGCAATGCTTACCATTAGATCTTGTTTGCTTCAATCGCTACCATTGATATCCCAAAACCTGCATGGTTGTTAGTCCAATGATGTATATATAAATGTATGCCTAAGTTAATTAAATTAATCAAGCTCCTTATGTCAAAAAAAATTGGTTAGCAGTGATTTAATAAAAAATACTTAGGCCTAAAGTTTCATAATCATCGACTTGGTCTTACAATTAATTAGTGTATTAAACCAACCCAGGTTTTGTAGGTGAGTTGGAGAGGAGAGGGCAATCCTCCAAGGGAGGTCCCAAGTTCAAATCTCCACCCTACCAAAAATCTGAATTGGGTATCCAAAATCCAATTGATAATGTTGGTGCGGGCAGGGTCGGGTGCAACTCCCGAGTGACTTTGACGGTGTAGATCCCCCTGTTCGTGGTCTCTTAGACCAAGGCGGCCCCTGCAAGGGGTTTTTCGCTTAAAAAAAAATTAGTGTATTAAACCTCATGTAATACCGATTTATTAAGATTAATATGGTGATTAAAAATGTTAATAATATTTTATTTAAACACAGGCCTTTATAATCCGATCATATCTCCATGCACTCAACGTTAGATCAAATAACGGATGTGCACGCCCGTTGGATCCTTTAGATATGCGCGATGGTTAACAGGATGAAATGGGGAGGATTAACAATGTATTATACCCTCATTAATCATGATTATGCATTGATATTAGTTCTAATAATACCTTTAATTAATCATCCGATAAAGAACCTGACGTAATTAACTCTCGGATGTCTTAGGAAAGCACCACCGTTGGATCTGGGTAGGATCAAGTGCTACCATCAATCAACTAAAGATGAGTGCTTCATATCCCAAGAGGGAAAATTTAATATGTGCTTAGACTCTCGCTAATCATGATTAGGCTTAGAGCTTAACTCTTAATAAGATGTTTTTAGATAATCTCTTGATAGAGCTGATTCATTATCTTTCGATCGCCTTGGGAAAGCGCTGTCGTTGGATCTGGGCGAAGATGGGTGCTACCGTTGAGATCTGTAAGATGTGCACCCTTTATTCGAAGGGGGAATCCATTAATATGCATTTAAGACCTTTGTTAATCACATTTAGCTCTACTTTAATCATGCTTTGACCATTGGTTTCCATCTGAATATTGACTTGTTGGTCTTTGACTGCTTTCGAAAAAGCGTTGTCATTGGATTTGACGAGGATCGCGTGTTGTTGTTGATGAAAATGCATGACATTTATCCAATGCTCGGGTGGAAGCTTTAATGGTTGGTCAATCTCCTGCACGCATTGTCATTGGATCAACTGATGATCAAGCGCAACCGTTGATATCTTAAGATTTGCATAAACTTTAACCAAAGACGCATACCTTTAAATTCTAATGATTTAAAACCTTATGTTATAATAATTATGGATTATCGAAGGGGGAAATATTAGCAATGTATTAATACCCTTATTAATCTTGGTTATTAGAAGTAATGCATTTTAATTAAAAATTAAATTCTTGGGCACTTGGAGTCTTATGTTATCGAAAGCTAATGAGGTTTAATTAAATTTTAATCCTTGAGCCCTTAAATATTTTTATGCTAAATATTGGTTAGCCTGAGTGCCGCGCGACCGTCGGATCTTATCAAGATGAAGCGTAATTGCTCAAATCTAGGGAGATGCATGCTCTTTATCCTTTGGCTAGACTGCAGTTGACCTTCAACCCATGTTTAATAATTTGATTATTAATATTAAGCTAGGCTTAATCCTTTAATAGAGCTTCTAATTAACCTTGGTTACTCTTAGTGGACGTGCATCTGTCAGATCAAGATGGAATGAGTGCTGCCCTTGGATTCTTTAAATCTTGCTTGATGATTAATCAAATGGGTGTATGACTTTGATTATATTAAGGGTAAACTTAGGTTATGACCATTGTTGACTTTAGCTTTTAAGGGTTGAACAAATTAGAGGGCGCGCTTCCGTTGGATTAAACATGGATTGGGCGTTGTCGTCTAGATCTTCAAACTTGCACAATTTTTAACCAAAGGGGGCGCATGACCCTTACTTTGGACTTAATTAATTTGATAGCCTCAAACCTTATGTTATAATATTTTTAACCATGTAATATTATTGACTCGTTTGATTTAACCTTCGGGTTGATTATGAAAGTGCGTTTGTTCAGATCTTGTGGGAGCGTGCATCCGTCCAGATTAGAGGAGTTGCCCAAGTTTTACCACGAAGGGGGTGCATACCCTCATTTGCCCATGTGATTTAATTTAAAAACCTTAGTATTATTTCTTTTGACTTAGGACCTTATGCTCCGATTTATTTTCTTTTAAGGAGCAAAGGACTTAGGGGGCTTTTCAAATGAATGTTTGATCACTTAAGTTTTATAAGCTCTTTGATTATCGGATAAGGTCAACGGTCACTTTCTTATCGACTAAAAAGGTATTTAATCCACAAGCTAAGGTTATGGCTTTAATTTTTTATTTAGACAAACGTTTTAAAATGGCTATTAAGGATAAAAAATTAAAAATCAATTTTACAGAAGCGTATGCGATAGAGAAAAACAAATTTGGGCGAAGGCTTTTGAGAATTAAAAAATAAAATTTGGGGGTATCTGATGTTGAGTAAATTTTTTCTCCAACATAGGGTTTGACTAGGATAATGTGCTAAAAACCTGAGGCACTTGAGAATCCAAAATCTCCTAGTTTTATTGCAAGCTTTGTACAAAATCATAAACTATTAAACTTGATTAGAGGTAAATATAAAACTTAAAACCAGAAATATACAATAACGAAACAAATGATCTTAAAGCAAAAGAGCACCCCAAAATTACTATTACATTTAATCAACCTTGATTAAAGGAATGTTTTAAGATCAGATGTGCCTTTTAAAAATATTGTTATGACTATTCAACGAAGTCTTATGATATGATCACACAAAATTTGTTCAAAGTCACTTGGTCCATCATTAAAAATCAATTTTATAGAAGCGTATGCTATAGAGACAAACAAATTTGGGCAAAGGCTTTTGAAAATCAAAAATTTGAATTTGGGGGTATCTGATGTTGAGTCAATTTTGGCTCCAACATAAGCTCTGACTAGGACAATGTGCTAAAAACCTGATGCACTTGAGAATCCAAAATATCCTAGTTTTATTGCAAGCTTTTTATGAATCACAAACTATTAAACTTGAATAGAGGTAAACATAAAACTTAAAATTGGAAATATACAATAACAAAACATATGATCTTAAAGCAAAAGAGCACCCCAAAACTGTTATTACCTTCAATCAACCTTGATCAAAGGATCATAATTTTAAGATCAGATGTGCCTTTCAAAAATATTGTTACGACTATTCAGTGAAGTCTTATGATATGATCATAAACAAGTCACTTGGTCCATCATGATTTGGCCTAAGTGTGTGTTAGTGCATTCATTATTAATATTTTGATCTTCTAGAACTTCATAATGTTTGGAAAATAGTTAATCCTAATAAGAAATTTCACTCTTTAAGATTTTCACCATTTGCAGAACTCCACTACCAATCAAGCGTCTATAGCCTCGATGGAGATGCTATTGATCCCATCTAGTTTTACTCTATTGTCATTCAAGCGCCTATAGCCCCAATAGAAGTTTTCCAAGATATCTCAGACATTGACTCAATATGCCTTATTTTGGTTTTCTTTCTCTTTTCGAGAAATATTTTGATATAAGCAAATTGTGCAATGAGTGTGCCTAAGTTAAGGATTAGTTTTTTTTTTTTTTTTAGCAAAAAACCCCTTGTGGGGCTGCCTTGGTCTGAGAGACCATGAATAGGGGGTTCTATACTATCAAATTCACCGGGGAGTTGCACCTGACCCTACCCGCACCAACATTATCAATTGGATTTTGGGTACCCAATTCAGCTTTTTGGTAGGGTGGAGATTCGAACTTGGGACCTCCCTTGGAGGATTGCCCTCTCCTCTCCAACTCACCTACAACACTTGGGTAAAAACTAATTTATAGTGGAAAACACCCCTTTCGAGGTGCCACTTTCAACAGTTTGGGCATAGGAGAAATGGAGCCTTTTCAGCCTCTACTAGCACATAGGACATTCCTAACTATACCATATATCTGCAGGATAGAGACAAGGGGAATGGAACCTGGGTCGGCCTCTACCAACACCCAGGGCATTTACCACTGCACCACAACAAGCAGATTTAAGGATTAGTTTTTGGCTAAAGGATAGAGTGTAATAAATTTTAGCTCAACTATCTTACCAAAGATAATTCTATCCTTTGGACACCGAAATTTCTTTGAATAGTGTCTGTAAAGTGAAGCTTTGTTATGATGGACCAACAACTCTATTTTTACTCTGTTTTATTTCATACCATATGACAATTGCATGAACTTTCAAATTTGAATATTGTAAGCATCATCAAAATCTAAAATAAATTTCCTCTTCTCATGTTTATCTTAGAGAAATAAATAGTACATTAACTCTTCTACCTTAATATTCCAAAGGGAAACGACACAAAAACATATGAAGCAGAATAGAACATAACAACAATAAGCAAAGCACTTGACAAAAAAACTCAACATTCTGATAGACATATTACTCTATTTTTGGATTTTTCTTTTTCATTTTTTAATTTTTATTTATTTTTTATTTTTTATTATCCATCGTGTATCCTCCAAAATCTAATTTAAACATAAGGACTCTCAACGGCCCTCAGTCTCTTTTTACTATCATCTCCCATTTCTCGGCCAACAGGTGTATGAGAATTGAGTAGTGGGAGAAACGGGGCATCTGTTTCCTTTGCTCCAAAACTGCCCTTTTTAGTTATGTCAATTGTCTGTGCATTTGCCTGTTCAACTCTTCTTCCCAGACATAGATGGGGGTGTTCACACTTCTATTACTTTGTTCCATTAGATACAATACATCCATCCATATCACATCGAGTTCTAGTACTTCTAAGAGGATGTTAACCATATCATAAAAATCCCTAACCCAGTATCTTGTACATTTTCATGTGTATAAAAAAACATTTTGAAAGATTCTAAACTAGTTAACATGTTAGACTATCTTTGAATTACCTGGTGAATTAGTATTGTTTTCAAGGGCATCAAGTTGAAGATCTTTTTGATATACTTGGACGCAAAACTAATTATTGGCCGATCCTTGCTATCCCTAAAATTTCTGGTAGCCACACCATCAGGTCCATATAGTAGTATACTTTGGGACATATCAATTTCCCCACATTGCTCATCCATTTGTTGCTTCTGTGAACTCTCTTATTTTATGATTTCCTCACTTTGTGGACCAAATCCGCCAACAACCACAGATAGCATTGTAAATTTTCTTCAGTGGACTCAAAAATCTGAATACAAGTGTTTTCAATTTCATACTGTTGGGCTGGCATGAGCTTCTTATCTTTCATAGATTGTTTGGAGAAATCATACATTCCCATCACGACAACAACTTCCTTGAAGAGCTCGGCATATAATTTTTGGTCTGTGATGAATTTTACTGCCTCACTGGTGTCTTTAGGTGCAAAAGTAGCTCTCGAGGTGACCATTCTACTTATAGACAACACTTCAACTCACTATAACATACTCTCACTATAACACACTCTTCTAAATTCTCACTTGCCAATGGTACTCTTCAACTCTCTACTTGTCTACAATAATTTTATGCTCTAAGATAACCAGGGTGGTAATGTGACTTGAACTTAGATGAAGTAGTGCCAAGAAGCAAGAACATGTGTCGATAAGTGCAATGGAGTGTAGAAATATTCCTGTGATATCAATGATCTACTCGATAGGGCATAGTATGGTGGCATAGAGCACAACTTCCAAACTCAACAAGTGAGGCAAGCAAGTTATGCATTGGAATTGTGCATCAAGACAATGCATGATGAACATTTCTTTGTACATTAATGTGATAGATGGAAAAGAGAAATGATAGGAGTTGACTAGGAAATCACAATAAGCCAAACCTATGTATGGAAAACTTAATTTATAGGCAAGCAAATGTAAATATTGCAAATACAATGTGCTCATAAATTAGTGTTGGCAACAATATTGATACTTTGGCAACAATGTTTTAGGGTTGGATTGCAATGTGTACTGGGTGTTAAGTGCCTAGTCTAGTTTTAAGGAAAATGAAGAAGTTGAACAAAAAAATAAGAGACTTAGAAGAAACTAAAACATGGTGGATACTGATATGTATTTGATAATGTACATTACAGTTAAAAAATCCTTTTTGATAATGTACATGGTGGAAATTGAGATGGTTCCCCTTTTTGATAGTTACATCAGGATAATAGTGAAAAAAATAATTGTAGATTGGTTTGCATGTCTCCTTGTGGTGCTAGATGGCAAAGTTAATTGAAGTTTGATCTACCATTTGATGTGCAATGACTAATGCTTGACATGTGGAAATTCTTCTAATGAATGGATGTGTATGGAACTAGTGATATGTATTGTCATATGTCAATGGTCAACATACTGGAGTTGGCACCATAGGTGTTGATATCACCTTTAGCACAGGCATTGGCTTCCATGAAGGAGATTGACATCACACACCATTTTGGCACCTAGTGAGGATGTTGTGCCAAGTTGTTGAACAAAATGGTGTAAAGGACTATCTTTGCACCAACATTTGCTGGGAATTGGCACCATTGCTCCGCTTGTTTCAATTGCCTGATCCTCTTTAGGATTGATGGTCCCTATAAGGTTAACTCCTTTTTATCTACACTTCATGTGCCAGCAGTCAGGCAAACTCCTCTTTTATGCTTTAAGACAATTAACAGGTCCATTTGAATCTAGTCCATGTTCACTTTAGACAAAACCTTTAAGGCCAACTCTACTTTTTTGTTTTGTTATTTAAAAAGTGCCTTCTAGAATGCTTGGACTTGTGACCATTACTAATGAAAATACTATAAGTTACAGCTTATATATGAAATCATGTGTGTAATTGATTGATTGATTTCTTGCAAAATGCTACATTAATTACCACCAAGAGTGTGACGTCTCTATCCTAATAAAGATATCTATGAGATCTCTGATAATTTAAAGGTAGTTACAACACCATTATTTTTAATTTATATGGATATCATGAACTATACCTGTGACTGTTTTGTTAACTTGTTTAGTTTCTTTTGATTTTTACCTAATGTAAGGCAAAATTGATAATGTTAACATCTACAGGATTTGCACATGTTTTTTTTCCTTTTCATGATTTATATGCCACATTTTTCTTGGATCTCACTTGTCTTTCAACTAAACTTGACACTTGTTTTGGTGGTGATCTCTCATATTTAGATATTTTCATAGTTTTAACCTTAGTTATCTTTTTGACAAGAAATGCTCAAGAACATTAGGATGTAGCTAACAAAAATTTGTGTAACAACTCCCTGAGAGGATTTTTTAAACAATTTTTCTATCTTATGAGTTGAAATAAATTGAACAACACCAGCTTTCATGTCATGTAAAGTGTATTCATTCCCCTATTCGCTAAATTTTATTCACAACTCAAAAAAATCCCATAAAACTAGACCTAACGTTTGTAGTCGTTGTGCTCCCAAAATAATATCACACTCATCTAATGGTAAGGCAAAAATATCTGTCTTGAGATTATATTACCCAATTTGGAGGTTGACATTATAACACTTTCCTTTCTATTGAAGGGTGCCTCCCTTAGTAATCACAAGTTCAAAGGAATTACAAGTAGTAATTTAATAGTTCCCTTATTTGGCCACACATGGATCAATAAAATTACATGTACTTGTAGAATCAATAGAATGATGACCCTTTATCCCTTGAAGTGTCCTATCACTTTCATCATTTAGGGAGTTGGTATTCCTGCTAAAGCATGCATTGAGATTTTTGGTTGAAATTCCTCTATAACTTTTGACTGTTCTTTGATTTATATCTCTTGATGATCTTCTTCTACCTTTGAAGATTATGCAATTGGTGTCTCAACCATATAACACAAATATAATTTTTGGCTAAAATGGGCCAAGAAAGGTTAAAGAGGTTAAGATGGACTAACACATACCAAAGTGGGCTACATAGGCCTGAATAGTGAATGGGTTGGAATAAGTTAAAATAGGCCATGGAGGCCAAAATAGGAAAATATAAGGTAAAATGAGTTGGATAGCCAAAATGAGCTGAAATGACTTGAGCAGGTCACAGATCAAGATAGGCCAAAAAAGGCCACAAGGGGTAAAATGGGTGTGTTGGGTCAAGATGAGCTAGATCATACTAGAATAGATAAATAAGGGAAGAACTACTTAGATAGGCCAAAATGGGATAAAAAAATTAGGTAGGCCTATAGGATAGATTAGAAGGGACTAAAATAGGTGATATAAGAGGATAGATCAAAACAGGCTAAAATATACCAAAATATACAAGAACTAGCCAAGACGACCAAAATGGGATAGGCAAGTCATAATGCATTAATGAGGCTAGAACGGGCTAAAAAAATAGAAATCAGTTAGGCATGACTACGTTAGAATGGGATAAATAATTCAAAATAAGGTTAAGAGCTTAAGATGGGCTAAAACATGCCAAAATATCTCAAGTAGGCTAAAATGGGTTAGGATAGACTAAAATGAGTAGGATAGGGTAAAAGTAGGTAGGATAGGTCAAGATGTGTTGGACAAGCTAAAATAGGCCAAAGCAAATTAGGATATGGTAAAATGGATCAAGCATAGCCAAAGTGGGCAACACATGTCGAGATAGGCTAGTTAGGGCCAAAACATACAAAAACAGGCTAGGAAGGGTAGAAACTACCAAGCATGCTAGAATAAGGTGAGACAAATTGGAATGGGATATAACATGTGAGATAATGGGCTAGGAAGGTAGGAATGGAGCATGTACATCAAAAGGGGCAAAATGACCTAGGAAATGGAGGAAGGAGCCAAGACCATGGAGACAAGATAAAACAAGTCAAAACGGGTCAAAAATCGGTTAGGCTGGTCGAAACATACCATAATTCTCTAAGAAGACCAAAAAGGGTTGGGTGGGTTAGAATGGCTTAAAAAAATACAAAAATGCAATAGTGGGATGAAATAGGTAGAAATGGGTCAGGCAAGTCGAGATGGGCTGAAATAGACTAATAGAATAAGGCAAGGAAAAATAGGATAGGAAGGGCTAAACTGGGTAGGATAGGTTAGAATAGACTAGGGAAGGCCAAAATAAGCTAGGCAAGATATAAATATGCCAAAAAATACCAAAATGGGCTAAGAAGACTAGAATATGTTAGGTAGGTAAAATGGTTGAGAGAGCCAGAATAGACTATGTGGGCTAGGATAGGTTAAATATAGGCTATAAGAGGCCAAAATAAGCTACGTAGGGCCAAAACATGCAAGAAAAGACAAGTAGACCATAACAAGATGGATTAAATTACAATGGGCCAAGAAGAGCATAACTAGTTGGGTAGGTTGAAATAGGTTGAGGTGGGTTGGGTAGGCCAAGATAGACTAGAATGGACCAAAAACAAGTAAGATAGATCACAAGATACCATAATGAGCCAGAAATACCATAATAGGCTGAGCAAGTCGAAAGGGACAAAATAGGCTAAAATAGATAAAAATATGGTAGGTAGGCTAGGATAAGCCAAAATAGGCTAAACAACTAAGATAGACCAAAATAGGTCAAGATAATCAAAAATGGGATAAAATAGATTAGATAGGGCTGAAATGTACACCATAAGTCAATACAGGCAAGGTGAGCCATAATAAGTTGAGAAGGCCAAAATAGATAAAGTGGGACAAAATAGGCAAGAACATACCAAAAAGGGTTAAGAAGCCAAAATAGGTGAAAATGAGTTAGAGTAGGTCGAGTGGGAAAAATGGACTCCATGGGCT
Source organism: Wollemia nobilis (assembly GCA_028583015.1). Lineage (NCBI taxonomy): Eukaryota > Viridiplantae > Streptophyta > Pinopsida > Araucariales > Araucariaceae > Wollemia > Wollemia nobilis. The sequence goes on along the minus strand of JAQPPZ010014852.1, from coordinate 494,134 downwards.
AGGCAAGCCCAAAACAAGATAGGTAAGCCAAAATGGGCCAAATCATAATTGACCTGGCTAGGAAGGGTAGAACCAATAGAATGGGCCAAAAGGGTTAGGTATGTTGGGTAGCTAGAAGGGAGCAAAACTAGTGGGATTATCTAAAATAGACCAAAATGGGTCAAAATATACTAAAATGAGCGAGGAAGACTAAAATAGGTAGGAATAGGTTGACTAGGCCATGATAGGCTAGAATAGGCCAGGACAAAATAAAATAGGTCAAGTAAGCCCAAATTGGGCAGGGTGGGCTTGAACATACCAAAACAGGCCAAGATGGCTAACATGTTAGATGAGGAGCTCAAAATGGACCTCAATAAGCTAAAACATGCTAGATAACCAATATAATCCAAAAGAGTCTATGTTGGATTGGACTAGCCAAAACAGACCAAGACTGGCTAAAATTGGCTAGGATTGGCCAAAATGGACCACAAGTGGAAAAACCAGGTGTGATGGATCTAGATGGGATAGATCATACCAAAATGAGTTGAGAAGGGTAAAACTGGTCGGGCAAACCAAAATAGGTCAACATGGGTCAAGTAAGCCAAGATAGGTCAAAAGGGATTGAAATAGGCAACACAACAGGATGGGCTAACACAAGCTATAATAAGTGAGAAAAACTAGAATAGGTCAAGCTAGGTTGGAAGTGGCTGAGATAGGTGAAATGGGTTGGAATAAGACAAAATTGGCCAAAAGAGGCTAAAATAGGTTATAGGATAGACGAAACACACTAGAATATGCTAGGAAGTCAAGCACGAGCCAAGCGAGTCGAAATGGGTCAAAATAAGATGAAAAGGTAATGATAAAAGAGAGAAAATAAGTTGTGGGCTAGGACAAGCCAAACTGGTTGAGTGGGTTGGGACACACCAAAATAGGATCGATAGTTTGGAATGAGCCAAAATGGATTGAGTTACCTAAAACAAGCCAAAATGGGCCATGTGAGTCAAGAGTGGGCTAAAATAGTCTAGGACAAGCTAAACTAGGTCAATTGGGTTGAAGTGATAAGATGGTTTGGGACATGCTAGGTAAGAAAAAGTCAAGCAGCACCCAAACATACTAGAATAGACTAACATGCTAGAATAGGATGAAACATACCAAAACAGGCCAAGAAGGCTAGAATAGACCCAATCAGTCAGAATGTGTAGGAATGGGCTAGGATGTGTTGATGCTAAAATGGGTCAAAATAGGTAGAGAAATGGACCAAAATAGGCTAGGTAGAGCCAAATTGGGATGGACAAGCTAAAACAGGCTAAGTGGGCTTGGTTGGGTTGGAATGGTCTAGGATAGGCTGAAAAAAGGTTGTGCAAAGCCAATGTGGGTAGGATGGGTCAGGATGGGTCAAGAAAGTAAAAATAGATGAAAAGTGGTCAAGTGGGGCCAAAACATACCAGAACACACCAAGAAAGGCAAAATGGGTGAGATGAGTCAAAATAGGTCAGAACACATGAGAATGGGCCAAAGGCCAAAACAGAGCAAGTAGGTTGAAATTGGCAAGAACAAGGAAAAATGAGTTAAGGGGGCTAGAATGGGATGAAATATGTAGGAATCAGCTAAAGGGCCAGGTGGGGCCAAAAAAGGCCAGATGGGGGTAAAAATAAGCTAGGAAGGTTTGAACGGGCTAGATGGGTTAAAATATGTCAAAATAAGGCAAGGCACGAATGGGCAAAGAATAGGATGGACAAGCCAAAACAGTCCAAAAATTATAGGTAGGCTTGGATGGGCCAAATGAGATAGATGTGACTAAAGTAGGTAGGATGGGTCAAGAAAACTTGAGTTGTCCAAAGTGGGTGGAAATACATTAAACATACCAAAATGGGCTAGGATAGGCTAGAAGTAGTCAAGATAAGTGAGATGGGATAGAAAGTGCCAAAATAGGATTAGATGACCATAACATGCCAGGTAGATCGAAGTGGGTTAAAAGGGGATGCAAAGGCCAAAATGGGTCGAGTTATGTCAAAATAGGTTAGATGGGCCAAGGTGGGTGAAGATGGGCTAAAACTGGCCAAGTAGGTTAAGATGGGTAAAAATAGGCTGGGTACGCTAGAATGAGCTAAAATATGCTAAGTAGGCCAAGATAAATGAGAACAAATCGAGATAGGACTAAACGAGACAAAATAGGTGTTGCTAGGCCAAAATAGGCAAGATAGATAAGGACAAGCAGGGTAGGTTGGAACAAGTTAGGAAGCCCAAAATAGGTGAGGTAGAGCAAAAATAGGCCAAAACATACCAAAATAGGTCAAAATGGATGGGAAAAGGTCAGGATAGGCTAAAATAGATTGACTAAGGCCAAAACAGGTCATGCAGGTCGAAACAAAAAAACTAGTCAAGAAGGGTAGAATGGATCATGCAGGTTGAGATAGTCTAAAAGGGACTAACATGGGTAGGACTAAAATAGGCCAAAAGATATTATAATGAGCTGGGAGACTAGAATGGGTCAAGTGAGTACTTAAAGGTTAGACCAAAGGGGGAATAAAATGGGCCAAAATAGGTAAAAATAGGTTGGGTGGGTTGTGATAGGTAAAAATAATATAGATATATTAAGAAGGGTCAAAATGAGATGAAATGGGCCTAGTGGGCTAGGGTAGGCCTAAATGTTAGATTTTGATGGGAGGTAGTACAACCACAAGATGAAAGATATTCTGAGATAACTATAAAACTAATGGCACAATAATATGTAGGAAAATAAAGAGATGAATATTTTCAAAGAACTAGAAAATATGCCATTAATGGGAATAATGAAAATAATACAATGCTATATAATGGAGGGCATGAACACTCCATGAAAGTATATGAAAGAACTACATTGTACCATACGACACACTATATCTACTACATATTGTATACTTACTATATCACTCTCACTCTCTCTCATACTACTACACCTATGAGGTCTTTATATAGAAAGATAGATTGCTTGGCCTTTACTCTACCTACGACTCATGTACATGTGGACCACATGCACATTTATAGCTTGCACATTAACACTTGTGCATTTATTATAATACTTGAAGAAACTAACTAACTTTACTTTGAAGTAAACTCCTACTCTAGATATGCATTAAAGGTGGTACATTTACATGACCCAAATGATGTAATATACTCTAACACCCCCTAGTATTACATTATTCGGGTATTGAAGACTTTTTCCTAGTTCCTTCATTGTCTTCTTTGTTTGAATTTGAATGAGTATCTTCATCTTGTTCAGGTTCTTCTTTTCTAGATAGATGGCCAAGTAAAGTATATTGTAGTTGTCCCCTCATCCTTCTAATTTTGAACCTTCCATTTCTTCTTTTGTTTTTGTGATATGTAGGTTATTTATTCTCTTCAATTTGTTCCTCCAAACTGCATTAGTATTGTTTTGAAACATAACAATATCTTGAAGTTTTGATAGAATCTAATGCATATATATATTTATATGGATTGATCCAGTAGCTTCAATCTCATTTTGATGTGTAATAAGACACATATTAGCTCCATTTATGTATCTGAAGTCAACCATCCTTTTATTTTCTACTAACTTGGATACTTAAATGAGATTAGATGTTAATCCAGGAACATACATTACATTATGTAGCAAAAAATTTAGAAATAATTTGCTAGGTGATACACACCCATATCCATGTATATGATAGTTATTGCCATCTACAATTTTCAACTTGTAGCTATTAGTGACTTCAAGATAATCAAACCAATGTAGATTTCTTGTCATGTGGTGACTTGCTATTGAATCAATATACCAAATGTCCTTTTCATTTTGACCTGTGAAATCATTTGAAGTAATTTTGTATGTATGATATGGTATATTGGATGGATTTTATTCTTGAGTCCTTTTGTGGTGTGCATTATGATGAAATGTGTCTCTAGCTACTTTATCCATTGCAGTGTATGATAGGGTTCTTTCAATACTTTAGATCTATCTTATGTCTCCCTAGTGTATGACTTTATTTTTATAGACCTTTCTAGACTTAGGTTTTGTAGAATTCCTTATGTCTCCCTAGTGATTAAAGTAAGCTATAAGCTTAACAAAGTGCTTAGTAAATAATAGTTCACTTTTGAGCTAATTTTGTAATGTTTTGTAATCAACTTCTATTTCACCTTATCTCTCCTAATTTATAATGAGCTATGCACTTAATTTGTAATTCTCTATGGTTGGATTTTTTTTGTCCCGTAGTATAAATATGAGACAAGTGTAAGTATATAATTCCAACTCCTTTAAGTATTTGAAGAACTTCCTTTTATATCCCTCAATGTCCAATAGTTTAATATTTCCAAATTCCAATAAACTATTTTAATGTAGTATATACCTTATAACTCCCTAATTTGGAATATTAGAAAATAATAATATTTGCAATAATAGAGTTTTAACTTTCCAAGTAGAAACCCTTATATCTCCTATGGTATTTAATTGTAAATATTAAACTATTTAAATATATAAACCTCCTTTAAATTTGCTTTCAAATGTATGGTTGATTTTGCTATTATTTCCAAAGTAAATAATAAAAGGGTTTCAACCTTATACTATACTCCTTATAACTCCTACTTAGTTATTTACAAATATTTGGCAATTTATAATGTCTTCAACTTTTACTAAAATTGCCCTCTTACTTCTAAGGATGATAATAATCAATTTCCAATACCTTATAGCTCCTATTTTAGAGGAAAAGATGCTTGTAGTGTATTACCTCCTTTCTATGTACATTGAACAAGCTGATTAGACGGTGGTGACAATTTCAAATTTGGTGTTGAATTAAATGCACTTCCTCTACCTTGAATGGTACTGGTCTATGCTAGGTTTTACTTCAGCTTGAGATGATTGCTTTGCTATTATTCACTCAGTATTCTTTCCTCGAATGATGCTTATGACATTGACCATTTAATGCTCTTCTCCAAACGTAGGCTTATGATAGTATTTAACACCAAATAAATATTGCCCCTTCTTCCTTGACTTGGCTTGAATATGTTCTCCACTTTAATGTTGATTTTTTAATGTGTTTCCTTCCTTGAGAACTCCTTTTAATGGTCACTATAATAGTGCTAACTCCTTGGTAACTGACCCTATAGGTTGAAATAGATCAACGGTCACGCCAATCCTGATCGAGATCTGATGGCTATGCACAATTCAAAACCCGAATGATTGAATGGTAAGAGTATCGGGTGACTTAAAGGTAAAGCTATAAATAATCATATATTAGCAAGTTTTTAATGTGTTACTGATTACCCCTCTTTTTTATTTAATCTAAGATTAAAGAAATACGATGATGCACCCCTTTCGGTTATCAAGTGTGAAGATTACGGGAGATCTAAGGGCAGCGACTCATCAAGGAGAAATCGTACAGATGCGTTCGATCTGATAAACACCATGGTCTAAAAATGCAAAAGCCTAAGTACAATGGTCGAGGAAGATCCAACGGTCGCGCTTAGCCACGAATCACCAAGGGTAAGTCTAAGAAGATTAACCGTGTTCAAGATTAAAGCCTGTGCAGGTCTAATGAATATCAATGGACGTGCTTCCACCAAAGATAATCCAATGACAATGCATATCACAAAGCGTTTAACCCATGAAAGGGCCCTATCCAAGTCAAAACCAAGTACACCCAACGTACAAGAAGATCCAACAATTGTGTTTGGGTATGATTGATCTAACGGTCATGCTTCAAAAGAGTTGTTCAAAGATTAAGAGAAGGTACATTAAAATAAAGATCTACGACAGCGCCCAACCCACTGAAATCCAATGACCACAATTTAATCAAGGACATACAAAGGATCAAAAGTGATCTGACGGTCATGCCTAATTTAAGCAAGATCCTATGGCTATGATCTCATAAAATTATTAAAATACGACAAGTAGTGTAAAAGCAAAGTGATATTCAACAATCGTGCACGATCAAGAAAGATCCAAGGGCAGCGCTTGACCGCAGCAAAAATTCACTAAAAGGAGTATGATTACATATCAATATGATAGCAGAACTTGGCTAATCTAAATCTAACAACCGTAATATAATTAGAGCCATACAAAGGGCAAAAGCATCAATCATGATCGATCCAACGATCGCGCTTATACCAAGTAAGATCTGATGGTAGCGCTATATCCAAGTTATCATCTTTTAAGAAGAGTGTGATTATACCTTCATCAGACGGTCACGCCTTTATTTGTTAGATCCAATGATGATGATTGGATTAAAAGGATAGACAATGTTCTAATGGTCAATCGACCAAATGGTCTTTAATCGAGATCAAACGATCATGCCTACACTCGATTTAATTCAATGGTTGCACTTTAATCAAATACCATTAGAGGGAATCGAGGGTTGATAAAAAGTAGTATAGATCTACCAGATCCAACGATCACGGTGAATCCTGACCAGATCTGACGATCGCGCTTGGCCGATCTACCTAGACGATAAGAACTGATCAAACGGTAGCACATGGTTACATAATTAATCGAATGGTAACCTGCTAATGAGGTAATATGATTATTAAAAGCATGTATTAAAAAGAAGGTTAGAAATGGTTTAATTATTCTTTCATAACTAGTATTCGACATAAGGATAAGGCCCAAACTTAAATTTAAATCAAATATTAATAAACGTAATAAGATGGAAGCCTTGATCTAACGCTTATTATAAGATTGGTTAATCAATAAAATGCTAGGATATCCTCTATATTGTGCACGATCATTATTGGCATGTACCTTTGATATTACAGGGCTAACATTTTTATAGGTCTAAAAGTATCGAGCTAGGATGCCCAATGCATATCTACATCCAGAGATAATCACGAGTTGAAAAATCCCATAAGTCTGCATCCCAGTGAACAAATCATATGGTCAGATATCCCAAAAGAGGGTGGCTATTCCCTAAGGCACCCAAAACAAGGATCAATACAAAAAACCAAGCGATTACCAGTTCACGAGAACATACACTAAGCCAAGAAAAAAAGGGGGTCCTACGAAGAAAAAACAAAACCATTGCAGCAAAGCAAAATGCATAGCACCAATAAAAAGCCAATGGACACCATAGAATCAGGTAATGACCAGGGAAGGAAAGGTTCGAACAATCAAAACAAATCCAGCATATGGTACCGAGACGAGCCTAATACGGACTAATCCAAAGATAAATCTTGATGCTCAAGCCAAGGATCAGATTATGAGGACGATGGCGTATCATACAATAAAATAATAATAATAATAATAAACAAACCTTTTTGAATGAGCTCATGCCCAGGTCCTTAGCTTATAAAAGAGATAGTGAAGGGCATCTAAAGAAGCATCATAGAGAAAAATGATAGAGTGCACAATGCATGAGTACAATCGTTTCCTACTCTACAACTTTAGAAGGAGAAGAAAGCGCGCGAAGAAACAAGTTATGGCCTTGGCCTTTCACTTTATGCTTCGATGGAATATAGTTACATAGGGGACACTCCGATGGAGTATAGTTAGGGAAGCTACGTATATATGCTTTTGAATTTTATTTTCCATTCCCTCCTTCCTCCTACTTATCACTGCTCCCCTCTTTCTAGGCATTCTCTCTTGACCGCTCCTCGTCATTCTCCCCATATAACGCCATCTCACCACCATCCATTGTGTGAAGCCACCCCCTTTGCTCTCTCCTCCCTCGTAACCACCATGTAACCAATGCCATCCCATCCTTCCGACCCTAGCACGCCACTTCTTCCCTTCACCATCACGTCGGGTCCATCCTTCATCATCTTGATCTGTGGCTAGTTGATCGAGTTTCCACTACAAATCCACCTAACTAGGGCAAGCAAAATGAAGTGGTAGAATATACCTAAGTATACATGCATTGCATAACTAAGCAAAAGAATAAAAACAAGTGTGTTGAATCTATCTGGCACAAGAGCTCCCTTCGATCCAAGAGAAAATCGTAACACGAAATCTAGAGCCGAGCCAACTGTACTAATTGGAAAATAAAATCATATAGCGATAGGTGTAAGGCCAGGATTGTACCAAAAATAATAGATTCAAGAACCAGAGGCTATAAAAGGAAGCAGTTACAGTCAAAGTTTGCATCAAGCAATTAGAGAATAACATTTTTGCTAAGAGGTATACTTGAGTGCCCTTTAGATTTGTGTTGTTGTATCTCCTTTTGTGTGTCTATTTTCTTTATCATTTCTTATTTCTTCCACTTTGCCATGTAGGATTTTTATAGGAAAGTACCCAAGAAGCTGAGAATATTTCCATACCTATTGAGCCTGAAATTTAAAGACTCTGCTATTACTAGATTGGAACAAGGAGAGTAGAAGAGATCTGTTACATTATTTGAACAGAGTGTCTTCATTTTATTGATACATTTCTTTGAGAAAAAAAGAGTTAAAAGGCATCCTGCCCACTATGTATGTAATACTTTATGAAAAATCAATACAATTTTGAGTTTCATTCTTATTAATTCTTTGTCATCGTATTGTGTGTTACTGCGTAATGGATTACATTATTTGAATGCATTACGTACATTTCTCTCGTTGGCCAACTTTTATGTTTATTAAGATATTCAAATGAGTATGAGAGTGCCAATTCCTCTTAATCCCATTCTTTCTTTTTCATGTTAAAAATATTGTTAAATTGCTATAACAACCCAATGAATCTAGGCACCGATCTACATAAGGCATAAAATATTGGTTATTTTCATTGCTTGGTCATTTTAATACATATAGTATAATTCTAATCTGGAGCGTGTAATACTTGTAAAATCATAAGATTACCGTTGGGTCTTCCTTACCCATTCTGTAGTTTTCTTTAGCAATAGTTGTTTTATCAAAATAAAGAGGCAGGTTGACCAGAGCCTGTAATAGCTCGTTGGTTTCAAACAATTTCTTGTAGCATGACAATCGAATCCTATGGATGCAAGAAATGGTTCCAATAGTTTTTTGGCACCGTTGTCGGGGATAGATTCTTCATGAGTTTAGACCTAGATTTTATGACATATATTAATCAATGGGTGACCAATCAGAATAAAGAACCTTCATTTTAATTTTTACGTTTTTATGTTCTTTATTTTCCTTCTTGCCCGTGTTTTTCAATTACTTTTGAAGTGAGTTTATGAGTTTCTTGATTTTCTTGAATTACTCCAAGAAACATCCCTTGTGAGGTTGAGTGTTAAATATCAAGCAATATTGATAAGCATATATGTCCTTTCTGCACTATCGATGTTGGCGACTCTGTCTGGACGAACCCAGAAAATAAAAATCAAGAAAGAAGGAGCAAAACGTGCTAGCACACACTAGGAGAAGTGGTAAGGAGCTTTTTCCCGAATTCGAGAATCCAGAGGTATTTACCCATAATCAGAAAATCCCACTTCTTAAGAGTACCGTATACAAAAATAGATCTTATTTTAGTAGCAAAAAGTACGTAAAAAATAATAGAATTTAAGATACTGTTGTTGCTGATATTACTGTAGATGAAATTCTAAATACTACTGCAGAAAACACGTTAGAATCATCTTAGTCTCCTAATCCTATAGATTGTAATATAGAGGTTAATAATCTTTCATATTGTACCCAGGCCTCCCAAACCCATATTCCTGTAGGTATTACTGCTGTGAATTTGAATCCTATAGTAACAATGGCCCATGCAAATAAGTAAAATCAAAATCAGGCTAATGTCCATTTGTGGAGGACTAATACGTATAGGCCTTTTGTTATACTAGCTAATCTTAATGCCTTACCTAATAAAGCTCACAAATACCTTCCAAAATTTTCTAGGAAATAGTGCAGTAATTGGAGAAGATCATATCAAAAGTTTTTTGTATGCCATGGATAGTTTAGAAGTTGAACATGAAGATGTAGTCTTAAGACTATTTTTATAGACTTTAGAAAAATATGCTAGAGAGTGGTTCAATTCTCTTCCTAATAATGATATCCCAGACTTCACTAAAATGGAAATTATTTTTCTAAAGAAATATGGTGAAAGAAAAAATGAACAATCTGTGTTAACTGAATTGGCCACTATGAAGAAAAAATAAAATGAGGTTGTCAGTGATTTTAACAAAATATTTTCAAAGACCAGAAACAAAATCCCTGCTAACCTTAGGCCTAGTGATATTCAGTCTATTTTTTTCTATAAGAATGCTTTTCAAGGAGAATTTAACTATGAGCTAAGGCAAGAACAAGCCACCACCATTGATGGTTGTATGGAAAAAGCAATGGACATTGAAAGAAACATGCTTGACAGTGGTAAAATGAAGCCTTATTCTCTGGAAGTCAATCTACCTGAAAGAAAACCCAAAAGGGTAGCATTTGATATACAAAGAAGAACTGAAATAGATCCCATGGAGAAATTGACTAATCAAATGGCTGAGATGTTCAACACCATGAATAATAGGTTAGCAAGAATTGAGAGAAATAATGGTAATAATGGTGAATCATCACAAACAGAGTGACCACATATTGACAACCGTCCTCCCTTTAAGAAAAACTTCAACAGGAATTGGGGAAACAACAATAGTTCTGAAGAGGGAAAGAGGAATAGGAATAATGGGAACAATAACTAAAAAAATAGAGACTCATAACAAAGATCAATGTCCCTAACCCTATACCATCTCGCTAACATAGCGGAAGGCTTTCCCTATTTCTGCTCCACTTGTGATGCACCACACAATCCTGATGCATGTGGAATTCACCTAAGTGATCAACGCAATGTAGATTTACATGCTGAGTTAGAAGAGGATATAAGAATCAATGCTTGTTGGTCTGTAGAAGATGAATCCAGAGAAAGGTTATTTGAAGAGAATATGGATAAGTATGCTTCAAATCATCATCCTCAAATCTTAGTAGTTGAAGGTACTAAAATCTTGCAGAAACCACATGAGTCAAGATATGACAAAATGAAGTAGGGGAAATTAATCCCCACTGCTCAAGAAGTTGAAGAATTAGAGGCTACTCATACTCTGAATTTAAGAAATAGGATTGTCCCAGACCGAACAGAGAAAGCTTCTACAAGTGAAGCAAGAAAACAAACTTTCACAAATAAGAATATCAATAAAGAGAAAATTGATAGAACCCTCAAAAAGATTACTCCTGAAGTAATAGAATTAGAGGAAGAGATTCCCAAAGAAGAAAGTAATAAACCCCTGGATATAAGGAAGATAGAATTTGATGTTGGGTCAAAACTCAGTAAGCAAAATGTTAACATCACATTTGGAGAACTTATGAAAGTTCAACAATACAGAGAACAAGTCTACAGAGCATTTGGACTAATGGAACAAAAAGAAGATCCAACTTGTCATGCTGCTAGACAAAATCAACATGATGCAAGATCACCATCCTCTGTTAGACCCTTTTATGTATCATTAAGGTATAACTCACATGAAGGGGAAAGATATGTCATTCATAATTGCATGCTAGACAGTGGAGCCTCACATAATATCATGCCCAAATTAATAGTTGATCAAATGGGATTAATATGCACAAGAGATTCTGCCCTTGTTTCTGTAATGGATAGTAGACAAATTCCTTGTGTAGGGGTGATAACTAGATTATTGGTTTTCCTAGACCAACACCCCAAAAAGGGCATAGTCATGGATGTTGTAGTAGTTGATGTTGACCCATTCTTCTCACTATTACTCAGTAGACATTGGGTAGAACAACTGGGAGGTTCAATTCAATTGGACTGGTCCTATGCTACAATCCCAATAACAGATAAGGAAAACATAATCTTAAGAAGGGAACCATTTAACAAGCATTCTGTAGAATTAATTCAAATAGATGAAACCATGATAAACTTAGTAAGCTCTATGGAAGAAAAAGGATTGGGAGTTTATTCCATATGGCACAACCCATTCTTGGTGGAAGTACCAGAAGCAAAGAGCATGGATCCAGAAGTCATGAAAATGGTAGATGCTGAATCAGATAGAGTATTAACCCAAGAAATGTGGACCATGTCTTTTGATGGAGCTAAGTCCCAATCTGGAGCAGGTGCAGGTGTTAATTTGATTGATATAAAAGGAAATTACCTTGGTATCCCTTACAGACTAGAATTCCCTTGCACAAACAATGTAGTTGAATATGAAGCTTTATTGCTAGGGTTAAGGAAAGCAAAATAATTAGGCATTAACTACTTGACTATAATAGGGGATGCAGAGCTTATCATACAACAAATCAAAGGTAAATATCAAACCAAACATCCCAGGCTTAAGCAATACAAAAATGCAGTATTGGAAGAAATTGAAAAATTCTTAGCTTTCAATATCTCATTTATTCCAAGAGAACAAAATCATGTTGCAGATCTCTTAGCTGTGAATGCCTCAGGTTTAGATCACCCAAATATAACTACATAATATATGGACATATTCCCAACTATTTCAGTCTATAAGCCTTTTGTGCCAGATAACATAGTCTACCTACAGGTCTTTCAGGATGATATAGATATTAAAGATTTTATGACTCTACAAAATCAATATGCAGATATAATCTATGATGAAAAGGATGAGGAAAAGCTAAAAGAACAAATAGGAGAACCAGTAGAAGTAATTCAGTTGAAAACAAATAAGATACCTAAAGGATTAGTTTCTCTGGAAAGTCTATTTGATGATTTTGACAAAGCTTACAAGCCTTTAAGTAGAGAAGTAATATTTGAGGACATTAACATTGGCACAATGAGGGAACCCAGAATAGTGAAGGTAGACATGGCCTTACCTACAAAAGAAAAGGTTGGATACATCAGTTTCTTAAAAAATAATAAAGAACATTTTGCTTGGACTTATGAAGACCTTAAAACCTTCAAAACAGATGTAATGACACACATAATACCCCTGAAGGAATATTCCAAGCCATTTAGACAAAAATAGAGGAAGTACAACCCCACTCTACACCCAATAATGCAAAAGGAAGTACAAAAATTGCTAGATTCTAAAATAATAAGAAAGGTAAGATTCTCCTCTTGGATATCCAATTTAGTACCAGTCAGAAAAAAGAATGGTGATATCAGACTCTGTGTAGACTTCAAAAATTTAAATAAGAGTTCATTGAAAGACAATTACCCATTGCCCAATATGGAACAACTATTACAAGCAGTAGTTGGTTCAACTAGATTGTCCCTGTTAGATGGATTTTTTGGATACAATCAAATTCAGATTAACCTAGAAGACAAACATAAAACCACATTCACAACTCCTTGGGGCACATTTGAATATTTAAGAATACCCTTTGGGTTGATGAATGCAGGTGCTACCTTTCAAAGGGCAATGGATTTTGCCTTCAAAGGATTAATGTTCAAAATAGTAGTTGTCTACCTAGATGATATCATAATATTCTCTAAAAATCCAGAAGATCATTTAGAACATTTGGTTGCAGTTTTTGCTCGGTGCAAGGAATTTGGAATTTCTCTAAATCCAAAGTGCATATTTGGGACTACGCAAGGAAAGTTGTTAGGTCATGTAGTTTTAGAAAAAGGAATAAGCATTGATCCAGAAAGAATTGAAGCTATTTCCAAAATTCCCCCTCCCCGAAATTTAAAAGGTGTTAGGTCATTCTTTGGGAAGATAAATTTTATCAGAAGATTTGTTCCAAATTTTGCAGAGATGACCAAACCCATAAATGACATGGTTAAGAAGACTGGAGAAATAAAATGGATAGTAGAAAATATGGAAGCATTCAATAGAATAAAAGAAGCCATTTCTATTACTCCAGCCCTAAGCTGCCCTAACTATTCTAAAGATTTTAACATTTATTCATATGCATCTGAACATTCAATTGTTGTAGTTCTTTCACAAAAAGATGATGAAAATAATGAAAGGCCAATAGCCTTCATGATTTCAGGTCTGAAAGGAGCACATCTCAAATACACCTTACTGGAAAAACATGCTTATGCAATTATTCAATCTCTAGAACATTTCAAAGGTATATTTGGTTCAAACAAAGTTTATTATTGCATCCCTTTCATAACAATAAAAGATGTTTTTACCCAATATGAGCCATTAGGAAGGCCAGAAAGATGGATGGTGAAACTTTTGCAATATGATGCTGAATTCAAAATAGTTAAAACTATAAAAGGACAAGGCTTAGCCAAATATCTGGCATATAAAGGAGAGGACTCTAATAATTTCACCATAGTAGATGAAATGCATGATAATAGAAGAATTAATAATCAATAATGTAAATGGTATGATGAAATTCTGGCATATTTACAAACTCTATCTTTTCCCAGAGATGTATCAACAAATAGAATGAGGTCAATAAAACTTCAAGCTCAAAAATATTATGTGCAAGATGGTGTGCTTTACTGGAAGCACCCAGATGGTGTATTATTAGTCTGTTTATATGAAAATGAAGTCCCAAAAATAATTAATGAATTTCATAATGGTTTATGTGGAGGACATTTTGCTCCAAAAGCCACAACTAATAAAATAATGAGAGCAGGATATTATTGGCCTTCCATTTTTAAATATGTATATAAATATGTTAGGAACTATCATAACTGCCAAGTTTTTATAGGAAAGAAGTAGCTTGCAGCCATGCCCCTCAAGCCAGTAATCATTGAAGCACCACTTTGCCCAATGGGGCATTGACCTAATTGGAGAGATCAAGCCTAATTCATCTGGCCAACACAAGTGGATCATAACTACAATAGATTACTTTACAAAGTGGGTAGAAGTTGCACCTCTAAGAACATCCACAACTGCCACCATCATCAAATTCTTGGAAGAAAACATTCTAACCAGGTTTGGAGTTCCTCAAAAACTAGTAACAGATAATGCACAATATTTTGTTTCATATAAAATGGTAGAATTTTGTGTTGAATATGGAATTGAACTATCCCATTCTGCTAATTATTATCCCCAAGGAAATGGCCTAGTTGAGTCATCAAATAAAAATGTAATAACAAGAATAAAAAGATCATTGGGTAAGAACAAAAGGGGATGGGACAATGAACTTAAATTTGCTCTATGGGCTGATAGGTTATCCGTTAAAAGAAACACAGGAAGGACTCCCTATGAGATGGTATATGGAGAGAAAGCCTTATTACCCTCAAGAATAGAAAAATTGGCACTTTCCCTCTTATTGTAGGATCATGAAGACCCCAACCCTTTACAAAGAAGGCTAGACCAAATTGCCCTGTTAGAAGAGCAAAGAAGAGAAACCCTTAATAGAATGATGGAACAAACCCAAAAAACTATGAATTTGTTCAATAAAAAAGCCAAGGGTACTCCTTTTTCTCAAGGAGATATAGTCATCTATTGGGATCCTAAAAATGATAAACATGGTGAAAAGGGTAAATTTGAACCTAAATGGATTGGTCCATACCAGATAGCCCATGTTATAGGGCAGAATACTTACAAGTTGCAGACTTTGTAGGGGGAACTAATGGCTATCCCTATTAATGGCCAACACCTCAAGATGTACAATCCCTATTGAAGATAAATATAAAAAAAAAATGTGGAAAAACAAAAAACCCAAAAAATAGAGAGATGTATTTTGTTATTTTCTCATTTTAGATAAGCTTTTCTTTTATTGTTAACATAATTATGAGTTTGCTATACACATGGTACTCTTATTTTATGAGTATACATTACTATTGATTCCTCTAAAAAGAAAAATAAAAAAAGGAATATATTTTAGACTCTGATGAGGTTTACAATATTTTCAAATATGAGTGTTTATGCAATAGTTATTTGATATGAGATAAAACAGGATGAAAATAGAGCTGATTGAAACATCATGTCAAAGCCTCACATTACAAATGATACTTAAGGTGACTTCAAAGGTCCAAAGAACCGAGTTATCTTTGAGAGGGTGGTTAAGCTAAAAATCATTACACTCATCCTTTATAGCTAGAAACTAATCCTCAACTCAGGCATACTCATTGCACAATTTGCTTATATCAAATACTTCTCAAATGAGAAAGAAAAATTACAATAAAGTAAAATTGAGTCACTGCCTAAGATATCTTGGAAAACCTCTATCGGGGCTATAGACGCTTGACTGGCAGTAGGGTAAAATCGGATGGGATTAGAAGCAACTCCACCGGGGCTATAGACGCTTGACTAGCAATGGAGCCCTACAAAATGGTGAAAATTTTTAAGAGTGAAATCACATATTAGGCTTAACTATTTTGCTCAGATATGGCAAAGTTCTGAAAGACTTAGAAATCAAAATAAATGCACAAACACACACATGGGCTAAAGCATGATGAAGCAAATGATTTTAAAATTTTTTCTAAAATTCATCTATTTCAAAATAAATGCACAAACACACACTTAGCTAAAACAAACATTACAATTTATCTAAAAAACTCATATATTTCTAAAATTCTGACCCTAGAGTCCAAAGTGAATAAAAGGGAATTACAGTCTTTCAATACTTTATTACTTTGGTGTCTTGTTGTTTATACCATCTTTCAAGATTTGTTTAACAGTCAAAATGATTTGAAGTTTTGTTTAACAATCAAGATGATTTGAATTTTTGTCCAAAATTGCAATAAACCAAGAGATTCTGTAATTCTCAAGTGCCTCATGTTTTCAGCACATTGTCCTAGTCAGAGCCTATGTTGGAGCCAAAATTGACTCAACATCTGAAAACCCCCAAATTTAAATTTTTGGTTTTCAATATGATTGACAGAAGATTGCTAGCCTCTATTGCATTTTTCATCTAAAAAGTTGACTTCCATATGCTTGAAAGTTTGAATTATACCTAAGCCTCTTTGGTTTGGATGTGAACTTATGACCGTTGTATTATCATTTGAAAAATTCATTAAGGCCAAATTATTGGAGCACCCGGTACCATGGTAAAATCATAAAAATACCTGACTTCAAAGTAAGGGTCATGGCAATCACAATAATCGGACCTAAGCCTAATAAATAAACTCTTAAGTCCTAAAGTATTAGAAAAAAATAAATCAATGCCTAAAGTATAGTGACCCAGGAAGTCCAGTTATCACAGTTACCATAGGTTCAGTACCAATATCAAATGTCTTAGTAGATCTAGGAGTTGTAATAAATGTCATGACCAAGGATATAATGAAACAATTACAGCTCAAACATCTCACCCCACATTTACAATTTTAGAAATGGTCGATAGGTCGGTTGCAAAACCTGAAGGTATCATTGAAGATGTTCCTATAGAAGTTTCTTCTTGGGAATTCCCTGCAGATTTTTTGGTTTTACAACCAAGAAATTTAGCACATGGATATCCCATCATTTTGGGAAGACCTTGGCTTGCAACTATAGCAGCCTTCATAGACTGTAGATCTGGAAAAATAACCATTTCAAATGGTATTGATCTAAAACAGATCTCTCTGTATCCTCCTGCAAGACCCTCCAGCAATTTTTTAGGTCAGTTATGGTTTCCTGATTCAGATGAAGAATCAAAGGAGGTTATTTCCACACTAGCCACCTTGGTAGTAAGAGAACACATAAAAGACCTCCAAGACACAGAAAATTTAGAAAATGAAAATATCCTAATGAATGTTCTGCATGAACAAAGGTTAGAAGAGGAAGCAATAAATATCCATCAGTTGTTAAGGAATGAGGAGAACCAAAATTTTGAAGGTGAACCATCTGTACTATCATAGAAAAACTCTGTTTCACTATCACATGGGTGGCACCATCACCTGATTTTTCCTTCTCACTGTTCCATATAGGATATGCTTCCATTAGGAAGTAATGAAACATAAACTTCTTATTACCTCCCATCTCAGCAGTGTCCTCTTAATTCCCTAATCACCAAGTATGAAGAAGTGAATTCAGTCCTTCCAAATACAAAACAAATAGAAGTCCAGCTAGACAAATTTCTAAACATTTACAGCTGGCTTACTAGGGAAGAGGAAGAGAAATTGATAGTTGTCTTACAGAAGCATGTATTTGCTTGGGACTATAAAGATATGTCAGGAGTTCACCCTGATATATGCACCCACAAAATTTATACTGAAGAAGTCAAGCTAGTAAGACAACCCCAGAGAAGACTGAATCCTGCCCTAAGGGATATTGTAAAGGAAGAAATTGAAAAACTTCTGGAGGTAGGATTCATTTACCCAATTTCTGATAGCCAGTGGGTCTCTCCATTGGTTATAGTTCCTAAGAAAAATGGAAAAATGAGAGTATGTGTAGACTATAGAGAGCTGGATAAAGTAACATACAAAGACCATTTTTCATTACCTTTCATAGATCAGGTGTTAGATACCCTTGCTGGAAAGAAATACTTTTGTTTTCTTGATGGATTTAGTAGATATAATCAAATCCAGATTGCACCTGAAGATCAAGAGAAAACAACCTTTACCTGTTCATGGGGAACATTTGCCTATAGGGTTTTACCTTTTGGTTTGTGTAATGCCCCAGCAACATTTCAGCGAGCGGTCTTAGCAATTTTTTTTGATCAGACTACCAACGAGTGTTGAGATATACATGGATGATTTCACAGTATGTGGACAGACTTTTGACTTTACATTAGAAAACCTTGACAAAGTTTTAACTCGTTGTGAAACATACCAGTTATCCTTGAATCCAAAAAAATGTTTTATGATGATGAAGGAAGGAATAATTCTTGGTCATCACATCTCTCTTCAAGGGATCCAGGTTGATCCAAAGAAGATGGAAATTATCAAGAATCTTCTTCCTCCTAAAACTCAGACTGATGTCAGAAGCTTCCTAGGATACATTGTTTTTTACTATAGGTTTATTCCCAGCTTTAGCACAATAGCCAATCCCATGTTTGCCCTATTGACTAAAGATTATGAATTTTCTTGGACTACAAGGTGTCAAAAATCATTTGAAGCTTTGAAAGATAAATTAGTAACTCCACCTGTGTTAAGAGGACCTAATTGGACATTACCATTTCACATACAGGCTGATGCTTCCAATACTGCAATTGGAGCAGTATTAGGACAAATTGACAATGGTGAACACTATGCCATCTACTACATTAGTAAGAATTTGACAAGAGTCGAGAAAAATTATACCACAACTGAGAAAGAATTCTTGGCAATAATTTATGCCATCAACAAATTCAGGCATTACATCACAGGTTATCAAATATTTATTCACACAAATCACACATCCATTAAGTATTTAATGAATAAGCCTATGGTAAGTGCAAGAATTATTCATTGGTTACTATTGCTGCAAGAATTTGATATCACTATAATCAACAAACCAGGAAAAGCTAATCTTGTAGCAGATTTCTTGTCCAGATTATAGAACACAGATGAAGGGGAATTAGTTGAAGACACATTTTCAAATGAAAAATTATTTGCTATATCAGTCCAATCACCTTGGTTTGCAGATATAGCCAATTACTTGGTCACAGGGAAAGTTCCTCCACATTTCACTTCAAAACAGAAAAAATAATTGATCAAACAAAGTTCTTCTTTTGAATGGATTAAGAGTATACTTTTTAAGTGCAGTACTGACCATGTGTTACATAGATGCATTCGAAAGGATGAGGTGTATGATATCCTTAGGGCTTGTCATTATGAACCCTCAGGTGGACACTACTCTATAAAAAGCACAATTAAGAAAATCTTAGGGACAGGATATTATTGGCCATCTCTTCACAAGGATGTGAAAAAGTACATCAGGCATTGTGATGCATGCCAAATAATGGGGAAACCCACTCATACAAATGAAATGCCATTGCAACCTCAATTGGTTTTAGAGCCATTTGAGAGGTGGGGGCTTGATTTTGTAGGACCTATTGATCCACCTTCTCAAGGAAAGGTGCATATTCTAGTATGCACTAATTACTTGACAAAGTGGGTAGAGGTGCGTGCTTTCAAACATGCTCATGAAGAGAAGGTCGCTAATTTCTTGTATACTTAGATTTTTCAGAGACTTGGAGTTCCCCGATCTATCACCACAGACCAAGGACTCCAATTTGTATCTAAAGTCATTGAGGCATTTATAGAATTATATGAAATCAAACATAGAAAATCATCACCTTATCATCCAGAAGCAAATGGCCAGGTTGAGGTAACAAACAGGGAACTAGAACGAATCTTAACAAAAACAGTAGCTTTTCATAGGAGAAACTGGCTAGATAAATTACCTGAAGCAGTGTGGGCTTACAATACTACTTGGAAATCCACTACTGGATTCACACCTTATGAACTAGTCTTTGGTAAAAAGCCCCTCTTACCTATTGAATTTGAGCTACTAACACTACGCACAACATTGGAAATTGGAATTGAATTGTCATAGGCACAGACAGATAGGATTTTGTAGTTGAATGCATTAGATGAACTTAGGTTGGATGCTCTGCACCAAATTGAAGTAATTCAGGAGTAGAGGAAGTTATGGCATGACAATCACATTTAGTAGAGGAAACTTCAACAAGGAGATTGGGCTTTACTATTTTATTCTCGCTATGAGGACTTCCCTGGAAAGCTAAGAACTAGATGGCTTGGACCTTACCAAATTGAAGAGGTATTTGACAATGGAGCAGCTCGTTTATCTCCTATTGATGGGTCACAGAGAAAGTTGGTAGTGAATGGACATCACCTCAGGGTGTACCATACACCTCTAACTAAAGAGGAATTCTTGCAACAACTTGACAGTTTGGATACACAATAGGTGGAAGAAATTTCCTCTTCCACTTCAAAACAATCAGCATGATCATGGATTTTAAGAAAAAAAGAAAAATACAAAAAAATCAGAAAACAAAAAGATGAATAAAATCTGATTATGAATTCCTTCATGGGCATGATTTCAGGGAAATCATGAATTCCTTCATGGGCATAGTCAGAATAAAAAAAAAATCAAGAAAAAAGAGAGAAAAGGAGAGGTAAAATTAAAAAAAAAAAAAAGAAGAAAATGAATAACTCAGCAGTGAAAACCTTTTCTAAGGCACTACTGGGTTGGTATGCATGAAAACCAGTTTTTTGGCATGCATAACCTTGAAAATTTTTGAACCATCATTGTACAAATTCACCAACTACACTTGTTTTGAAATATTGCAGAAAATCTCAGTAGAACATCAACAAAGGCAGTCATTCTTCAAAACTTGCATTAACTTGTTTTAGTCAGGTATATATTTCTTACATTTCTTCATTGTAAATGATTGGTATATAGTATATAACAATTAACCATTAGCATAAAAGGTATCCATAAGAGTTGGCATACTTAAAACATGTTTTGAACATGAGAATATTGATTTATGCCTAATCTTCAAAACAAGAATACCAAAAACAGTGTTTGCTATCTTCTTCAGATTAATTGTTGTATTGTCTTCGGATTGAAATTGTCTTCGGAATGACAGTAGAATGAATGTTGCACTTTGTCTTCGAAATGAAGCTTTGTCTTTGAAATGATGATTTGTCTTCGAAATGAAGCTTTGTCTTTGGAATGATGATTTGCCTTCACAATGAAGCATCATCTTTGGAATGAAGCTTTGTCTTCAGAATGAAGCAGGATTTGTCTTCGAAATGCAACAGGATTTGTCTTCAGAATGAGGATTTATCTTCGAAAAGAGGATTTATCTTCGGAATGAGGATTTATCTTCGAAATGAAGATTTATCTTAAGAATGAGGATTTAACTTTGAAAATCATAATCTTCGGAATGAGGTTTTGTTTTTGCAATAGATCATAATCTTCGAAAAGAGCATTCAATATAACATCTCCATGTGGCATCTAAGGAAAAAAATAAATACGATCAAGTAAAAATTCTTTTGGCTGCATACGATAAATGAACACGTGTCAGTTAGGATGTGGTTTGTTTTTGCACCCATTTAGAAAGTACCAGAATCACGGGGGATGTGACCAATAGTATGCCACCATTTTTTTTTATACTAATAAACATGCACGTGAAAGTCCGCAGGCAAAACAAAAAAACTAAAAAAATGAGTAAGGTGGATCTGACGGCAAGGACATCTGCGCAACCATTGATGGACATGTGTTCGGAGCAAAAATAGAAATGCGTGCCACCCTTCTTTTCGAAGACATATTTGCTAATGCAAAATTATTACGAGGTACAGTGCTCATATTACGATTCATTTCGAAGAACAAAAATAGGGCAATTGAAAACTTGGAACCAAACCCTGCAAATCTACAAACACCAGAAACCAGATATCTAGCAAAGGAATAGCAGCAGAAGTGAGTGGTTTGTAACGTACCAAGACAGGAAAATGGGGCAAAAAATGAAAATGGAACCAGCAGATACCACCCACCTCTGAGAAAATCCAAAAGTGCTGTAGATTTTTGAAGATGCAGGGCTTATGTCATTTTTGGATAAGTTTAATGGGTCCTCTGAATATTTGGTCGGCATGTTCGCCCACACATTCAGAAAAAACCGGGCACACATTAACGACATGACCATTGAGGTAACCCCTAAATTTTTGAGTCAAATTACTGAGCTGCCATTAGAAGGTCTTCCAATTTCTAAGTCTAGCAAAAATACATTGGTAAATATAGTTAATCAATTTCTGGAAGAAAACGATAGGGAGCCAAATATTTAACACATAATAACACATGCAAGGGGGTAAAAAGGGCCAGCTCGTAGGAACCCCGGGATGAAGTGGCCACATGGGTAATCAAATTTCTAACTGTGAAGGGCAGTATGTACTATTATCGGGGCATCATCTAAAAATTTTAAACCATCTCAGACATGGTAGGCAACAACCAAAAGTTAGGGTAAATCTTCCCCTATACCTGCACCAAGAATTGAAAAACATGGCAAAAAGATATCAGGAAGGAAAAGGGAGCCTTCGCCACCATGGTCTCATCAAACTAGTTTTCCAGCACCATTTAAGAGGAAACCCTAGGATCTTTGATAGGTTTTACTCTACCCTAAATGATGTAATTTTTGGAGATGAGGATGAGGAGGAAGAAAAAAATGTTGTTGATGCTATTACAGAAGAAGAAACAACTATTGTAGAGGCTATTGCAGAAGAAGAAACAGTTGTTGTAGAGACTATTGTAGAAGAAGAAACAGAAACTGTTGCAGAGGAAGAAACACACCCAGCAGCAGCAACAAAACACCTTGCTCCAGAACCTTCAACCTCACGAGCTAAGAAACAAAAGAAAAGAAGGTCTAAAACTGGCAGCAAAATAGAAAAATAGAAGAAGGTCCATTTTTTTGAAGTTGTTACTGATTTGTCATAACAAGGCAGTGAAGCACCTAGCCCAATAGGGGAAGAAACAACAAGGGAAACAAAAGCATCTGAAATTGTCCCCACGACCCCTGTTGTCACCAGAAAACAAAGCAAAAATAAGAAGTTTGCATCTAGAACTAGGAGGTCTACAAAACTCCACTTGAGGGAAATGACAGAATAGGTCATAGAAGAAGAAGGTGGACAAAGCAGTCCAAATGTCATAGAAATACAACCAGCGTCTGAAAACTTTCTAGAATTGCTTAAACAGATAATTGAGGAAGAGGCTGGGCAGGATAGCTTGGAGGCGGCTACAGTTCAACAGGCCATAGAAATGGTAGATGCAATTATAGACAGTTTCATAGAGCCTCTTGAATAAGAGTAGACAAATGTTGTAGAGGAAGAGATAGTTGTTGAGCAGCCAACTACAGCTGACTTATCTACATCCGATTCTGAAGCAAAAATAGAGGAGGAAGACATCACAGAGTAGCTAAGAGCAGCAAGGAGTGTTGTCAAAACACAAACCAGATGGATTGAAGAGAGAGAAAACATCATAGAGATGCGAGAAAGAAAAATTGTAGAGTTACAGCAGAAAGTGGCAAAATTGAGAAAAAGGCTGTCATAGTCTAAAAAACAACCAACTATATCCATTGATGAGGATGATTTGGCTCAATTGCTTATGAATTTATCTAGGGTAGATGACTCTATTGAGGTAAACATAGGTGCTCATTCTGAAGTAGCACCCTTTCATTCTGAAGAAGTGCCTTCTCCTTCTAAAGCATTACCTTCTCATTCTAAAGATGTTTTAGAATTGGCAAAGAGCATAGCAAAAAATATTGGAGATGAGTCACCAGCACAGGAATAGTCCAAGCAGCAGCATGAAACTATTTAATTAAGTACTCCTTCTATTGATGTCCCTGTATTTCAAACTGTTACACCTTCAGTAGAAATAGCAGATAAGGGGGTGCAAGTGGAATTACTGTCTGATGACAACCCAATAGAAATAGCAGATAAGGGGGTACAGGTAGAATTATTGACAGATGATCAACCAATAGAAGTGGCAGAAAAAGGGGTTCAAGTAGATCTGCTACCTAGAGTTCCACCTATAGTTAGACCACCTAATATTGTGTCCCTAGAACAATACAATGCAAACATAGCCAGTTGGGTGATTAGATATGAGAAGCTTGCCACTAAGACTAAAAAATTCAAATTAGAAAGAAAACAGCTAGAGGCAAAGGAAACAGAGATTCAGGCATTAAAAGAAAAAGTGTCTGATTTATGTCAAATTGCTAAATTTTTAGTCCAATTCAGATGACCAGCCAGATTTTACA
The DNA here is from genome assembly GCA_028583015.1 of Wollemia nobilis. Lineage (NCBI taxonomy): Eukaryota > Viridiplantae > Streptophyta > Pinopsida > Araucariales > Araucariaceae > Wollemia > Wollemia nobilis. Next base: position 469,741 of record JAQPPZ010014852.1, on the reverse strand, counting down.
GTCTTATTCTGAAGGAGAAATACCTTAGATGGTAGGTCATGAGGATTAGCTCAGGTCTCCCATATAAATTGGACATAACTACAGATTTTTTGGAAGCATATTTTGACAACCCTATTGAGTAGAAAAATATCCTATGTGAACTATTTTTACATAACTTCTTTATTCCAGAAGAAGTAGAATTTCATCCTCAAATCTACATTGGAGATGTTCAATTGAGGGCATTCATGTCCACCTTGCAGAATCGGTTTTATTGGGACCAAGAGAAAAGGCAGAATAAAGAAATTGAAACAAGAGCTGAATTGTTAGTCAGAGCAATTCAGCCAAATCACCTAATTATCACCATACAACACTTCACCATGATGAACAAAGATGATGTAAAGAGAATGTACTTGACAAACTTGAGGGACTGTGTGACCAGATTCCAAAATTTCTATAATGACAATTTTGTGCCAACATTATCAATCTATAGAAATAGATGGGCTGAACTTTCCATGTCTTTACAGAAAAGAGAACCCATCTCCCCCATCAACTTAGAATGGTCCAGAAGAAGGGCAGAAGGAGTAATACAATTGATTGAAATCATGCAACATCATTGGATAGGTCTCAGATTTAGACCTCCAACCATCATCACTCCAGTTCCATTCTACTTTGAAGAAGATGCCCAACCTGATGAACAGTTTGAAGAATGGCTCAGGAACCTTCAGGAGAACATGGGGTATTATATAGGCAAGAAGTTGTTCTACAGGTCATGGAATTTGAACATGGAAATATGTGATTCCATAACCCAACATAATGCATGAGGACATGCATTAATATAAGTTGGAGGGAAAATGATAAGGCTTGGAAATGCCTCAATCATAACATGTTTTGAACACTGAAATTGCCTACAAACTCTTAAGTTTAATCTAATATGCTAGTTAAGTTAATTCAATATGTTGTGTATTAACTATTTGCATGATAAATGTATCTGAAATACTATATTCTAATTTTTACAGCTTTTTGCATAAGTTTTATGTTGTTTTGTTATGACTTGCTAAATGAGATATGCTTAGGTTGATAGCAGCATTTCACTAATCATGTTTTGATATGTCTTAAGAATTTATTTTACCTAAATCTGGCAACAGTGCAAGTAAACTATTATTGTGCAACAAAAACTAGTTTTTCCCATGTAAATTCTAGCCAGCTACCAATGAATGGCAATGCATGGAATTCACATATGGAAAGAGATGAAGACCATTAGAATCTGATCCTGAGAAATAACCAACATGAGAAATGCAGAGAAAATCATTTAAAGAGCACACATTTGTTCATTTCGAAGTCTCTTCGAAATGAACAGATATCTTCGAAATGAGAAAACACAGTGTCTTCGAAATGAGCGGATCTTCAGAATGAGAATTGCAGTCTCTTCGAAATGAGCCACTTATCTTCGAAATGAAAACAAAATGTGCTTTTTGACTTGTTGACCGATTTTTGACGTTGGAAAAATGGAAATAAAGATTGAAAAGGGTAAGGGAAAATATCTCCCATCTGACTTTGTCGTCCTTGCCGACCAAAGCCACCATTTATGAAAAGATCAAGTTTGATCTTCTTCTAGGATAAAACCAAGAATTGTTGCAACATAATAGGATTAGATCTTTTGAGATATTCTCAGTTGTCAGTATATCTTAGGACATCTATAAATATGGCTCCCGTTCAGGTTGAGCTAGTAGAGGATAGAGAAAGCAGAGAGTAGAGAAATATAGGAGAAAATAGACAATAATCAGAAAAGTGACTGTTATAGTCCTGTAACAGGTTTTCAATAGAATTATTGTAATCATGTTCTTGAATCAATAAAGTGTACTATTTCTATTTCATATTGTTTGTAAATGAGTGTGAGTAAGATCTAGAGAGAGAGAGACTCATACCTTCTTCTGGACAAGGAGGCTGGCCACTTCCAAACCTAGGAGGAGGACTAACAACAGGTTCTTATTCTGATTTTGCTGTAGTAGAATGAGTTGTAGAACTTGTCATTTCATTCCTTTGTAAACAACTAATGGTATTTGCAATCTTAGCTTATTTTATGTTTAGATTAATCTTGTGATTAATGGTTTGGTTGTAATCTCCACTTTCAACAAAGCTTTCAATTTATTATAGACTGTCATTTCTAGAATTTACTATTTTTTGTAATTTCTTGCATTTTATGTTTTGTTGTCAACCCCTGCACAGAAGATTGACAACCTTCTATTACAGAGCCTTGATAGGGTTTCATTTCTATGCTATAATTAGGTTTCCATTACTGTAAAAGTAAATATATTTCCTTTCTGCAATTATAATCAGACTTCTAATTCTGCAACTATTATTTTTGCAACATAATTAGGTCTCATTCTACAATTGTAATTAGGATTTCATTTCTATAGTTAATGATTAGTTTCCATTTTTGCAACTTAGATTAAGGTTTAATTTATGCAATTTAGAGATAGGAATGTCCTAAATCCCCCACATAATCGGTTTCACCAATAAGACTTGTTGCTCCAGATTGACCTAAGTTATAACCCTGTTCACCCCTTCTTCTGTAGATAGCCTTGTACACTACCCTGGATTGACAAATTCATTGAGAATTAATGATGTGTAAAATGACTATGCATCGGTTATCACCATCCACGAGCTGATCCACTCTACCTACAATGCTAACTCTACTTCCTTCTTTCTGAAACTTGATATGAATAAGGCCTTTGATCGAGTGAATCAAGAATTTTTGTTCAAAATCCTCCTCAAATTTGGTTTCCATGAATCTTGGGTAAATCTGATTTCTAATTGTGTCTCTTCTTCTTGGTTCTCGATCCTGGTGAATGGGTCCGTTGTCGGATATTTTCCTAGCACCAAGGGGCTAAGATAGGGGGACCCTCTTTCCCCCATCCTCTTTATCATCCTGGCGGAGAGTCTTAGCATAACCATTAAGAATGCTTGTCATAGAAACTTGATTTCTGGTATCAAGGCAGCCTCAGGTTTAAATCCCATCACCCACCAACAATTTGTGGATGACACCTTGCTGACAACTAAAGCTTCAGTCTCTGAAGCCAAAAACATCAAGGGTATTCTCAATATGTATGAGGAAGCAGCTGGGCAAAAGATCAACTACACCAAAAGTAAGCTTCATTTCATCAGCACCCCTGCTAGACGATAGGCCAAGATTGCGAGCATATTGGGGTGCTCCATTGCTGATTTTCCAACATCTTATCTAGGCCTACCCATGTTCAATGGGAGGCCTCAACAAAAAATGTGGAACAATGTCACTGACAAGATTCATAAGAAGTTGGCAGGATGGAAGGGGGCCCTACTCTCCAGTGTAGGCAAAGCGACTTTGGTCAAGTCGGTCCTACAGAGCATCCCCACCTACTTTTTGTCAGTGTTCAAAATCCTTGCTGCGATAGGAGAAGCTATTGAAAAACTCCAAAAATAGTTCCTGTGGTCGGGTAATGCTAATCACAAGAAGTTTCACTTAGTAGCCTGAAACAAAGTCTGCTCTCCTAAAGACATGGGAGGTCTGGGATTGCGATGTATAACCATCACAAATCAAGCCCTCCTGGCTAAGCAGGCTTGGAAGGTGGTTACAAATGCTAAAATAGAGTGGGTGACCATTGTCAAAAGGAAATACCTACAACAACACTCATTCCTTGAAATAGAGACCCCTCGCTATGGGTCCCACTTTTGGAAATCCATCAGCCACACTAAGCAGCTGGTGCAACAAGGATCTTGGTGGCAACTAGGAGATGGTAAGACCATCAATTTTTGGGAAGATGCGTGGGCCAGAAAAGAACCACTCATCAGTGATCCCAACTTAGCCCCCATTAAGCACCTCATCGATAGGAAGTATGGAGCTCATGTTGCCGATTTCATCACTTCTGACCAAGGATCCCGTGGTTGGAAAAAGGTTCAGTTTAGAATTAAGAATGATGTGATTAACAAAGGCCTCGCCACTCTCATGGACATCTTCAAAGCTAACTTCATACCCCAGACCCTGAAGGAGGATGAACGTTGTTGGAAGGGGTCGAGTGATGGGGAATTCACGATCAAAACTACTGCCCAGATGTTAGAAAACACTTTTATTGGCACCAAGAAAGATGACAACCAGACTCTAGCCAAGAGTGTGTGGCTCAAGCTGTTGATCCCAAAAGTGGCACATTTTTGTTGGCTTGCTGCTCATAACAAAATTCTGACCACTAACAACTTGATTCGTAGAGGAATTATAGTCCCCAATAGGTGCTACCTCTATACTAAAGCTTGGGAATCCACACAACATATCCTCCTGGACTGCCCCTTTGCCGATAATGTGTTATCCATTTTGATCAACAAATTCCAGGTCTGCTGGACCCGACCCAAGACTGTTGTTGAAATGTTCATTCAATGGCCAAGAATTTTCAAAAACTCTAGACTTCGATTCCTATGGAGTTCCATGCTTCACCATGTGGTCTGGAAAATTTGGTTGGAACGTAATAACCGCATATTCAAAGAGGATACCAAGAATCCGAAAGATAGTAGTCTGATTTCATGCGAAGAGGTTCCCAACTATGGGTTGGAATCCCTTCTTTTTGCTTCCCTTAAGATTCCCACAGACTGTAGCAGAATCCAGAAGACTGGTAACTCCCGAACCCCGGCTAAATGGACCCCTCCCCCGTAGGGATGGCTCAAAGTCAACTTTGATGGTGCTTCAAAGGGAAGTCCAGGGAGAGTTAGGGCAGGAGGTGTCATCGGAGACCACACAGGAAGCATAATCAAAGCATTCTCAAAAAATTTGGGGACCCAAACCAATAATTATGCAGAAGCTAGAGCCCTATGGAGGAGCATCATGGAAAGTAGAACATTTCCCAAGCCAATCATCTTTGAAGGTGACTCATCTGTGATTATTGGCCACATTACCAACAACAACTCAAGGGGGAAGAACATTCAAAATATAATTCAGGAGTGCCAATTACTCCTCAACAACAACCCCCAAAGTCAGATCGACCATGTTCTTAGGGAAGCCAACAAAGTGGCTGACATTCTCGCTAACAAAGTTGTTAATCAATCAAACTTGATCGTCTGGGAAGAATATTTCCCTCAAGAAGTTATCTCCCAAGCGAATCGGGGATGTGGAAAGCCGACTCTCTATTAATCGGGATGATGCCGCTTCGACGTAAAAAGAACAAGAAATCCTAGTAACCTGAGAGGATGTTGGATAGACAGGTGGACTATCTGGTGTATGTCCTTCAGTTGTATCTTTTTGTTTTGTGTCCCTTATATTAAGGGTTGTCTTTCGAATATAAGATATGTTGTATGTGGTGGAATTGTATTTGGTAAGCTGTTTTTTGGCTGTTGCCAATGGAGGCCTCAAGTGTCTCATTTTGCTACTGATGTAATAGGGACGGGACCCTTCAACCCGTAAAGCAATAAAATATTTTTTACCTACCAAAAAAATAAAAATAAAATAAAATTACTATAAACTCTTGTAAGTAAGTATGATAAAATCATAAATAAAAATATTAACAATCCTACACCTGGGATGTAGTGCAACGGTTTGGGCTTTAGATCTTCTTCGGAAGGTCCAAGGTTCAAACCGTGACATGGGTGAGTGTGTGTCTTCGTGATGAAGTTGTTGTAATAGGTTGGGGTCAAAACCCCCATTTCTTAATATTACAAAAAAAAAAAATATTAACAATCCTTACACCTATATATATTTTTTTAATATATAAAATGAAAGGGGGGGGGGGGGGGGGGGGGGGGGGCGGGGGGGCGCGGGGGGGGGGGGGGGCGGGGGGGGGGGGGGGGGGCGGGGGGGGGGGGGGGGGGGGGGGGGGGCGGGGGGGGGCGGGGGGGGGGCGGGGGGGCGGGGGGGGGGGGGGGCGGGGGGGGGGGGGGCGGGGGGGGGGGCGGGCGGGGGGGGGCGGGGGGGGGGGGGGGGGGGGGGCGGGGGGCGGGGGGGGGGGCGGGGGGGGGCGCGGCGGGGGGGGGGGGGGGGGGGGCGCGCGCGGCGCGGCGCGGCGGGGGGGGGGGGGGGGGGGGCGGGGGCGGGGGCGCGGGGGGGGCGGGGGGGCCGGGCCGGCGGCGCGCGGGGCGGGGGGGGCGGGGGGGGGCGGCGGCGGCGGCGGGGGGGGCCCGGGGCGGGGGGGCGCCCGCGGGCGCCGCGGGGGGGCGCGGCGCGGGGCGGGGCGGGGCGCGCGGCGCGGGGGGGCGGCGGGCGCGGCGCGCGGCGGGGGGGCGGGCGGGGCGGGGCGGCGGGCGGCGCGGGGGGCGCGCGGGGGGGGGGGGGGGGGGGGGGGGGCGCGGGGGCCGCCGGGGCGGGGCGGGGGGCGGGGGGCGCGCCCGGGGGCGGGCGGGCCGCGCGCGGGGGGCGGGCGGCGCGGCGGGGCGGCCGGGCGGGGCGGCGCGGGGGGCGGGGCGGGCCGGCGGCGGGGGGGCGGGGGGCGCGGGGGGGGGGCGCGCGGGGGCGGCGCGGCCCGGGGCTCGCGCGCCGGCGGCCGCCGGCCCCCCGGCCGGGCCCGGCGGGGGGCGCGGCGGGGCGCGGGGGGGCGCGGGGGCGGCGCCCCCCCGCCGGCCCCCGGCGCGCGCCCGCGCGCGCCGCCCCCCGGCGGGGGGGCCCCGCCGGGGCCCCCCCCCGCGCCCGCGGCGCCCGCGCCGCCCGCGCCCGCCCCGCGCCCCGGCCCCGCCCGCCCGCCCCCCCCCGCGCGCCGGGGCGCGCCCGGCCCCCCCCCCCCCCCGCCCCGCCCCCGCCCCCGCGCCCCCGCCCCCCCCCCCCGCCGCGCCCCCCCCCCCCCCCCCCCGCCCCGCCGCCGCCGCGGCCCCCGCGCGCGGGCCGCCCCCCCCCGGCCCCCCGCGCCCGCGCGCGCGGGCCCCGCGCGCGGCGCGGGGCGGGCCGCGCCCCCCCGCCGGGCCGGGCGCCGCCGGGGCCGGCCCGGGGGGGGCGGGCGCCGGGGGGGCGCGCGCGGGGGGGCCGGCCCCGGGCGCGGGCGGCGGGGCGGGGCGGGGGGGCGCGCGGGGGGGGGGCGGCGCGGGGGGGGGGGGGGGGCGGGGGGGGGGGGGGGGGGGGGGGGGGGGCGGGGGGGGGCGGGGGGGGGCGGGGGGGGGGGGGGGGGGGGCGGGGGGGGGGGGCGGGGGGGGGGGCGGGGGGGGGGGGGGGGGGGGGGGGGGGGCGGGGGGGGGGCGCGGGGGGGGGGGGGGGGGGGGGGGGGGGGGGGGGGGGGGGCGGGGGGGGGGGGGGGGGGGGGGGGGGGGGGGGGGGGGCGCGGGGGGCGCGCGCGGCGGGGGGGGCGGGGCGGGGCGGCGGCGGGGGGCGGGGGGGGCGCGCGGGGGGGGCGCGCGCGCGCGGCGGGCGGGGGGGGGGGGCGGGGCGGGGGGGGCGCGGCGGGGGGGCGCGGGGGGGGGCGCCGGGGGGGGGGCGGGGCGGGGGGGGGGGGGGCGGCGGCCGGCGGGCGGGGGGCGCGGGGGGGGGGGGGGGGGGGGCGGGGGCGGGGCGCGGGGCGGGGGCGCGGGGGGGGGGGGGGGGGGGCGGGGGGGGGGCGGGGGGGGGGGGGCGGGGGGGCGGGGGGGGGGGGGGGGCGGGGGGGCGCGCCGGGGGGGCGCGGGGGGCGGGGGGGCGGGGGGGGGGGGGGGGGGGGGGGGCGGGCGGGGGGGGCGGCGCGCCGGGGGGGGGGGGGGGGGCGGGCGGGGGGGGGCGCGGGGGGGGCGGGGGCGCGGGGGGCGCCGGCGGGGCGGGGGGCCGGGGGGGCGGGCGGCGCGGGCGGGCCGCGGGGGGGCGCGCCGCGGGCGGGGGGGGGGGGCGGGGGGCGGGGGGGGGCGGGGGGCGGGGGGGGGGGGCCGGGGGCGGCGGGCGGGGGGCGGCGGGGGCGGGGGGGGGGGGGGGCGGGCGGCCGGGCGGGGGGGCGGGGGGGGGGGGGGGGGGGGGGGCCGGGGGGGGCGGGGGGGGGGGCGGGGCGGGGGGGGCGCGGGGCGCGCGCGGGGCGGGGGGGGGGCGGGGCGCGGGGGGGGCGGGCGGGGGCGCGGGGGGGCGCGGGGGGCCCGGCGGCGCGCGGGGGCGGGGGCGCGGCCGGCGGCGCGGGGGGGGGCGGGGGGGGCGCGGGGGGCGGGGCGGCGGGCGGGGCCCGCCGGGCGGGGCGGCGGCGGCGCCGGGGCGGGGGGGGGGGGGCGGGCGGGGGGGCGGGGGGCGGGGGGGGCTGGGGGGGGCGGCGCGCGGCGCGCGGGGGGCGCGGGGGGGGCCGGGGGGGGGGGGGGCGGCGCGGGCGGGCGGGGGGGGGGGGCGCGGGCGGCGCGGGCGGCGGGCGGGGCGGGGGGGGGGGGGGGCGGGGGGGGGCGGCGCGCGGGGGGGGGGCGGCGCGGCCGGGGGGGGGGGGGGGGGGGGGGGGGGGGGGGGGGGGGGGGCGGGGGGGGCGGGGGGGGGGGGGGGGGGGGGGGGGGGGGCGGGGGGGGCGGGGGGGGGGGGGGGGGGGGGCGGGGGGGGGCGCGCGGGGGGGGGGGGGGGGGGGGGGGGGGGGGGGGGGGGGCGGGGGGGGGGGGGGGGGGGGGGGGGGGGGGGGGGGGGGGGGCGCGGGGGGGGCGGCGGGGCGGGGGGGGGGGGGGCGGGGGGGGGGGGGGCGCGGCGGGGGCGCGCGGGGGGGGGGGGGGGGGGGCGGGGGGGCGGGGGGGGGCGGGGCGCGGGGCGGGGCGGGGGGCCGCGGGGGGGGCCGGGCGGGGGCGGGGCGGGGGGGGGGCGGGGCGGGGGGGGGGGGGGGGGGGGGGGGGGGGGCGGGGGGGGGCGCCGCGGGGGGGGGCGCGGCGGCGCCGGGGGGGGGGGGGCCGGGCGGGGCGCGGGCCGCGCGGCGGGGGGCGGGCGGGCGCGGGGGCGGCGCCGCGGCGGGCGCGGGGGGGGGGCGGCGGGGGCGGGGGGCGCCGGGGGCGGCGGGGCGGGGGCGGGGGGGGGCCCGGGCGGGCGCCGGCCGCCGCGGGCGCGGGCCCCCGGCGGCCGCGCGCCGGGCGCGCGCGGGGGGGGCGCGGCGGGCGCGGGGGGCCCGGGGCCGGGGGGGCCGGGGCGGCCGGCGCGCCCGCCCGCGCCCCCGCCGGCGCCGCCCGGCCGCGCGCGCCCCGGCGCCCCGCCCGGCGCGCGCGGCGGCCCCGCGGCCCCCCGCGCCCCGCGGGGCGCGGCCGCCCCCCCCGCGCGCCCGGCGGGCGCCGCCGCCCCGCCGGGGCGCGGGCGGCGCCGGGGGGGGGGGGGGGGCGCGGGCGCGCGGGCGCCCGCCGGGGGGGGGGCCGCGGGGGCGCGGGGGGGCGGGCGGCGCCGGCTGGCGGCGGGGCGGGGCGGGGCCGGGGCGCGCGCGCCCCGCCGCGGGCCCCGGCGCGTGCGCGGGCGCGGCGCCGCCCCCCCCGGGGGGTGCGCCGGGCGCGGCCCCGGGCGCCGGGGGGGCGGGGGGGGGGCCGGGGCGCCGGGGGGGGGGGGGGGGGGGGGCGGCGGGCGGCCCGCGGGCCCGGCGGGGGGCGGCGGGGGGGGGGGGCGGGGGGGGGGGCGGGGGGGGGGGGCGGGGGGGGGGGGGGGGGGGGGCGGGGGGGCGGGGCGCGGGGGGGGGCGGGGGGCGGGGGGGCGGCGGCGGGCGGGGGGGGGGGGGGGGGGGGGGCGGGGGGGGGCCGGGGGGGGGGGGCGCGGGGGGGCGGGGGGGGCGGGGGCGCGGGGGGGGGGCGGGGCGGGGCGGGGGGGGGGGGGGGGGGGGGGGGGGGGGGGGGGGCGCGGCGCGGCGGGGGGGGGGGGGGGGGGGGGGGGGGGGGGGGGGGGGGGGGGGGGGGGGGGGGGGGGGCGGGGGGGGGGGGGGGGGGGGGGGGGGGGGGGGGGGGGGCGGGGGGGCGGGGGGGGGGGGGGGGGGGGGGGGGGCGGGGGGGGGGGGGCGGGGGGGGCGCGGCGGCCGGGCGGGCGGGCGGCGGGGCGCGCGGCCGCCCCCGCGCGGGGCGCGCCCCCGCCGCCGGCGCCGGCGCGGGCGGGGGGCGGCGGCGGGGGGCGGGCGCGCGGGGCGGGGGGGGGCGGGGGGGGGGGGGGGGGGGGGGGGGGGGGGGGGGCGGGGGGGGGGGGGGGGGGGGGGGGGGGGGGGGGGGGGGGGGGGGGGGGGGGGGGGGGGGGGGGGGGGCGGGGGGGGGGGGGGCGGGGGGGGGGTGGGGGGGGGGGGGGGGCGCGTGGGGGGCGGGGCTGGGGGGGGGGGGAGGGCGGCGCGCGGGGGGGCGAGGGGGGCGCGGGGGGGGGGGCCGGCCGGGCGGGGGCGCGGGGGGGGGGGGGGGGGGGGGGGGGGGGGGGGGGGGGGGGGGGGGGGGGGCGGGGGGGGGGGGGGGGGGCGGGGGGGGGGGGCGGGCGGGGGGGGGGGGGGGGGGGGGGGGGGGCGGGGGGCGGCGGCGGGGGGCGGGGGGGCGGCGCGGGGGGGGGCGGGCGGGGGGGCGGGGGGGGGGGGGGGGGGGGCGGGGGGGGCGGGGGGGGGGGCGGGCGGGGGGCGGGGGCGGGGGGGGGGGGGGGGGGCGGGGGGGGCGGGGGCGGGGGGGGGGGGGCGCCGCGGCGCGGGGGGGCGGGGGGCGCCGCGGCGGGGGGGGGGGGGGCGCGGCGCGCCGGGGGGGGGCGGCGGGGGGCGCCGGGGCGGGGCGGCCCCCCGGCCGGGCCCCCGCGGCGCCCCCGCGGGCCGCCCGCCCCCGCCCTTGCCCCCCGCGCCGCCTCCCCCGGGGGCGCGGCCCGCGGGCCGCGGCCGGCCGCGCGCGCGGCGCGCCGGGCCGGCGCGACGCGCGCGGCGCGGGGGCGCGGGCGCGGGCGCGCGTCTGCCCGCGCCTGCGCCGGCCGGCGGGGCGCCGCCGCGCCCCCCCCGGCGGCCCGTGCGGCGGGCGGGCGCGGCGCGGCGCCGCCGCCCGCGGCGCGCGGGGGGGGGGCCCCGCGCGCCCGGGCGGCCGCGGGCGCGCCGGGGGGGGGGCGGCGGGCGCGGGCGGGGGGAGGGGGGGGGGGGGGGGGGGGAGGGGGGGGGGGGGGGGGGGGGGGGGGGGGGGGGGGGGGGGGGGGGGGGGAGGGGGGGGGGGCGCGGGGGGGGGGGGCGGGGCCGCGGGCGCGGGGGGGGGGGGGGGGGGGGCGGCGGGGGGGGGGGGGGCGGGGCCGCGGGGCGCGCGGGGCGGCGGCGCGCGGGGGGGGGGGGGGGCGCGGGGGGGGGCGGGGGGGGGGGGGGGGCGGGCGGGGGGGGGGGGGGGGGGGGGGCGGGGGGGGGGGGGGGGGGGGGGGGGGGGGGGGGGGGGGGGGGGGGGGGGGGGGGGGGGGGGGCGGGGCCGGCGGCGCCGCGCGGGCGGGGGGGGCGCGCGCGCGGCGGGGGGGGGGGGCCGGGGGGCGGGGGGGGCGGCCGGCGGGGGGGGGGGGGGGGGCGGGCGGCGCGGCGGGGGGCGGGGGGGGCGGCGGGGGCCGGGGCCGGCGCGGGGGGCGGGGCCCGCGGCGGCGGGCCCCGGCGCGCCGCGCGGGCGGGGGGCGGCGCGCGGGGCGCCGCGGGGCGGCCCGGGGGGGGGGCGCCGGCGGGGGGGGGGGGCGGGGCGGGCGGGGGGCGGGGGGGGGGGGGGGGGGGGGGGGGGGGGGGGCGGGGCGGGGGGCGCCGGGGGGGCGGCGGGGGGGGGGGGGGGGGGGCGGGGGGGGCGGGGGGGGGGGGGGGGGGGGGGGGGGGGCGGGGGGGGGGGGGGGGGGGGGGGGGGGGCGGGGGGGGGGGGGGGGGGGGGGGGGGGGGGGGGGGGGGGGGGGGGCGGGGGGGGGGGGCGGCGGGGGGGGGGGGGGGGTGGGGGCGGTGGGTCCGCTGGGCGGCGGGGGGGGCGGCGGGCGGAGCGGGGGGGCGGGCGCGGGGGGGGGGGCGCGGGGGGTCGCGCCCGCCCGCTGGCCGCGGCGGGGCCGCCGCGCCCCCGCCCGGCGCCGGGCCGCCCCCCCCCCCCCCCTCTTTAAATTATTATAAAAAAATAATAAATTAATATTTAAAAATAAAAAAATAATAATAAAAAAAAAAAAAATAAAAATAATAAAAAAAAAAAAAAAAAAAGAGTGGGGGGCGGGGGGGGGGGGGCGGGGGGTGGGGGCGGGGGGGGGGGGGGGGGGGGGCGGGGGGGGGGGGGGGGGGGGGGGGGGGCGCGCGGGGCGCGGGCGGGGCGCGCGGGGGGGGGGGGGGGGGGGGGGGGGGGGGGGGGGGGGGGGGGGGGGGGGGGGGGGGGGGGGGGGGGGGGGGGGGGGGGCGGGGGGGGGGGGGGGGAGGGGGAGGGGTGGGAGGGGGAGTGGGGGGGCGCGGTTGGCTCTGTCTTTTGGGGCGGGGGGGGGCGGGGGGGGGGGGGCGGGGCGCGCGCGCGGGCGGGGGGGGGGGGGCGCGGGGGCGCGGGGGCGGCGGGGGGGGCGCGGGGGGCCCCCCGCCGCGCGCGCGCGCGGGCGCGCGCGCCGCGGCCCGCGAGCGAGGGGGAGGCGAGGGCGGCGGCGAGAAAGAGGATAAAAAGAGGGACAGCGTGGGCGCGGGGGGCGCGCGGGGGGGGCGCGCGGCGCGCGCGGGGGGGGGGGGGGGGGGGCCCGCGCGCCGCGAGCGCCGGGGGGAGGGCCCGAGCCCGGGGGGGGGGCCGAGGGCGACGAGGGAGGGGCGACGGGACGCGCGCGGGGCCGGGCGACGAGAGCGAAGAGCGGAGACCGAGAGAGACCGAGAAGAAAAAAAAAAAAAATAAAAAGAAAAACAAACGAAACACGAAAAAGAGAGACAGCGAGAGAGGGGAGACGGGCGGCGAGGGGGAGGGGGGGCGGCGGAGGGGGGGAGGGAGGGGGGGGGGGGGGGGGGGGGGGGGAGAGGGGCGGGCGAAAAACAAACGGAGAGAGAGAGAGCCAGGAGACGAGGGGCGAGCGGGGCGCGCCGGGCGACGGCGGGAGAGGGGGGCGACCGCAGAGACACCCCCCGCCCCGCGCCCCGCGAGAGAGGAGAAAAAATAGAGAAAAAAAAAAAGGAGCGAGGGCGGCGGAGGGGGGGGGGGGGGGGGGGGGGGGGGGGGGGGAGAGGGGAGAGAGGGGAGGGGGGGGGGGGGGGGGGGGGGGGGGGGGGGGGGGGGGGGGGGGGAAGGAAGAGAAAGAGGGGGGGGGGCGGGGCGGGGGGGGGGGGGGCGGGGGCGGGGGGGAGGGGGGGGGGGGGGGGCGGGGGGGGCGGCCCGCGGGGGGGGGGGGGGGGCGGGGGGGGGGGGGCCCCGGGGCCGGCGGCGCGGGGGGCGCCGCCGTTGTGTTTTTTTCGGGGGGGGCGAGGGGATTAAGGGGGGGACCCCGTGCCTAATGGCCTCTGAGGATACCATACCTCTCAGCAAGGTTATTAGAAAGAATACTCAAATTCTCAGCAAAAGTAAAAACCAGGGAGCCATCTGAAAGTCTACCAATTCCTCCCACAATGGCTTTTCCAGGGTTCCCTCTAGAGGCTCCATCAGTATTGACTTTTCCAAAATCCTTAGGAGGAGGTTGCCAATTTCTAGTCCTATCCATCTTACTAATACTCACATTCCCTTTAAGTTGGTTGCCCTTAGAAGATTTAATCTTCAATCTTTGCATCACTTGATCCCATCTTTGGTGGGAGTTTTGGGGGTGATTAAGGAGTTGATGGACTGATTCAACTAAGTTGGCTATGGTCTTATGTCAAATATAGTGAATATCCTTCCTATCTTGATTAAAAATTCGATTGTTTCTTTCATTCCAAATATTCCAAAGAAGAATGGTAGAACCCATCCAAACTAATTGCCTAATAAAATGATCAACACCCTCTTGATTAGGCCAATCCCTCCAAAGCTGTTCAAAAGTAAAAAAATTGGACCACTATAAGCCAAGTAAAGTGGCCATTCTCCTCCATAGCTCAGAGGCTAAAGTACACTCAATAAAAATATGGTTGATATTTTCTACATTATCTTCACACATTTCACATCTAAAAGGGCCATGAAAACCACGCTTCATAAGTTGCTCACCAGTAAGCACCTTACGATGCAATAAAAGCCAATTAAAGAACCTCACCTTAGGCAAGAGCTTTTGAGCCCACAATCGAGAAAAGATGTCAGAAGAATGGTTGGGATTATTATGGCATAAGGTCAAATAACCTTGAGCAATTGAATACTCACCCGTAGTAGTGTTGTTCCATCCAAAACAATCTTTTTCATGGGACCAAGAGAGGGATCTCATATGAAGGATGCCTTGGATATCTTGTCTTTGCCTTTTTGGGATTTGAATAGGCCAATCCTCAATAGGGATCCAATATCTACCAACCTTTGAATTGCCAGTATGGTACCAGACAATAATTAGCCACCTTTATCCAATTAGCTTGGTGAAGCTCCTCCATCCAAGGCCTCCAATCGAGAAACTGAGTTATCAAAGGCTTGTGACCATCCCAAGAATTTGTCCAAAAATTTGCTTGTTGACCATTATGAATGATCCAAAATAATTTTTTCTTTATCAAATCCTCACCAGTCTTAAGAAGTGCTAAAATGGGAGAACCTTTGGTAGGAAGTTGATAGCGAACAAGGTCTTCAGGACTTTTGTTCTCAGCATATTTAGCACGAAGATTATTGGCCCAAAGAGCATTGGGGTTATGCAACATCCTCCAATATAATTTAGCAGCTAAAGCTTTGTTGTTATTAATAGAAAACCGGAATCCTAACCCCCCTTCACTCTTAGGAAGACATAAAGTATCCCATTTCACCAAGGCCCATTTTCTTTTCTCCTTAGTACCACTCCAAAGGAAATGATGACTGATTTGATCCACTTCTCGAAGAACAACCTTTGGGATATTCAAAACGAAAGAAACATAAATAGGAATAGCTTGAAGGGCTGATTTTACCAAGGTGATTCTACCCCTAGAAGAAAGCCACTTGTTGGTCCACTTTCTAATTTTCTTCTTGACTTTGTCCAACAACCAATTCCAATCTTTATTTTTTTGCCTTTGAATATTTATGGGAATACCTAAATAAGTGATTGGAAGAGAGGTCTTCTTATATCTTAATTTATCCAAGACCATGGATTCTTGTCTAGCAGAAGCAGTGAAAGAAAATAACTTTAGATTTGTCTTCATTGATCAACTGCCCAATAGCCTTAGAAAAACAACTAATGATTTGCTTAATATTAGAAGCTTCCTTAAATGTAGCTTTACCTAAAAGAGTAGAGTCATCCACAAATTGAAGATGAGAGATAGGTCTAGCTCCATGAGCAATGGTAACTCCCTCAAGGGTTTTGTTTTCCCTCTTTTTGGTTATAGTCCTACCCAAGCATTCAACAAGAATGATGAATAAATGAGGGGATAGCGGGTCACCTTGCCTAATATCTCTAGAAGTTGGGAATGACTTAGAAGGCCTACCATTGATAAGAACTAAGTAGGAAATTGAAGAGATACATCCCATAATCCAATCACGTTAATACCTATCTATCTACATATAAAAAAACTTAATAACAATATAAAAATAATATAATATTTATCACGTATAATTTAAAAAAAAAAAAACTTATAAATAATATATTTTTAAAAATAATTATACCTTTTGATCCTTTGGCAAACCATATATTTTAGCTCGTGGACTACATTTGTTTCCTTTGAAATTTAGTCACATCAACCCAAATTAATATCCTTTAAATGATTTTTAATTATTTTAAATAATAGGTCCGAGGTGTAGATCAATTGGTTCAACAAAACTTTGTAAGGGACCGATGTCCAAATTCAAATATCGGGCCTCATGGACTGGGTGCTTGTTCGTTTTTCAATGTGTTCTCAACAAAGTGAAAGGTTCGAATTACCATGACAATTCCACTAGGTTAATAAAAAAAAGATAATTCCACTAGGTTAATAAAAAAATTAGATTTTAGAATATATATTTTTTGGTGTGAAAGGTTCGGATCATGACAACTACTGATTCTACTAGGTTATTGAAAAAAAATCAAAAATTAGATTTTAGAATATATATATTTTTCAACGGACCCAATTTTCTAGGCAGTAGCCAATCGATAAATACTTTGTTGTTATCAACATGGCCTATCTCCCTTTGGGTATACGTCTTGGACCCAATTTTCTAGACATTGTAACCAACTTATAAATACTTTGTTCTTGTATAGGTATACCGTGGTTTAAATTTGAATCTCCAAAAAATACCAAAACCCTAACCATTAACGAATGAAAGATTTTAATCCATACATGAGGAGTTTTACCACATATTTGGCTAAATACACACCCTCTCCCCCAAATTTGTTTATCCATTCTTCTAACTTGTCAATGTACAACCCAAATAAGGTCGAAGATAGAGGGCAACCTTGTTTGACACCTATGTTACTACCAAAACATTCAGATAACCCTTTCTATGTTATGATTATAGCCTTTACATAGTCATATATGTGTGAACTACTACCCTGTAGTGAATTGGAACCTCTAGCTCTTCCATTCTACTCAATAATTTATTATTATTATACTATACTAGTAAACAATTTTAAAATATTAAACTATACTAATAAACAATTTAAAATATTATTATTATTTTTTTAATACCTTTATTAAAAAAAATTATATTAAAACAAAAGAATAATAAAAAATAAAATATAAATATAATAACAAACTAGTACAACCAATCGACCTATCTCAGAAGCTCTGAAGGGTATCCTAGCTCATCACGATGGCAAAGCCACACTAGTTTAATTAAAAGTTATCGCCTCGCGAAACAATCATTGTAGCAAACCTTGGCTTCGTGCGATAATCTCGGTTTCCCATGCACACACAACCACCACCTAGTTTTGAAACATACAAAACCGTGTCCACTGTAACGGTCGAACGCATGGAGTACGGGCGACACGTGGACATTTCGAGTGTATCGTCCCAACACAGTCCGATTCATGTTAGAAGGGAGAGCTGTACATGCAGAACCAACAATACCGCAAAGCTTCTCACAAGATTTTCACAGGCATATACTTAGGGTGCCTGTGAGGGGAATTGAACCCTGGACTTCCGATATATAGTGTTAGTCTTCTCGGGCCGGTATTTTAATTTTATTCTTCTCGCGCCGTTATTTTAGTAGTGTTTTTAACCGCTAGGGTACGGTTGTTCTCGGTAAATAATTCTCTGAATTTGAGCTGAAATTCGCCGTTCTGCTTGCTCCTCAGAGTTCCATTGTTTGGGGGTAATTGCATTTGTGTGATTTTTTCTATATTATTATTATTTTTTTTAACTTATTGCTGTAAATGCGTGGGGTTTTCTTTGCTTTTGACGGAAAAATTTGCTGGATGTTAATTGCAGAAGTATTTTTTCGGTTTGAGATCTTCGTCATTTTGTGTAATATATGCTTGATGTTCTTGTAGTACATAGTCGCTGTAAAAGACGGGATAGGTTTTGATTTTTGTCGGAAAATTATGTACATTTTGGTTTGATTAATTCCCCATTCTGTATAAAATTTGCTATATTGTGTTTTTTTTATTCATAGGCTCTGTAAATGCTGGGTGTATTTTGATTTTTTTTTGGGTGTGCTTGGATTTTTCTCCAAAATTTTGGTGAATGTGCATGGGGGAAGCATTTTTGGCTTTGAGATCTTTGTTGTTTTGCATGACTTTGGCGGGAGGTGGGGTTGATGATGTTGTTCTGGTGAAATTTGCTCCACTAGCCGGCAGAGGAAGGTGGGGTTTAAATTCGCTCCACTAGCTGGCGGCGGAGTTCGGTTATGGTAAATAATGGTCTGCACTGAGGTGAAATTACCTTTGCTTGGTCTTGCGAGGAATTTGGGCCGTAGCTTTGGTAGCATTCTTACTTGTAGATGACGGAGTACGGTTTTCCGTTGAAGTAAAATTCATCGTTTTGCTTGTTCCCGTTCCGTCATTGTAGTCTACATTTGCGCATTTGTTTTTTAAATTTTTTGTAACACGTTGCAGTAAATGTGCGTGATTTTCTGTGTTTTTTGCGGCAAGTTTTGCTGGATGTGCATGGGAGGACCGCTATTGCTGTAAGATCTTCCTTAGTTTTGTGGGAATTTTTCTTGGCTTTGAGGTCTTTCTTATATTTTGCGTAATTTCGTCAGAAGATGGGTTTACGGGTTTGTTTCGATGAAATTTGCTCAACTAGCTGCTGGAGTACAGTCTTGGTAAATAATTGACTGCATTGAGAATAAATTCCCCTAGTTCTGCATGTTTTTGCTAGCTTCATTGTTTCCATCTAACTGCAGCTAACTATAACCACTTAATTTTCTTTTCTTTCTCTGTAAATGCTCGGAGTCTCTTTTTAAGGAAAATTTGTTTGTATTTTTGCTTAAAGATCTTGGACAATCTGCGTAATATTTGCCTAATTGTTTTTTTTTAATATTTAATCACTGTAAATGCTGGGATTTGTTATGTTTTTAGTCTGAAAATTTGCTAAATGTGCATGGTGGAAGTACTTTTGCTTTGAGATCTTCGTTATTTTGCTTAATTTCGGCTGGAGGTGAGGTTTACAGGGTTGTTTTGGGGAAATTGCACAGTACTGGTAAATAATCGACTGCACTGAGATGAAATTCGCCTCTCTGCTTGTTGTAAATGCTGGGGTGTGCTATGTTTTTAGTCTGAAAATTTGCTGAATGTGCATGTTGGAAGTTTTTTTTTGCTTTGAGATCTTCGTTATTTTGCTTAATTTCGGCTGGAAGTGAGGTTTACAAGGTTGTTTTGGTGAAATTGCACAGTACCGGTAAATAACCGACTGCATTGAGGTGAAATTCGCCCCTCTACTTGTTCTTGCTAGCGTCATTGTTTTGCGCTGATTGCATTTGCGTAATTTTATATTTAACTTCGTCTCTGTAAACGCTTCGAGTAGTTTTTGATTGTTGTGCTACAATTTGCTAGCGGACTTGTTTTTGCTCTAAGATCTTTGTGTGGTTTTGACGTTACGGGGGCTTACCAGGGTTGTTTGGGTGAAATTTGCAGGGCGATGCAGGGATTCGGTAAAATGGCGATGCCGCCCTCTTCCGGAAGAGCGAAGAGGAGCGTTCAGGAGGATGGGAATGCCATCTTCTCGAGGTCGAAGAAGCAAGAGACGCCGGAAAATAGCGAGAAGAAGGAGAAAGTTTACACTTTCAGCGTTCTGCTTCCAAACGGTTCTAATTTGACTCTTTTGCTGGAGAATCCGAACGAGGAGATGACCGTGGCCGAGTTCGTGCGAACTGTGAAGAGGAGATGCGAGAAGGAGGCGGTTGATATGGGTTCTCGGCGTATACAATGGGGAAATCATGTTTATTTGGAAGATACCATGGGGAATAAGCTCAAGGATAAGAAGATTAGTCCTCGACAAAATCCTAGCAACGCATTAATTTTGGATGTTGTTTGTTTTGCTGAAGTTTTGTTTAAGTTACTGGGGAGCTGTCTTTGTTTTTATTTCTCGTTTTTATAAGTTCTTGTTTTTTCTTCTGAAAATCGGTAAATGGGCAAAGAGGAGTTGCTGGAGTAAGCGCATTATCAAAGCTTAGATTAGACGCAATATTCCCATTTTAATCTGGCTTTTATTTATTTCTGGTTTTTCTCTTTTTCTAATTACTTTTTTTAGGTCAAACAAGCTTGCATTAATTTTTTGGGGCAAACACTTTTTGAATTTCAAAGAGGGCTCCAAAATATTTTTTATTACATTTCATGTGGGATGGATGTCCCTCGGTTTCGAACCAATGTGGGATGGATGTCCCTCGGTTTCGAACCATGGTCCTCTAAACTGGGGCAAAGCTTGACATGGGGGAACACCAAGCTTGGATTACCTATGACGCAATGAACAATAGTAATTTTGTTAAATTTTCATCTTTAAATGTCCGTAGTGGTTTTAAAGTGGTGATTATGTTTGAAAAATTCCCCCACTTCCCTTTTGATAAATTGGTAACCTTTATTGATTTTTTTTTGTTTAAAAGTCTTTTGATTTGTATTTTCACATTCATAACTTATATACTTTATCTGTGGTGATTTGATAAATGCCCTGTATGAAGTTGGACTAGTAAATGTGTTTGAATGCTGTGTTCTTTCCTTAGTTAAAATGATAACAAGTGCAGAAGGAAGCATATCGTCAAGTTCCGATTAGCAATTCCAGGCGTGAAATTGTTAAATGCCCTGGTTTTCGGTAGAATGGGGAACCCTATTTTTAATGAGGGTCCTGGCCCCTTCATACTGAGTGGGGTTTGAACCTTAGACCTCTCAGAGAGGCTTTGCAATATTAAAAATATTTTTTTAATAAAATATCTGGTTAGCTTGTCTAGTAAGTGTCATTGATTATGTTCCCGTCTTTTCCTTTTGTAACTAAAATTCCACACTGAATGAAAAAGATCTTAAATAAAAAGGGTTTGTAATCAATGCATTAAAAACACGTTGTCAAGCTTAGAATTACAAACAGTCTTACAACAATTTTTTGCCTTTTTTAATGGGTTCAAAGTTATGCATTGCTTTCATCTGCGTCTGATTAATAACTATCTTTGTAGCTACGAATTGCCTCGTTTTTATCAGGTTTGTATCTATCCTCAGTTTGATTTTAGTAAACTGGTAAATGCTCTCAGACGACTTCCATCAGTGGAATCCAAGCTTTTTCCACAAACTTTTGAGTCACTAAATGCCCTTTAGACTTGTATTAAATGTACATTATTATTTGACTTAGAAGCCATGAATGAGAAGTATATGTTTATGTACCAAAGACATTTAGTTAATAAAAATTTAATTGGAACAGTCAATCCTTAAAAAATTCAATGGAAACTGGAAACTGCATTTGTCCATGTTGGTCTGTTATTGACCTGCGCTACTATATCTGTTTTAATAGGGTAGCATGGTCAGCAGGAGGGAACCTGTGTAATAATCCATGTCATGGGAGTTGATTGTTTGCCACTGGAAAATGGCCTTGTTCTATTAACTTTATTATTCAAAATTAGGCCCATTATCTGTTGAAAATATGCAGCATGAATGGAAAATCAGATGGTGCATCGGAGGAGTTCAGGCATTGATCAAATTTGGCTTAGCTGGAACATGCATGGAGTGTTGACTTGATCCATTCATGCTTTATGACGAATGTACCCTGGTGGTACATAAGAAGGGTTTTACGTATTTAAATTTTTCTGAAACTAAGCCTTCACAAAATGATTGTACTTCAAGTAGTTGTCTTGTTTGCACACAAGAGTACAATTCTACGTGACTCTGCTGAATAGGTCTGGCAGGCTTCTCCCTAGAGGAAATTAGAGGGAAAATATAGTAATTCCTGCAAGAGAGACTGGTAATGATGTTTTATCTCTCGTCTGTAAAATACCTTTGAACAAATTTAAAAGCATCAAGGGAAAAAGTTAACAAATTTGCTATTTAATTTGATTTTAAGTTTTTATATAAAAAATGTTAGATACCGTTATTCATTGATGTGTGTTCTTCATTAATATGGGGTGGGGATTTCAAGTAAGACTGCAAAGTTTTGGGATTTTATGTCAATTCTAGACATTTGCATAGAGCTAGTAAGACTGCAAAGTTTAGGGATTTTATGACAATTCTAGACATTTGCATAGAGTTGCAGCTTTTTTGAATCTAAAATAGGCAACAAAAGCGTCTATGTTTTCTCTTCTCAAGAAAATGGATTTGATGATTGTAGAGAAGCTCAGAGTAGTATAGGTAAAATATTGAATGGCTGCAAAATTCAGACAAATGTTTCCAATTGGATTTTGATTTCATAGTATAGTATGAGGTGACATGATTTAAGTATTTTTTAAAATTGTTTAAAATTGGTTATATGGGACTGGGGCAGGTACCATCCTATAAGATTGTGACCACATAGGGGTATTACAATTGCTTGACAATTATGCAATATTATGCATGTATTGCTTGGCAAGATTCGAGTCAGATGTATTGCTTGGCAAGATTCGAGTCAGATCGTAAAATTAATCTATTTTGAGAAGCCTGCTTTTGACACATCTGTATTAAAAATGTGAGAAATGGTCATATTATTATTAACTATTCAGTAGCACATCATTCCGTGTCCTCATAGCATCATGCAGAAATCAACTTTGGTTCATCTTTCAACTTTGGTTCATCTTTTGATTGGTTCATCTTTCAACTTTGGTTCATCTTTTGATTCGTAAAATTAATCTATTTTGAGAAGCCTGCTTTTGACACATCTGTATTAAAAATGTGAGAAATGGTCATATTATTATTAACTATTCAGTAGCACATCATTCCGTGTCCTCATAGCATCATGCAGAAATCAACTTTGGTTCATCTTTCAACTTTGGTTCATCTTTTGATTCATGAGGAATATAACCGGTTGAGCTCATACCATTTATTTTAATATATTCATTTTTCTAATTATATCTATTTTATGAAGTTGGGTAAAATTATATAAAATGAATTGTCAATGTGGACGGTACGTATATGGTTTATGGTTATGGTTTGGATCTTGAAATTAATCTATTTTGAGAAGCTGCTTTTATGGTTTGGATCTCAAAATAGAAGCTTGCTTTTAACACCATTTATTTTAATATATTCATTTTTCTAATTCTAATTATATCTATTTTATGAAAGTTGGGTAAAATTATATAAAATGAATTGTCAATGTGGACGGTACGTATATGGATTATGGTTTAGATCATTTTGAGAAGCCTGCTTTTAACACATCTGTATTTTAATTTACATTAAACAAAAATGTGAGAAATGGTCATATTATTATTAACTATTAACTATTCAGTAACACATCATTCTGGTTTGGATCTTGAAATTAATCTATTTTGAGAAGCCTGCTTTTATGGTTTGGATCTTGAAATTAATCTATTTTGAGAAGCTTGCTTTTAACACATCATTTATTTTAATATATTCATTTTTCTAATTATATCTATTTTATGAGAGTTGGGTAAAATTATATAAAATGAATTGTTAACACATCATTTATTTTAATATATTCAATTTTATGAAAGTTGGGTAAAATTATATAAAATGAATTGTCAATGTGGACGGTACGTATATGGTTTATGGTTTAGATCTCGAAATTAATCTATTTTGAGAAGCCTGCTTTTATGGTTTGGATCTTGAAATTAATCTATTTTGAGAAGCCTGCTTTTAACACATCTGTATTTTAATTTACATTAAAACAACTGTATTTTAATTTACATTAAACAAAAATGTGAGAAATGGTCATATTATTATTAACTATAATACTATTCAGTAACACATCATTCGGTGTCCTTATAGCATCATGCAGAAATCAACCTTGGTTTAATTAAACTTGCTTAGGTGAAAGGGAGTGCATAATTATAGAGGCACACTATCAATTGATGTGCCAACCCAAGATAGTGCATATGATGTAGAATGTTACTTCTGTTAGAAGTTGAGGTTGAGTGTCCTCATAGCATCCTTGGTTTAATTAAACTTGCTTAGGTGAAAGGGAGTGCATAATTATAGAGGCACTCATAGCATCCTTGGTTTAATTAAACTTGCTTAGGTGAAAGGGAGTGCATAATTATAGAGGCACACTATTAATTGATGTGCCAACCCAAGATAGAGGCACACTATTAATTGATGTGCCAACCCAAGATAGTGCATATGATTTAGAATGTTACTTCTGTTAGAAGTTGAGGTTGATTATTGAAACATTCTTTGATAATTAGTGGAGTGATATTCTAGTCCAAGAAGTACATTGCCTTACAAAATGAGATTTTGTTGCTGAGATTTCTAAAAATATTTTTGTCACATTTCAAGCAAATATGTGTATCTTGTTTGTTTATTTATTATTTTAAATAATAAAATTGGATAAACAATAACATTGTAGTATGGCTAATTCCTAAGGTTAATTAAGGTATGTGATTTTAATAGTTTTTATGGAATTTAAACATAATGCATTTAAGGGTAAGGGTAATAGAACACTTGATGTTCAACATACTACCCTTAATTAGAATTATTGAATAGTTTTTATGGAATTTAAACATAATGCATTTAAGGGTAAGGGTAATAGAACACTCGATGTTCAACATACTACCCTTAATTAGAATTATTGAAGTGTAGATTTGGAATTTTATTGTTGTCAGATTTTTTCTTTGGTGATTATGAGTTTGAGTTTTATTAAAGTAATTGAATTTTTTAATGTATACTGTTTAGTGTGAATTTTTGTTCTTACTTTTTTTCTTTCTTTTTTCCGAGCTATAAACATTTAATTTTTTTAGCCGTTTTTCTTATGAAGCTGTTAAAATAATGTTACTATGAGAGTTCTAGCTTATTTCATCCTTGATTAAGAGTCTTTGTGGTTGTTTTAGACTGTTTACTCCTCCAGATGCAAAGCTGAGTGTTGCATCTACACATACACAGTTTATTACTAGTTAATACTCACTATGCGAAAGATTGGGCCTCTTAACATATGTATTCTAATAGTGTCAAACTATTTTAATTGTTGTTTTATTCTTTGAACATTTAATGTCAAAATTTCAGTTTCATGTTGTTTTATTGTTGTTTTTTTCGGATTTATGATGTGCATTTCTATGCTATTTGTGCTTAGTGCTTACCTATTGTGTCGGTTGCAAGATTATTTTTCTTTTGGATTTATGATGTGCATTTCTATTCCTTTCTTGACCACCCATAGAACATCATGACCACATCGTTTGACAATTATGCATGTATTGCTTGGCAAGATTTGAACTTGGGTCTCTTCTTTGAAAGTTGAGGAATATAATTGGTTGAGCTAAATATCATTTATTTAAATATATTCATTATTCTAAGTTTATAAAGTTGGGTAAAATTATTTAAAATGAGTTGCCAATGTGGATGGTACATATATGATTCGGGTCTTGAAATTAATCTTAGCAATTTTGAGAAGCTTGCTTTTAACACAACTGTTTTAATTTACAGCTAAACAAATATGTGAGGAGTGGTCATAATATTATTAACTATTCAGTAACACATCATTTAGTGTCCTCATAGCATCATGCAAAAATCAACCTTGGTTTTGCCTAAAACATGCTTAGGTGAAAGAGAGTGCATAATTATAAAGGCACACTTTTAATTGATGTGCCAACCCAAGATAGTGCATATGATGTAGAATGTTACTTCTGTTAGAAGTTGAGGTTGATCATTGAAACATTCTTCCATAATTAGTGGAGTGATATTTTAGTCCAAGAAGTACAATGTCTTGTAAAATGAGATTTTGTTACTAGATTTCTAACAATATTTTATCACATTTCAAGCAAATATGTTTGTCTTACTTGTTTATTTATTTTAGTAAGTAATAAATTTGGATAAACAATAACATTATAGTATGCATTTTTTGGAATTGTTATTTTATCACATTTCAAGCAAACTCTTGTTTATTTATTTTAGTAAATAATATAATTGGATAAACAATAACATTATAGTATGCATTTTTGTGGCTAATTCCTAAGGTTAATTAAGGTATGTGATTTTAATAGTTTTTACGGAATTTAAATATAATGCATTCAAGGGTAATAGAAGAACATTCGGGTAATAGAAGAACACTCGAGGTTCAACATATTACCCATATTACCCATAATTAGAATTATTGAAGACATATTACCCATAATTAGAATTATTGAAATGTAGATTCAGAATTTTAGCGTTGTCAGGTTTATTTGGTGATTATGAGTTTGAGTTTTAAAGGTATTGAATTTGTAAATATATACTGTTTAGTTTGAATTTCTGTTAATTTTATTTCTTCTCTCTTTTTCTGAGCTATAGACATTTAATTTTTTTAGTCGTTTTCTATGAGAGTACTTGCTTATTTCATTGTTTAGTTTGAATTTCTGTTATTTTTTTTTCTTCTCTCTTTTTCTGAGCTATAGACATCTAATTTTTTTAGTCGTTTTCTATGAGAGTACTTGCTTATTTCATTCTTGTTTATGAGTCTTCGTGATCGTTTTAAACTGTTTACTTCTCCAGGTAAATATAGATGCAAAGTGGAATGTTGCATCTGTAGTTGAGAACATCGGAATCAGCAAAGAATCGACATTTTTAAAAATCGACAAAAATCGGGAATCAACAAAAAATCAGGGAAAGAATCGGCAAAGAATCGCCAAAAAAACCGAAGTAAACGAAAATTTTCATTGAAATAAGTTTTTTTCGTGCATTTTACAATCAATTAATATTATGCAAATCAAATATTGCAATAAAAATAATAATTCATGTCAAGACACTCAAGCTTTAAGTACACATGAACATGACAAAACACATCTTGTATTTGATTATAATATGAAAAGGTACAAAGTTACAAATAATAAGGAAAAAAAGGCTCATTTTTTATATGCCTGCACATAGAAATGGGTAACAACAAAGTTACAATCACTTGAAAAAAAGGAAAAAAACCTAAACCTTAAACCAAAAGGCTAGGGTTGAGGGTTTAAAATTGAAACATAGCTGAAAAATGGGCTTGCATACATAGTTATTAGGCAACAATATTTACTTAAAAAGAGGAGGAACACAAACCCTAAACTCAAAACCTTAGGCCTTAGACTAGGGTTTAGAGTTTAAACTTCAAGTTCAAAGTTTCAAAATCAAACATTAACAACTGAAAATGGGTTTGCATACATAGTTACTAGGCAGCAATATTTACTTAAGAAAAGAAGTTAAAAAAACAAAACTCTAAACCCAAAATCCTAGGGCCTAACCTATAAGGTTTAGGGTTTAAGCTTCAAAGTTCAAAGTTTCAAACATTAATAGCTGAAAAATGGGTGACATACATAGTTAGCAAGCAACAATATTTACTTAAAAAGAGGGTTTGGGTTTAAACTTTAAACTTTGAAGTTTAAACATTAACAGCTGAAAAATGGGCTTGCATAAAAAACCCTAAATTGGCCATAGCCTAAAAAAGAAAAAGAAAAAAAATTGCCAATTTTTTGAAAAAATTGGCGATGCTGATTTTTTTTCAAAAAAATCTTTGCATCGCCAAGAGTTTGCCAATTGCATCGGCATCTTAAAAAATAGGCAAAAAAAACGAGATTCTGCAGATTTTTTTTGCAGATTTTCTCAATTTTGGTTGCATCTACACATGCACAATTTAATTCTAGTTATTCATACTCATTGTGTGAAAGATTGGGTCTCTTAACATATGTATTCTAATAGTGTCGTACTATTTTGATTGCTATTTTATTCTTTGAATATTTAATTTCTTATTTTTCAATTTCATGTTATTTTAGTTAGATGTAGGGTGTGGCTACCATGCCATTTGTGCTTACCTATTGTGCCAGTTGCAAGTTTATTTTTCTTTTGGACTTATGATGTGCATTTTTGTTTTTCTTTTTTCTAGGATGGTGGTGCAAATAGTGTACATACTTATCAGGTTCTGTTATCCCTTTATTCTGATCTGATGTTAAACTGATTTTATTGAAAACTTGGAGCAAGAATGATATTGGTAATGTAAGACATGTAACAAATGCGAAAATGGTGGTTTGTAGAGGAAAAATCTGAAGTAGAGTTGTAAATATTTACACAATAATCAAACAAATCATTCTGAATTTTTATAGTTGATAATCCTCTTCAAGGTATGGTGGGGGAGTGATTTATTGTCAATTTGCTCTGCAGGACATGTGGGATGTTACTCCAGAACCACATCTCCTTGTGGATTTGCCTCAAGAATACACTTTCGAGACTGCTTTAGCCGACTTAATTGTATGTTTGTGTGTTTAAATTTACAAGGCATAACTAGTTTTTCATGTGCCTAGCAAATGGTTGAGCATATATAATATCATTTTAAGGTGGCACAATTTTTTTAATAAGTTGTTTCGGTATAGGACAACTCTCTCCAACTCTCTCCAAGCTGTATGGGCTAACGGAGCTGGTGAGAGGTGACTAATAAGGTAAATCTAGTTTGATTGATGTATTTATTTATTTTTTGGTTAAAGTTTTGTATATTTTTGTCCTTGATAAGGCAATTTGTGCATCCAAATTTTAGTTTTCTGAAAGCCATAGAATGAGATAAACATTGTTAAATGTCTTGGAACAATATTTTTTTTTTGTAAAATTTTGCTTTTCATAGAATAATATAATTTATAAGAATAGAATGAGATTTGAACTCCATTATATATTTGATTCCTTCATAAATGAAGATTACATAGGATTATAGCTTTTGCAATTAGCATGGCTTTAGAACTTTTAGAAAATTAGTTTTCTTATTTATAGTTTTATAAAATTTGTAATTTTTGTTTATAAGCTTTTACTGAAAAGGCACTTTGAAAAATCGTTTTGTTTAGGGGAGCTAGGGTTATTCAAATCCATTATCATTAGAGATAATACCATTGGTAGCAGATAATTGAAGTTATAATGAATCACTCAACTAATGGTTGTGAGGTGAGGTCAGCATCAATTTAAATGTGGATTGAAACAAACTTGATAGTCAAATCTTTTAGCCAAACAAAATCATATATAAACCCAAACAAATAGCAAATAGCTGAACTATACGGCGAAAAATTATCCAGTGGTGAAAGGAAAATTATTTACTGAAGGACTACCCAAAGGTGCCTTTTTCTTTTCTAACAACAAAATACTTCCTCAATATAAACAAAGATTAGCAGTTGAACCAAAGCTTTATAGATTGGTTAGAGACATATCATAATATCTATATATGCCAGAAGTATACTAAAGGGTTTGGATGGAGCTTGGTTTGAATGGAGCTTTTTCATGGTGAATATGTTGTTGAAACTAATCTTGACTTTGAATAATTAATTCTGGTATTGCGTGCTTGTGAGGTTTTTTATTTTTTTAAGAAGTATAGCCTTTACATGGTGTGAAATAAGAGAAATTGAGTCTCTTTCAGGTGAGATAAATCATGGAAAAAATCAACCTTAAGTTTAGTAGTCTTTGGCCCCTCTATCATGAGAAGGAAAACTTGCTTTGCTAGGCAAATTTGAGAAAGAGTTCAAAGACTCTTGCTTTGTAACAATGTGTCATTGCAAACATATACAATACAAAATAAAGTAAAAGTGAACCTATTCACTTGTATAGTTGCATATTAAAGAATTGTTGAGCAACCAAAAAATGGACAACTAAAGAGATGATTCATTAAGGAACCATAGAGGGGCATACAAATGAGGTTCCTCTTGTGGCAATAAAGAAAAACACTTACTCCTACCAAGGCCTGGTTACTCTTTAATGCCTTATTAAAGTTGAGTTTTACCATGTAAGAAGATAGTGACTCCTCTGTGAGTTGTGGACAAGGACAAGAATGAGGGGCCATTCTTCGTGAATCTATTATATCTAAGGTGAGGCTGGGTGATAAAGAACCTTGAAAGAGGATGGGGTTTATTATGATATAAGAGATTCTATCTTGTCATATATTTTCTCCATAGAAAGATATGTTCTCTAAAATACGATGGTTCCTCTCTAAATAGAGATCCCAAATGAAGATAGTTAAGATGATGCTCCAAAGGATTTATACATTTTGTGAAGGTTGTGGCTATCCTTTCAATAGTTGTTAGATGGACTTGGGCCAAGCCCAATAAAGAGAATTTTTATAAAAAAATAATTCCACGCTCCAAGGATAAACTTGCAATTGAGTATGAGGTGGTCAATGGTCTTCGCCTCATTCTTATGAAGGATATACTACTATGACCCATGTTAGCCTCTATTTTGCAAATTATCAAGTGTGAGAATTTTACCCTCGCATTTCAACCATGAAAAAGTCTTTGCGTGGAGAAGACAATGTTAGAACCAAATCTGTTGGGATCAACTGACCATTTAAGGTTGTCCCCTATGATTGTAGTTATTCTCCACCATGCATCAATCAAGAAGACATTTTGGATTCATTTATGATTTTCCACTACAAGTAACCTAAAATAAGCTCTTAATAGAAAGAGAGGAAGACCCACATGTATGAATACAGACAGAAAGTTCTAGCTATGATTTTTTTTCCTTTCTCTCCATTATCAAAGTATTTAGCCCTAATCAATCTACTATGGTAAATGTTGTGGTCCTAGTAGATTCTCTATACCACTTTGTCCCCCAAAATCTACATCTTCAATTTAAGCTTGTACAGTTTGTTCTAATTTTTATGGCTTTTAAGGTCTGCAATTATTTCCCAGTTGATCATTAATGGAATGATAACCAAATGAAAAGGGTGCATTCAAGGAGAGTCTTTTGTTAATATCTGAGCTTGTAGCAGGTAGTATCATGCTAGTGTGAAAAAGATAGTGATTAACCGTTTCTTGTTTTGGTAAATAGCCAAGATAGTGATTAACTGTTTCTTGTTTTGGTATATAGCCTGCCTTGAAAGCTGGGCTTTTTACCGTTGTATTCGATTTTTACATTAAGTGATACATCATACAATGAGCTCCAAACAATTTAACAATTTGCAGTACAGAGTCATGCTTTTTTTTTTTTTTAAAGCGAAAAATCCCTTGCAGGGCCGCCTTGGTCTGAGACACCACGACTAGGGGTTCTACACTATCAAAGTCACCTTGGAGTAGCGCTCGGCCTTGCCCGCACCAACATTATCAATTGGATTTTGGGTACCAAATTCAACTTTTTGGTAGGGTGGAGATTCGAACCTGGGACCTCCCTTGGAGGATTGCCCTCTCCAACTCACCTACAACACCTGAGTAGAGTCATGACTATTTTGTTAACAAAAATATGTTCTGTTTGATCTTGTGTTATAAGTGTTTCACTGTATGAAAATTATATATAGAGACTAGCTGGCTTTTGAATGCTTTTGTAATTAGTTTATGATTTTAAAATAATATGCATTTAAACATGCAATATCAATTTATTTTTACTATTCTATGATGTTCTATCAAGGGTCTTTCCATCATTTAATTTTGGAAGCATGAAAATTGTTGGCATTAACCTTTTTGGCATACTGATTTTTCAAGTGATCTAGCATTTTACTACAGATAATAAATGTTGTGTCAAATGTTAGTTACATACTCTGTTATTGTAGTGGCACCGTTGAAGTTAACTGCTCCAAGGATGTAAAGAGTTACATACTCTGTTATTGCAGTGGCACTGTTGAAGTTAACTGTTCCAAGGATGTAAAGATTCAAAGTATCATAGGACCTTGTGCATCATTGGAATTGGTTCATTCTTATGCATTTCCTTACTGGATTTATCTTTGATATTTTGTTGCGGAAGTTTTGATATTCAGCATCTTATGCTTAAACACACATTCATTGTCTATACAATTACAATCATTGTCTATACAATTACAATTATTACTTGTTCTAATTAGCCTTTCTAGTCCGTGGCTGCTTCATAATTTTATAGTATTAATTAGACGGGGTTTTACATGTCCCATTTCAAACAATTTTTTATATAACAGTGTCCCTTTTTTGCATAAAGGGCCATCGTGTGTGGACACTGTAGTTGGCCAGGGAAATACAACATCATGGAAGATGTGCGGACTTGACAAAAACACTTCTTTGACACTGTATTCTTTGACATTGCACCAAGTGAATGCTCCAACTCAACAATGCAGGCTGCCAATCAGCAATTTTTTATTCAGTTTCAGACACAGTATGTTACATTTTTTAAATTCAGTTTTTTTTTGTTGTTGGTTTGACAATTAGTTCCATGTTGAACAATGGAAAGATTAGTTACAGGCTATATTCTGATTCTTTTTGTATGGTTTCTTTGCACTCAGTTATCTGCATCCAGATGGCCAAACTAGGCTTCGAATTACCACAATTACAAGGAGATGGGTGGATGGCAGTGCAAGTACTGAGGTGTGGTACAAGGCTGTGATGAGTTCATAAATAAGTGCATGTTATTTTATAATTAATAACATGTGAGGATTTCAGATAGTGCTATTTGAGTTTGCATTTGAAATTTAGATTGAATAGAGGATATAGTTATTATAAG
The DNA here is from genome assembly GCA_028583015.1 of Wollemia nobilis. Taxonomy (NCBI): domain Eukaryota; kingdom Viridiplantae; phylum Streptophyta; class Pinopsida; order Araucariales; family Araucariaceae; genus Wollemia; species Wollemia nobilis. The sequence goes on along the minus strand of JAQPPZ010014852.1, from coordinate 438,015 downwards.
AATCATCTTTTGGTAGAAGGAAAATATAGAATAAAGGAGATATACATATAAACTAAATTGATGGCTTTGGAGTTCTCTGACAGATATAGCTTTGATAAAATTTTAGCCAAAAATTCTGAAATTGAGATACAGGCTAAACAGTGATTATAACTTTCAAAATCTCAACTTATGGTGGCATTTGCCTGTCATTAAGTGATGAAATGCCTATAAGTTTATTAAAACATTTGTAATGGTCAAATGAAAATAACATGACTGAGAGGAAGAGAGCCATGATAGCATTGATAAACTTGATTGCCAACTAGTCTAACAAAGGAGACTGAAGAATGAAGTAAATGTGCTCATCAACAGATGGCCAGTTATTTTATTGAAGTGTTCAGATCTGATGCCAAAAAACAAGCTGTTTTGTGGATTTGGCCATTTATTCCAGAGTAGGTGTCAAGGAAACACACAGTATAGTGGCTTTGGATGACCATAATTGTATTCAATGCTAATGCTTACCTAACTTGAAGAGCACGTTGGATTATCCCATTCAAAGATATTAATGGTTTGGAGAAGAGAAATTTTGGATTCACCTGTGTCTGAAATTTTAGCTCGATATTTTGAGATCAGCACCTGGTCTCATTATCAGGATACATCCTATGGTAGGAGATTATATTTATAAGTTCCTTATAACTCAGGAGATCAGGATGTTCAATGCATGTTTCCAAGGTATTTTAATGGTTATAGCCTTTAGACTACAAAACATTTTGTTAGAAATATTAATGTTTATTTGTACCAAGTCGGCAAAAGAGTGCATAGCCAACTTGTCCAACCGCCAACACTTATAAAGACATAGTTACGCTGAGAGGCATTCCTACAATGGCAGACAGGGGGTGGGAGGCAAAGAGGTCATACATGTCACGCCGTAAACAATTTTTTTTTTTTTTTTTTATAAAAGCTGACATTAACAAAAACATTTAAAATATTTAAACTAGCTTAGATATAAAGGATATATATCTAAAAACGCCGAGAGATATCAATCCCGAGGCACCTATCTTGGAGAGCACACCCCCAAGAAATGAGATAGGCGCCTCAAGATTGATAACTTTCGGCGTTTTTAGACCACAAAGGTTGTATGGCTTGATGATTGCCTCCAGTGTTGCCTCTAGTGTTAGGAGGTCTGTCTCTAAGTTTATATAAGTATAATAATTAAGTATAATAATTCTGCAAACGTAAATTAACAAGACACAAATCTAGAAAAATATAGATCTGAATGTAAGATGGATATCAATCCTGAGGCACCTATCTTGGAGATCACACCCCCAAGAAATGAGATAGGTGCCTCAAGATTGATAACTCTCGGCGTTTTTAGATATATATCCTTTATATCTAAACTAGTTCTAGACCACAAAGGTTGTATGGCTTGATGATTGCCTCCAGTGTTAGAAGGTATGTTGCTAAGTTTATATAAGTATAATAATTAAGTATAATAATTTTGCAAACGTAAATTAACAAGACACAAATCTAGAAAAATATAGATCTGAATGTAAGATGGATGCTTGGCATCACCTTTGTTAATATAAGTCTTGTTTGATGTTCTCTTTCATCACACATATATTGATCCTATATGAAACTTCAGCATGGTATTGGAGCTAGTTAATACACGACACAAACACATCTTAGATTTAGAGATGCATATGCAAAAGATATGTGCTTCATGTTGTACGAGATCTTGACTATGTTGCATGGAAACGAATGCAACATCCAATATGGATATGGTATTGGATACAGATGCGCTAAATGTTCAAAACTCCTCAATATGGACACAGCTGGATACACCATTTATAAAAAGAATATATATTTTATATATTTATAAAAAGAATATATATTTTTATATATTAAAAAGGAGAACATATGACACAAAAAATGTCTACATAAATACAAGGTTTGAATAGAATATTTTTATTACTGAAGAAGAGGGTTGCCATTGTTTTTTAAAATTTAAATTGTTTTTTTTTAATTGTGTATTTTTCTTCTAATCTTTTGTTGTGGATACGATTTTTTTTTTTTTTAATTGTGTATTTTTCTTCTAATCCTTTGTTGTGGATACGACTCTAGATGTGCTTAGTCCAAGTTGGATGTATTAGTTATGGATCAAATAAGAACATGTTTTTGGATATATCTAGATACAATATCCATGTGTTTGGATATGCTTGGTTATGGTATCTAAGAAGTATCATTTATATAGATAGGGGTATCCAAGCAGCTAGATTTGACATTTTATTAAAAGAATATATATTTAATATATTAAAAGAGAAAACATATGACATGTAAATGTCTACACAAATACAAGATTTAAATAGAATATCATCATTACTGAAGAAGAGGATTGCCATTGTTTTTTAAAATTTAAATTAATTTTTTTTAAATTGTGTATTTTTCTTCTAATCCCTTGTTGTGGATACAACTCTAGATTTGCCTAGTCTATATTTCCATGTATTAGATATGGACCAAATAGGAGCATGTTTTAGGATATGTCTGAATACAGTATCCATGTGTTTGGATATGCTTGGTTACAGTATCTAAGAAGTATCATTTTTAATATTTGTATCTAATACGCTGATAGAGGTAACCAAGCAGGAGGATTACTGGAAACGTCAACTTGGTTTTGCAAAATATTAGAGAAAGAAAACAACAGAGAAGGCTTGTAACATGGCGTGTCAAAATTTTTTGTGTTAGCTTGTAGAAGGCCATAGGAAAAAGAAGAGCAAAAGTTGCTCTTGTCGACATTTTCCGTTAAAAGCCTGAAAGAGGGTCATGGAGCTGTTGAAAAGGCTTATTAAAGATGCCATACTCGCCTGCGATGGCTACAAAAAGTAAATGACCGAGTCTGATGTCTATTTTTTGTTGTTCTGATGTGTGGTTTGCAAAGGGCTGTTGCTAGCCTATGATGTGGTTTGCAAAGGGCTGTTGCTGGCCTATGATGAGAAGGTGTTGTGATGTAGTAAGTGGCATAATAACAAGACTATAAGAAGTTCGTGAAAAGTTTGCCAAAGAGTTAAAGAGAACAAGCAAAATTATTTCCATAAGAAGCGAAGTTGATATCATCAAATTTGAGATGCAGCAGTGGCTGAAATAGCCACAAAGGATATAAACATCTAGGCATCATTTAAAACATCATTTATGCTAGGTTGGATTTTGGTCCCACATTGGTGTAATTCCATTAGTATGTGGACTAGAAAGCTATGCGCGAGGTATAAGTTGCGGAAATGAGGAAGAAAGTCCACAAATGGACACAAAGAGCTTCCAAAATGCATGGATAGATGCTTCTGGAATGGAGCAAGCAGTGTGATGAGAGGAAAATTAAAATATCTAGGAAGAAATCAGGCTACTTAATCAGGCTTGTATTGCTAGGATCCAGATAGAACTGATATTTACCCAAGTAAACATTATGGGGATGCTAGAATTATTGATGTTCATTTGTACCAAGCTGACAGAATGGTGTACACATGACTTTGCCAACCATCATTCAATTTCACATCTCTGCAATGCTTCTTGAGAGGGGTGTCTGAATTGATCTACCTGTTTTGCCTAGAGCTCATCACAACAGCCACAAGAAATGAGGTATCACCATGTCCATCGCATGCTACTGAATAGATGTATTTTTCTTCTAATCCTTTGTTGTGGATACGACTCTAGATGTGCCTAGTCCAAGTTGGATGTATTAGTTATGGATCAAATAGGAACATGTTTTTGGATATATCTGGATACAATATCCATGTGTTTGGATATGCTTGGTTATGGTATCTAAGAAGTATCATTTTCATAGATAGGGGTATCCAAGCAGCTAGATTTGACATTTTATTAAAAGAATATATATTTAATATATTAAAAGAGAAAACATATGACATGTAAATGTCTACACAAATACAAGGTTTAAATAGAATATCCTCATTACTGAAGAAGAGGATTGCCATTGTTTTTTAAAATATAAATTAATTTTTTTTATATTGTGTATTTTTCTTCTAATCCCTTGTTGTGGATACAACTCTAGATTTGCCTAGTCTATATTTCCATGTATTAGATATGGACCAAATAGGAGCATGTTTTAGGATATGTCTGAATACAGTATCCATGTGTTTGGATATGCTTGGTTACAGTATCTAAGAAGTATCATTTTTAATATATGTATCTGATACACGGATAGGGATAACCAAGCAGGAGGATTACTAGAAACGTCAACCCTGGTTTTGCAAAATATTAGAGAAAGAAAACAACAAAGAAGGCGTGTAACATGGTGTGTCAAAAATTTTTGTGTTAGCTTGTAGAAGGCCATAGGAAAAAGAAGAGCAAAAGTTGCTCTTGTCGACATTTTCCGTTAAAAGCCTGAAAGAGGGTCATGGAGCTGTTGAAAAGGCTTATTGAAGATGCCATACTCGCCTGCGATGGCTACAAAAAGTAAATGACCGAGTATGATGTCTATTTTTTGTTGTTCTGATGTGTGGTTTGCAATGGGCTATTGCTAGCCTATGATGTGGTTTGCAAAGGGCTGTTTCTGGCCTATGATGAGAAGGTGTTGTGATGTAGTAAGTGGCATAATAACAAGACTATAAGAAGTTCGTGAAAAGTTTGCCAAAGAGTTAAAGAGAACATGCAAAATTATTTCCATAAGAAGCAAAGTTGATATCATCAAATTTGAGATGCAAAAGTGGCTAAAATAGCCACAAAGGATATAAACATCTAGGCATCATTTAAAACATCATTTATGCTAGGTTGGATGTTGGTCCCACATTGGTGTAATTCCATTAGTATGTGGACTAGAAAGCTATGCGTGAGGTATAAGTTACGAAAATGAGGAAGAAAGTCCACAAATGGACACAAAGAGCTTCCAAAATGCATGGATAGATGCTTCTGGAATGGAGCAAGCAGTGTGATGAGAGGAAAATTAAAATATCTAGGAAGAAATCAGGCTACTTAATCAGGCTTGTATTGCTAGGATCCAGATAGAACTGATATTTACCCAAGTAAACATTATGGGGATGCTAGAATTATTGATGTTCATTTGTACCAAGCTGACAGAATGGTGTACACATGACTTTGCCAACCATCATTCAATTTCACATCTCTGCAATGCTTCTTGAGAGGGGTGTCTGAATTGATCTACTTGTTTTACCTAGAGCTCATCACAACAACCACAAGAAATGAGGTATCACCATTTCCACCACATGCTACTGAATAGATGTATTTTTCTTCTAATCCTTTGTTGTGGATACGACTCTAGATGTGCCTAGTCCAAGTTGGATGTATTAGTTATGGATCAAATAGGAACATGTTTTTGGATATATCTGGATACAATATCCATGTGTTTGGATATGCTTGGTTATGGTATCTAAGAAGTATCATTTTCATAGATAGGGGTATCCAAGCAGCTAGATTTGACATTTTATTAAAAGAATATATATTTAATATATTAAAAGAGAAAACATATGACATGTAAATGTCTACACAAATACAAGGTTTAAATAGAATATCCTCATTACTAAAGAAGAGGATTGCCATTGTTTTTTAAAATTTAAATTAATTTTTTTTATATTGTGTATTTTTCTTCTAATCCCTTGTTGTGGATACAACTCTAGATTTGCCTAGTCTATATTTCCATGTATTAGATATGGACCAAATAGGAGCATGTATTTGGATATGTCCGAATACGATATCAATGTATTTGGATATGCTTGGTTACAGTATCTAAGAAGTATCGTTTTTAATATATGTATCTGATACGCGGATAGGGGTAACCAAGCAGGAGGATTACTGGAAACGTCAACCCTGGTTTTGCAAAATATTAGAGAAAGAAAACAACAGAGAAGGCTTGTAACATGGTGTGTCAAATTTTTTTGTGTTAGCTTGTAGAAGGCCATAGGAAAAAGAAGAGCAAAAGTTGCTCTTGTCGACATTTTTCGTTAAAAGCCTGAAAGAGGGTCATGGAGCTATTGAAAAGGCTTATTGAAGATGCCATACTCGCCTGCGATGGCTACAAAAAGTAAATGACTGAGTTTGATGTCTATTTTTTGTTGTTCTGATGTGTGGTTTGCAAAGGGTTGTTGCTAGCCTATGATGTGGTTTGCAAAGGGCTGTTGCTGGCCTATGATGAGAAGGTGTTGTGATGTAGTAAGTGCATAATAACAAGACTATAAGAAGTTCGTGAAAATTTTGCCAAAGAGTTAAAGAGAACATGCAAAATTATTTCCATAGGAAGCGAAGTTGATATCATCAAATTTGAGATGTAGAAGTGGCTGAAATAGCCACAAAGGACCTTGTGACTAGGCTAACAAGTCCCTATTCCGCCTATTGCTAAAAAAAGGGACATTACAGTCTCCCCTCCTCAACATTGCTTGTCCTCAAGCAATGGTTAAGTATACCAGGATCCCACAATGTCCTCCTAAAGATCCCACTGAGCTGATGTTGTGCCATACTGATCATCACTATCCCTCTGACACAATAGAATGACAGAAGTCTCAACTAAAAAGGTATAGCATTCCAGTCTAATATGAACCACAACAACTCATGCCACAACTGATCCAAGAGATAAGCATCATAGACCATTGTATTAACGATGCTAGAAGTTCCTCTATAATACTCAACTGACCATCGTACCACAACACTCACCCACTGAAAGTGATTTGGATGATCCTGTGTTCCCCAATCAACTGTCACAGACATAATACCCTCTAGAAGAATGTCATGCAACATCAGACTCAACCAAACTAGGTGTAGATAACTCTGTATGATACCCGAAGATTCACCCGTATTCCATTCCTGCAACTCAGTAAGAAACTCAACCTCAGGATCCAAACTAGTACACCCATACTAACTGAGCTTTGCTCTAGGAATCATTTCGTGCTTGATTAACCCAATCCAATCCATCCTTGCACTCTCACGACGCATATGAATAATAAGCTCCTGAGAAAATGTCATACTCGATACCGAAACAGGATACTCAATAAACCTCTCCAAAGAAAGCCAACCAAGAAGTTGACCATCCTCTGACATGTAACTGGCAGGGTCAGAGATAGCAGATGTAAAAACGTAATTGGCCTTCCAGAAAATTTTTTAGCTACTAGAATCTGAATATCCCATACTGATACTCTGACTCCCTAGGTCAAATGGGACATCACCTGAGTACCAGTGCTCCCTGACCATCCATAAGTCCATCAATCTCCAAGTTTGGCTCAATATCTCTCTCCAATCCACCTGAATAGACATAGATGGACTAATGTCCTTGTTTTCCAAAGAATGAACAACAACATACCTCTCAAACCCGTGATCAACTATCACCCAAAATATGCTCTACCCTCGCCCTCGATGTTCAAAAAATTAAGCACGCGATCCTGGGTGTAAGAAACCTTCTTCTCTGAATCTCTATCAACCTGTGTTTGCATCTCAAAGAGTGGATTGTCCATGTATATTTCACTATCTACTTCTAAAAGAGGATTGTCCATACTGATACTTCGACTCCCTAGGTCAAATGGGACATCACCTGAATACCAATGCTCCCTAACCATCCACAAGTCCATCAATCTCCAAGTTTGGCTCAATATCTCTCTCCAATCCACCTGAATAGACATAGATGGACTAATGTCCTTGTTTCCCAAAGAATGAACAACAACATACCTCTCAAACCCGTGATCAACTATCACCCAAACTATGCTCTACCCTCGCCCTCGATGTTTAGAAAATTAAGCACGCGATCCTGGGTGTAAGAAACCTTCTTCTTTGAGTCTCTATCAACCTGTGTCTGCATCTCAAAGAGTGGATTGTCCATGTATGTTTCACTATCTACTTCAAAAAGAGGATTGTTAACACACTGGAATTTCGTACCGTCCTTATGCTTGGTCCAATCACCCAGTTGTTCCAGAATGGCACCCTTTGACCCCATGGGACAATGAAGTAAATCAAAGTCCTCTTGGATACAATCTAGCTCCTCAGCTCTTCCTTTGTCCTCCTGCTCTTTTAGTTGTATAACAACAGCAAGTTCCTTTTTAGTTTTGTGCAATGCCTTCTATGTGTTCATCAACAAATTTCTAACTATCTTAAGCTCAAGAGTGAGCTCATCCACCTTTGCATGTGTTTCCCTATTACGAGATGAGGCCTCTTCTGCAATCTTGATAGTTGTATCTCTATCTTTGATCATGTGCAAGTATGCTGATTTCATCTCATGCATAGTGTTAACTATTGTGTGCAAATCAACAATAGAAATATTTTGTTTTTATTGTGTCTTAGGTGTCTTTTGTATGAGGTTTTCAATAAACTTTGTCAAATCATCTAAAGTAGTCAACGTGCAAACTTCAATTTCAGCAAGACATTGACATATTGTTCTTCCAACTTTTATCCAAATTTCCATGCTCATGTTGAATGCTGTCATAATTCAGATAAAAATCAGAATTACTCACATATCTTTCAGCAATGCCCTTCAAGCTTTTCCACGCTTCATGAGCCCCCCTTTGCCCATCCATATCAAACTCATCATGTATAAAATCTGGAAAATCATGCATGTTCTCATTGGAAAGGGTTGTCATGTAACCTGTAATCCATATCTGACTCCATGTGCAACTCACTTTGCAAATCTCCAAAGAAGATGAAACTATCGGGTACATGCATCACAATGGGTTTAGTTTGGATACCAAACCCACATTCACCTGTGTTCACATCATCGGAGTGCAAAATGGAATTTGTACTATAAGCTAATGGGAATTCTTTGCTATGATCATCATGTTTAGCATCAAATGATTCATCCGTGTACTCATTAGAATGGGCTGCCTTGGAATCTAAAACAAACCCATCACATTAATCTTTTGGAAACTTATCAAAACAATTGATTGACTTAGAGATTTCATTTAATGGGTCTAAAATTGCAACTATGTTTGCTAGTTTACTTTTGACTTAGAGATTTCATTTAATGGGTCTAAAATTGCAACTATGTCTGCTGGTTTACTTTTTCCTTCATGTTCAATTTCATCATCAATGGACATATGCATGTCAATCGGGTCATTTTGGCAACTTGTCATACATACCTCCAGATGTGAAATTGATAATAAACAAATTATAAAATATTATTATCAATCTCAGAAGGGTGGTTTCAGTTGAAATTTAGTCAGGGATTTTACCAGCTTCTTGCCAAGTTTTTGCCTAGGGGCCATGTGAAATTAGTCAATTACTGTTTGGTGCCCAGGTACCCCCACATTGGACAAGATGTCAGCAGGTTGAGCTCATTGCCAAGTTTTAGATTAGTATTGGAAACAACAACAAAACTAGCCTAGCAATAAAACTTGCAAACTTTCAGCTCTTTGGAAATCTCCCACCTAAACTGTAGCTTGCTCTGAGTTATGTTGAACTGATTTTGTTTTCTACATCTGAACTGATGATATTGGATAATAAATCATGAGGCAAGAAAATAGGAGTAGAAACCCTTAATGGGACCTTGCCCTAATTGAAATTTCATAAATTGCCTTAGTTTGGTTGCTTGAGATTGTACCGACTTTCCTGGGTTACTACAAAATTTCAAGGCATCTTGCACTTTTTGGCTTGTCGAGTTGTTCCAGAGTTTAGGTTGTGTGACAGCGGATTGGGGACTAGACTAGGTTTAGGTGATCATGAGTTCAACAACTCAATAGTCATCATTTGCCCAATGTTAATGCCTGGCGAAATGACATGCTTGTGAGATGCTTTGTAAACATGGGATTTCATGTAGGGGGAAGGACTCCACATAACATGTATTTTGGGGTAATAATTTTTAATAAAGGCTAGAGAGTAGATTTACTGGCCTTTTGTACATTAAAATATGCCAATTAGACTCATCAAAATAGCAAATAACGGTAGGAAGTGCTAGGGTTTAAACAGAGCCTTAGTGAACTAAGATGAAAGCCAAAGAAAAGTGAAGAGAGGGTGTAAACCCAAAAGAGTAAGCCCTAGTATATTTGCAAGACGAGCAGCATCATAAGAATAGTAGCACATGAAATTGTGATCAAGGTAGTGGAAAACGAATGTTATGCCACACTGTACCTACCCATATTTGTGGTAATCTTGTTGTTAGCATTCAAGGTTGATGAGATGCAGGTTGGAAGAATGCCAGTAAAGTAGGGTAGTGGAAAAATAATGTCCTGCCCATATTTGTGGTAATCTTGCTGTTAGCATTCAAGGTTGATGAGATGCAGGTTGGAAGAATGCCAGTAAAGTAGGGTAGTGGAAAAAGAATGTCATGCCACACTGTGCCTACCTATATCCATGGTAGTGTTGCTTCTAGAATTCAAGGTTGACAAGATGCAGGTTGGAAGAAAGCTAGTAGGAATCAAAAAGATATCCAGAAAATATATACAGTTCTACTTTTGCTTGAAGCCTACTTGGTTTAAGGGCTTCGATCAGTTGCTTAGGGAGTTTTGGTACTTCTTTTTCTGCATTTGTTAAACAGAGGTTTTCGTAGATTTGATGTTGGAAAGAATAATATTTAATTAAAGTTATGTTTACATTTCTTTTTTTAAGATTGAAATAAAAACTAAGCCTTGTTTGGTTGTATGTTTTTCATTGTTGCAGCTCCTTGATGAATTACAAAGAGATCGGTGGCCAGTAGAAGCTAATAACAAGGTTATGCGCTGTACTGGTATGGCACTAGGTGTTGCAAAAGGGTTGTTAGGTGCTTGTGCTCCAGGAACTGGAGCTCGAATCATAGCTCTTGTTGGTGGTCCATGCACAAAAGGACCAGGCACGGTAAGATAATTACACCAATTCTATAATCTTTGCCAGGGCTACTTCTTTTTAAGCTTGTTTCCATATAGAGTGTTCATTAAAATTACTTGTGAACAAGTGATCAGGGTTTTTTAAATTTGTGTTTAACACCTATCTGTTTTGTGCCAGTTGTGTTATAAATAGTATTTTGTGAACAAAGTAGGTGGGTTTCTTATATTAGCTTAAATTTGGAGAGTTATGTAACCCAACCTAAAACGGGCACATATATGTTAACATTTATGCACTGCTCCCTTCATATCCCTTATCACACTCATTATTACAATAAAATATTAAAATATGATCATCCTTAGGTTATATGTGGCCCATTCTAAAATACCCATACATAATATAATATTATATTCCACATTCCTATACTTAGGCACATAACAAGATGCTAGTCTTGAGGGGTCGAACTCCATGGCCTTCCAGGATTATCAAACTAGGCCCTCTTAGTCCTGACCATTCTTGTGGGAGCACCATTAGATCTGGTTTGGGATAGTTGGTGATGATGACGACTGTGCTTCTAATTTTACATCACTACAAATTGATACTTCTCTACTAACCACCTCATTATTTTAAACTCTATCTCATTTTCTATTCAATTTTAGTTGCTTATTTCTATTGTTGAATTCATGTCCTACGGTGGACTCTCATGCATTTACTTTTTTATTTGTTTGTGGTGAATTTAGTTTCATTGGAAATTGGAAGTATAAAGCTTATTCTTCTTAGTATGCAATAGATTTACTTGATGTTAATTTTATTCTTACTATGCTCTAGTGTTTTTTGCAAGACCCTTTTGAAACATTCCCTATTTTGCAGATTGTGTCGAAAGATCTTTCTGAGCATGTCCGTTCGCATAAAGATCTAGACAAGGATGCTGCTCCACACTATCACAAGACCCTCAAATTTTATGAGGGTCTTGCTAAACAGTTGGTTAGCCAGGGTCATGTCTTGGATATTTTTGCAGCTACACTATCACAAGGCCCTCAAATTTTATGAGGGTTTTGCTAAACAGTTGGTTAGCTAGGGTCATGTCTTGGATATTTTTGCAGCTGCTCTTGACCAGGTTTGTAGTGTCATGTTGCAAATTCCTTCTTGTATCCATATGTCTCTTACATAAAGTAATGCCATTTGCATTAAGCATTTGCCTTTTTTATTTCTTATATTTATTGAATAGCTCATGTATATTTCTTAATGATATTTTCTACATGAACATATTTGCTTATTAAAATTAATTTGTAGATAATTCAATGTGTCTACAGTTTGCTTAACCAGCCTATGTGAACTTTTAAAACATTTTACATGATTGAATAATAGATCTATACCTTTTATATTGCTTTTGATGTATTGACATATTGCTATTTATTATCCAACATTTGTAGATCCAAAATAAGCACAGGTTGAATTATAGTAAAATTTGAATAACAACTTCAAATCAAGTGCATTGTTGATAGGACGCTAAGGGGCTGGCATAGATACTCCAAATAATTTTAATTCCTTATATTGAAAGAAACATGTCCTATTATGCAGGAACACATAATAGCTGGAACTGTGATGCAAGGCATGAAAAATATGTCCTAAAGGGTTGTCGCATCCACTAGCAAGAGTATTATGTTTGGCTGCTACATGTTCTTTGTTTTCAAGATTGAACTTACTTCAGGAGAGCAAGTTGCAAGTCTGCAGCCTCAATTTGAAGAAATTCAAAAATGCAGTGGCAGAGGAATCATCATAACAGGGCTTGCTGCTAATCATTATGGCTTTGAATTTTACACCCGATCTTTTTGTCCTAAACTTGGCATTAATGAGGTAAACATTTCAAAATTTTAAGGTGAACCAACTAATATTTTCTCATTGAAATGCTTAGGCATTATTTGGTAATAAGCTGCATTATCAGTGATGTGACCCGGGTTCAATCCCTACGGTGGATGTGTAATAAGCTGCATGTTATCAGTATCATTTACTTTCTGGGTAATATGCAACTGGATACTCTTATTGCAGGTTTTTAATAACAGTCCAGATAGGACAACTTACTTCTGCGTGCTACTGAATAGAGAGAATGTTTACCAATTCAGTTGTTATGATCCGACCATCTCTCATTTCTTATTCTTTCAATGTAGCTCATGAACCAGCATTGTTAGATGTAGCTTCAATTTCAGAAGATCGTATACTTTTGTTGGATGCCTACTTCAGTGTTGTCTTTCATGGTATGCCCATTACCCAGTGGCATAATATGGGCTATCAAAATCAACTAGAGCATCAGGTATGCTCTTCTTATTTCTATAGAACTGACATTTTCTTTAAATATGTAGTTCTTCTTGGTGCATTGTTGTTTCGTATTTCATTTTGATTGCACTTATTTTACATCACTAGCTTAGATATCTATGGTGGTGAAATAACCATGGGCTGGACAATGCAGGAGCAGGTTAAGTTGTTTCCAAATATTAAGACTAACCATGAAATTTTTAAAGGTAATTTTGAAATCTTATAATTACCTAGTGGTCCTATGGCATGGGTGGTGAAGTAACCATGGGCTAAACAATGTAGTAGCAGGTTAAGATGTTCCCAAGTATTCAGACTAACCATGAAATTGTCATCAATGCTAATTATGAAATCTTACAAGTACCTAGTGGTCTTACGACATGGGGATACATGAAATTTTTGGGTAGTCTCTTTTTTATTTTTCATGAGAATGGTTCCATGTGAACAATATTACTGTACTATTGCCTCTTTTTAGTCAGTTCCATTAAGTGGCAGTAGATATTTTAGTCATAAATCATATAAAAATATAATCAAACTCACTCTGTCAGATTGTAATAAATTTCTACTTATATGATTTTACAGTGGAGAGTCCAGAGACCTTAGTCACAATACTCTTGTTGACTAGGACTCTACACTATGAAATTAGTCAATTATTGTTCGGTGCCCAGGTATCCCCACATTGGACAAGATGTCAGCAGGTTGAGCTCGTTGCCAAGTTTCATATTAGTATTGGAAACAACAACAAAACTAGCCTAGCAACAAAACTTGTAAACTTTCAACTCTTTGGAAATCTTCCACCTAAACTGTAGCTTGCTCTGAGTTATGTGGAATTGATTTTGTTTTCTACATCTGAACTGATGATATTGGATAATAAATCTAGAGGTTTAAAATAGGAGTAGCAGCCCTTGATGGGACCTTGCCCTAATTGAAATTTCATAAATTGCCTTAGTTTGGTTGCTAGAGATTGTACAAACTTTGCTGGGTTGCTGCACAATTTCAAGGCATATTGCCCTTTTTGGCTTGTCGAGTTGTTCTAGAGTTTAGGTTGTGTGACAGCAGATTGGGGAATAGACTAGGTTTATGTGATCATGAGTTCAACAACCCAACAGTCATCATTTGCCCAATGTTAATGCTTGGGGAAATGACATGCTTGTGAGATGTTTTGTAAATATGGGATTTCATGTAAGGGGAAGGACTCCACAAAACATGTATTTTGGAGTATTAATTTTTAATAAAAGTTGGAGAGTAGATTTATCGACCTTTTGTAAATTAAAATATGCCAATTAGACTCATCAAAATAGCAAATAATAGTAGGAAGTGTTAGGGTTTAAACAGAGCCTTAGTGAACTAATATGAAACCCAAAGAAAAGTGAAGAGAGTGTAAACCCAAAAGAGTAAGCCCTAGTATATTAGCAAGACGAGAAACATCATAAGAACAATAGCACATGAAATTGTGATCAATGTAGTGGAAAAAGAATGTTATGCCACACTGTACCTGCCCATATTTGTTAATCTTGCTGCTAGCATTCAAGGTAGATGAGATGCAGGTTGGAAGAATGTCCCTAAAGTAGGGTAGTGGAAAAATAATGTCATGCCACACTGTGCCTACCTATATCCATGGTAGTGTTGCTTCTAGCATTCAAGTTTAACAAGATGCAGGTTGGAAGAAAGCTAGTAGGAAGCAAAAAGATATCCAACAAATGTATACAGTTCTATTCTTGCTTGAATCCTAATTGGTTTAAGGGCTTCGATCAGTTGCTTAGGGAGTTTTGGTACTTCTTTTTCTGCATTTGTTGAATTAAGGGTTTCATAGCTTGATGTCGAAAAGAATAATATTTAATTAAAGTTATGTTTACATTTTTTTTAAGATTGAAATCAAAACTAAGCCTTGTTTGGTTGTATGCTTTTCATTGTTGCAGCTCCTTGATGAATTACAAAGAGATCGATCGATGGCCTGTAGAAGCTAATAACAGGGCTAGGGCTATGGCACTAGATTTTGCCACAGGGTTTTTAGGTGCTTGTGTCCCAAGAACTGGATCTCGAATCATAGCTATTGTTGGTGGTCCATGCACAGAAGGACAAGGCATGGTAAGATAATTGCACTAGTTCTATAATCTTTGTTAGGGCTACTTCTTTTTAGCTTGTTGCCATATAGAGTGTTCATTAAAATTCCTTGTGAACAAGTGACCAGGGTTTTTTAAATTTGTGTTTAACACCTATCTGTTTTGTGCCAGTTGTGTTATAAATAGTATTTTGTGAACAAAGAAGGTGGGTTTCTTATATTAACTTACATTTAAGCTTAAGTGTTAGATTTGAAAGCTGATGTAATACATGACCAAATTTTAGAATGAAGATTGTTGTCATCATTCTTGCAGTTTAGTAAATTGCAAAATTCATCTACATTGCAAGTTTTGGAGAGGTATGTAACCCAACCTAAAATGAGCACATATCTGTTAAGAGTGATGCATTGCTCCCTTCATCTCCCTTATCACACTCATTATTACAATAAAATATTAAAATATGATCATCCTTGGGTTATATGTGGCCCATGCTATAATACCCATACATAATATAATATTATATTCCACATTCCTATACTTGGGCACCTAAAAAGATGCTAGAATAGTCTTGAGGGGTCAAACTCCATGGCCTTCCAGGATTATCAAACCAGGCCCTCTTAGTCCTGACCATTCTTGTGGGAGTACCATTAGATTTGGTGTTGGCCCTTTTGGGATAGTTGGTGATGATGACGACTGTGCTTTTAATTTTACATCACTACAAATTCACTACTTCTCTACTAACCACCTCATTCTTTTACTCTATCTCATTCTCTATTCATTTTTAGTTGTTTGTTTCTATTGTTGAATTCATGTCCTAGGGTGGACTCTCATGCATGTACTTTTTTGTTTATTTGTGGTGAATATTAGTTTCATTGGAAATTGGAAGTATAAAGCTTACTCTTCTTAGTATGCAATAGATTTAATTGATGTTAATTTGATTCTTACTATGCTCTAGTGTTTTAATGTCTTGGCAAGACCCTTTTGAAACATTCCCTATTCTGCAGATTGTGTCGAAAGATCTAAAACATTCCCTATTTTGCAGATTGTGTTGAAAGATCTTTCTGAGCCTATCCGTTCGCATAAAGATCTAGACAAGGATGTTGCTCCACACTATCACAAGGCCCTTAAATTTTATGAGGGTCTTGTTAAATAGCGTGTTAGCCAGGGTCATGTCTTGGATATTTTTGCATCTACTCTTGACCAAGTTTGTGGTGTCATATTGCAAGTTCCTTCTTGTATCTATATGTCTCTTAAATAAATTAATGTCATTTGCATTAAGCATTTGCCTTTTTCCTTTCTTATATTTATTGAATAGCTCATGTATATTTCTTAATGATATTTTCTACATGAACATATTTGCTTATTAAAATTAATTTGTAGTATGGTATATATAAACAATATATTCAAATTAGTGTGTATGCGGTTTGCTTAACCAGCCTTTGTGAAATTTTATAACATTTTACGTGATTGAATAATAGATCTATACATTTTATATTGCTTTTGATGTTTTGGCATATTGCTATTTATTATCCAACATTTGTAGATCCAAAATAAGCCCAGGTTGAATTATAGTAAAATTTGAAAAACAACTTCAAATCAAGTGCATTGTTGATAGAACAATTAGTTTATGAACGCTAAGGGACTGGTAGCTATGATAAATTTATATACACTCCAAATAATATTAGTTCTTATTATTGAAAGAAACATGTCCTATTATGCAAGAACACATAATAGCCGGAGCTGCGATGCGGGGCATGAAAAATATGTCCTAAAGGGTTGTCGCATCCACTGGCAAGAGGATTGTGTTTGGCTGCTACATGTTCTTTGTTTTCAAGATTGAACTTACTTCAGGAGAGTAAGTTGCAAGTCTGCAGCCTCAATTTGAAGAAATTCAGAAATGCAGTGGCAGAGGGATCATCATAACAGGGCTTGCTGCTAATCATTATGGCTTTGACTTTTACACCCAGTTTTTTCTATCCTAAACTTGGCATTAATGAGGTAAACATTTCAAAATTTTAAGGTGAACCAACTAATATTTTCTCATTGAAATGTTTGGGCATTATTTGGCTTTTGTTTTTCTGTCTTCTTAAATGTTGTGCTTTCGCATGTCTTTCCATTCTGTCCACAATGAGTTTTAACACTAATGGGCAGTCTTATGAAAGTCTGAAAATGCATATATTGTGTGTTTTACAATGATGAACAATCGAGGGTAAAAAAACCATCACTATAGATACGGGAACTAAAATTAGTTTCTTCGATTTTGAAGTAAAAAAACATCTTCATTGATAAAAACAAGGAGTGCTATTAAAAGGTATTCCATCCAACATTGAACTAAATTTTAACCTGAGTTTCCTACAAGCTTCAAGAGATCTTACTTCTGCCTTGTTCTTATGAATAAGTGGAGTTTATTCAAAGTAACACTTTTATTCTTTTGACAAATGTCTATTTGCCCTTTTGAATTTGACAAGTTTTAATTTTTATTATTTTTGAATCTCATTCCTTTCTTGATTCTATTTTCACTTGTGAGGACCCTATGTGTGGAAGTGCTCACCATGTTTTCACTTGTGAGGACCCTATGTGTGGAAGTGCTCACCATGTTTTCACTTGTCAGGACCCTATGTGTGGAAGTGCTCACCATGTTTTCACTTGTCATGACCTTATGTGTGGAAGTGCTCACCATGTTTTCACTTGTCAGGACCCTATGTGTGGAAGTGCTCACCATGCATTGGTGCCATATTGGGCCAAGAAGCTTGGCAAAAACCAATTTTTTGCTTACCAGGTAAATTTGTAACAGACTTGAATACAAGTTAAGCATGTGGAGGTTGATACTTTTATTTAGATATATAATTATTAAGGGTTTTTGTTTATTAATGTTTTATGCATAGGATACATAGGTTATGCATGGAAGCATGTTTATAGTTGCCTTGTTATTTGAGACATTTTTTAGTTGCTTGTATTCACTGTTGATGTATTTCTGAATTGGCAAATTGTTTTTTTAAATAGGCATCAAAGAGAAGTTGGTCCTTCAAATGGTAGAGGATGAAAAGCATGTTGTTTTACAGGATGAAGCTATTAAAGTCATGTCAGACATTCTTTCTTACAATATGAAGCTATTAAAGTCGTGTCAGGCATTCTTTCTTACAAGATGAAGCTATTAAAGTCATGTCAGGCATTCTTTCAAAGAAATAGGAGGGTGTGACAATCCTATTAATGTATTTCTAAAATGGCAACTTCTTTTGTTAATTAGGCATCAAAGAGAGGTGGGAAGTTGGTCCTTCAAGTGGTAGAGGATGAAAAGCATGTTGTTTTACAGGGTGAAGCTATTAAAGTCATGTCAGACATTCTTTCAGCCTAGTGTCAAAGAAATAAGAGGGTGTGATGATCTTGTTGAAGCTGGTAATATGTGATGATTGACCATATTAGCATGTACTATGAATATGAGGAATCATCTATCATGGTGTATATATTTTGAGAGCGAAAGAGTTTCTATTACAAGGTCTGCTATTTTTAATAGTTTAAATTAAATTACTATGAACTTCTTCAATTGGGGCAACATAAAGCATTTTTCTAAGATTAATTATTTATTATAGGTGACTAGCATGATATGGTAGAGCACATAGAGATTCTAGGATACTACTCCCAAGAGATTAAACTTTCATTACTGATTTCTTTTCAGGTGTTTGATAGTGATGGCTCGGTCTAGCCATGATTCATCTTCCTTTTTTTAGGGTCCACATTATTGTTATTTGTGTTTCTTGAAATGTTTTTATAAGTTTATTTCTCTCCTATTTAATTTTCTATTTGAAGTGCATTGAACATTGCCTTGTCATTCTTAATTTGTGTGACCAACCATAGTCAAATTTGAAAAGAATGACCACGTTAACACTTCAAAGAATCATAAATTCACTTGAGACTATAACACCATATATCATATGGGATAGTGCATATGATATATGATGTATATCATATATCAAGTTAACACCATATAAATATAGGAGTTAAAAACACACCATATATATATAGGAGTTAAAAGGTTTTTAACACGAAAAAGTATTTGCAAAATTTATAGTTGTTATTATTTGAATTTGGGAGTTATAAGAATTTTTACTTCAAAGGAAATATATCATAGAATAAAGTTGCATGCTATAAAAGAAATTATTAAAATTGCATTTAATGAGGAATGTGATAAACTGGTGTCCAAACTTAAGTTTTATTCTTAAAACTTGATAGATGATTGAGGAATGTGATAAAATGGTGTCCAAACTTAAGTTTTATTCTTAAAAATTGATAGATGATTTTTGATGCACAAATGAAGAATACTTTAAAAGAGAAATTATTTTTATTTATCAAAGATGCAAAAGAAATGGAAAACGCATGATCATTCATCTTCTACCGTAATTTAATTTCTTTTCCAATTATTTGTTTTTTTCAACTCTAGGTTTCTATTATGAAAAATATATTTAATTTCTTTTCCAATTATTTGTAATTTCTTTTCATGTGTTGTTTATCATGACATATGCAATAATTTTATATCCAATTTGTTGCATCCATTATATTAATTTATATTTAATCACAATATCAACAAGGTTCTAAAAACTCCATGAAAACACATATATAAAAATAAACCACTAATATTCATTCCTATAAATTGGTTCCTTCTAAATAAACTTCCCTAAAATATTGCCTATATTTTTCAAAATATTTTTATCCATAATTTTATATAAAACTCCAAAATTCCAAAATTCTTAACACACAATGGAATACTTTCAATATTTTCCATCTTTATAAAAAAAGTTTCTCTCCATTGTATTAAATATAAATTGGTCGTCCCCATAAATTATTGATCCACCTAATGTTATATCACTATGTCCTTAGTTCAAAGTATGATTGGATAATTGAAATTAAATTTGATAAACATCTAGAGAGAGTTGGATCCTTATTTTTATTTGTTAAGAGGAAAAACATTAGAATAAAATGCAAGGATTTTTTATTTTTTTACAAAATATGTGTTGATCGAATCCAATGATCACATAAACATGCTAAAATAAGTATGCCATCATTCCACACACCATTTGTAGCAATAAAATTTAAAGCATTAGTCCATTTATAAGAGGATTGATAGGTAAGAAAAAAGTCAAAGTTGAATAACATATCTAATTCATAGGCATGAGGTATAAAAACAAGTATACAAATGAAAATAAAATATGCACATTTGTGAATTCAATTAGAATTGTGCAACAACAATGTATAAAATAAGAAAGAATAGAGTTTCAAGTTCAAATATCATGAAAAGGATCCTTTACAATATGTCAACACTTATTTATAAATTCAAAATATCTAAATTTAGTTATAAAATAAAACTTTAGACATAACCCTAAGATCAATTGGATATAAAATCTCACTTTGGTAGGGTGGAGATTTGAACCAAAGACCTCCCTTGGATGATTGCCCTACCCTCTTCAACTCACCTACAACACATGGGTCCTTGATTAGTTATGTTAATATTATGCTTGCATCACCATTTTTAAAGGATTAACTGTTAGCAAATAGAATTCCATGAATAAAGCATTCAAAAATCAATTGATTAGTTGATTAGGACTGAGCATTTATTTTGGAAATTTGAATTCTTTTTCAATAATCAAGGTTCCTCTAAGGCTAATTTCCTATTTGAAATTTGGTCCTTTTAGATCATTCTCTTCGTCCAACCCTTAATTTTATCAAGAATACTTGTCTTTCCTTATTAATATAGAGTTTGAATTGATTACTCAATAGAATTAATTTTATCAAGAATACTTGTCTTTCCTTATTAATATATAGTTTGAATTGATTACTCAATAGAATTAATTTTATCAAGAATACTTGTCTTTCCTTATTAATATAGAGTTTGAATTGATTACTCAATAGAATTAATTTTATCAAGAATACTTGTCTTTCCTTATTAATATAGAGTTTGAATTGATTACTCAATAGAATTAATTTTATCAAGAATACTTGTCTTTCCTTATTAATATATAGTTTGAATTGATTACTCTAGAATTAATTTTATCAAGAATACTTGTCTTTCCTTATTAATATAGAGTTTGAATTGATTACTCAATAGAATTGGTATAATCCACTAGATATATACTCTTTATTGCATCTGTTTTTGTTAACATTATACTACATATCAAACAACAGATTTATAAATATCTACATGCTATACTAATCATAATCACAAGATTATATTAACAAGACACATAAAATAACTCATAACATAGACCATGATATAGTGGACCAATTGTTTTAATAATAATTATTAGATTAAATTATAATTTAATTAAAATTTATAAAATCAACGTAATTTATTTTACTACATTTCAAATACCATAAACAATATTAAACCGGTTAAAAGTTGATTATAAAAAAATCTTTATCCTTTTTATTACATAAAATATCTTCATAATTATCAATAAATATAACATCTATTCAAGTAACTAAACATTCTATTTAATCAACTTATGAATATAAGTTTCAAAGAACCCAAAGTTTTTCATATAGTATGTGAAACCACAAATTGCTTAGCAAGATTTCAAGTAACTATATATAAGTTGTATAAATGTTTATATGATACAAAATACCATACGTCATGGTCTTGAAGAACCCTGGGGAAGCCACAGCCCCACCATCGAGGTAGACTTGGCTGTCATGTCGTTTCTAGTAGAAGCTCCAGTTCATCACGATTAGGTTTCTCATGGGATAAACCCTTATCACCACATTCAATGCCTGAGCCAACTGATCTAAGCTCGAATGCTGGTCTAGCACGTTAGCGAGCATCAAAGCCACTTTATACTCCCGTAATTCGCCCTCTTCTCCACTAGACATATTCACGATGAAGTGTCCTTCTGGAAAGCAAACCAGATTGTATAAATGCCTTCCTCTGTCAAACGCGAGCATTACGTTATGGAAGACTTCACAGTTCTATGCAATCGATTTGTTCTTTATTTCTTCTGCTACTACCATGGGTATACGTATTTCCTTGTTTTGAGCATCAGCTTTCTTGGCGAACAAAGATGCCATCTATATGTCTAAGTTGTAATGGAAGATTTGCATAGAAAATTTAAATTTAATTTTGAAATGATTTGCAATAAGGTAAACCTGCCTACACCTGGAATGTTGCTCTCGGTTGGGCCTTTGCACAGACTCCCACTCCTCGTCGCCTCCATTGGCAAAAAATTGTTGGGCGGAGCTACTTGCGATAGGGTCTTCGATATTTAAGGATAAACTCTCAACTGATGGAATTTTACCCACAACAAACACAACTGTGAACAACAATAATGTAGAATACAAAAGACTATAAATAAACCACAAAAGCAAAAACAAATGTTGTAAATAGCATATAGCTAGACACAAAATATTTACGTGGTTCGGGCACTACCTACATCCACAAAACATATTTCCTTTTATTATCAGAAGCATGCAAAAAAAATAGGCGATTACAACCTTGTAAAAAGAAACAGAGAGTTCTTTTGTAACCTAACCTACACCAACAACAACAACCAACCTCTCTATATAGCCCCCCTAATCTACCATTGCACTATAACCATGGTAAAAAAGAAAGAAACAACCAGCAATAAATAGCATGTACTCAATACCAAAATATTACAATCACTGCTACAAGATGATCTAGAGACCGTTGTCTTGACAGGGGAGGTGCATTAAATGTGCAGCTACCAATGTAACCACCTCTCTTGACACGACTCTTAACCGTGATGGATGAGGGTCGTTTCATCTTGGGGCTGGACCCCATGGAATACCACAACATCAACACTATCTATACATCCACTCCAGAACCCAAACGTTAGATGGAAGAAATAAAAAGCAGTAAAAAATAAAACATAAAAACACAAATTTCACTTGTTCACAATACTACAAAAAGTCACAAATCTCTTATTACCAGGAGCGAAATAAATCATGTTGTTTTGAATTCCTCCTCCCGTTAGACGTCGAGGATTCTAAGATCTTCTCTAAGCGGGTGGAGACGGCAAAGGCGCAGCCGATGCCGCATAACCGAGGTTCGAATGCTTTCCACAACCATTCCAGTGATGATAGCACAACCTCGATTGTTGTTGTTGTTCTCTTCGGCCTGTGCTTGCATTGCGGCCTCTCCTGGCTCCGCGCTCCATTGTGCTTACATTTACCTTGGCTTAAACCAAATTCCTCGGTCTCTATTAAAAACATGATGTCTGCCTAAAAACAAATGCAGCGGAGAAAATGGTATAGGTTATAGAATCAATTTGGCAGCATCAACTACGGATTCTTGAGAGGTCAGACTTAATTGGAAGCTTGTGCAGTTGAGACATAGATGGCTATGCGCTACCCACGAGAATCGAAGTTTCAAGGTCACTTCGGGCTTCTCTGGCTTCAATAGAGGCCAAAAAAGAAAGCATAATCGCTTTGCCATTTTGTTTCCTCGTGGTTGAATTTGGGTCTGAGCATTGTTAGTCTCAGACGAGTCGCTCTCTCTCTCTCATGATGAGGATGATAGGAAATAGCATAGGTTTACCCGAAGCACAATTTATTTGTCTTTTAAAACGAATATCATAGGAAGAAGAAGAGGTGGTGTACAGTTAGTATGCTTTCCTTCCATTGTACTTTGTACTTGAAGTTGTTATTTTTAAATAATCTCTTCTCTAATTCAATGTCGAACCAAATTTTAATCATATTAGACTTGCATCATAACATAAATGAAACAGGTTTTGTTGTTTGTCAAAGATATCTTAGTGATATGTTGTTAAACGGTTATTCAAATTACGGGATAATATGATCCCCAATTATACTACCCATTGTACTTTACCTTAAAAAAAATTCTTGTAATGCAAAAAATTTCTTTAATAAAATAGTTTTTAGTAGAGTTAAATGAATTCATAAGAAATTAAATCTAGTGTTAATAATATCATAGAAGACCCAAAATATATATAAAATAAATAATTTAATATACATTATTTTTATTAATAATAAATATAAAGTAGTTCTATAAGAAGAGGGGTATGTGCTATCTTTTTTTTTGTTGAAGTAAATGAAGTATAATGGGTTATAAAGTGACAACGCATGGACTTTGACTTTTTTTATAAAATGTTTAAGGTTTAAAGTATGGCGTGGGCGAGTGTGAGTGGTGGTTGTGTGTTAAATTCTCTATTGATAAGCATAGTTCTCGGCTTTATATCATGGTTGATCGTAAGGGTTTCTTACACTAACCAAAAAAAAAAAAATCATAGTTGAGAGTGGTTACCAAGAGACTACTAATCCTTGTGCCTTGGTGGTAAGAGTTTCTCACACTAACCAAATAAAAAAAAATATCCGCGACTTGGCAGCCTGGGATGCCATGGCATGATTGAAAGGAGACTGCCGGTGTACCTTGGTCGTAAGGGTTAAAAAAATTTCTCACACTAACTAAATAAAAAAAAACAACAAAGATAATATAATTGGGGTTACATTTCTTAGGTTCCTTTCTTCCCTTGATTTAAATTTAAATCACAAAAGAAAACATCAACCACATACATTAAAATATAATACTATTTTTAAATGGTATAACATGTTATTATATTTTACCATATTAATAAAAAAATGTTTTTTATTTTAATTTACTTTTAAAAATTTTAAGAGAGATGTTGACTTTAAATCATATAGCTTAATTTATTTTTAATTTTTTTACTAGAGACGTTGACTCATGAAACTTTTGTAAATTTTTTGTTAAAATTTTTAAGATGTTATTTAGGATCATATACTTACTTTCTCAAGCCTCTATAGCCTTCATGGTAAGTCTTTCACATTCACATTCCATCGAGATTTCTTAGTATTTGTTTTTCACAAATGTTTTTTTTCACATGGTGGAATCGGTAGCCACCACGATTTCGGGTAGGCTATCCAACTTTTATGGCCGTCACACAGTATTCTACGTTGCCCGCGTCGAAAGCTACCACACAGATCTTCGTGTAGTTCGTTCCTATAACCGCCATGCCATAATCATTTTAAACCTTTTATGCCGCTGAAAACACCAGGAAAGGACAAGCGTTCAGTACAACGAGGCCCGAGATTTGAACCTTGGACCTCCGCCCCCTTATGGGATTCGGATGAACCAATTGGTCCACACCTCGGACCTAAAATTTATTACCTTTGTCTTGGTGGAATTTGATCTCATGACACAGCCTCAACTAGTGCCCTAGTCGTAGCTCCAACCACCACACGAACTAGGTACTCGCTTGTGTTTTCACAAATGTTATAATTATAATAAATTTATTTTCTTTTTAAAATTAATTAGTAGTTTTTATAATAAATTATTGATTATTTTAAATGAATGGTTCAAGGTTTAAATTCTAACATAAATAAAGTATATAACCTTCGTAAGTAAATGGGACAAGAAATATACCTTCTCTTGTGCATAGTAAGCCCAAAGGAATCTTGAATGGTGTAATGGATAATGCCTATGAATGTTAATAACTTATTTAACTTTCATTTTTTAAAATCATTTTGTTGATAAATGTAAAATTAGTTTTTATGGTATAATTGTTATTGCAAAACATATTTTAACTTTTGAATAAAAATAAAAATAAAAAGGTAGTTTTAATGTTCATGAGGTTGTAAGTTATATGGTATGATTTTTATATAAGATATTTTTTACAACATATATTAATCCAACTATATTTTCATTAATAAAGCATGTTATACAAACATACACTCCTAACATGATTGTGTGAATTTTATTAGTAATACAAATAATTATAAGGATTAATTTAACTAAATTTAAAATAAGTCTGGGACACGAAAAATTTTGGACTTTGGCTCTTCTTTGGGAGGTCCAAGGCCCAAACCGTGGCATGGGTGAATGTGTGAGGGGGTGGTTGTGTGTTCATAAAAAAAAAAATTAAAATAATATCGAGTAACATAACCAACAAACATAAAAAAAATTATTTGTAATGTTTTATAGTTTTATGAAAATAAAATTAATAAACATTTTCTCGTTAATTAATTAGTTGGTATTTATTTTAGTTTTGGTTAAAAAACATATTTATATTTTATCATGCCTATCATAGGTGAGCAATATATAAGTAATATAGTGAATGTTGGCATCCACTATTTTTGTAATGATTGGAAGACATCAGTAAAGGGTCTTAACTCTAAATCAAATTTCTTACACCACTAAATTTGTGCTTCTAGGTGTGTAACAACACAAGCAACATTGGATTTATTTTGAAGCAAAATGACTACTCTATGTATTACCAGTTTGAAATATTAGTTGCTTTCAAAAAACTACTATATAAATAATAAAGAATTATGCACACTTGTTAAGGAAATAAAATTAATGTTTTATAGTTTTATGAAATTAAAATTAATAAACATTTTATTTGTAATTTTTTATAGTTTTATGAGAATAAAATTAATAAATATTTGATCGTTAATTAACTAGTTGTTATTTATTTTAGTTTTGGTTAAAAAACATATTTATATTTTATCATGCCTATCATAGGTGAGCAATATATATGTAATATAGTGAATGTTGGCATCCACTATTTTTTAATGATTGGTAGACATGAGTAAAGGGTCTTAACTCTAAATCAAATTTCTTACACCACTAAATTTGTGCTTCTAGGTGTGTAACAACACAAACAACATTGGATTTATTTTGAAGCAAAAAATGACCACTCTATGTATTACCAGTTTGAAATATTAGTTGCTTTCAAAAAACTACTATATAAATAATAAAGAATTATGCACACTTGTCAAGAAAACAAGGTATTAGAGACCTTACTTGTTAGGGAATCAAATCATTATGCACATTAATCGTTTACCTTTGTTGTTCCTTCAATAAAAAAATAAAATAAAAAATGCACAACATATGAAAGTGGTTTGCTATTTATATTAGTTTTACTTGGTCATCAAGTATAATAAAGAAATCACAAACTCAATTGTGAACTACTAGATCCATTCTCCTTAGCACATGCTTTGTCTATTGATACCACTATATACCTTAGTTTTCAAATTTGGGCATCTTAGTATTAAGGCCATCCCGATTCTAGTCTATTTTACATGAGTATTTGTCATATGCATCTTCAAACTTGACATTTTCCTAGGATTTCCTACTTAAGGAAGGGTTTTCATATAGGTTTACCAACTTGTGTATGTTTCATGATCACCCTATGGGGACATAGAGCGGACCCGGATGGTCGACATGGCAACGATGTGGACCTAGGGAATGGGGACATAGACAATGGACAGATCGGGACAAGGATAGTAGATAACCCTATGTGACGTGATGAGGACACCCTAACTATGTGTGGCAGGTGACGTGGAACTAGGTGAAATTGGATACGTGAGGAGAAGGATATCATCGGGTGATGATTGAATCATAATATGCACCTTACCCCTTTTGAATAGCTTTTGGACCACTATGGCCTGCATGTGGGACAAAGAGAGGACATAAAACTATGAATGGATGATAATAATTTAACATCAGTATGATAACAATGGTATGGTTGTGAAGACAGTGATAGTGCGGCAGGCGTCGAGAATCGAACTCGCTAACTTCAATATTTAGAACATCACCAGACGCTTACCCATATGGTGCAGAATATCTTTTATCTGAGATTTCAAAGCCAAAAGGAAAGGTAAAAAATTTTTTAAAGTGCTATGGACGTTGTATGTTGACAATATAGTTTATACAGAGAATCACTACTTCCACAATATACAAAGTAAGAGCATACAACGATGTCATGAGTCCTAACGAATTGTGATGGTTACGAGATGAAGATGGTAAAGTGAGGAGTTTTACCAGGCTAATGGATCTCGAATTATGGCATAGCCCTCAACAAAGTTTGAGGCTAGTTGTAGGTAACATTGATAAGGGGTGTACTGTAGTTCCTTTGGCTCCTAGCCATATTGAAACATAAATCCTTTGTGTTATAAAAGATGTGAATATTATTGTCATATTTGAACACTAAGTTGGTTATAAGTACTACAAATGCTGAAACACTCTACACATTTTGTCTCATTTTTTTGTTCTCAAACCTTTTGACATTTTTGAAGAATTCGTGTACACTAGAGTTAAGGATGAAGCTTTAAATAATTGGTTTGAAGACATATTGGTAGATATTGAAGATACACAGTTGTGGATGGTGACGAACCTACATTGATTATGTACATAAGTGACACCATGGGTAAGCCAAAAGGTATTGTATACACCAGATCTTAATGGAAGCATGGGAATATACACCAGATGATAGATTTTGGAACTGCCTTCTGTTACATCATATCCATCAATGTTGGCGAATTGGAAGTGGATTTCGTTCTTAAAATTTAGTGTAAAAGATATATGGTAGAAATGGACTAAGTCATATTGGAGTGATGGCACCAAAGCCAAAATACAATAACTATTTTATTTTTTGGTTTTTCTTTGTTCTTTACCAGAGTCTTGATAATGTACACCCGACTATGGTAGGATTATGAATCAATGGATACCAAAGCACAAATTTATGTCGCATCAATAGCAATCAAAACGTATCTTGTAATGCATGATTCAGCAACACTTCCTCCTCCTATTATGAAGCAATGAGAAGGATCACAAGATAATGTCTTTTGGGAGCGTGATGGTGTAACTATGTTTGTGATGGTATTTTTAATCCTCTCCATCATAAGTGGAATGTAGGTAGTGTTAGATGCTCATCCACGTTCAAGGACTAAAATAATATTTTGGAGATGAGGGTCAGTCCACAATAGAAGATACCACAATGGTAGATGAAGACAATTACATGTCCTCTTGTACAAGTGTCGATATCTTTAAGGTGGGTTGGTATAAGCTATCAATACTCAATTAGCTAAGTGCTCTATGCTAGGCATACCAGACATAGATCATCTATGCAGTAGTTGTACCATAAGTTGAGACACAAAAAGGCATCAGTAGTAGAGTGTGTGGGCACCACGTGATATTCGTTTATACCAAAATAAAATTCAAAGGCTCTTTAGAAGAATATTCAAAGTCGTTACCAAGATGTTAATGAATATAGGGTAATGGTTACATTAATAAATTTACCTTGACGCCAATTGCCCCAATAATCATCAAACAGAAAGAAGACGGAAATGAATGGTTAGAGAGCGTTACAAAGCAAATGAACAAAGGAAAGGAAGCCGAAACAAGGGAGAATAGTAAACGAAAAGTTTTTTTAAGTTAAAAACTCATGAAAGTAGAGAAAGAGGGATTATAATTTTTTTGAAACATGGAGGCGTGAAGAGGATTGTAAGGTCTTCAAGCTATTGCAAATATTGATTTTTCCACCTTGTATGGAACCAAAGAAGGTTTTGAATACATGTTTTATTGTAGATTTTCCCCTACATGTATTGAGTTCATTTGATGGTGTTTTATGCTTGGATATGGTAACATCATTTAATGTTTTTAATGCATACCTTTATTATTTAGACTCTTGCACTTAACCAGATTTAGATTGTGTGGATGCAAGTCTAACATGGTTTTGTTTTAATATTCATAATATTCCATTTTATACAGAATAGGAGAAATTAATTTACAGTAACTTTCTTTGATCATTTTTCGCACTTTGTTTCATATTATTTCATATTTTTTCATTTTTTTTTCTCTAACCCTAGATTTTGTCTTTATTTTTTTTTATTTTTATTTTTAAATTCCATCAAGCACTCAAATCCCTAAAATGTTATATCATTTGCACTAAAAAAAATCAATAATGGGGGTTTTGAAGTAATTAGAGCATCCAAATAATTTTGTTTCTTTAAGGTTAAAATATTAAATTATTTGGACACATTTATTTAAGGCATGGAAAGAAATCAATGGACGCGCTCTTTCATAAAAAAATCAAACGGTAGCGCTTGCTTCAAATAAATAAAGGTAAATCAGATGGTAAGAAAAGATCTGAAAGGTCAAGTTTAATCATGTTTAGTGAGGGCCCTAACACGTTACTAATCATCCCACTTTCTACCTAAACAAGATTAATAAAAATCAAAAGTGTACACCTTTCCATTACCTAACTCGTAGGTTACAAAAGATCTGACAATCGCACTTGAGAATAAAATAATCCGACGGTTGCACTTAATCATGAAACATCAAGGGTAAGTCTAAGAAGATTAATCGTGCTCATGATTAAAGCTAGTGTAGGTTTAAGGAATATCAATGGATGCACTTCCACCAGGTATAATCCAACGGCAACGCATATCACAAAGTGATCAACCCATGAAAGGGCCCTATCCAAGTCAAAATCAAATACACCCCACGTACAAGTAAATCCAACGGTTGTGCTCAGTCATGATTGATCTAACGACCGCACTTCAAAAGAGTTACTCGAAGGTTAAAAGAGGGTTCATTAAAGTAATAATCAACAAATATCGATGGATGCGCTTGATCTCACCAAAATCCAATGGATGATATTTCACAAAGCTATTAAAGGTTGTTGAATGAAGACAAAAAGTCAACCTGATGATCGCGTGCAATTGGAAAAAGATCTAACGGTAGCGCCTTATCTGAATAAGTGCCCATTAAAGGAATACGATTACATCACAATTCAACGGTAGCGCTTGGCCAATCTAAATCTAACGACCATGATCTAATCAAATCCATACAAAGAACAAGAGCATCCATCGTTGATCGATCCAACGGTCGTGCTTGTACCAAGAAAGATTCGACAGTAGTACTCTATCAAAGGTATCATCCTTTAAGAAGGGGATTGAATGGTTATGCCTATCCCTAATTTAATCTAACGATTGCACTTGAATCGAGATCATTAGAGGAGATCAAGGGTCGATAAAAAAAATGTAGATCTAACAAATCCGATGATCGCGGTGAATCCCGACCATATCCGACGGTTGCGCTTGGCCAATCTACCTGGACGTTAAGAACTGATCGAACAGAAGCGTAGGGTTACATAATTAATCGAACGGTAACCCATCTATGAGGTAATATGATTATTAAAAGTATGTATTAAAATGAAGGTTAAGCAATAGTTTGATATTTCTTTCATAACTAGTATTCAACATAAGGATACTATCCAAACTTAATTTTAAATGTAATAGGATGGAATCCTTGATCTAACGCTTATTATTAGGTTGATTAATCAGTAAAATGCCAAGATATCCTTTATACTATGCACAATAATTATTGGCACGTACCTTCGATATTACAAGGCTAACATTTTTATAGGTCTAAAATTATCAAGACAGGATGCCCAATGCATATCTGCATCCAGAGGTAATCACGAGTTGAAAAATCCCATAAGTCTGCATCCCAATGAGTGAATCATACGGTTAGATATCCCAAAAGAGGGTGGCCATTCCCTAAGGCACCTGAAACAAGGACCAATACAAAAAACCAGGCGATTACTAGTTTACGAGAACATACACTAAGCCAAGGAAAAAAAGGTGGGCCCTACGAAGAAAATCAAAATCATTGCAGTAAGGCAAAATGCATAGTACCAATAAAAAGCCAATGGACACCATAGAATCAGGTAATGACCAGGGAATTAAAGGTTTAAACAGTCAAAACAAATCTAGTATATGGTACCGAGACGAGCCTAATACGGACTGATTATGAAGACAATGGTGTATCATATGATAAAATAAAATAAACCTTTTTGAATGAGCTCATGCCTAGGTCCTCAACTTATAAAAGGGATAGTGAAGGGCAGTTAAAGAAGCATCACAGAGAAAAATGATAGAGTGCACAATGCATGAGTACAGTCGTTTCTTGCTCTGCAACTTCAAAAGATGAAGAAAGCGTGCGAAGAAGCAAGTTATGGCTTCGTATTTTCACTTCGTGCTTCGATGGAATATAACATAGGGGACACTCCAACGTAGTATAGTTAGAGAAGCTACGTATATGTGCTTCCAGATATTTTTTTCCATTCCCTCCTTCCTCCTACTTATCACTACCTTCCTCTTTCTAGGTATTCTCTCTTGACCGTCCCCGTCGTTCTCACCACATAGTGCCATATCACCACCATCCATTGTACGAAGCCATCCCCTTCACTCTATCCTCCCTCGTAACCACCATGTAATCAACATCATCCCATCCTTCGGACCCTAGCATGCCACTTCTTCCCTTCACCATCACATCGGGTCCATCCTTCGTCATCTTGATCTATGGCTGCCAGGTCAAATTTCCATTGCATATCCACCTGACCAGGGCAAGCAAGAAGTAGCAGAATATACCTAAGTATAGATGCATTGCATAACTAAGCAAAAGAAGAAAAATAAGTGTACTGAATCTATCTAGCACAAGAGCTCCCTTCAATCTAAGAGTAAATTGTAACAAGAAATCCATAGCCAAGCCAGATGTACTAATTTGGAAATCAAATCAGATAGCGACAGGTTTAAGGCCAAGATTGTACCAAAAATAACAAATTCAAGAACCAGAGGCTACAAAAGGAAGCAACTACAATCAGAATTTGCATCAAGCATTAGATAACATTTTTACTAAGAGGTATACTTGAATGCCCTGCTAGTTGTGTCTCCTTTTTATGTCTATTTTATTTGCCATCCCTTATTCTTCTCTTTGTTGTGCTGGATTTTGATAGGAAAATGCTCAAGAAGCTAAGATTATTTCCTATCCTATTGAGCCTAAAATTCAGAGACTCTACTGTTGCCATATTGGAACAAGGAGGGTAGTAGAGACCTGTTACATTATTTGAACAATTTTTCTTCATTGTATTGATACATTTCTTTAATAAAAACGGAGTTAAAAGGCATTTGCCCACTCTACATGTAATTAACTAAAAAATCAATACAATTCTGGGTTTCATTCCTGTTAATTCCTTATCTTAGTTTTGTGTGTTACTATGTAATGTATTACATTATTTGAATGTGTTACATACATTTCTATCATTGGCCAACTGTTACGCCTATTATGATGTTCAAATGGACATGATAGTGTCGATTCTTTCTCAATCTCTTTCTTTCTTTCTCATATTAAAAATATTGATAAATTGCTATAACAACCCAATGAATCTAGGCACCGGTCTACATAAGGCATAAGAATTGGTTATTTTATTTCCTTGATCATTATTAATGCATATAGTATAATTCTAATCTGGAGTGTGTAATAATCGTAAAGTCATAAGATTACCGCTGGGGTTTCTTTACCCATTATGTAGTTTCTCCTATAGAAATAGTTGTTTTAAATCAGAATGAAGAGGTAGGTTGACCAAAGCCTGTAATAGATCGTTGGTTTCAAACAGTTTCTTGTAAATCGAATTCTATGGATGCAAGAAATGGTTCCAATAGGTACCTTAGGACTTAGGGGTTTACTCATTAGGCTTAGGTCCGATTATTATGATAAATGTATTAAAAAGAAGGCTTTAAATTTGATTCACGGGTCATGATCCTCACTTTAAAGTCGGGTATTTTTATGATTTAACCATGGTATTGGATGCTTACATAATTTGACCTTAATGATTTTTCAAATGATAAAACAATTGTCATAATATAAATTCAAAGCAAAAATAGATTATGGTCCATTTCAAAAAAATTTAAACACATGGAAGTCAAATTCTTAGATAAAAAATGCAATAGAGGCTAGCAATTTTTGCTTATTTTATTGAAACCAAAAATTTAAATTGGGGGTTTCAGATGTTGAGTCAATTTTGGCTCCAATAGACCTATCTTCCAGAGGGTATAACTTTTGATCCAACCACTGGATCAACTTGAAATTTTATGTGGAGCTAGATAAAGAGGAGTAAAATGAATGGGCTAAACAACCTTAGTGGCTAGGGTGGATTTTTAGTCTTTTATTGGGCCCTAATTCCTTCATCTAGTGCTCCAAAACAGAATTTTGTGTTTTTTTAGAAATTTGAAAAAAAAAAGAAATTTTGAAATTTAAAACTTTTTATACATGAGTACATGTTGATATTTTTTAGAAGGCTTAGTATGGGTGATCCAATAATATGTATTAAGTTTGAGGTCCATCTAAGTTTTTTTGGCAACTTACTAAAAATAGGGTTGCTTTTGGATGAAAATGGCAAATTGTCCAAAACAAATTTTTCTTATCTTTAGGGCTTTAAGATTAGGGTTTTGTTTTAGGGTTTCTCACATTGTAAAAGAGGAGGGGAACCTAAACCCTAAACCTAAAAAAAAAAACCTCAAAATCCTAAACCCTAAAAACAATGAAGGTGATGTAGATAGTGGCTATTGTGGATCATTTCCAATTATGGGTATCATCAAGGTAGTTACAGTTTTTGCAATTATGGACCAAGTGATCAAGATATTTAAGAGAGTTGTTGCAATAGGAAACATCATCAATTTTTTGCATAGTAATTTTGCAAGAGGTATACCAGTGTGCCCATCCTTATTGATTGTATTTTCCTTTGTGTGTCTTGTCTAGTCACCCCTTATTCTTTTTCATTATTATGCAAGTTTTGCTGAGGAGGTGCCCAGTTTACTAAGATCATTTACAGTAGTTGAGGTTGGAAGTTAGGAGGCTCTTTGTTACATTATTTGAACAAAGAGTTGCATTTCTCTATTGCATCATTTGAATGGAGAATTTGTTTGTACTAGTTCAGTGAGATATGGTTATTTTGATCAGACTCCCACTGTAATAATCTATTGTTTAATGTAATCTTATTTTCTCCTTTCAATAGTTCTATGTGCAGTTTTATGTGTTCTCACATTTACATGTTACATTATTTGAATGTGTAAATGTTGTTTTCTTTCGTTGGCATGTTGAATCATTTATGTTACGTTATTTGAATGGATGTGATTGGCTCAGTTTTATCTTCTTCCCCTTTATCTTCATCATATTTTTAAGTCTAGCTACAATTGCCCAATGGATAAGGCACCGGTCTACAGATTGAAGCACTAGTTGGGAGTTACTTTCAAACTTGGTCAAATTTTATGTTGTAGTTTTATTTCATTTTTGCAAATTTGGATGAGCATGAGCATATAAGAAATATTGTAGGCTCACCTTTGGGGTTTCCTAACCTACTCGGTCTTTTAGAGTCTTAGAATAATATTTTCCTAAGAAAAATGTGGATCCACCAGAATCCATAGTACTGATTAGATTAGGGAAGTCTTGCAGCGTGACAAATCTATTAAGGGTGCAGGAATTTCCCCCAACAATTTTTGACACCATTGTCGGGGAAGACTCAGTATAATTTTGAGTTTGTTTTTCTCATAGTCTTTCTTGGAGTGAAATTTCTTAGAATTGAGTGAATATTAGGCTGAGCAATCTTGGCCCAAATATTGTTGAAGATCTTGCTCTTTCTTTGCACATCTATGTTGGTGACTCCGAATGAACTCAAAAATCTAAAAATCAAAGGAGTTGGATCTGGCATCTACAAGAAGAAGTGGTAAAGAAGTGCTTGTTGGAGTGTCAAATCCTGAGGTATTCTTCAAGTCTCATAGAAAATCTTCAATTTCAATTTTTTTTCTAGCCCAAATATTGGTTTGAATCAATCTTCTCCTATTGTAAACCAAGTACCTATAGTGAATCAACCTGTAGTGAGTATGGAAGCTCCTAATGAAAATCAAATTGTCAATCAAAATGCCAATGCTAATGTTAATCAGTGGAGGACCAGTAGATATAGAGCTTTTGTGTTACCTACAAATTTGAATCCCCTCCTTGGTAAAGATCATAAGTACTTACCTAAATTTCAAGGAAATAATGTTGTGAATGGTGAAGATCATATTAGGGATTTTTTATTTTCCATGGATAGTCTTGAGGTAGATGATGAAGATGTTGTCCTTAGATTATTCTTTCAAAATTTAGAGACGGATGCTCGAGAATGGTTCAACAGCCTTGGAGCTTCGGTATTTAATTGCCCTGATTACTCTAGAGATTTCATGATCTACACATTTACCTTAGAACACACTACTGCTATAGTTCTAGCTTAGAAGGATGAAGAGAAAAATGAAAGGCCTATAGCCTTTATGAGTACAAGATTGAAGGGTCCTAAACTAAAATACTCTATGCTAGAAAAACAATCTTATGCATTAATCAGAGCATTGGATCATTTCAAGTGTATTTTTGGGTCCAATAAGGTAATAGCCTATATCCGTTACATTGTTGTTAAAGATATTTTCACTCAAACTGAACCTTTAGGTAGTCTTGTAAGGTGGATGGCTAAATTGTTGCAGTATGATGTGGAATTCAAAGCAGTACAAATTGTTAGAGGATAGAAATTGGTAAAGTATCTAGCTAACAAAGAAGGGGAGGCTATGAATAACACTATTGTAGTAGATGAACAACAAGAAGCAAGAGAAGTTGATAATTTTGATTACAGGTGGTATGATGGCATTATCTTTTTCCTTCAAAGCTTATCATTTCTAGGAGACATGCCCTAAAATAAAAGTTCTATCAAGCAATTGGCTCAAAGGTTTTATATTCAAGAAGGTAGATTGTATTGGAGGCATCCAGATGGTGTTTTGTTTCTTTGTTTGTTTGAGAAAGAGGTCTCTCAAGTGCTAAAAGAATATCATTCTAGATTTTGTGGAGGTCACTTTGCTCCAAAGGCTCACAAGATCATGAGAGTTGGTTATTATTGGCTCTCCCTGTTTAAAGATGTTTATCAGTTTGTTAGAAGTTGTCATAAATATTTTTGCAGGAAAGAAGAATTTTCCAGCCATACCCCTAAAGCCAGTGATTGTGGAAGCTCCTTTTACTCAATGGGGAATAGATCTCATAGGTGAGATTAACCCCAATTATTTTGGAGGTCATAGGTGGATCATTACAACAACAAACTATTTTACCAAGTGGGTAGAAGTAGTACCTCTCAAGAAATCCACTATAGAAGTGGTCATCAAGTTTTTAGAAGAGCACATAATGACAAGATTTGGGGTTCCCAAGAAGATAGTCATAAACAATGGTAACTACTTCACTTCTTTTGAGATGATTGAATTTTCTTGCTAGGTATAGCATAGAGCTTTCTTATTCTGCAAATTACTATCCTCAAAGGAATGGTTTAGTAGAATCCTCAAATAAGAATTTGATCACAAGAATTAGAAGAGCATTAGTCAGAAACAAAGGAATTTGGAATAGTGAGCTGAAGTATGCTTTATGGGCTGATAAGATATCTATCAAAAGAAGCACAAGAAAGTCTCTCTATGAACTAGTATATGGTGAGAGTGCTTTACTACCCCCTTAGGTGGAAAGTCATGTTGTATCTTTACTTCTTTAGAATCATAAAAATCCAAATGTCTTGTAGAGAAGACTTGATCAAATTGCAAAGTTACAAGAAGATAGAAAGGATGCATTAATGAAGATGACTGAGCAAGCTCACAAAATAGTGCAATTGTTCAATAAGAAAGTCAAAGGTAAACCTTTTCAGGGAGGAGATATAGTGTTGTACTGGGACCCCAAAAATGATAAACATGGTGAAAAAGTGAAATGGGAGCCTAAATGGCTTGGCCCTTATCAAATCCTCCAAAATGTAGGTCAGCATACTTACAAATTACAAACTTTGGATGGTGTGAAATTTTCAATTTCTATCAATGGCCAACATTTGAAATTGTATCATTCAGCACTGACGGCTTGAGAAGCCACAAAAAAAGTGTGTTTCAGTCTTGTCCTTTTTAGGTAATTAAGGTTTCACTTTTTAGGTGATTAAGGAGTCCCTTTTAGGTGATTAGGTAAGTTTTTGAGTTTTTGTGGTCTACTGGAGATTTTGGAATTCTCAAGTAATTAAAAAAAAAAGTGTTTCAATCTTTTTTTTAGGTGATTAAAGTTTTTAGTTTTTAGGTTATTAGGGTGTTCTTTTTAGGTGATTATTTTATTTTTTGAGTCCTTGTGGTCTACTAGAGATTTTGGAGTTCTCATGTGATTCATTTTTCAAGAGTCTTTTCATCACCTGTCCTAGTTGGATCATGTGTTGGATCCTCAAAATCCAACTTGAAGTTTACCCCAAATTTTTGAATTTTTGGTGTCCTTTGGTCTTTTTCAAATTTGCAATACCCCCTTGAGTCCTTTCCAATTATTATAATTTTTTGGTCCTTTTGAAGTCCTATTTCAACCTCCAATAAAAAAATTTATGTCACCAAGGTCAGGCCTTTATTTTGGTTTTCCTAAGGTCTCTTTGTGAGTAAATGTTTGGCCCAAATAAGTTTGATGTAGGGGCCTATCTTCTAGAGGGCATAACTTTTGATTCAACTGTTGAATCGGCTTGAAACTTTAAGTGGGTCTAGATAAATATGATGAAAATGCATGCGCTAAGCAACCTTGGTGGCTAGGGTGGTTTTTCAATATTTTATCGGGCCTAATTCCTTCATCTAGTGCCCCGAAAATGGATTTTAGTGTTTTTTTAGAAATTAAAAAAAAAATTGGAATTTAAAACTTTTTAGACATGAGTACGTGTTGAGTTTTTCTAGAAGGCTTAATATGGGTGATCCAATAATGTGTATTAATTTTTAGGCCCATCCGAGTTTTTTTGGCAACTTTCTTAAAATAGGGTTGCTTTTGGCCAAAAATGGCAAATTATCAAAAAATAACAATTTCTTATCTTTAGGGCTTTAAGATTTAGGATTTTATTTTAGGGTTATCACATTGTAAAAGGGGGGGAATCCTAAACCCTAAACCTAAAAAAAAACCTCAAAACCCTAAACCCTAAAAAAAAATGAAGGTGATGGAGATAGTGGTTATTATGGATCATTTCCAATTATGGGCCATCATCGAGGCAGTTACAATTTTTGTAATTATGGACCAAGTGATCAAGTTATTTAAGAGATTTGTTGCAATAGGAAACATCATCAGGTTTTTGCACAGTAATTTCACAAGTGGTATACGAGTGTGCCCATCCTTGTCGGTTGTATTTTCCTTTGTGTGTCAAGTCTAGTCACCCATTTTTCTTACCCATTATTGTGCAAGTTTTACTGAGGAGGTACCCAGTTTATTGAGATCATTTCTAGTGGCTAAGGTTGGAAGCTAGGAGGCTCTTTGTTACATTATTTAAACAAATAGTTGTTGTTCTCTATTGCATTATTTGAATGGAGAATTTTTTTGTTCTCTCTTTTGCCCTTGTAGGTACAACCAAGCCATCGATTATTGGTTCACTGCCTTTCACAAAGGAGGACAAGACACTCTACTAGGATTTGCAACCAAAGGACAAGAATTACCTCTCAAGGACTGATTTCCAAGGTATATCGCACCCTTTGCATATAATCCAGGTGTGACATTACATGCTGGATAAAATAGAAGTGTCTGATGAGTACTCTTCCTCTGTTCCTACTTCGTCCTCTAGTCGACCCCCTTGATTTTGAACTCTGCCCTATTTTGGTGTTCTTTATTTCTTCTCTTGGAGGGGTATTCAATTTTATCTACAGGCCATGCACTCTGGTTTCTTTCATATTTTTGATTTGTTGGAGCTTTTTGATCTGTTTTTCAATTAGCCTCCATGCATCTGTATGAAAGGATACAAAAAAATTTATTGTGTTCATTTCTTGTAGGATTCTGCTCTTTTGTGCATTGATGAAGGCCTTATTCTTCTCATACATAGTAACCAGGGAATCCACAGTATTGACTAAGAAGGTAGCTTGCCTGGCCATTTCTTTTTCATCATCTGGTTGATAGTCAAACCCTTCTAGTTTGTTCAGGATGAGATCTTCGATGTTGGCAGTTTCTAAGAACTCTTCTAGTGATAGTCCAACATCTACCAATTTCCCTTTTATATCATCTAGTAAAGAGCACACCTCTACTATATCATTGTACCATTTCCTTAAGTTCCCATCAAACAGTGACACCTTCATGAGTTCAAAACTATTTCTAACCTTGGTGCCATCACTCAGGACTACTTCTTTATCCTACAGATCTTCATAATAATCGGCCATCAATAAGAGAGTAGGATAAATGACTTCTAAATTTGGTTCCTTTTGATATAGCAGGCTTTCCATCTCATGTACAGTAAATATGATCACCGATCTGCCTGAACATTTTT
Organism: Wollemia nobilis; assembly: GCA_028583015.1. Classification (NCBI taxonomy): domain Eukaryota; kingdom Viridiplantae; phylum Streptophyta; class Pinopsida; order Araucariales; family Araucariaceae; genus Wollemia; species Wollemia nobilis. Next base: position 398,033 of record JAQPPZ010014852.1, on the reverse strand, counting down.
GTGATCCCATCAACCCTGTCCTATATCTTCAAGGAGTTTTCTCTTTTGATTTTGGAGAGGTACATTGCATAATCTACCTCTTCCTTCATTGGAGTAGGTGGTGCTTGTGTGGCCTTTTCCTAAGACAACTGTTCTTGCAAGTTGTTGATCAAAGCTTGCATTTCTACCTTTTCCTTATCCCTTGTCTCCAATTGGCTCCTTAAGTCTTTATTTTTCTGATGCAAAAGGTCCACAATTTTCTCATTCATGGCTTTGTTCATTCTAACCATGTCATCTTCTTCCCCTTGCATTGAAATATCTCCTATTTCATCATCAATCCCGAAGACAAAAGCCTTATTTGGTGCAAGTATGGATATCTTTGCAATAAATGTTCTAGACATGTCTTCTTGCACTCCTAAAGAAGAGCTTTCTCCTAGGCCACCCATTCCTGCCACTATTTGTAGTTCTCGCTCACTGGCAATACTAAAGACTATTTCTTCCTCTACCCTTTCTAGTGTAACTTTTGTTGAGGTTAAAGCCAACTTTGACTTCTTTGCCTCAGGGGCAGACACAACTTCTTGTCGTTTAACCTTGTGTTCTTAGATTATATCTCCAAAACCACCCACTTTCCTCAAATTCATTTGTATCACTGATGGAAGTGGTACTTCTTTGTCATTAATCTTCAATGAGTTGGGAATGGCCTGAGGGGCTAACTTCTTCACACTAGTAAGGGCTAGTAGCTGATCATAAACAAGGGTTGCAGCTTGCTTTTCTGAAGTTGCAAGCTCCTGGGAAGGTACTGTGGCAATTGCTTTCCCTTTCACTGTATTAGGCCCTATGGGATTTTCTTGTAAAGTGCTAGGTGTTGTCTCTATTCTAAGGTGAAAGGGAAAGAAATTGAATTTATTGCTCTACTATATTTGTCGTGCTTATTATAATCTCCATTTGATCAATACCCTGCTTTCTATGATTTCCAATAAAGCATCTTCTCGGATTGCAGGGGTGGGAGCAGGGAAAATAGGAGCAGTTGAATCCACAAAATTCCTTCTTACTGATTCCAACTCTAGGGGGTATTCATACAGCCTATGGATTTGTAAATTATCTTTGCTTTCATAAGGGAAACTCGCCCATACTTTGCATAAATCTTTCCCTTTCTCTATGGCTTCTAACAGTGCTTCCTTGTATTGGTCCTTCTTGTGTTCGACCCAAGCATAGTTGTGAGCTATCATCTATCTGTATTTTCCTGTAGGGTTATAGGGCCTCCAAGTTATTTACCTTGAAGTCCAAATTTTGTAAATCATACATGCCCTTGAATAGGGCTGGATACCCTACAAAGATGTAATATCCAAATTTGCAAGGAACGTTGAGCCAAGGGACTCAACCATGCTTCTTTGCTTATCTCATATTTTAGCTTCTTCTACAACCTGTCTCACCAATTCCAAGGCATCCAAAGAGAAAGGGTAGTACATAGGTAACATATTCCCTTTAGGGTGGATACCCTCACAAAGTGTAATTCCATTGTACATGAATCCCTCTGAGAAGAAGTAATCCCCTATCTCTTTTTCCTTGAGGAAAGCTTTGACACCGGGTCCTAATATCTCAGGGAGGTCACCTGTTAAGATCTAGTGAATTTCGAGCATGAAATTATCACAAAACCAACCCAAGTGAGTGCGTCCTTCGTGTATCCTCCAAAACCTATTCTGAACATAAGGACTCTCAGTGGCCCCTATCCTCTTTTTCCTTTTTTCTCCCAATTACCCAACTAACAAGTGCATGAAAATTGAGTAGTGGGAGAATTGAGGAATCTGTTTCCTTTGTTCTAAAACTACCTTTTTTAATTATGTCAATTGTTTGTGCATTTACCTACTCAACTCTACTTCCCAAGCATAGATGGGGGAGTTTATATTCCTATTGCTTTGTGTTACTAGGTACAAGACATCCCTCCATACCATATTGAGTTCTTGTACTCCCAAAATGATGTTAATCATGTCACAAAAATCCTTGACCTAGGGTTTGAATGCAGTTTTTCTAATTGGGAAATTACTTTGTACATCCTCATATGTATCAAACAACATTTTGAACAATCCTAAACCAGTTAACCTACGAGACTATCTTTCAATTACTTGGCAGATTAGCGACATGTTCGAAGGTATCAAATTGAAGACTTTCTTGATGTGCTTGGGCGCGATGTTGAACGCTGGCTGATTCTTGTTGTCTCATAAGGTTTTGGTATTCTCGTCGTAGGCTAATACTAGCCATACCATCAGGTCCGTAGAATAGTATACCCTAGGACATATTAATTTCCCCACATTGTTGGTCCACCTATTGCTCCTGGGGGCACCCTGGTTTTGCGATTTCTTTGCTTTGTGGAATAAATTTGCCAACAACCATGGAGAGCATTGTAAATTTTCTTCGATGAACTCGAAACTTCGAATACACATGTTTTCAATTTCGTACTTATGGACCAGTGTCAACTTCTTGTTCTACCTAGACTTCTTTGAGAAATCGTACCTTCCCATCGCAGCGATAGCTTCTTCAAGGAGTTGGGCGTATGGCGTCTGGTCTGTGACAAATTTTATCACCTCTTGGGTGTCTTTAGGTGTGAAGGTAGCTCCCTAGGTGGTCATTCTTCTTACATAACTCACTTAAACCTACTGGGACATACTCTTCTATGTTCTCTTTAACTCTTCGCACGTTCACACCAGTTCTTTACTCGAGATAACCAGGGTGGTAGTGGCATTCGAGAGTGGGGGTTTAAGTAATTGATGGTGGAGTAGCTTCACTATCTTTGCATAGGGTGTTATTAATGCAGTGTCACCAACTACCTTTTGAATTTGGCCAATGACTGATTATCATTACGTTGTAATCAGGCAGTTATGGTGTGCGATCTTCCTTGGCCTGTACATCCACGATGGACTTTGGTTTGTGTACTACTAATCATTTACAGTGCTTTCATTGGTCATTGGGTCATGTTGTTGTCTGACGTGGTATTTAGAACATGGTGGAGGTTACTTTCCCGAGAATTTTGTCGTAAGCATTTTGCCACCTTGGCCTTGTGAGAGAGTTAGCTCGCAAAGATATACTATTAAAGAATGATCATATTTCTGAGCGTTGATCATCGGATCTGATTATGGAAGTGCGTGCCCATCGAGATTCACCAACTTGCATATTGATTAGTCCACGGGAAGAACATATTATAACTGGATTATCTTGACCTAAGTATGATCATTAGAATTAATCAGAATTTAATCTACCCTTAAGGCACCTTACATGTGATACTTACTCTTTAAAGGTCTGTTCATTGATCATAACACTCATTAATCCACTTTGAGCATCATCGTTGATATCCCTGATCTTGCATAATTGTTAGTCCAATGACATAATAAATGTATGCTAAGTTAGTCATGCGCATCAAGTCAAAAAACCATGGTTAGCAACAATTTAATTAGAAATACTTAGGCAAAAATTTAATAATTATTATGTTCATTAATCAAAGTATTAAATTTGCACGTAATCCAGATTTATTTAGATTAATCAATGATTAAAAACTTTAATAGCCTTTCGATTAAATCATGAGCCTTCATAATCCAATCATACTCTCATGCGCTCACCATTAGATCAAAGTCCAAATCATGCAGCTGGTTGATTTCCTTTTAACCTATGCAAAGGTTAGTAGGATGAAAGGGGGATGATAAACAACGTGTTATACCCTCATTAACCTTGATTAGGCTCTAATATTAGTCTTATTAACCTTTAATTAATCGTTCGAACAAAAAAACTTGACTTAATTAACCTTCGAACACCTTGGAAGAGCATCATCGTTAGATCTGGGTGAGATCAAGCACTACCATCGGATCAACTGGTAATGCACACTTCATATCCCAAGGGGGAAACATTAATATGTGCTTAGACCCTTTTTAATCATGATTAGCGCAAGCTTTAAATCTTAATCACCCAATAAATTTAGCTTTATTATCTTTCGATCACCTTGAGAAAGCACTACCGTTGGATTTGGGTGGAGATGAGCGCAACCATTAGATCTTGCTTTGACTTTAGTTCCATCGATGATTGATTTATTAATCTCCGATCGCTTTGGAAAAGCGCTACCATTAGATTTGATGAGGATCAGTGCCACCGTTAGATTTGATTAAGATGGAGGATAGTTAACCTCAACTCAGACGATAGCTTTTAATGATCGATCAATCTACTACGAGTGCTACCATCGGATCAACTGATGATCGACGTAGTCGTTGATATCCCTTAACCTGCAAGATCATTAAACATGGGGTGCATGCCTTTATGATTTAAAACCTTATGATGAAATCATTGATTTACCAAAGGGGGGAAATATTAGCAATGTGTTAAGACCCTCGTTTAATCCTGCTTACCGTTGTTTTAATTAAATCTTAATTATCAAGCGCTCAAGGCCTTATGATATAATTTTATTTAGGCCTTAGTAATATTTTTAAAGCGGTGATTAATAAAGGGGGAATGATTAACCATGTGCTTAGAACCCTCACTAATCATGATTAGCTTGGCTTTAATCATGCTTTGACCTTGCTTTACCGATGAAACCTTGACTTTCGTTAATGCTTGATCACTTCGAAAAAGCGTTGCCTTTAGATCTAATTTGGAGTGGTGTCGCCATCAGATCTGATGAAGATGCAAGCCCTTTATCCATCACTCAAGTGGATGCTTTATTTGTTGGTCAACTTCCTATGTGCGTGGTTGTTTGATCAACTCAGGATTGGGCACGGTCGTTGATCTCGTTAGATCTGCACAAACTTTAAACAATGGGCATTCAAATAATCTTTGATTAAACGAAAGGGGATAGATTAGTAATGTATTAAGACCCTCGTTAGTCATGATTATCGGAGATTAAAGTGGTTTAATTAAAAATAATCTTTGGGCACTTCAACCCTCCAATTTTAAAGCTCTAACACTTTGAGTGGCGCGTGACCGTCGGATCTCATCGAGATTAAGCACAACCACTCAAATCTAGGAAGGTGCACACTTTTTAATTATCAGATTTTAATGATGCAGCTTAGCTTTAATCCCAATTTTAATCACTTGATTATTTTATTTTACCTTAGATTATTCTTTAATAACACATGCGGTTAACTTTGATCATCTTCAGAAAGCGTGCATCCATTGAATTGGAATAAGAGCGAGTGCTACTCTTAGATCTATTGAAGTCGCTCAATGTTTAACCAAATGGGTGCATGACCTTGATTTATTTATGTTTGAATTTAAAACTTGGTAAACTTGGAGAGCGTGCATCCATCGAATTAGCTATGGATCAAGCACAACCGTCTAGATCTATCAACCTGCTCGATATTTAACCAAAGGAGGCGCATGACCCTTACTTGGTTTTAATGAATTAAATCATCTTAGACCTTAGGTTATACAATTTTGACTATGGGTCTCTTTGACTTAACCTTCGGGTTGCTTATATGAGCGCATCCATCCAGATCTCGGGGGATGAAGCGCTACCGTCCAAATCTTTGGATTTGCATGACTTTTACCATAAGGGGGGCACATACCCTCTTTTGCCCACGTGATTTAATTTGAACCTTAGGTTTATTTTATTTCCATTTAGGCTAGAATGTTTTGATCAATCTTATTAGAGACCTAAGGACTTAGGGGATTACCTTTAGTGGAAATTTCCTTTTTTTTAAATTTTACTACCCCTTTTAATAATTGGACGATTTCAACGGTCAAGGGGGATCTCTTTAGTGAATGTTTGATTACTTTGAATTTAATAAGCTCTTTGATTATCGAATAAGGTTAACGGTTATAAAAAGGCAATTTATCAATGTTAAGACCACGACTTTAGACTTGATTAAGATGAACGCTTTTATAGCTATTTTTAATAATAAAACAATAAAAAACCAATTCTTTAGAAGTGAATGCAATAGAGACCAACAATTGTTGAATTTATTGAAGTCAAAAAGTTTAAAATTAGGGGTATCTAATGTTGAGTCAAATTTGGCTCCAACAAGGTCATCATAGCTTCAATCTCTCTCTATGATAGACAAGGTAGGCTTCTTTCTGTGGTGGTTGGGTGAACTGCTAATTTGTGAGGGAGGAGAAAGCATCGAATAGCAAGACTCAACCTATACGATCAATCCCAAGCTTTAGTCATGAGATCTTCCATCATAGCATAGAGAAGGAGTTGGAAAATAGATAGAGAGCACTCACCCAAGTGTAGTGTTATCACAAAGGCCCACTCACCCTTCCATATTCCAAAGGTGAAGTGAAGCCCCAAAATCTATTGCCCTTTTAAAATAGAGAGAGGTAAGAGCTGTTTTCTTTAATAACCCCCAAAAATTTGATAATTGGTTGAATCAATAAAGGCCTTTTAAGGTTAATAAGAGTAATGTTCACAATCCACCAACCAAAGTCATGCCTTTAAGAGTCCATTCCCTTAGTCCTATAGTCCCCATGGCATCATCCCTTGGTCCTATAGTTTGCATGGCTTAAGAGGTGAATGGAATGATAGTTTAGGGAGAAGGAATTAGATATGATACCAGAACCTACCTCTTTTCTCTATTAAGTGCTTGAGTTGTAGAATATGCCAAATCTTAGACCGACCCACCTCTCTATTTTAAAAGGGTCGCTCTTATTCCTAGGTCATAAGGCTATGTAGCTCACTACTTCTTGGAAGTGGGGAAATCAGATTGAAGAACACTTTTGGATAAGCAAAAAATTTAAAGAGCCTCCATCAATAAACCTTACCTTTAGAAGGAGAGAGCAGGACTTCCATCAATCAAATAATTAGTAAGTAGTTATTCGTCTAGACCACCAAATTTTTAAAGAGCTTATGTTTCAAAGAAAGATGTCATCGTAGGCTTTTATCTTCAATAGGTCAAGCCTTTTAAAATATAGGAGAGAGGAGAGGTTACTTTCAAATTTGTAATGTCCAATGCTTTGAGTTCTAAGGAATGGGGAAACTATCATGTAAGTAAGAGATTTATTGGCTTCCTTCCAAAGCTTTAGATAGGGATAGAGAGCAAACCACCCTCCCCTTGGATTTTAAAGGTAAAGGCTAGGCTTAAATAATAGCTCAACTCACTCAATACCACCACTTGCTTATGGGTGTGAGGGCTAAACCTTGCATGAGGATAGAGAGCGATAGAATCAAATAGAAATGGAAGGAGAATTGACCATTTACGATTGACAAGGGGCTTATAACAGATCTACTAAGATATCGAACCAAAACCTAATTGAGCTATGTCTAGGGCACCTTTGAATGAATTGCCTAACAATTTGCCTTTTCATCTAAGGTCACCATATAGCATTTCACTTAGGTTGGGTTTTTTATTTATCCCATATTTATAATACCCCATGTAGTGTGGGGATAAGCTACTTTTTGAAGGAATTTATCCAGCTCTCCATTTTAAATATCTCTTACCCAAAAAATATGAGTGAGGTGGACCTATTTAAAAGGGTGGAACTGTATATTGGATAATGAGAGTACTTAATTTGATCTTTAGAGGGTGGGCTAGGATTTTAAATAAATTGGTCACTAGATAGAAGAATATTTTCTCAAGACTTGGCTTGGTGACTTAACTCCTCTCTATTTTAAAAGGGGAAGGCTCTTTAGAAAAAACTACTCTCTATTTTAAATGCAACACCAAAATCAGTTGGATAAGGAGAGGGAGGGGCCCAAGTGTAGCTAATCAGCCCACCTTTGGGTACTAAGAATGAAGAAATCAATAATCCATTTGATTTGTTAGGGGTGAGCCTTTTAAAAGAGGGGGTGCTTTAATATAAATGACCAATGAACAACAAATTTCAAATGGACTAGCTCTAAAGGCTTTCCAACTAACCAGCTAGCTTTGAGGGCTTTAATTTAAGAGGTCACTCACCCCTTTTAATAAAGAGGAGAGCATTCGTTCATGAGAGAAGAACACTACATTCCTCTCTTGAAAGGGAAAGAATAGCTTCTTTTTATATCTTAAGGCTTGGCAGTGAACTAACCCCTTTAAAATGGAGGGCAGCCCAGTCTTATTACAGAGTAGAGATAAGTTAACCACTCAATTATCCTATCACGTATATAATAGAGATGCTTAATCTTCTTTTGGGTGAACCTTTAAAACTTTGAGCTTCTTTACTTCATTCAATAATCTTTGTGGTTTCATTCACATTAGTAGGGAATCAAAAATCAATTTGTTCATAGTTCAATATTCGATCTTCATCCCTCCTCACACCTTTAGGTTTCGTTCCTTTTAGAAGGTATAAGACCCCCTTCCCTTTAATAATAGAGAAAGAGGGTACGAATTTAATTTTAAAAGCTCTCCTTTTATGTAAGCTTCACTACCTCTCACCTCACTCCACCTCACTAAGAAAGGAGGAAAGTTGATTGAGAAGCAACTACCCCACTTGCTAATGATAGAAGACTCGACTGGGCGCATTTGATTTTTTCTCTTTATTCAAGGGCCTTTAAAAATAGAGAGTGAGACTCAACCCAAACAAATATGATTGATCCTTTTAAAGGTTTCATTGTTGGGTGTGTTTTTCACCCCTACTAGGACATGGTAGAATCAAGCATTCTCTAACACCGTTAATAACAACCAACAAATTATAGTTATAGCAGGCAATCAACTTTGATAGCAAGAAAAGCTCCTTCCTCTCCCAACCTCCCCATCAAGAGATAGGAACTAGTCCATGCATGAAGAGCTAACAACACTCTTTTAATTTAATTGGTCAAAAAAATAAAGGGTCTCTCTATAAATTTTATTGAACTTCTCTGCTTGTCATTCCCATGGATATGAGATCTTTAATGGGATAGTCAATTCAAGGAACTCCAAGCACCAATGAAAAGTTCACTATAGAACCACTGGATTGACCTCTTAAGATATAAAAGCACTCACTTGAAGTTTTAAAGAGGAAATAAGCTTTTAAAAAGGAGGGAGAGGTACTCGACCGCTCGACTAGATCCCTTTGAAATCAACCTTAAGAACTTGACCCATGGATTAGGAGAGCATCAACTTCCCTTCTTTGTATAGAGTGGCAACGCTTCCATTCCAAGCTCTTGTGAATGGTTGGTTTTCACCTCTGCTATTTTTTGGCAGATATTTAAAGCCAACTAAACCTTTTCAGATCGATCTCCTAAACCTCCCCTCCCTTAAGAGTGCATAAAGTAATGGGAAGGTAGTGAAGGTTGGCAAAGTGGTCTAATGGAGGGGGAGATCAACCTTAATTAGAAGATTTTTAATGAGCATTCTAGAATTCAAAGCTTTCCTTCCTAAGTCCTCTTTGTATAAAAAATACTCAAATTAAAAGCTTTGTAACTTAATTAAGGAGAGGATTTTAATGCTTCCCACTAACTCCAAGATTTAACTTGCTTCAAAAATAGTACATTACTTTTAAAAGCACTAAAAAGGGTATTTGGTTGTGTTGAGCATCCCATTCATTGAGAGGGTGAGGAATAAGTCAACCTTGGTAGTTTTTGAGATATAAAATAGATTCCCCTCATGTTTAAAAATACTTTTTAAAATAGAGAGCAGAGAGTTTGTTTATTTTTGTGTTATGGGCTTTATTTTTTAGAGAGGTGCACACTCCAAATTAGATCTAAAGGCAACGCTTTTTCGAAGTGATCAAGCATTAACGAAATTCAAGGTTTCATCGATAAAGTAAGGTCAAAGCATGATTAAAGCCAAGCTAATCGTGATTAGTGAGGGTTCTAAGCACATGGTTAATCATTCCCCCTTTATTAATCACCGCTTTAAAAATATTATTAAAGCCTAAATAAAATTATATCATAAGGCCTTGAGTGCTTGATAATTAAGATTTAATTAAAACAATAGTAAGCAAGATTAAACGAGGGTCTTAACACATTGCTAATCTTTCCCCCCTTTGGTAAATCAATGATTTCATCATAAGGTTTTAAATCATAAAGGCATGTGCCCCATGTTTAATGATCTTACAGGTTAAGGGATATCAATGACTACGTCGATCATCAGTTGATCCGATGGTAGCACTCATAGTAGATCGATCGATCATTAAAAGCTATCGTCTGAGTCAAATCTAATGGTGGCACTAATCCTCATCAAATCTAATAGTAGCACTTTTATGAAGTGGTCGGAGATTAATAAATCGGTCATCGATGGAACTAAAGTCAAAGCAAGATCTAACAGTTGCGCTCATCTCCACCCAAATCCAACGGTAGTGCTTTCTCAAGGTGGCTGAAAGATAATAAAGCTAAAGTTATTGGGTGATTAAGAGTTAAAGCTTGTGCTAATCACAATTAACAAGGGTCTAAGCACATATTAATGTTTCCTCCCTTGGGATATGAAGCACGCATTACCAGTTGATTCGACAGTAGCACATGATCTCACCCATATCTAATGGTGACGCTCTTCCAAGGTGTTCAAAGGTTAATTAAGTCAAGTTTTTTTGGTCGGATGATTAATTAAAGGTTAATAAGACTAAGCTTAGAGCCTAATCAAGGTTAATGAGGGTATAACACATTGTTTATCCTCCCCCTTTCATCCTACTAACCTTTGCGTAGGTCAAAAGGAAATCAAAAAGCCGCACGATTTGGACTTTGATCTAATGGTGAGCACATGAGAGTATGATTGGATTATGAAGGATCACAATTTAATCAAAAGGCTACTAAAGTTTTTAATCATTGATTAATCTAAATAAATCTGGATTACGTGCAGATTTAATACTTTGATTAATGAACACAATAATTATTAAATTTTTGCCTAAATATTTCTAATTAAATTTTTGCTAACCCTGGTTTTTTGACTTGATGCGCATGACTAACTTAGCATACGTTATTATGTAATGGACTAAAAATTATGCAAGATCAGGGACATCAACAATGATGCTCGAAGTGGATTAAATCTAACAGTGAGTGTTATGATCGATGAACAGACCTTTGAAGAGTAAGTATCACATGTAAGGTGCCTTAAGAGTAGATTAAATTCTGATTAATTCTAATGATCATACTTAGGTCAAGATAACCGAGTTATAATATGTTCTTCCCATGGACTAATCAATATGTAGGTTGGTGAATCTCAATGGGTGTGCGCTTCCATAATCAGATCTGATGATCAACGCTCAAAAAGATGATCATTCTTTAATAGTATATCTTTGGGAGCTAACTCTCTCACAAGGCCAAGGTGACAAAATGTTTACGACAAAATTCTCGGGAAAGTAACCTCCACCATGTTCTAAATACCACGTCATACAGTAGCATGATCCAACGACCAATGAAAGCACTGTAAATGATTAGTAGTACACAAACCAAAGTCCATCGTGGATGTACAAGCCAAGGAAGATCACACACCATAATTGCTTGATTACAATGCAATGATAATCAGTCATTGGCCAAATTCAAAAGGTAGTTGGTGACATTACATTAATAACACCCTATGTGAGGACAATGAAGCTACTCCACCATCAATTACTTAAATCCCCACTCTCGAATGCCACTACCACCCTTGTTATCTCGAGTAAAGAACTGGTGTGAACGAGTGAAGAGTTAAAGAGAACATAGAAGAGTATGTCCCAGTAGGTTTAAGTGAGTTATGTAAGCATAATGGCCACCTGGGGAGCTACCTTCGCACCTAAAGACACCCAAGAGGTGACAAAATTTATCACAGACCAGACGCCATATGCTCAACTCCTTGAAGAAGCTATCGCTGTGATGGGAAGGTATGATTTCTTGAAGAAGTCTGGGTAGAACAAGAAGTTGACACTGTCCCATCAGTATGAAATTGAAAACACGTGTATTCGAAGTTTCAAGTTCATCGAAGAAAATTTACAGTGCTCTCCATGGTAGTTGGCTGATTTATTCCATAAAGCAAAGAAATTGCAAAACCAGGGTGCCCCGAGGAGCAATAGGTGGACCAGTAATGTGGGGAAATTAATATGTCCTAGAGTATACTATTCTATGGACTTGATGGTATGGCTAGTAGTAGCCTACAACGAGAATACCAAAACCATACGAGACAACAAGAATCAGCCAACGTTCAACATCGCGCCCAAGCACATCAAGAAAATCTTCAATTTGATGCCTTCGAACATGTCGCTAATCTGCCAAGTAATTGAAAGACAGTCTCGTAGGTTAACTGATTTATGTTCATTCAAAATGTTGTTTGATACATATGAGGATGTACAAAGTAATTTCCCAATTAGAAAAACTACATTCAAACCCTAGGTCAGGGATTTTTGTGACATGATTAACATCATTCTAGGAGTACAAGAACTCAATATGGTATGGAGGGATGTCTTGTACCTATTAACACAAAGCAATAGGAACATAAATTCCCCCATCTATGCTTGGAAAGCAGAGTTGAGTAGGTAAATGCACAGACAATTGACATAATTAAAAAATGTAGTTTTAGAACAAAGGAAACAGATTCCTCGGTTCTCCCACTACTCAATTTTTATGCACTTGTTAGTTGAGTAATTGGGAGACGAAAGTAAAAAGAGGATAGGGGCCACTGAGAGTCCTTATGTTCAGAATAGGTTTTGGAGGATATACGAAGGATGTACTCACTTGGGTTGGTTTTGTGATAATTTCATGCTCGAAATTCACTAGATCTTAACAGGTGACCTCCTTGAGATATTAGGACCTGGTGTCAAAGATTTCCTCAAGGAAAAAGAGATAGGGGATTACTTCTTCTTAGAGGGATTCATGTACATTAGGATTTACGAGGCCAAAATTCCCCCTAAGATGTTACCTATGTACTACCCTTTCTCTTTGGTTGCCTTGGAATTGGTGAGATAGGTTGCAAAAGAAGCTAAAATATGAGACAAGCAAAGAAGCATGGTTGAGTCCCTTGGCTCAACGTTCCTTGCAAATTTGGATATTACATATTTGTAGGGTATCCAGCCCTGTTCAAGGGCATGTATGATTTACAAAATTTGGACTTCAAGGTAAATAACTTGGAGGCCCTATAACCCTATGGGAAAATTCAGATAGATGATAGCTCACAACTGTGCTTGGATCGAACATAAGAAGGACCAGTACAAGGAAGCACTATTAGAAGCCATAGAGAAAGGGGAATATTATGCAAAGTATGGGCAAGTTTCCCTTATGAAATTAGAGATAATTCACAAATACATAGGTTGTACGAATACCCCCTAGAGTTGGAATCAGTAAGAAGGAATTTTGTGGATTCAACTGCTCCTATTTTCCCTACTCCCACCCCTACAATCCGGGAAGATGCTTTATTGGAAATCATAGAAAGCAGGGTATTAATAAAATGGAGGTTATAATAAGAACGAAAGATATAGTAGAGAAAAAAATCAATTTATTTCCCTTTCACCTCAGAATAGAGACAACACCTAGCACGTCACAAGAAAATCCCATAGGGCCTGATATAGTGAAAGGGAAATAAATTACCACAATACCTTCCCAGGAGCTTGCAACTTCAAAAAAGCAAGCTACAACCCTTGTTTCTGATCAACTACTAGCCCTTACTAGTGTGAAGAAGTTAGCCCCTCAGGCCATTCCCAGCTCATTGAAGATTAATGACAAAGAAGTACCAATTCCATCAGTGATACAAATGAATTTAAGGCAAAGAAGTTGTGTCTGCCCCTAAGGCAAAGAAGTCAAAGTTGGATTTAACCTCAACAAAAGTTACACTAGAAAGGGTAGAGGAAGAAATAGTCTTTAGTATTGCCAGTGAGCGAGAGAACTACAAATGGTGGTAGAAATGGGTGGCCTAGGAGAAAGCTCTTATTTAGGAGTGCAAGAAGACATGTCTAGAACATTTATTGCAAAGATGTATACTTGCACCAAAGAAGGCTTTTTTCTTCGGGATTGATGATGGAATAGGATATATTTCAATGCAAGGGGAAGAAGATGACATGGTTAGAATGAACAAAGCCATGAATGAGAAAATTGTGGACCTTCTACATCAGAAAAATAAAGACTTAAGGAGCCAATTGGAGACAAGTGATAAGGAAAAGGCAGAAATGCAAGCTTTGATTGACAACTTGCAAGAACAGTTGTCTTAGGAAAATGCCACACAAGCACCACCTACTCCAATGAAGGAAGAGGTAGATTATGTAGTGTACCTCTCCAAAATCAAAAGAGATAACTCCTTGAAGATATACGACAGGGTTGATGGGATCACAAAAATGTTCAGGAAAATCGGTAATCAAATTTACTATACATGAAATGGAAAGCCTACTATATCAAAAGGAACCAGATTTATAAGTCATTTATTCTAATCTCTTACTGATGGCTGATTATTATGAAGATCTACAGGATAAAGAAGTAGACTTGAGTGATGGCACCAAGGTTAGAAATAGTTTTGAACTCATGAAGGTGTCACTGTTTGATGGGAACTTATGAAAATGGTACAATGATATGGTAGAGGTGTACTCTTTACTAGATGATATAAAATGGAAATTGGTATATGTTGGACTATCACTAGAAGAGTTATTAGAAACTGCCAACATCGAAGATCTCATCCTGAACAAAATAGAAGGGTTTTACTGTCAACCAGATGATGAAAAAGAAATGGCCAGGCAAGCTACCTTCTTAGTCAATACTATGGATTCCCTGGTTACTATGTATGAGAAGAATAAGGCCTTCATCAATGCACATAAGAGCAGAATCCTGCAAGAAATAAACATAGTAAAGTTCGTTGTATCCTTTCATACAGATGCATGGAGGCTAATTGAGAAATATATCAAAAATCTTTAACAAATAAAAAAGATGAAAGAAACCAGAGTGCGTGACCTGTAGATAAAATTTTGTTGTATCCTTTCATACAGATGCATGGAGGCTAATTGAACAACATATCAAAAAGCTCCAACAAATAAAAAAGATGAAAGAAACCAGAGTGTGTGGCCTGTAGATAAAATTTAATACCCCTCCAAGAGAAGAAATAAAGAACACCAACATAGGGCAGAGTTCAAAAGCAAGGGGGTCGACCAAAGGACAAAGTAGGAACAGAGGAAGAGTACTCATCAGACACTTATATTTTATCCAGCATATAATGTCACACCTATGTTATATGCAAAGGGTGCAATATACCTTGGAAATCAGTCCTTGAGAGGCAATTCTTGTCCTTTGGTTGCAAATACTAGAAGAGTGTCTTGTCCTCCTTTGTGAAATATAGTGACCCATTTAGTGTTAGATTATCCTATCTAAGGATCCGATCATCCCAGATGCACATAGAGCTCACTTTGTCATCTCGATTCCATCTCAACCACCCTCTATACATTTGTGTATATCCATATTTAATCATATTTTTCCACCTAAGAATGGAGGTAATCTACCAACCATCAACATGATCTTCATTGACCTCACCACTCCCCTATGCTATCCAGGTAACCCTTCCTAATAATTTCCTCTCAATATTGAGGCTATTGATTTCGATCGTGCTACTTTTTTGCCATCACTTTTTGAGTATGTCCTTTCTAAGGATATCTTACAATCATTTCATTTGTTGTCGCATCCTCATGTTAATATATTACAAGCTAATATTAATTCCAATGATGCATCTGACTCATTTAATCCAGCTAATGATATTCACCTAATCCCTACTCATAAATTAGAGGAGGGATCTCATATGATAATAGAAGAGACAATTGATATAGATGTTAGTGATGATCTTGAGCATCCTCAGATTATTACACTGGGAAAGGGTCTCTCAAAAGTAGAATGTTCCACATTCTTTGTTCTTTTGAAAAAGTATAAAAAGTTTTTGCTTGGTCCTACAAGGATATGCCTAGTCTGGATCTAAACTTAGTTGTTCATAATTTGACTATAAATCCAGTTTTCAAGCCAATCAAGCAAAAAATCTGAAAGTTGCATCCAATAATTGCTCTCATGATTTTTGAGGATACACAAAGGACGTACTCACTTGGGTTGGTTTTGTGATAATTTCATGCTCGAAATTCACTAGATCTTAATAGGTGACCTCCCTGAGATATTAGGACCTGGTGTCAAAGCTTTCCTCAAGGAAAAATAGATAGGGGATTACTTATTCTTAGAGGGATTCATGTACATTAGGCTTTACGAGGCCAAAATTCCCCCTAAGATGTTACGTATGTACTACCCTTTCTCTTTGGCTGCCTTGTAATTGGTGAGATAGGTTGCAGAAGAAGCTAAAATATGAGACAAGCAAAGAAGCATGGTTGAGTCCCTTGGCTCAACGTTCCTTGCAAATTTGGATATTACATCTTTGTAGGGTATCCAGCCTTGTTCAAGGGCATGTATGATTTAAAAAATTTGGACTTCAAGGTAAATAACTTGGAGGCCCTATAACCCAATGGGAAAATACAAATAGATGATAGCTCACAACTGTGCTTGGGTCGAACACAAGAAGGACCAGTACAAGGAAGCACTGTTAGAAGCCATAGAGAAATGGGAATATTATGCAAAGTATAGGTGATTTTCCCTTATGAAAGTAGAGATAATTCCCAAATCCATAGGCTGTACGAATACCCCCTAGAGTTGGAATTAGTAAGAAGGAATTTTGTGGATTCAACTACTCCTATTTTCCCTACTCCCACCCCTACAATCCGAGAAGATTCTTTATTGGAAATCATAGAAAGCAGGGTATTGATAAAATGGAGGTTATAATAAGCACGAAAGATATCGTAGAGCAAAAAATTTAATTTCTTTCCCTTTCACCTCAGAATAGAGACAACACCTAGCAGTTCACAAGAAAATCCCTAGGGCCTGATACAGTGAAAGGGAAAGAAATTGCCACAATACCTTCCCAAGAGCTTGCAACTTCAAAAAGGCAAGCTACAGCCCTTGTTTCTGATCAACTACTAGCCCTTACTAGTGTGAAGAAGTTAGCCCCTTAGGCCATTCCCAGATCATTGAAGATTAATGACAATGAAGTACCAATTCCATCAGTGATACAAAGAATTTGAGGAAAGCAGGTGGTTTTGGAGACATCTTAAGAGAACACAAGGTTAAATGACAAGAAGTTGTGTCTACCCCTGAGGCAAAGAAGTCAAAGTTGGCTTTAACCTCAACAAAAGTTACACTAGAAAGGGTAGAGGAAGAAATAGTTTTTAGTATTGCCGGTGAGCGAGAACTACAAATAGTGGCAGAAATGGGTGGCCTAGGAGAAAGCTCTTCTTTAGGAGTGCAAGAAGACATGTCTAGAACATTTATTGCAAAGATATCCATACTTGCACCAAATAAGGCTTTTTTCTTTGGGATTGATGATGGAATAGGAGATATTTCAATGCAAGGGGAAGAATATGACATGGTTAGAATGACAAAGCCATGAATGAGAAAATTGTGGACCTTCTGCATCAGAAAAAAAAGACTTAAGGAGCCAATTGGAGACAAGTGATAAGGAAAATGCAGAAATGCAAGATTTGATTGACAACTTGCAAGAATAGTTGTCTTAGGAAAATGCCACACAAGCACCACCTACTCCAATGAAGGAAGAGGTAGATTATGCAGTGTACCTCTCCAAAATCAAAAGAGAGAACTCCTTGAAAATATAGGATAGGGTTGATGGGATCACAAAAAATTTCAGGCAGATCGATGATCAGATTTACTGTACATGAGATGGAAAGCCTGCTATATCAAAAGGAACCAGATTTATAAGTCATTTATTCTACTCTCTTACTGATGGCTGATTATTATGAAGATCTATAGGATAAAGAAGTAGACCTGTGTGATGGCACCAAGGTTAGAAATAGTTTTGAATTCATGAAGGTGTCACTATTTGATGAAAACTTAAGAAAATGGTACAATGATATAGTAGAGGTGTGCACTTTGCTAGATGATATAAAAGGGAAATTGGTAGATGTTGGACTATCACTAGAAGAGTTCTTAGAGACTACCAACATCGAATATCTCATCCTGAACAAAATAGAAGGGTTTGACTGTCAACCAGATGATGAAAAATAAATGGCCAGGCAAGTTACCTTCTTAGTCAATACTGTGGATTCCCTGGTTACTATAGATGAGAAGAATAAGGTTTTCATCAATGCACATAAGAGCATAATTTTGCAAGAAATAAACACAGTAAAGTTCGTTGTATCCTTTCATACAGATGCATGGAGGCTAATTGAAAAACATATCAAAAAGCTCCAACAAATCAAAAATATGAAAGAAACCAGAGTGTGTGGCATGTAGATAAATTTGAATACCCCTCCAAGAGAAGAAATAAAGAACGCCAAAATAGGGCAGAGTTCAAAAGCAAGGGGGTTGACCAAAGGATGAAGTAGGAACAAAGGAAGAGTACTCATCAGGCACTTCTATTTTATCCAGCATGTAATGTCACACCTATATTATATGCAAAGGGTGCGATATACCTTGGAAATCAGTCCTTGAGAGGTTATCTTGTCCTTTGGTTGCAAATCCTATAAGAGTGTCTTGTACTCCTTTGTGAAAGGCAGTGACCCATTTAGTGTTAGATTCTCCTATCTAAGGATCCGGTCATCCCCGATGCACATAGAGCTCACTCTGTCATCTTGATTCCATCTCAACCACCCTCTATACATTTGTGTCTATCCATATTTAATCATCTATTTCCACTTGAGAATGGAGGTAATCTACAAACCATCAACATGATCTTCATTGACCTCACCACTCCCCTATGCTATCCAGGTAACCCTTCCTAATAATTTCCTCTCAATATTGAGGCTATTGATTTCGATCGTGCTACTTTTTTGCCATCACTTTTTAAGTTTGTCCTTTCTAAGGATATCTTACAATCATTTCATTTGTTGTCACATCCTCATGTAAATATATTACGCTAATATTAATTCCAATGATGCATCTGACTCATTCAATCCAGCTAATGATATTCATCTAATCCCTACTTCTCATAAATTAGAGGAGGGATCTAATATGATAATAGAAGAGATAATTGATATAGATGTTAGTGATGATCTTGAGCATCCTCAGATTATTACACTGGGAAAGAGTCTCTCAAAAGTAGAATGTGCTACATTCTTTGTTCTTTTGAAAAAGTATAAAAAAAAATTTCTTGGTCTCCTACAAGGATTTGCCTAGTCTGGAACTAAACTTAGTTGTTCACAATCTGATGATAAATCCAGTTTTCAAGCCAATCAAGCAAAAAATCTGAAAGTTGCATCCTATAATTGCTCTCATGATTTTTGAGGATACATGAAGGACAGTACACTTGGGTTGGTTTTGTGATAATTTCATGCTCGAAATTCACTAGATCTTAATAGGTGACCTCCCTAAGATAGTAGGACCTGGTGTCAAAGCTTTCCTCAAGGAAAAAGAGATAGGGGATTACTTCTTCTTAGAGGGATTCATGTAAATTAGGCTTTACGAGGCCAAAATTCCCCCTAAGATCTTACCTATGTACTACCCTTTCTCTTTGGCTGCCTTGGAATTGGTGAGACAGGTTGCAAAAGAAGATAAAATATGAGACAATTAAATGGTTGAGTCCCTTGGTTCAATGTTCCTTGCAAATTTGGATATTACATCTTTGTAGGGTATCCAACCCTATTCAAGGGCATGTATGATTTACAAAATTTGGACTTCAAGGTAAATAACTTGGAGGCCCTATAACCCTATGGGAAAATATAGATAGATGATAGCTCACAACTATGCTTGGGTCAAACAAAATAAGGACCAGTACAAGGAAGCACTGTTAGAAGCCAGAGAAAGGGGAAGATTATGCAAAGTATGGGCGAGTATCCCTTATGAAAGCAGAGATAATTAAAAAATCCATAGGCTGTATGAATACACCCTAGAGTTGGAATCAGTAAGAAGGAATTTTGTGGATTCAACTGCTCCTATTTTCCCTACTGCCACCCCTGCAATCGAGGAAGATGCTTTATTGGAAATCATAGAAAGCAGGGTATTGATCAAATGGAGGTTATAATAAGCATGACAGATATAGTAGAGCAAAAAATTTAATTTCTTTTTCCATTTCACCTCAGAATAGAGACAACACCTAACACTTCACAAGAAAATCCCATAGGGCCTGATACAGTGAAAGGGAAAGAAATTGCCACAGTACCTTCGAAGGAGCTTGCAACTTCAAAAAAGTAAGCTGCAACCCTTGTTTCTAATCAGCTACTAGCTCTTACTAGTGTGAAGAAGTTAGCCCATTCCCAGCTCATTGAATATCAATGACAAAAAAGTATTAATTCAATCAGTGATACAAATGAATTTGAGGAAAGCAGGTGGTTTTGGAGACATCTTAAGAGAACACAAGGTTAAACAATAAAAAGTTGTGTCTGCCCCTGAGGCAAAGAATTCAAATTTGGCTTTAACCTCAACAAAAGTTACACTAGAAAGGGTAGAGGAAGAAATAGTCTTTAGTATTGCCAGTGAGCGAGAACTACAAATAGTGGCAGGAATGGGTGGCTTAGGAGAAAGCTCTTATTTAGGAGTGCAAGAAGACATGTCTAGAACATTTATTGCAAAGATGGATACTTGCACCAAAGAAGGCTTTTTTCTTCGGGATTGATGATGGAATAGGAGATATTTCAATGTAAGGGGAAGAAGATGACATGGTTAGAATGAACAAAGACATGAATGAGAAAATTGTGGACCTTCTACATCAGGAAAAAAAAGACTTAAGGAGCCAATTGGAGACAAGTGATAAGGAAAAGGTAGAAATGCAAGATTTGATTGACAAATTGCAAGCACAGTTGTCTTAGGAAAAGGCCACATAAGAACCACCTACTCCAATAAAGAAAGAGGTAGATTATGCAGTGTACCTCTCAAAAATCAAAAGAGAGAACTCCTTGAAGATATAGGATAGGGTTGGTGGGATCACAAAAATTTATAGGCAGATCGGTGATCATATTTACTGTACATGAGATGGAAAGCCTACTATATCAAAAGGAACTAGATTTAGAAGTCATTTATCCTACTCTCTTACTGATGGCTGATTATTATGAAGATTTGCAGGATAAAGAAGTAGTCTTGAGTGATGGCACCAAGGTTAGAAACATTTTTGAACTCATGAAGGTGTTACTATTTGATGGGAACTTAAGGAAATGGTACAATGATATGGCAGAGGTGTGATATTTACTAGATGATATAAAATGGAAATTGGTAGATGTTGGACTATCACTAGAAGAGTTCTTAGAAACTGCCAACATCGAAGATCTCATCCTGAACAAAATAGAAGGGTTTGACTGTCAACCAGATGATGAAAAATAAATGGCCAAGCAAGCTACCTTCTTAGTCAATACTATGGATTCCATGGTTACTATGTATGAGAAGAATAAGGCCTTCATCAATGCACAAAAGAGCAGAATCCTGCAAGAAATGAACATAGTAAAGTTTGTTGTATCCTTTCATACAGATGCATGGAGGCTAATTGAAAAATAGATCAAAAAGCTCCAACAAATCAAAAAGATGAAAGAAACCAGAGTGCGTGGCCTATAGATAAAATTGAATACCCCTCCAAGAGAAGAAATAAAGAACACCAAAATAGGGCAGAGTTCAAAAGTAAGGGGGTCGACCAGAGGACGAAGTAGGAACAAAGGAAGAGTACTCATCAGACACTTCTATTTTATCCAGCATGTAATGTCACACTTGGATTATATACAAAGGGTGCGATATACCTTGGAATTCAGTACTTGAGAGGCAATTCTTGTCCTTTGGTTGCAAATCCTAGTAGAGTGTCTTGTCCTCCTTTGTGAAATGTAGTGAACCAATAATCGATGGCTTGGTTGTACCTACAAGGGCAAAAGAGAGAATAAAAAAATTCTCCATTCAAATAATGCAATAGAGAACAAAAAATATTTGTTTAAATAATGTAACAAAGAGCCTCCTAGCTTCCAACCTTAGCCACTAGAAATGATCTCAATAAACTAGGCACCTCCTCAGTAAAACTTGCACAATAATGGGTAAGAAAAATGGATGACTAGACTTGACACACAAAGGAAAATACAATCGACAAGGATGGGCACACTCGTATACCTCTTGTAAAATTACTATGCAAAAACTTGATGATGTTTCCTATTGCAACAAATATCTTAAATAACTTGATCACTTGGTCCATAATTACAAAAATTTTAACTGCCTCGATGATGGCCCATAATTGGAAATGATCCATAATAGCCACTATCTCCATTGCCTTCTTTTTTTTTAGGGTTTAGGGTTTAGGGTTTTGAGGTTATTTTTGAGGTTTAGGGTTTAGGGTTTAGGATTCCCCCCCTTTTACAATGTGAGAATCCTAAATATTAAAGATAAGAAATTGTTATTTTTTGATAATTTGGCATTTTCGGCCAAAAGCAACCCTATTTTAAGAAAGTTGCCAAAAAAACTCGGATGGGCCTAAAAATTAATACACATTATTGGATCACCCATATTAAGCCTTCTAGAAAAACTCAACATGTACTCATGTCTAAAAAGTTTTAAATTCCAATTTTTTTTTTTTAATTTCTAAAAAAACACTAAAATCCATTTTCAAGGCACTAGATGAAGGAATTAGGCCCGATAAAAGACTGAAAAAATACCCTATCCACCAAGGTTGCTTAGCACATGCATTTTCCTCCTATTTATCTAGACCCACTTAAAGTTTCAAGCTGATTCAACAGTCGAATCAAAAGTTATGCCCTCCATAAGATAGGCCCCTACATCAAACTTATTTGGGCCAAACATTTACTCACAAAGAGACCCTAGGAAAAACCAAAATAAAGCCTGACCTTGGTGATATAAATTTTTTTATTACTATTGGAGGTTGAAATAGGACTTCAAAAGGACCAAAAAATTATAATAATTGGAAAGGACTTAAGGGGGTATTGCAAATTTGAAAAAGACCAAAGGACACCAAAAATTCAAAATTTTGGGGTAAACTTCAAGTTGGATTTTGAGGATCCAACACATGATCCAACTGGGATAGGTGATGAAAAGACTCTTGAAAAATGAATCACATGAGAACTTCAAAATCTCTAGTAGACCACAAGGACTCAAAAAATAAAATAATCACCTAAAAAAAACACCCTAATAACCTAAAAACTAAAAACTTTAATCACCTAAAAATATTAAGATTGAAACACTTTTTTTTTTAATTACTTGAGAATTCCAGAATCTCTAGTAGACCACAAAAACTCAAAAACTTACCTAATAACCTAAAAGGGACTCCTTAATCACCTAAAAAGTGAAACCATAATTACCTAAAAAGGACAAGACTGAAACACACTTTTTTTGTGGCTTCTCAAGCCGTCAGTGCTGAATGATACAATTTCAAATGTTGGCCATTGATAGAAATTGAAAATTTCACACCATCCAGAGTTTGCAATTTGTAAGTATGCTGACCTACATTTTGGAGGATTTGATAAGGCAAGCCATTTAGGCTCCCATTTCACTTTTTCACCATGTTTATCATTTTTGGGTTCCCAGTACAACACTATATCTCCTATTGGATGGACCTAAAACTTAATATACATTATTGGATCACCCATATTAAGTCTTCTAAAAAATATCAACATGTACTCATGTCTAAAAAGTTTTAAATTTCAAAATTTCTTCTTTTTTCAAATTTCTAAAAAAACACAAAATTTATTTTTGGAGCACTAGATAAAGGAATTAGGACCTGATAAAAGACTAAAAATCCACCCTAGCTACCAAGGTTGTTTAGCCCATGCATTTTCTCTTCTTTATCTAGCTCCACATAAAATTTTAAGTTGATCTAGTGGTTGGATCAAAAGTTATACCCTCTGGAAGATAGGCTTGAAATTGACTCAACATCTGAAACCCCCAATTTAAATTTTTGGTTTCAATAAAATAAGCAAAAGTTGCTACTGTTGCATTTTTTATCTAAGAAGTTGACTCCCATGTGTTTAAAATTTTTTGAATTGGACCATAAGCTATTTTTGCTTTGAATTGATATTATGACCGTTGTTTTATCATTTGAAAAATTATTAAGGTCAAATTATGTAAGCATCCAATACCATGGTTAAATCATAAAAATACCTGACTTTAAAGTGAGGATCATGACTCATGAATCAAATGTAAAGCCTTATTTTTAATACATTTATCATAATAATCGGACCTAAGCCTAATGAGTAAGCCCCTAAGTCCTAAGGTACCTATTGGAACCATTTCTTGCATCCATAATATCCGATTGTCATGCTACAAGAAACCATTTGAAACCAATGAGCTATTAAAGGATTTGGTCAACCTGCCTCTTCAATCTGATTTAAAACAACTATTTCTACAGGAGAAACTATATAATGGGTAAGGAAACCCCAGCGGTAATCTTATGACTTTACGATAATTACACGCTCTAGATTAGAATTATACTATATGCATTAATAATGGTCAAACAAATAAAATAACCAATTCTTATGCCTTATGTAGACCGGTGCCTAGATTCATTGGGTTGTTATAGCAATTTAACAACATTTTTAATATGAGAAAGAAAGAAAGAGATTGAGAAATAATTGGCACTATCATGTCCATTTGAATACCATAATAGACATAACAGTTGGCCAACGACAAAAATGTACGTAACACATTCAAATAATGTAATACATTACGCAGTAACACATAGAACTAAGACAAGGAATTAACAAGAATGAAACTTAGAATTGTATTGATTTTTTAGTAAATTACATGTAGAGTGGGAAAATGCCTTTTAACTCTATTTTTCTTAAAGAAATGTATCAATACAATGAAGAAAATTTGTTCAAATAATGTAATAGGTCTCTCCTACCCTCCTTGTTCCAATATGGCAACAGTAAAGTCTCTAAATCTCAGGCTCAATAGGATAGGAAATAATCTTAGCTTCTTGAGCACTTTCCTATCAAAATCCTACACAACAAAGGGAAGAATAAGGGATGGCAAAGAAAATAGACACAAAAATGAGATACAACAACACAACTAGCAGGGCACTCAAGTATACCTCTTAGCAAAAATGATATCTAATGCTTGATGCAAATTCTGATCACAGTTGCTTCCTTTTGTAGCCTCTGGTTCTTGAATCTATTATTTTTGATACAATCTTTGCCTTACACCTATCACTATCTGATTTGATTTCCAAATTAGTACAACTGGCTCAACTTTGGATTTCTTATTACTATTTACTCTTAGATTGAAGGGAGGTCTTGTGCTAGATAGATTCGACACACTTGTTTTTCTTCTTTTGCTTAGTTATGCAATGCATCTATACTTAGGTATATTCTGCTACTTCCTGCTTGCCCTGGTCAGGTGGATATGTAATGGAAATTCGATTAGACAGCCATAGATCAAGATGACGAAGGATGGACCCGATGTGATGGTGAAGGGAAAAAGTGGCGTACTAGGGTCAGAAGGATGGGATGATGTTGGTTATATGGTGGTTACGAGGGATAATAGAGTGAAGGGGGTGGCTTCGCACAATGGATGGTGGTGATATGGTGCTATGTGGGGAGAACGACGAGGGCGATCAAGAGAGAATACCTATAAAGAGGGAGGTAGTGATAAGTAGGAGGAAGGAAGGAATGGAAAACAAGATCTGGAAGCACATATATGTAGCTTCCCTAATTATACTCCGTCGGAGTGTCCCCTATGTAACTATGTTTTGTCGAAGCACGGAGTGAAAGGCCAAATCCATAACGTGCTTCTTCGCATGCTTTCTTCATCTTCTAAAGTTGCAGAGCAGGAAATGACTATACTCATGCATTGTGCACTCTATCATTTTTCTCAGTGATGCTTCTTTAATTGCCCTTCACTATCCCTTTTATAATTTGAGGACCTAGGCATGAGCTCATTCAAAAAGGTTTATTTTATTTTATTGTATGATACGCCATTATCTTCATAATCTGATCCTTGGCTTGAGCATCAAGATTTATTTTCGGATCAGTCTGTATTAGGCTCATCTCGGTACCATATGCTAGATTTGTTTTGACTGTTTGAACCTTTCTTTCCCTGGTCATTACCTGATTCTATGGTGTCCATTGGTTTTTTATTGGTACTATGCATTTTTCCTTACTGCAATGATTTTGTTTTTCTTTGTAGGGCCCCCCTTTTTTCCTTGGCTTAGTGTATGTTCTCGTCAACTGGTAATCGCCTGGTTTTTTGTATTGTTCCTTGTTTCAGGTGCCTTAGGGAATGTCCACCCTCTTTTGGGATATCTGACCGTATAATTCATTCACTAGGATGCAGAATTATAGTATTTTTCAACTCGTGATTAGCTCTAGACGCAGATATGCATTGGGCATCCTGGCTTGATACTTTTAGACCTGTAAAAATGTTAGCCCTGTAATATCGAAGGTACGTGCCAATAATAATCATGCATAATATAAAGGATATCTTGGCATTTTACTGATTAATCAATCTTATAATAAGCATTAAATCAAGGCTTCCATCCTATTGCATTTATTAATCTCTGATTTAAAATTAAGTTTGGGTCTTATCCTTATGTTGAATACTAGTTATGAAAGAATAATCAAACTATTGCTTAACCTTTGTTTTAATACACACTTTTAATAATAATATTACCTCATAGGTGGGTTACCGTTCGATTAATTATGTAACCCTATGGTTTCGTTCGATTAGTTCTTAACATCCAGGTAGATTGGCCAAGTGCAGCCATCAGTTATGGTCGGGATTTCACCGTGATCATCAGATCTGTTAGATCTAAATTTTTTTTATCAGCCCTTGATCTCCTCTGATGGTCTCGATTAAAGTGCAACCATTAGATTAAATTAGGGATAGGAATTGCCATTCGATCTCCTTCTTAAAGGATGATAGCTTCGACGAACCATTACCGTCAAATATTTCTTGGTACAAGCACGACCATTGGATCGATCAACGATGGTTGCTCTTGTTCTTTGTATGGATTTGATTAGATCATGGCTGTTAGATTTAGATTAGCCAAGCGCTATTGTCAGATTTTGATGTAATCATATTCCTTTAATGGGCACTTGTTCAGATAAAGTGCTATCGTTAGATCTTTTCTTGATTGCACATGATCATCGGGTTGACTTTTTGTCTTCATTCAACCACCTTTAATAGCTTTGTGAAATATCATCCATTGGATTTTGGCAAGATAAAGCTTATCCGTCGATCTTTGTTGATTATTACTTTAATGAACCCTCTTTTAACCTTCGTGTAACTCTTTTGAAGTGCGTTTGTTAGATCAATCATGCCTGAACGCAACCATTGGATTTACTTGTACATGGGATGTATTTGATTTTGACTTGGATAGGGCCCTTTCATGGGTTGATTGCTTTGTGATATGCGTTGTCGTTGGATTATCCCTGGTGGAAGTGCGTTCGTTGATATTCCTTAAACCTGCACTAGATTTAATCATGAGCACGGTTAATCTTCTTAGACTTACCCTTGGTGTTTCATGACTAAGCACAACCGCCGAATTGTCTTATGCTCAAGCGTGATTGTCAAATATTTTGTAACCTTCGAGTTAGGTAATCAAAAGGTGTACGCTTTTGATTTTTATTAATCTTGTTTAGAGAGAAAGGGGGATGATTAGTAACATGTTAGGGCCCTCACTAAACATGATTAAACTTGACCTATCAGATCTTTTCTTACCGTCTAATTTACCTTTTTTTATTTGAAGCAAGCGTTATCGTTCGATTATTTTGTGAAAGAGCGCATCCATTGATTTCTTTCCATTCTGTGTGTGGTTTAATCATAACCTTGTGAAAATACCTTGGTTTACCTTGGTCTTTTGTGGCAAACGTGCATCTGTTGGATCAATCCTTGATCAACACGACCATTGGATCTTCCTTAACCATCTTACGTAGGCTTTTGCATTTTTAGACCATGGTGTTTATCAAATCGAGTGCATCTATTTGATTTCCCCTTAATGAGACATTGCCCTCAGATCTCTTGTAATTTGCACACTTGATAACCGAAAGGGGTGCATCATCATTCCATTAATCTTAAATTAAGCCGAAAGGGAGATAATTAGTAACGTATTAAACCCTTGCTAATGCATGATTAATCATGACCCCAACTTTATGTTACCCGATACTCTTACCATTCAATGTTTGGATTTTGGTTTGAGTGCAGCTGTCGAATCTCGGTCGAGATTGGCACGGTCGTTGATCTCTTTCAACCTGCGGGGTTAGTTACCAAGGGGTACTTGATTTTATCCTTTGATTAAGACGAAAGGGGGATAATTATCCAATTCATTAGACCCTCGCTAATATTATTTATTCATTTTAATTAATCTTGTGATCTTTAGCCTTTTTTAATGCACCTTTCATGAGAGCGCTGCCGTCAGATCAGATCTTGATTAAGCGCTATCGTCAGATTTATCTGATTAGCTCACTTCTTAATTAAAGGGGGTCCATACCCTTAATGTTTTGATTAATTTTTCTTTCAAAACTTTAGACTTTAATTCCTTTGACCACAACATTTTAAAGAGTTGTTTAATCAAAGCAAGCGCATCTATTGGATCTTCTTTGATGGAGCACTGCCCTTAGATCTGTTTTAAGGTGCTCAATTTTTAATGCAATGGGGCACATACCCTTGAGGATTTTAATTAAGACCTTTGTTCAAACCTTAGGTTTTTGGACTTTAGACCATGGTGTTTCACCATTAGGCCTTGATTTATCTTTTTATAATACTTTAGGACTTAAAAGTTTATTCATTAGGCTTAGGTCTGATTATTGTGATTGCCATGACACTTACTTTGAAGTCAGGTATTTTTATGATTTTGTCATGGTACTGGGTGCTAAAAAATTTAGCCTTAATCACTTTTCACATGATGAAACAATGGCCATAAGGTTGAGTCAAAACCAAAAAGGCTTAGGTAGAATTCAAAGTTTTAAACATATGGAAATCGATTTTTTAGATGAAAAATGCAATAGAGGCTAGTAATCTTCTATCAATCATATTGATAACCAGAAATTTAAATTTGGGGGTTTTCAGATGTTGAGTCAATTTTAGCTCCAATATAGGCTCTGAGTGGGATAATGTGCTAAAAACATGAGGTCAATTTTCCATTTCGTTTTTCCTCCTATCTAGCACTGCCCTCCCCCTTATGGTCATCTTCTCTTGTCCATCGTAAACATTCACTCCACAGAACATCATCCCACCATCGTCCCATGGACAAATCAACTCCAATTATTCTCGCCTACTTCTTAATCATTATGTAATCTATGCCATTCCATCCATCTACACCTTATGCTGCCTCCTCTCCCTTCACCATCACATCAGGTCTCCCTCTATCTTACATAAAAATTCTACTATAGCAGCCTGGTCAATCTATAACGACATAGTCGAATAACTAGGATAAACATGAAATAAGAAAGTATAACATCACAAAAGAAGAACAAGTTTGTCAAATCTATTTAGTGTAAAAGCTCCCTTCAATTCAAGGAAAAATCTCAGCAGGAGATCCAAGGTCTATACAGCTAGACAACATACAAAAAGATCAGTGAATATGCTAACAAATGTAGGGCCAGGATCAGACCAAGAATAAAAGATTCAAGAAACAAAGGCTATAAAAGGAAGTAGCTAGGGCCAGAATCTGCATCAAGCATTTAGATAGCATTTTTGCTAAGAGGTATACTTAAGTGCCCTGCTAGTTGTGTTGTTGTATTTTCTTTTGTGTCGATTTTTTTTGCCATCCCTTATTCTTCTCTTTGTTGTGCAAGATTTTGGTAGGAAAGTGCTCAAGAAGCTGAGATTATTTCCTGTCCTATTGAGCCTGATATTTAGAGACTCTACTGTTACTAGATTGGAACAAGGAGAGTAGGAGAGACTTGTTACATTATTTTAATAGAGTTTCTTCATTGTATTGATACATTTCTTTAAGAAAAATAGAGTTAAAAGGCATCCTACCCACTCTACATGTAATATTTTATAAAAAATCAATACTATTATGGGTTTCATTCTTATTAATTCTTTATCTTGGTACTGTGTGTTACTACGTAATGTGTTATATTATTTGAATGTATTACGTACATTTCTTTCGTTGGCCAACTGTTATGTCTGTTATGATATTAAAATGGATATGATAGTGCCAATTCTTTCGTGATCCCTTTCTTTCTTTCTCATGTTACATATGTTGTTAAATTGCTAGATACTTTGCCAATACCTATCCTCTGACAATCTGTACTACTTTTAATTCCACATAATACTATAGCAATTTAGCCATCCACCTTACAGGATTGCCTAAAGGTTCAGTTTGAGTGAAAATATCTTTAACAACAATGTAAGGTTATGTCCACATTATTTCCCCATTTTTGTTGATCATGACATTTGTTTATTTGGTAGTTTGAGAAAAATTAGGGATAAACCTCCTAATAAAGTTAATATTTCCAAAGAATGATCTAAATCCCTTAAGATTCTTAGGAGGTGAAATTTTAGAAATGGCTTCTACTCTTTGTGTATCAATGCTAATCCCATATTTTGAAATAATATTCAAAAGTAGTTTACCTTGTGTGGCCCAAACACACATTCTATAGGATTCAAGGATATGCCAAAATCCTTGCACCTGTCCAACACTTGAGTTAGATGTGCAAAATGATCTTCAAGATTTTTTTGAAAAATTGTAACATGATCAAGATATGCTACCACTATCTTGAAATCAATCCCTTAAATACAACATTCATTGCTCTCTAAAATGTTTCCTTTGCATTCATCAATTCAAAAGGCATCCTAAGATATTCAAATGTTCCCCATGGTGTAGTGAAAATTGTTTTGTATCTATCTTCTGGATTCACTGCAATCTGATTTTAACCTGAAAAGCCATCCAATAAAGATATTCTTGATGTTCCAACCACTGCTTGGTATCTTTCTGAAGGGGTATTATGTGATTCATTACCTTTGTATTGAAGGTATTCAGATCTTCATAACTCCAAGTAAACATATCTATGTTATTTTTCAAAAATTTGATATATTGTTGCTTCTCTTTTCCTAATAGAGTTTTATTGATCCTAATAATCTTGGGCTCTTTTTTGATATTAACTTTCATCTACTTCAAATTCCTGAACCGAAGCTTTATATGATCTATCAAAGTCATCAAACAAGTTGTCTAAAGACACCAACCCCCTAGGGATCCTATTGGTCTTCAGTTGTATGATTTTTGTAGGCTCTCCAATAACATCCTTTAGTTTTTCTTAATCACCTTCATCACAAATAACATAAGAAAACTCATTTTGCATAGTCATAAATCATTAATGTGTATATCATCATGAAAAACTTGTAAATATACCACATAGTTTTAGACATATGGCTTATAAAAATATATGGTCGGGAACCTTTTCATAAACCAAGTGTCTATCTCAAGGTTTTTTGCTCTAGAAGAATTAATGGATAACAAATTAGCATTGTGATTTTGTGCTCTAGAAATAAATTGCAAATCAAAAGCCAAAAATCTATCTATTTCATCCAACATTGCCTGCTTATATTACTTTAATTTAGGGTGCTTTGTTTGATATCTCCCTTTGATATGTTAAATTATTAGCTCAGCATCCCCACTAACTTTGAGGTAATTAATACCCAGTTCCTTGGATTTTCTTAGCCCTAGCAATAAAGCTTCATACTTTGCAACATTATTTGTACAAGAAAATTCTAACCTGTATGGTATGCCAAGATAGATGCCATTGATGTTTGTCAACAGTACTCCAACTCCTGCTCCTTATTTAGATTTTGTCCCATCAAAGGTCATAGTACATAACTCAGAAGTCAAAATTTTATCATTTTTTACATCTACTTTAGCCTTCAATTTTGGATCCATATTTTGAGCATTAGGTACTTCCAACAAGAAAGGAGAATGCCAGATAGAGTAAGGCCCCATATCTTTTTCCTCAATAGAATTCATGATATTAACCATATTATCATTAGATCTCTGAATTCAACTAAATACTTGTTGAAGGGTTCTCTTTTCAATATCACTTTTTCCTTACCCTACATTAGAATAGTGGTTATAACCAATCCAACTGAATAGTACCACCTAGTTGCTCTATCCAGTGCCTAGAGAGTAAGATGGAAAATTAAAGGTCCACATCTACAACTACAACATCCATCACTACTTATTTCTTAGGGTATTGTTCAAGATGAACAAGAAGTCCAACGATAATGCCTACACAAGGTACTCTCCTATTATCCATGATAGAAATATGAGGGTGTTTTTTTTGACAAATCAAACCTAACTAATTAGCTACTTGTTTTGATATTGCATTCATGGAAGCACCACTATCAAGCATGCATTTATGAATAACATATTGGTCCCCATAGCCTTATGTATACTTTAGTGAGATATAAAATGGCTTAACTAAATATGGGGCTTTGACTGCATTATTCACAAGGCCTGTGGGATTTTGAGGTTGTCCTCCTGACTAAATAGCTAATTTGAAGGCTCTACATACTTGATACCGATACTTTCAAATAGTCATTAATTCTCCAAAAGTGATGCTAACCTTCTGTTTGGTAACCTCTAAACCCAGATCAAACTAATATTTTTTTATCATCAATTCCTTTTCTAGTTTTTTTATTAGCGAAGTCATTTTTTGGTTTTTGATAATCTCATCTACATTAGGCTCTTCAGAAATCATTTGTAGCTTCATCTGATTTACCTTTTTTTGTGAAATCACTCCCGTAGATTTTAGCTTTTGTGTAGGCCCTTCATAAACTTTTTCCTCCACTATTCTATTCCTAATATTGATATCACATATTCTTTGTAAAGACTCAACCTCTTCTATTGTAGGTACAATATTTCCTTGCTTTATTCTATCAAATCTAGTATTAACAGGCTCACTTGAGATTGATGCCTCTCCAAAGACCAATGCCCTTTGCTCAGAATTACTTACACATATGTCCATGTCCCTTTCAAATTTCTATTCTTTGGTTTCATCCTCCTGAGTCCAACATACATTAATTCTAATATCTTCATCTTCATATTCAGCATTTAAATCAACATTAGAATGCATACTTAGATAAATACCACATTCAATAATGTTATGTGGTGCATCATAAGAAGAGCAATAAAAGGAATTATATGATGCTATATTATTTGGTGGCATGGAATTTGGAACAGAATCTAGATCTCTCTCTACTTCTTTCTTTTTCCAATTCCCATTTTGATTCTTGTTTCCCTCTTCATTTCCATTGTTATTCTAGTTTCTCTTAAAATTCCTTCTGAAATGAGGTCTACTATCTTCCTGCTATCTATTATTACCCTGTGAAGTTTTTGCACTCTGTCTTCCCCTTTTTTAAGTGAAGCGAACAGGTCTGCTATCTTCCTATTATTCAAAGTAGGTCTGTGAAGTTTCTCTTAAAATTTATTCTGAAAGGAGGTCTGCTATCTTCCCGCTATCTATTATTACCATGTGAAGTTTTTGCACTGCTGTCTTTGCCTTTTTGCACTGTTGTTTGGAAAGCATTTTTGTAGAAACAAATGGACTGATCATAATTTGGCCTTAATGCTACCAAAATCTTATTTTTGGTCTTAAATAATCTTCTATTAAAATATTCCATTGATTCATTTTCTTTCTTTTTCATGGTAACCAATTCTGTCAGCAAAGATTGTTCGTTCTTCATGTCTCCATAGTTTCTAAGGAAAGTGTGCTCTAGATATTGAAAATTATTGATAGTACTAGCTCCAAGGTTGTTGAACCATTCTCGAGCATCCTTCTCTAAAGTTTGAAGATACAGGGGAGAAGATAAAACTGAGCCAATCACATCCATTCAAATAACGTAATAGAAATGATTCAACATTCCAGTGAAAGAAAACAACATTTACACATTCAAATAATGTAACATGTAAATGGGAGAATACATAAAACTGCACATAGAACTGTTGAAAGGAGAAAATAAGATTGCATTAAACAATAGATCATTACAATGGGATTCTGATTACAATAACCAGATCTCACTGAACTAGTACAAACGAATTATCCATTCAAATGATGCAATAGAGAATTGCCTTTTTTCAACTAATGTAACAAAAAAAACCTAGATTCCAGCCTCAACCACTGGAAATGATCTCAGTAAATTGCACACCTCCTTACCAAAACCTGCACAATAATGTGGAAGAAAAATGGGTGACTAGACAAGACACACAAAGGAAAATACAACCGATAAGGATGGGCACAGTGATATACCTCTTGCAAAATTATTGTGCAAAAAATTAATGATGTTTCTTGTTTCAACAACTCTCTTAAATAGCTTGATCACTTGGTCCATAATTGCAAAAACTATAACTACCTTGATGATGGCCTATAATTGGAATGATCTATAATAGCCACTATCTCCATCACCTTCATTTTTTTTTAGGGTTTAGGGTTTCTTTTTAGATTTAGGGTTTTCTCTCCCTTTTGCAATGTGAGAAACCGTAAAATAAAATCTTACATCTTAAAGCCCTAAAAATAAGAAATTGTTATTTTTGGACAATTTGCTATTTTCAGCCAAAAGCAACACTATTTTTAGTAAGTTGCCAAAAAAACTTGGATGGGCCTCAAAATTAATAACATTATTATATCACCCATATTAAGCCTCCTAGAAAATCTCAACACATACTCATGTCAAAAATTTTAAAATCCAAAAATTCTTTTTTACAAATTTCTTAAAAAACAATAAAATCTATTTTCGGGGTACTAGATGAAGGAATTAGGGCCCGATAAAAAACTGAAAAATCACCCTATCCACCAAGGTTGCTTAGCGCATGCATTTTCCTCCTATTCTAGCTCCACGTAAAATTTTAAGTTGATTGAACAGTCGGATCAAAAGTTGTGCCCTTCGAAAGATAGGCCCCTACATCAAACTTATTTGGGCCAAAAATTTACTCACAAAGAGACCTTAGGAAAACTAAAACAAAGGCCTTACCTTGGTGACATAAAAACTTTTATTGCTCTTGGAGGGTGAAAATTACTTCAAAAGGAAAAAAACATTGCAATAATTCGAAAGGACTCAAGGGGGTATTACAAATTTGAAAAAGACCAATGGCCACCAAAATTTCAAAAATCTGGGGTAAAGTTCAAGTTGGATTTTTAGGATCCAACACTTCCATAGTTGAAATATTGGAGATATCAAGGAAATATCTCATTTAAGTTTTGAGAATACATAAGGAACTGTAGAATTTTAGGGCCCAAGAG
Source organism: Wollemia nobilis (assembly GCA_028583015.1). Classification (NCBI taxonomy): domain Eukaryota; kingdom Viridiplantae; phylum Streptophyta; class Pinopsida; order Araucariales; family Araucariaceae; genus Wollemia; species Wollemia nobilis. The sequence goes on along the minus strand of JAQPPZ010014852.1, from coordinate 363,110 downwards.
AAGAAGGCTTTCAGCAAACATGGAAGGAGAAAGAAGGAGAACGTTAGAAAAGCCTCATTGAAGAAATTGAAGAAGTGATCATTAGAGGAGACTTGATGAAAGCTTAAGGGAGAAGATTTCTAGCAATGAAAAGCACCTAATAGAGAATAATTTGGGATAATTATTGTAATCTAACAACAAGCCCAAAAGGAAGAAGGATTTGGAAAGAAGTTTGCCAAATTTTGGAGAGATTTTTGAAAATCTCAAGACATTCAGATTCTTAAGAAATACACCAACTAAATAGGCCAAGGATAAAGTTAGAATCTGACAAGAGCTAAGGAGAAGAAATCAAAGTCCTTAAGAGCAGCAAATCAAGAAATTTGGACTACAATATTGGGCAACATTAGAGGGAGAACATTTAGCTATTATTTGGAGAAACTCAAAGTAGAGTTGCAAGGAGGATTGGACAACATTTTTTCAAGGAAATGTGCTAAAAATTTTAAAAGTTAAAGGTAACATTAGAAAATATTATAGCTGCAAAAATATGCACTGCTGGATAGATCATTTGAAGGAGAAATAGGCAACATTGAATGTTGCAAAATATAGGAGTTTAGGATAGCAACTAAAGGAGAAGGATTCAAGCTTTTAAAGCAAGAGTGGCAAACAAGTTAAAGGAGTTATAAAGTTGCTAATTTAAATATTTTATAATCTGGTTAGGATAGCAAGAAGAGCCACAAGATTAACTAGTTGAGGGCAACAAAGTAATAGAAATTGAATTGGCAAGTTACACAAATTCAGGGCAGCAATTAGGTGAATCAAATCACCAAGCAATCTAGTTTCAAAAGGAGATCAAAAGGTATGCAACATTGGTGCAAAAAGTTCATTATTTGAAAATTCATATTTAGCTTATTATTAAATCTTTAAAAGCACCAAATTTGAGGTTTTAAATTTTCAAGAGGAAAGATTTCAAGTTTATGTCTTCAACGGTGCAGAAGATTGCATTTGCAAGGGAGTAAAACCTGCATAAAAGAAAATATAAGTTAGATATATTACAAAGAAAATAGAATATCAACTTCCTACTATCTATTGGAATGCAAATAAGACAATATTGTATAGCAAATATTGGATATACTATCCAAAAAGTAAAGTTTTGGTATGATTTAGAAGCTTGGAGCCACCACAGGAGAAATCACCAAGCATTGCAGCATTGAAGATATCACCAAGAATTGAGTCATAAAGGATATGTAGTAGAAGATTTTCTAAAGAGGAAAAGGCAACGTAGAAACCACCATTACCATAGCTTGGTAAAAGGAGATGAGAAACCACCATTTTTGTGAAAGCAAGGGTGGTAGTTGAAAGTATAGGGGGTAAAAGGCACAATATTGAGTTTCATGAAGCTATGTATAGCATCCAAGAAGCATCAAAGAGCCACAAAAAAACAAGGTCTAGTTGCCATAGTGTCGTTAGCAAGCAAAACAGTGCAAGAGCCAAGGATTTTGTGTTAAAGGTTTAAGAACATTGCATTATATTAAAAATGCCAACCGATAATGTTAACCAACATAAAGGAAATAGTTAGTTGTAGCAACAAGATTTACAAAGCTTTGAAGGAGCAAAAGAATGCTATAAAGAAGAGTTTATCATCAAAGGATCCATGTTGAAATGTTACAGTACAAAATAGAGTGCTATGTAGAAGATAGCACATTAAAGAGAGTTAAAAAGCATAGCACCAAGTGTAAGGAGTGTTATAAGGTACAATGCCACCTAAAAAGGAATGTTACATAGTAAAGAATAGTGCCACATGGAGATGAGCTAGCACGCTACCAAACACAAGGAAGTGAATGCCACTTGGAATAAAGACAGCATGCTAGGAAGAGAAATAACGTTACAAAGAAGAGGTGCAAATGCTAGGAAGGTCAAAGTGCTAAAGAGTTTTACCACCAAGTGTCACGGTGAAAAAGAAAACTCCAAGCGAAGAGGAAACATTTTTCTTGCATGAGTGAAAAGTCTCACACTTATTCATGCAATAAGAAGGTATTCCAAGACAATGTAACTAGCACCATAGTGGAGTGAAACAAAGAGCACAATAGAGTGAAATAAAGAGCATAATGAAGGAGAACGTAACTAGTAGCACGTTGAAATTAATCAACAACTTCGAAGAAACCAAAAGCAAGTGGAAATAGTGTTGTAAAAAGGTGTCATAGGAATTAATAAGGATAAGTGAGTAGTGCCTCATTACAAATGCAAGTTGTAGGGAAGTTAAGGAGGAAAAGACTTCAAACTCAGTGCATGCCAAAGTCAAGAAGGTATTGAATTTTTAAAATTTAAAGTGTATTGTTATAAAGTTAAAGGAGGATTAAGGAACATTATTGCTAAGGTCAAAATTAGTTAATATTTAATTCTTGAGATTAATTATATCAATTGAGGTATAAGGAATTGCTTTAGTATAACCTTAGATGCATTATTGATATATATTTGAATGTATTTTTGAAGCAAGGAATGTTTATTTAAAAAGCATTTGAAATTACTTTGTTCAAGCATAAGAAATATTTTCAAATACCTTATTTTGGAGAAAAAAGGAATTCTACATAGAAATTGAAAATACTAAATTTGTAAATATCCATAGTTTCTAAATATTCAATTAGGGAGATATAAGGAGTTCTACACCAATATAGATTATTGAAACTTAGAAACTCATCTATTGAACATTGAAATAAGATTATTATAGAATTGATAGAAAGTTGGAAAATTGTATTTAGAATTTGTCTCTCGCTCAAATTTATGAGACATAAGGAATCCAAGTTAAAGTTCTTGAAAATAAAGAACCTTATCAAAACTTGAAGGTGCATCAAAAATTAACTTTAGATTTCTATTTATTCATTAATAGGGAGGAATAAGGTGAAGAATAGAAGTTGAACATTAGGGAGATAAAAGGGATTCAACTCAAGGAAAATTAAGGAAGCTAAGCACTTTATGAAGACCATAGTTTATTCAAAATGTTTGGTAGACATAAAGTACTCTACAAAACTTGAGAATTGAAGAAATATTATCAAATTTAATCATATACTGAAAACTAGGGAGTCATAAGGTAGTCAACTTCAAAGGCTTTAAAAGATAAAAGGTTTTAACAAAGTTATTATTAATACTAAAGAGATAAAAGGAATTATATTTAGAAGTTTGACTATTTATTGCTCATATACTACTAGAATTGAAGGTTAGAATCGAGAAGTTTAAAATATAGGAAGATATAATATTTACAAGTGCTCTTAGTATATCAAAACTAAGAAGGGATGTCTACCTCAAAGAATTCAATGGATAATGATATGGAAAACATCATTAAAAAGGAAAGGGCAAATGTCATAAAAACTAGAATCAAGAATTTCCTTACAAAGACTGAAGAAAATTTAGATCTTACTTCAAAATTGATCTATAGTGAATCCTTAGAAGAAAAATTTAAAACTCCAGAATATTATCTACATGTTAGAATTATAGAAGCAATTAATAATGGAAAATATGATATTCTAATTCTTGTAGACATTGGTAGTGTATTATATATGGCATTATTTATATTACAAAGAATAAAATATGGAGCAGAAAAATTTGATTGAATAACTTAAAGAGAAAATAAAAATAGATGAATCCTTCTTAGAGAAGATATTTCATTATTCATGTAGTATTGATACTTCAAGTTCTTCTAACTCAAGATCTTATCATGATGCTTTAAGTGATTGTTCAAAATATTCTATACTAAAGAAGAATTGTGAAAAGAAATGCAAAGAGAAAATATTTTTGTAGGAATTTGATGATAGCATGGCAGCTCATGAAAGCACAAAGATTGACTCTAATAATGAAGATAAACAATAAGAAGAAGAAGAACTTGACAAAGTAAATTGAAGACAAGATGAAGATCATATTGAAGACTAAAGTCTTCAATAACCAAATAATGTATTATAGGGGGTGTTGGAATATATTACATTATTTGGTACATGCTAATGTACCATCGATGGTACATCATTAGATTAGGAGAGTGTCTTAGATTAAGGCTTGAGTATTTATTTTTTGTAATGTAATAAATGCACAAGTTTTATTAGAATATGCAATGATGTAAATGTGCATGTTGTCGACATCTACATGGATCCATAGGATAGGAAGATGGAAGGCCAAGAGTCATCTCATTATATATAGGCCTTTGATGGAGATGTTGAGTAATAGAGAAAGAGAATCATAAGATTTATAGTAGATATATTGTAGAACTTATATGAAGCATTGTGAATTGAGATATCCACATTTTGTATCAAGTTCTAATTTTCGTGAGCTTTCATTAATGACAATTTCATGAGTATTTTCAAATGTTTCTCATGCTATTTAATTGCTTATGTTAAAGTTAATGTGTACTTCTCCTCCTTGACATGTGTCCTTGACACTTATCATTTATTTCTCCTTTGATGACATGTGTCATATTTTACCTTTGTTATAAAGGCATTATAATTTTGTTATTCTAAATCAAGTTTTCTGCCAATATTTGGTATTAGATCCCAGGCGCTCTCCTAACCTCTCTAATTCCTTTAGGAGGGAATTACCTCTTTGGCAAATTTTCCCTCCCCCATTTCTGTAGTAAAGACTTCATTTTTCTCCCTCCCCATTGGATGTGTTCTAGAAGTTAAAGACTCAGTTGTAAAGGCTTAGGGAATATGCTCTCCACTTTCAAAGTGGATCAGAAACCAAAAATATTTTTTATAACTATTCTATTATGTGATTTCTAAGCATATCCATGCTATGGTAGACTTTTGTTTTAAATATTTGTGTCAAATGTGAGTATGTCTCTCAGTGCCTATTTGTTGCCACTATTTTAGTATACACTATTTTTTTAAAATATTTATGTCAAATGTGGACCTTATATTTACCCTTTTGAGGCTTAAATCCTCTTGGATTCAGTTTTGTTATGTTGGTGGTGGTTGGTGCTACGTATCAAAGGGTCATGAATTATGTTAAGGACTATGTGGATAATCTTCTTGGTTGCTCTATAAATAGAGAAACTCATGTTCATTATTTAAGATGGATAGCTCCTCACCACCAAGACTGCTATGGACTACAGGTGGAATACTGTTTGGAGGAAAGGAGTTGTTCCTAAAATCAACTTCTTCGCATGAGTTGCTTTCCACAATAAAGCCTTAACTATTGACAACCTTCACAAGAGAGGTTTTGCCTTCCTCAACAGGTGTTACTTGTGTTTAGCAGATTGTGAGACGAGGGATCATTTATTCTTGCATTGCCTGTTTTCCCACTCTGTTCTAAGCATTGTCCTATCCTCCTTCTAGATCCTTTGGTGCTCTCCCTGATCCCTTAGAGATGTTTTCACCAATGGCCTAATCCTTTCAAGAATCCCAAGCTCCGCTTCCTCCTCGAGGCCTCCTTCCACCATTTAATTTGGCAAATTTTGTTAGAGAGGAATGCTAAAATCTTTGGCAGAGCTCCTAGAGGGCCCTCTTCTGTTGCTCAAAGGGTGTTATCTTACGCCATTGAGAATTCTATTGCTGTTCCTAGTCCCCATCCCCATCTTCCGAGCGAAGAAGCTATTCTCAAAATGATGAATCTCTGGCCGTTTTTGGAGGTTGTTAAAGGGCCCTGTCAAAGGAATGTTGTGTGGACCAAACCCCCCGTGGGGTGGATTAAATTAAACTTTGATGGAGCAGCTAAGGGGAATCCTGGGCCCGCTGGCATGGATGGGGTTGTTTGTGATCATGACAAGAATATTGTGATGGCCTATTGTGAATATTTGGGCTCCTAGACGAATCACTATGCTAAAGCTCGAGGCGCTCTAAATGGTATTCGAATTCTCTCTGAGGATCCCCGACCTCTTATCATTGAGGGTGACTCGCTCAACATCGTGAATTACCTTCTTGGAACCAAAAATCCATCTTGGAAAGTCTACAACATCATCCTCGAGGCTAGATCTCTTCTCTCCTATCGCGGTAGATGGAAAGCAAATCATATTTTGAGAGAAGGAAATCGCGTGGCTGACCACATGGCCAATAAAGGGCTCGTGACCATGTGCCCGGTTGTGTGGCGGTCTTGCTTCCCATCCGAGGTGGAAAGGTTGGCCAGGGCAAACATCCCTTCCTGATGTTTTCCTTGCGCAATTTTTGGAAGGCCCATTCCGACGTGTTTTGGGGTGGCGTGGCATTTTTGTCCTCGGCCAAGACGCAGTATTGGTGGTAGATCGTCCGTTCCTGGTAGATCTTCTCAGCGCCTGCAAAAAGCCAGAAATGTGGAGAAGGATGTCCGTTCGTAGCACATCTCGTCGGACACAAAGAGCGAGAAGGAGAGTCACGGTAATTCTCTCCTGGACCTGGCTGCTTCCATTTTTACTTTTGTCAACTCCATGATTTCTATCCTGAAGCAGAACTAGAAGCGCCCAAATTCGGAAGGACAGGAGGATCGTGATTAGCTGTCCATGGTGTATGTCTCTTTGTTTTTGGCCTCTTTTTGGGTTTCTCTCGGGTCTGTCCTATTTTATTTTTGTTGTTGGGTCTCCAGGCCTAAAAGCCCTTTTTGCCGTTTTCAAGTCTGCAGCATTAGGATGGTTTTATTTTCATTTAGGTTTATTGTTACAGCCAAGAGGTATGATGCATCATTAGAAAGTTGGCTAATTTTGTACATAAGGTTTTGGGATCCTCTATAAAAACCCACTGTTAATATATTATAATAATTACCAAAAAAAAATTTAAGATGGATCTTTGAAAAACTTCAACAATACAAAGTTTGTCTTAATCCCTCTAAGTGTGTGTTTGGAGTCACATCTAGTAATATTTTAGGTTTTATAGTGTCTAATTGGGGCATTGAAGTGGATCCTACTAAGATAGTGGCTATGACTAACATACCTCCTCCCCATAACATAATTGAGCTACATAGATTACAAGGAAAAATTCAAGTTATTCGCTAGTTCATAACCTAGTTAATCGATAAGTGTCAACCCTTTCTTAAGAAAGATGTAGTATTCAAGTGATATGTCAAGAATCAAAGATATTTTGATGAACTCAAGAAGTATCTCACTTCCCTGCATATCCTTGTTACCCCTAGACTGAATAAGCATTTTATGCTTGACATAACATCCATAGCTCATGATTTGAGGGCCATGCTAACTCAACATGATGATAATAACAAAGAGCAAGCTATTTAATATATCAATAGAACTTTGGTTAGATATGAACCTTAGTATACTACCTTAGAGAAGCTTTACTTAATTGTACTGTTTGCCTCTCAAAAGATGAGATATTATATGCTTAACCATAAGATATTGGTAGTTGTAAGGTTTGATCCTCTCTTCTACTTAATGTTGAAGCCCCACATTTTAGGTCGAGTCACTAAGTGGGTTCTAGCCCTTAGTAAGTTTGACCTAACCTTCATAGGTCAAAAGGTTATAAAATTTCAAGTGATTGTTAATCATCTAGTCATTGCTCTCCTATATTCCACTCATGCCTTAGTCGTCAAGTTTTCCAATGAGTGTTTTAGCTCATATGTCAAAGAGCAAGAGTCTTAAACTTTATTTTTTGATGGATCCCATTTCTTGAAGGGTGCTAGTGGCAAAATTATTCTAGTTACCCGAAAAAAATAGCTCATCCCCTTTCCTTCAAGTTTCATTTTCCCTACACTAATAATACTACAAAGTATGAAGCCTTGATCCTAGATCTTAGATTTGCCTTAGGCTTGAATGTTAGAGTTATTTTTGTCTTTGGTGAATCTCAACTTGTGGTTAATCAAATCAATTATATTAGGTCAAATAAATTAAGCTAAAATCATACAAGGAAATTGCCACCAAGCTTTTGTCTACCTTCAATAGAGTAACCATAGAGTCTGTTCCTAGATCCTCCTACTACCATGCATATGCCATGGCCACTGCTACATTCTTGATCCCCTTGGAGTTAGAATATGATCAATAATTGATTATCATTCACCAACTCCAAGAGCCTATGTCACTTAGTTCTAGCCTTGTCTGATTAGATGTCACCTAATATATTAACTTATCATTGTTACTCACTTGTTTATCTAAATGTTACTCATTTCAATACTAAAATATGTGAATATAATAAAAATCCAATGAGAATAATAACTAATGCATACATTCAATTAGCATTAAATAGAAATGAGTATCAATTCATACATATATTTTTGATGGGAAACTAGATAAGATATTAAATAGTAATATGATATTTATTAAGTAGAGGCATATAGCTCATACAATAATGAAAATTATAAATACTAAAAAATCCAACCTCTAGAACATCTTACACTCTAGTATATATAGCCTTTTTATATTTTATCTTATTGCTTGATACCTCATTGCTTTCAGAGAGGAATGTTTTTATGTCAAATTTTTTGTTGACTTGCATACGTGCTTGGCAGGAATCTTGTTGTCACAAACTGGTTATACTCTATTTATGTGGCTTGATTAGGCTCCATCCAAAGGATAAATAGATGTGTTGTATATGTAAGATTGTTAGGATATTTTAACATGTTTATTATGTGGCCTACTCCTCTATGATTATTTATTTGCATAAGAGATAGTGATTGGTTTGGTTGTTGGGATTCTTTGACAGCACATCTTAATAGCCTGCCTGAAATGCTATGATAGTGACTGTAGACATGGAAAATTGATCCATTAAGATGAGTCATTTTCCTTAGATCCTTACCTTTCCTTAGCCTTGCCAAAATTTCACTTGTCCTTTATCGGGTGTGAAATTGACATGCAAAATTTGCACACTATAAAAGCATGGTATGAATTTGGAAATTTTAGGTTTTTCCTCTCAAAATCCCTCTCCAACATCAGCTCTTTGTGATGTCAGCCCTTGACCAAGGTTAACATTTATTTTCTCACACTTTTCTCACTCCAAAATATCATATAAATGAGGTATTGGATCCTCTTTTTTAAGGAAATTTAGTGTGGTCTTCTACGAAGGTGTGAAGTTCTAAGTTATTTTTTTGCAAAATGTGCTCTACTTTTTTATCATTGTTTCTTTGCTTCTGTGCTTTTTTGGATTAGCTACACTTGGTGAACAAGTAGAGGATATTTTATGATGGGAGATATCTACTATTTTGGTCACTGCCTTCAATTCCTCATTGATCCTTGTTTTATCCATTAGCTAATAAGGTTTTTATGTGTTATTAGTCTATTGTAAGATTTAATTTCTTGTTTTGCATCATTTTTTGGCATTTTATATGCTAAAAAGTCCTAAAACAAATTCACACCTGGTTTTTATAGGGTGCAAATTTGAAAATCCAGATTCATGCCCACCCCTTACATGGTGCAAATTTGGTCAATTAGGAATCGAGGGTAAGCTTTTTCTCCTAAAACCCTAATTTACATTTTGCATATTTCCCTTATATTATGTTCATTCTATCTACATTTCATTTTGTTATTTTATATATGTTGCATCTCACTTTATCTATTACAAAGGTCAATAATCATCTCTTTTTCAAATAATTAGCTAAAAGGACTAAGGGGGCGTGATTTTTATGCCTTCAAGCTTAGTAACATAGTGGCCTAAGCAGGCCTCCAAAAAATGATCAATTTTCCAAGAGTTTTGAAGCTCTCTTACAGGTATTGAAGTTGTTTGATAACTCAAGATGAAATTTAAAAGATAGGATCAACCATCAGATCAAGTAACTACTCTAAATAGAATTCCTAGGCTATTTATAGTTTGATTTCTACATATTTTTATTCTAGATTTAAATCAAAGATGAAGCAAAGCATTCAGTTCTATTTTTAGGCATTTAAAAGAGAAAATATATTTAGTTTACATCTAGGTTAATCTTGTTTGTGCATTCTCTTGAACCTTTGCTTTAAAAGACAATAATTTATTTATTGCAAAATAGGATTGTCTTCATTGAAATAAAGAATCATTCTAGGTAATGCTCCCTATTTGATTGCATCATTGTTTGTCTTGTGTTGTTCTTTAAATTTTCATAGCTTAGATATTAGTAAGACCAAACATAGGTGCTTGTTCAAATAAACACATTAAAAATTCTATTTTTTGGACTTGGAACAAGTCCTTAAACCATTATTGGTGAACCCTTTGATCTACCAAGCCCTTGAGTATAGAGGAAACAACATACCCCCACAATCAACTCAATTCCCAATAAATCTGGATAAAAATCATATGCTAAAGGGTAATTTTTCCTTCTCTATATATTCAATGAAACCGATATGAATCACATCCTTAGTGGCCCATCTAGGAAGTCTTTTATTTTTGCTCTTTTTTTTTTTTTTTTTTAAACCATAAGTAAAACCATTTAAATTTATTTATTTGAATTTAAAAATACATAAAACGTTTAATAAAATATTTTGTGTCTTTCATTAGTTTTAGATCTTCCTTTATAACTCTTATCATTTCTCTTAATCCTAATGGATCCCAACCTTTAGAGTAAGTAAAATCTTTTAGAATCTGATCAAATTTCTTAAAAGGATGATCAAATTGATAGGGAGAATACCAATATAGATGTGAAGGAGGACATATAGACTGGTAATGACCTTGATCCTATTGAGGGTTCTAATAGATAACTCACCTTTAAATTATTTGATCATATTTAATGTATCTTTAAGCATCACAGGAAATCCTTGAATAAGGCCATCGATGAAGAATCCCAAATCAAAGAGGTTGGGATGTCTCATCACTGAACCATTTATCCTGAAAATATTCAAATCAATTATTTATTTGAATCATATCATGATGTTAATCCATTTCATAAACCTAAACATACCACTACTATAACCACCACTATTGGGAAAATTTTGCAAGTTCATCCAACTAGTAGTGCACCTCAAAATAATGTTAAATTCCCTCCTCATTATATCCCTCCTTCTTATAACATTTCTTATGTTTTGTAAATGTGATTTATCCTCCACAACAAGATACCACACAAAACATCCAATATTATAACCCATATCATAATAGTGTTAATGTTTCAAAAATTAACCAAACCCATTTTCAATAATCCACCTATAACCCTCTAAGGAATCTAGGGGCATTACACAACAAAAATCCTGATATGCATTAAGAATGGATATGCTTCAACCTCCAAGTTTCACTTATAAACTATAATGAAATGTGCAATCAACCCCTAGACCCTATGGTCATTACTAGACCCTACCTCAAGCATTTTACAATGTCAATTTTATCCATTTAAAGGGAAACAAAGGACCTAATAGAACATTTAAGGATGTTTATGAGAGCATGACATGATAATATATGATGACATGTTGTTGTTAATTTTTTTTTTAAAAAACCTTTGTGGTATGGAATTGGAATGGGATTTTCAACTACCCCATCATTATTTGAATAATTTCAAAGAAAAAATTGAGTTATTTGTGTAACAATTTGGAGCTTATGTGGAGAAAAATGTGAATTTGCACAATTTGTGTCTCCTAAAGTAAGGTAAAGATGAAATTTTCTCTAATTTTCTAGCTAGATGGAGGAGTTTAGTTGGATAATTAATATAGACCTTACCTTCTTAAGACATGCTAGAGATTTTTATTGGAAATTTACAAGAGAAAATTTCATAAGAGTTAGAAATAGCTATTGTTACCTCTTTCAAACAAGCAATATATTTGGCAAGAAGAGTGGAAAAATAACTTATTCAAAGAGGACAATTCAAGTTAAGGAAGAGGATAGGACCATGAAAATCCAATATAAGAATAAGCATGTAGTTGGTGATGGGGTCCTAGATAACAAGCAAAAAAATAATGTTAATGTTGCTAGTACCTTGTAGAAGATGGTATTTAGTAGACCTCAAAAACCCCAGTAAGGAATTTTAAAAGACTCAACCAGCCTATTTCATCAATCCTTCAGCAAACTCTAGAGGCTAAGATGATTGAGTTGCCTCCCATAAGGTAACTAGATACCACAATAGTTTGGTATAAGTTCGATCAACATTGTGAGTATCATAGGGTGGAAAGGCATATGATAGGATACTGTAGGAGGTTGAAACATGTGGTTTGGGACTTAATAGATGAGGATCATCTTCTCATGGAAAATTCACCCATTAAGATGAGTCATTTTCCTTAGATCCTTTGTTTCCCTTCAAATTTTCTAAAGTGCAAATTTGAGGTGCTTTCCCATTTTTTTTAGCTTGTTTTTCCTTAGCCTTGCCAAATTCACACTTGTCCCCTATGGGGTGTTCTAAAAGCAAGGTGTGAATTTGGTAATTTTGGATTTTTCCTCTAAAAAACCTTCTCTAGTGTTGGCTCTTTGTGATTTCAGCTTGTCCAAGGTTAACATTTGTTTTCCCACCCTTTTATCACTCCAAAAATTCATATAACTAGAGGGATTAGATCCCTTTTTTCAAGGAAAGTGAGCAAGTTCTTCTAACAAGTTGTGAAGTTCTAAGTTCTTCTTTTGCAAAAATTTCTTTTGAAAAATGTCTACTTTTTTATCATTTTTGCTTTACTTTTGTGCTTCTTTTCATTAGCTACCCTTGGTGAACAAGTAGAGGAGCCTTTATGATGGGAAATATCTACCATTTTGGTCACTACCATGACTTCCATATTGCTCCTTGCTTTCTCTATTAGCTAATAAAGTTTTTGTGTGTTATTAGTCTATTTTAAGTTTTAATTTCCTATTTTGCATCACTTTTTTGGTGTTTTGTATGCTAAAAGGTAACCTAAACCAAAATCACACCTAGACAATGTGAGGTGCAAATTTGGTAAGCCAAATATATGTCTGCCCATGATAGGTGCAAATTTGGTCAATTAGGGATTGGGGCAAGCTTTCTATCCCAAAACCTTAATTTAAATTTTGCATATTCCCTTCTATTATGTCTATTCTATTTGCATTTCATTTCATTGTTTTATATTTGTCGCATCTCAAATTGTCTATTCCAAAGGTTTATAATCATCTATATTTTAAATGGTTAGCTAAAAGAACCAAGGGAGCTTGATTGTTGCACTTCCATGCTCAATCACATAGCGGCCTAAGTAGACCCCCAAATATTGATCAATTTTCCATGTTTTTTGAAGCTATATTATAGGTTTTGAAGCTATTGGATATATCAATATGAAAGTTAAAAGCTAGGATCAACCATCGAATCAAGTGAGTGCTCTAAACAGACTTCTTAGGCTATTTGCTATTTTTTTTCTACTCATTTCTATTCCAAATTTAAATCATAGGTTAAAAAAAGCATTCAGATCTATTTTTAGACATTTAAAAGAGAAAAGGTATATAGTTTACATTTAGGTTAATCTTGTTTGTGCATTCACTTGAACCTTTGCTTAAAAAGAAAAGAATTTTTTTATTGCAAATGAGGTATTGTCTTCATTGAAAGAAAAAAACCTTCTAGGGATAGCTTCTTTTTATTGCATCATTGTTTATCCTTCATTGTTCTTTAATTTTTCTTAGCTTATATATTAGTAAGACCAAACATAGGTGCTTTTTCAAATAAATACATTAAACATTCCATCCTTGGACTTGGATCAAGTCCTTAAAGCATTCCTAGTGAAATCTCCCAAGTCCTTGAGTGTAGAGGAAACAACATACCCTTGTGGTTACCTTGGCTCCTAGCAAATTTAATAGAGAATCGTACATGGTATGGTAGTTTTTCCCCTCTATAGTGACCACTTACTCTTTACATTGTGCTAGATATCTAATATTTTTTAATGACCTCTTTGTTGGGCATAAATTTTTTTATCACATGTCTTATTATGGCTATCAGGTGATGGAATCAGGTTTTTCTATTGTCGTTTGACTATCAGGCAATGGATTTTTTGTACCCATCTACTTGTCCTGTAGATACAAAAATCTTAACAATCTCCATACTTTGTTAATTTTGCTTCCTTAGGCATCTATCAAGAGATGGGGTTTTGGTACCCATCTATAGCCAATGGAGATACAAAATCTTCAACAATCTTCATACTTAGCCATTTTTGGAACTTTCTAGCATCTATCGAGTGATAGATTTTTGGTACCCATCTGCAACTAGTGGATGTACAAAAGCTTTAGCAATCTTCATACTTAGCCATTTTGGATCTTTCTAACATTTGTCGAGCAATGAGTTTTTGGTGCGCATCTACTCCTCTTGTAGGTACAAAACTCTTAAAAATCTCCATACTTAGCCATTTTTCTCCATGGGTATCTATCGAATGATGGGTTTTTGACACCTATCTACTTAAGTGGAGGTACAAAACTCCTCGTAGTCTCCATACTTAGCAAATTTTGCTTCCTTGGGCATTTGTTGAGCAATGGATTTTTGGGACCCATCTGCAACCAGTGTAGGTACAAAATATTTGACAATATTCATACTTAGCCATTTTTTCTTCTTTGAGCATCTATCAAGTGATGGGTTTTTGGTACCCATATACTCCAATGGAGGTATAAAACACCCAACAATATCCATACTTAGCCAAATTTTTCTTCCTTGGGCATCTACTGTACGATGGGTTTTTGGTACCCATCTACAGCCAATGGAGGTACAAAATATCTGATAGTCTTCATACTTAGATATTTTTGGCTCTTTCTAATATTTGCCAAGTCATAGGTTTTTGGTACCTATCTACTCCTCTCGTAGGTAAAAAAATCTTGATAGTCTCCTTTGCTAATTTCCTCTATTTATTTTTTGAGTATACTGAGCACCCCTTTTCCTTGGTGGATTAACTCACTCCCTACAATAACTTAATGAATATAAAATATACATTCATTAAGATATATTTTCTTTTATCTTACTATTAGGGAATATTGTTCTTTGTTCTAGAACATTTATTTGGCTATTATACCTCATTTTCCATGATGCGTAGTTCTTCTCTACCTTTCTTGAACTCCTTTTTTGCTTTGATGATCTCCTTAGCAATCTAGTTTCTTTGACCCTAAGGTTTCTCCTTCTCCAATTTTATCTTTGCTTGTGCAGTGACAAGCACTTCTTCTTTGTGAAAGAAGAATACTAAGCAGAGTCATGGGAAGGGGTAATTTGAGAAAGAAAGGTTATAGAAAACTTACCTCTTCTTTGTGCTTTCAGATTCAGCTCCACCCCTTTGGTTACTCCATCCTTAGCTACTTTGAGCTCCTTTCCATTTGATTGTTTAGCTTTTTCTATTATCACTTTAGTTTTGTGTGCCTTTTATTTTTGTCTCTTACTAGCCTATATTTTTACATCCAAATATCCTAGACTTGGATAACTCTTTTGTTTAATCCTTTGCTTGGGATTTTTTTAGGGTGGGATTGATTGCATTGCTAGTTGTTTCTCAAAAGTTTGAGTCCTTAATCTTCTATTTTAGCTAGATGTGCTACTTTAACACCAGTGGTGTATCTTTATTCCACTTTTTGGCCTTGAGGAAATGACTCTTCCTTAGAGTCATTAGATTCAACTAAGGAGGATGCCTATTATTAATACTTAGCCACTACCTTTGTCTCTTATTCCTATGAATTTACTATTACCTTGACCTCTGGGAAGATATCCCTCCAATGCTCCTTCATTTAGATAATATACTTAGCATCAAACTCCTTGATAAATTTCTTGTCTATGTCATCTACGTAAGCATCCTTTTGTTGGTTTCATTCACATCATGAAATACACCATTGATTTATCTTATGCTCCTCCCAACCAAAATCATTTATAATTGTTTGAGTGAGCTTAGGGCTGATCTATTGATCTTTTTTTCTTTTCAAATAAAAAATTCTATTATAATCATGCCATGTCCTCCATGGTGGCCTCTCTTGCATATTCATGATATCTAACAATGCTTCTTGGTTGTTGGCTAGATTCTTGAAATTCTTGATGTTGGCCATTGGAAAATGCTCAAATGGAGGAGGCTTATTGTTGAGGGATGAAAATTTAGCTTTAAAAATACCCTCTAAGTCATAGTTCCATCTATAAGGCACCACTAGAAGTTGTAGCATTCTAAGATTTTTATCTAAAACTTGATACTATATTGGCTCCCTCTTTATCCTAATGATATCTTCAATTTTATAGAAATCCAGCAAATGATGATCTTCTTTGCTCTAGGACCAAAGTGCTTCTCTATTAAATAAATTTATCTATAAATTCTAGGCCAAAAATCCAGTTTGTAATGTAGTATGGGAGTAGGTATGCGGTATCAAGAAACCATATAATATGATTATGCTTCCTTCCTTCAAGAAGTACCAATCTCCTAATTCTTGACGCTTTCCCCTTAATCTATCAACAACTTCAATGCTAAGGATTCCTCATGGATTTTAGCAATCGAAGGACCCAAAAAGTTCTTATTGAACTCTAGATAGGGTGAGCTTTCTCTTGAGTACATGAGGCCAATCTACAATAAGGTGTACTTTCCTATTTTTTTCCCACATCTATTAATATCTATTGTCCCAAATTGGGAACATGTGAGATAGGACCAACCATGCTAGATATGATGAGTAAATAAATACTTCACTGTGGCCCATTTTCATAGCAACCAGTTGTTCATGGATACATTTGTTCAATCAAAGATGACATCTGAGTGTTTATAACAACAAGAATGAGATATTTGGTATGGATATACCATAAAAGCCTTCCTTAACCCAAACATTAATGCTAAAATATACAATACTAGTGTGTGGGACTTGAACTCTTTCAACTTTCTTGTTTTTTCCATGTAATCATCTAGAAGCATTCCCAAAAAGCTAGACATCCACTTTTTTATGTTGGGTTTGGATAGAAATATTTAATGTTCTTCTAGAACTATCACATGGTAAAAGATTTAGCAATTTTCTCCTTTGAAATTGTAAATAGTCGATATAGTTTTGAATTACGAACTATTGCCGTGTTTGGGTTGTAATATTTTACAATGGCCTTTATAAGCACTAGGTATGGATGCACAAAGTCTAGTCATGTATCTAGCCAACATTTAATTCTAGAGTGCATTTCCTGGATGGTCTGGTAAGAACCTCTTTTCTTTAATTTTTCCATTTCCCTAAAATTTCTTAGCTTTGACTCAATTGTAAGGACAATATCATGTATTCCTATCAACTTATCTTGTAATTTCTTAGAGTTTTCTACATTGTTGCACTCTTCTTTTCTCAAGCCATTTTATAAGCTTATCACAATTTGTTTGCAACTATCTTCCTTGTGGAATGACAAGCCTTGTCTTTCTTTTCATAATGTAAATTGTAAAAATTTTGTGTAGCTTGAATTTGACTTTTCTTTATAATGTTTAGTTATGAGGAAGGTTAGGGCATGACTATTAATCCTTATATGCATCAGATCCTTCTAGATTAGCAACTATTGTTGAGCATTATGATGCATGCTTTTGGAGGTTTTTCCACTAGCCAATAAGACCATGACATATTTTAAATTTGTTGGCAATTAGGTAAAATTTATCAAAAGTTAGGCATGCATCCCGAAAAATACTACTAATAGCCTTTAAATTCCACTATGCTTCATGATTGGTCGTCATGACAAAATACGACACAATTTTTTGGATCATGTGCCATCAACCCATATGCATGCTACAAGTTAATATTTTATGGTTCATTTGAGATTTTGTGAGCCAATTAGACATTGATGCTTCTAAGCACTACTAACATTTGAACTACTCTATACTAGTATTTACATGTGCAACTATTTACATATGTACAAATTGATTGCATGAATTTTTAAGCATAGTGTTTAACGTATTGGCCATTTACTAGTATGGGTAACACATGATCCTTCAAGTCATAAAGTTGAAATGCATTTAAATCCTTGTTTTGACATAGTAGGTATGGTCCAAACCACATATATTCAAATTTATCATGCATAGTTGGTTTGGTTCAATCCACATCCCACTTGAGCACAAGATCATCTTCAATAAATGATTTTGATATTGCCCTTTTTTTAAACCATCACTTGATAGTTTTTTGATGATATTTCAAATAATTATATGCTTTTTCTCTAGCAACATTAATTTTTTCATTCTTCTTTCTATTGGTTGCATATCTTCTTGGTCGATTTTGCTCATAAATCTTAGAGCTAACAATTCTAAATTAATGGAAAAAATACTTTATTTTCATACACCAATGAATATGGTGATTTTTTTAATTCCCTTTCCATCATTATCCTTTTATTCCATAATTCCTAGCTAAGAAATAAGTACCACCTTCATAAATTATCCTCAATACCACGTTTAATTACTTTTTATAGATTTTTGTTTATGGATTATGCTAATCCATTTACCTAAGGATAGTAATTGGAAGATGCATTCCAATATACACCTTATTTTATTGCAAAATATATGTTTTTTTTGCTAATGAAAGATCCAACATTATTTGGAACAATTGTGATTGGGATTCCAAATCTAGTGATCAACCTTTCTAAAAAATCAATAATCGTATCTTGGTTCGCATGCTTGGTAGCTTCAAATTCAGACCACTTAGAAAAATAATTTATTGCTACCAAGATATACTTGTGTCCTATAGATAAAATGAGATTAATCATCCCAATAAATGTTAGCTTTTGATGATGTATAATAAAGGAAATGCAACCACAAGATGTAAGATAAGCAAACTATGATAACTATATGATAATGGTACTATAATATGCAATAAAAACTATAAGATAAACTTTTGTAATAACTCAAAAATATGTCATTAATGAAGAAACATAAAAATAGTACAATGCGGTATAATGGAGGACATGAACACTCCATAAATTGTTTTAAAAAAATACATTGTACTCGTTCCACTACTCTATACTATGCATTCTCTATACTATCTACTACCCTCTTTCACTCTCTCAAAGGTCTATATATAATAATATATGTTTATTGGACTTTACTCTACCTATGACTCTTTATCTATCTTTCCTATGACTCATGTACATGTGGACTCCATGTACATTTACATCATTTTACATTCTAACCCTTGTGCATTTATTACATTGCTTGAAGTAACTAGTCAACCTTACTCTAAAGTAAACTCCTACTCTAATTATATACCTATGGTGATATATTGGCATGTATCCAATAATGTAATATACTCTAACACCCCCATGTATTACATTATTTGGATATTTAGACTTCAATATGGATCTTCATTGTGATTCTAGAATTTGTATTCTCCTTCTCTCTTTTTTGTATCTTGTTTAAGCAAATAGTTAGTGTCTTCATAAAATACTATCTTTGCTAATAGATCTTTAAATTCATGTTCATCTATAAGTTCTTCTAGTTCTTAAATTTCTTGAATATTTTGAATTAGGTGTCATTTTTTATTCCCTTCTCGATATTCCAATTGAGGATAATTGTATTGATTCTGAGAAGGATATGGATGCTAAGATTGTTGTTGATGAGGATTATTTTAAGTTTGATATTTTCTTTGTTGGAATTTCCTATTTGATTGGCTTCCATAGTTTGTCTGATTTTCTTGATTCTAGTTTCTAGGATTGAATTTGTAGTAGTTAGTGCTATGTCCTTTCCTCCTTCATACATGATAATATATGTTATTCTATGGTCTTCATCCTTTTGAATATGAGATAATTTTCCTTGTGGATTATCATTTGAAACTAATGAATTGTTAGTCATTTCATCTTTAATTGTATTTTCCACCTCATATTCTTGAAGAATGTTGACTAACTCATCAAAAGATGTATCTTTACTTAGGATTTGATTTGTATTTTCTAAACTATTTTGTACTAGATTATTATTACTTGCAACTCTTCTCTAATCTGGGATTTTGTCATCCTTCTATTGCATCTATTTCTTTTTTGGAGGTTTGTTAATTATTTACTTCAAATATTGAATTTCTAGTTGAAGGGCTCATTGGTGTAATTTTCTCTAATAAGTTTGATCTCCATCTTCAATTTTTTTCAACAACCCAAAGATTCTTTTCAGTTATGTTTCCTTATAGGAAGAGTGTGTTGGCTTCGATGTGGAGGACCTAAAGAGTCTCTATATTTAAGATTTTGGATATATCTTATCTATATACTTTGACCTGGTAGTCTTCCATCCTCATATCTTTAAGAGTCTTCTTGAATTTTGGGTGGGCAACATATTCATCCATTCTTCTATTATTGGGTCCACTATGTCATAGGTCATAGTTGTTACCTCTTTCACTTGCTCTAGTTGTTGTGGATCGATTATCCATTATTTCTTGTTACTCTAGATTTTAAATAATAGAGAATTTCTTTGGCAATGGATCTTCAGACATAAGAGGTATAGGGGTATTCAAGAAATAAAGGAGAATAAATAGAGGATTTAATGATAGGACACTAGTTTTTAGAGGGGTGAATATTTTTTGGAGCATTGGTCTCGTTTGGATAATGGGTGGAGTGGAAGTCTAAGCTAAGGGAATATGAGAGGAATGCTGCTCCAATGATCTCAAGTGAAGAAGAATACTGAGAAAAGTCATGGGAAGGGGTAATTTGAGAAATAAAGGTTATAGAAAACTTACCTCTTCTTTGTGCTTTCAGATTCAGCTCCACCCCTTTGGTTACTCCATCCTTAGCTTCTTCGAGCTCCTTTCCATTTGATTGTTTAGATTTTACTATTGTCACTTTAGTTCTGTGTGCCTTTTATTTTTTTCTCCTACTAGCCTAGATTTTTGCATCCAAATATCTTAGACTTGGATAGTTCTTTTGTTTAATCCTTTGCTTGGGATTTTATTGAGGTGGGGTTGATTGCATTGCTAGTTGTTTCTCAAAAGGTTGAGTCCTTAATCTCCTAGTATACTTAGCTAGATGTGCTACTTTAACACCAATGGTGTATCTTTATTCCACTTGTTGGCCTTGAGGAAATGACTCTTCCTTAGAGTCATTAGATTCAACTAAGGAGGATGCCTATTATTAAGACTTAGCCACTACCTTTGTCTCTTATTCCTATGAATTTACTATTACCTTGACCTCTGGGAAGATATCCCTCCAATGCTCCTTCATTTAGATAATATACTTAGCATCAAACTCCTTGATAAATTTCTTGTCTATGTCATCTACATAAGCATCCTTTTGTTGGTTTCATTCACATCATGAAATCCACCATTCATTTATCTTATGCTCCTCCCAACCAAAATCATTTATAATTGTTTGAGTGAGCTTAGGGATGATCTATTGATATTTATTTCTTTTCAAATAAAAAATTCTATTATAATCATGACATGTCCTCCATGGTGGCCTCTCTTGCATATTCATGATATCTAACAATTCTTCTTGATTTTTGGCTAGATTCTTGAAATTATTGATGTTGGCCATTGGAAAATGCTCAAATGGAGGAGGCTTATTTTTGAGGAATGCAAATTTAGCTTTAAAAATACCCTCTAAGTTATAGTTCCATCTATAAGGCAGCACTAGAAGTTGTAGCATGCCAATATTTTCATCTAAAACTTGATACTACATTGGCTCCCTCTTTGTCATATTGATATCTTCAATTTTATAGAAATCCAGAAAATGATGGTCTTCTTTGCTCTAGGACCAAAGTGCTTCTCTTTACATAAATTTATCTATAAAATTCTTGGCCAAAAATCTAGTTTGTAATGTAGTATGGGAGTAGGTATAGGGTATCGAGAAACCATATAATATGATTATGCTTCCTTCCTTCAAGAAGTACCAATCTCCTAATTCTTGATGCTTTCCCCTTAATCTATAAACAATTTCAATGACTTTCCTCATAGATTTTAGCAATCGAAGGACCCAAAAAATTCTTGTTGAACTCTAGATAGGGTGAGCTTTCTCTGAGTACATGGAGCCAATCTACAATAGGGTGTACTTTCCTATTTTTGTTCCACATCTATAAATATATATTGTCCCAACTTGGGAACATGTGAAATAGGACCAACCATGCTAGATATGATGAGTAAGCAAATACTTAACTCTGGCCCATTTTCATAGCAACCAATTGTTCATGGATACTTTTGTCCAATCAAAGATGACATATAAGTTTTTATAACAACAAGGATGAGATATTTGGTATGGATATACCATAAAAGCTATCCTTAACCCAAATATTAATGCTAAAATATACAATACTAGTGTGTGGGATTTGAACTCTTTCAACTTTCTTGTTTTTTCCATGTAATCATCTAGGAGCATTACCAAAAAGCTAGACATCCACTTTTTTACATTGGGTTTGGCTAGAAATATTTAATGTTCTTCTAGAATGATCACCTTTGGCTTCACTCTTGGTATAACTTCCATGGTAAAAGCTTTAGCAATTTTCTCCTGTGAAATTGTAAATAGTCGATATAGTTTTGAATTACGAACTATTGTCCTGTCTGGGTTGTAATATTTTTACAATTGCCTTTACAAGCACTAGGTATGGATGTACAAATCTAGGTATGTATCTAGCCAACATTTAATTCTAGAGTGCACTTCCTGGATGATCTGGTAAGAACCTCTTTTCTTTACTTTTTTCCATTTGGTTTGCACAAATCAAAGAAGAGCATCATCGAGCGTGGTCTGGAAGATGCAATGACCATGCTTGATCGAGGATTGATCCAATGGATTCATGTTTGCAACAAGCCACCAAGGTATTATCACAAGGTTATGATTAAATTACACACATAATGGAAAGAGATCAACGGATGCGCTCTTTTACAATATAATCTGATGGTAGTGCTTGCTTCAAATAAAAAAAAGGTAAATCAAGCGGTAATAAAAGACTTGATTAGTCATATTAATAATTTTTAATGAGGGCCCTAACACATTACTAATCATTCCCCTTTCGCTTAATTAAGATTAAGGAAAATCAATAGCGTGCACTTTTCAATTACCTAACTCACAGGTTACAAAAGATCTGATGGTAGTGCTTGAGCAAAAGTCAATCCGATAGTTGCACTTAGCCATGAAACACCAAGGGTAAGTCTAAGGAGATAAACCGTACTCATGATTAAAGCCTGTGCAAGTCTGAGCAATATCTACGGATGCGTTTCCACCAGGGATAATCCAATGACAATACAGATCATAAAGCGATCAATCGAAAAAAGGGTCCTATCTAAGTCAAAATCAAATATGCCCCACATACAAGTAGATCCAACCGTTGTGCTTGGGCATGATTGATCTAATGGTCACGCTTCAAAATATTTGCTTAAAGATTAAGAGAGGGTTCATTAGAATGAAGATCGACGGTCGCGCGTAATCCCACCTATATCCAATGACAACACTTCGATCGAAATACAAATAAAAAATAATGAAATCAATGGATGCACTTGATCCTACCCAAATCCAACGGATGCTATTTCACAAAGCTATTAAAGGTTGACAAGTCAAATAAAGATAAAAAGTCAATATGACGGTCGCGTGCAATCGAAAAAAGATCTGATGATAGCACTTTATCGGAAAAAGTGCCCATTAAAGTAATATGATTACATCTCAATCCAACGACAGTGCTTTGCCAATCTAAATCTAATGTCCATGATCTAATCTAAGCCATTAAAGGACAAGAGCATCCATCATTGATCGATCCAACGGTCGCGCTTGTACCAAGAAAGATTCAATGATAGTACTCCATCAGAGTTATCATCCTTTAAGAAGGGGGTGATTATTATATCTTCATCATATGATCGCACCTTTGCCTATTAGATCCAACGACGTTGATTGGATTAAAAAAGATGAACAATGTTCCAATGGTCGATTGACCAAATGGTCTTTAACCCAGATTAAACGATCGTGCCTATCCTCAATTTAATCTAATGACTACGCTTCAATTGAGACCATCAAAGGAAATTGAGGACTGATAAAAATAGCATAAATCTATCAGATCCAATGATCTCGGTGCATCCCGACCAGATTCGACGTTCGCGCCTGGCCAATCTACCTAGACAATAAGAGATAATCGAACGACTACGTAGAAACGTATGATTGATCAAACGATAATCGATTGATGAGGTAATATGACTATTAAAGGCCATATATTAAAGCAAAGGTTAGCCATGGTTTGATTACTCTTCAAAGGAAGGGTAAAGCCCTAATTAAATTTTGAATTTGAGATAAATATCCACACTAGGATAGACACCATGAATTATAAAATTAAATAACCAGTAAAATGATAATATATCCTCTATACTATGCATGATAATCATTAACATATACCTTCGATATTACAGGGCTAACACTTTTGTAGGTCCAAAAGTATCGAGTCAGGATAAACGATCTGAATCTCATCCAACGACTATCATCGATTGAAGGATCCAATGGGCACACAATTCGATGACCAAATCTAAAGATAGATCCCCAAAATAATCACCACCTTGACTAATGATTTAACTATTTTCAAAGTCAAATTTCTTTCAAGACCAACAGAATGGAGCACTTACTACCGAAAAGCCACCATCGCCACGTTTATAATTCCACGTCAGAAATATGTCCAGTTCAATGACCAATAAGGAAGCAACGAATGATTGCAAGTACACAAACCAAAGTCCCTACGGGCGTGTAGGATGAGGAGAGCCACCTACCATTAACTGTCCAACATTGGACAATGATGCTTCAGCAAATCTTCATTGGCAAAGTTGAAAAAGTAGTAGATGACACAACATTAATGATGAGGTATGCGAGTACAGTGAACCCCACTTCACCATAAAATATTTAAAAACACTATATTGAGCAATCTTACCACCTTGGTACTCGTGTTCAAAATACTGGTTCGAAAGAGCAGAGAGTGAACCAGAGAATTGAGAACTTCGTTTCAGTAGACTAAAACAGTTATAGAGAACAAAATGGAGGCTTGAGGAACTGATTTTGTCCCCAAAGACATAGAGGAGGCAGTGAGATTTGTCACAGACCAGCTACCATACGTTGAAATCCTCGGACCAGTTGTGCCCAAGACTACTATGTATGAGTTCACCCAGAAACGTGGGCCAGGAAAAAAACTCACTCTTGCACAACAATATGAAATGGAAAATACCTGCATCAAAAGTTTTGCTCGCACGATGGAAAATGACGAGAAGTGCCCTTAGCTATTGGCAGATTTATTCCACAAAGCGAGGAGACTACAGTATAAGGGTTTCCACAAGAGCACTAGATGGACTAGTAACCTTGGAAAATTGATATGTCTAAAGGTAAACTACTCTCCTGACTTGCTAGCCTAGTTAGCCATAGCGTACGATGAGAATACCAAAACGTTTAAAGACAACAAAGATAGACCAGTATTCAACATCTCTCCCAGGCACATCGAGCAGGTTTTCAAATTGGCACCAGCAAATAATCGACTGGTGAAAATGGTAATTGAACGATAATCCCAAATTTTAACCAAGTTAGATATTTTTAAATCATTTTTTGAAGCGCATGAGAAAGTAGTTGATAAATTTCCAATAGCTAAAACTACTCTCAAATCATGGTTCTGAGACTTCTACGATATGAATAACGTTGTATTGGGAGTGCCATACCTTAGTTTAGTAGGTAGGAGAGTGTTAACTTTAGTAGCACAGTGTAATCTAGCAATAGGCACTCCAGTCTACACATGGGAGCAAGTTTTGAGCGATTAGATGCACTCACAAATTACAAATTTGAAAGAGGTAATCCTAAAACAAAGACAAGAGATGCATGTTCTTTCTAATTACTCCATTCTCATACAGTTACTGGAAGGAAAATTAGGAGAAGAAAGCCGAAAACGAGTTGGAGTCGTTGAGAGTCCTTATGTCCAGACTAGCTTCTGGAAGATACACGAAGGTCATTCCCATGTAGGTTGGTTTTGTGATGTGTTCATCATGGAATTTCATTGGATTTTGATTGGTTTTCTCCCAAAGAGACTAGGGCCTAGGGTGAGAGCCTTCATAAGAGAAAAAGATATAGGAGACTATTTCTTCTCAAAAGGGTTCATGTATATATGGCTCTATGGAGCTAAAATTCCCCTAAAAATGTTGTTAATGTATTATCCCTTATCCCTCGCTGCCCTAAAACTATGTAGACAGGTGGTTGAAGAGGCTAAAATGAGGCTGGTGAAGAAAAATGACAAATTTCTATGGCTCAGCGTCCCTTGTAGGTTTGGAAGTTACTTTTTTATAGGATACCTAGCCTTACTCAAGGGAATATTTGATTTGTATACCATGGATTTTGAGGAAATAACTTGGAGTCCCTATGATCCAGATGGAAAGTACAAAAAATCAATGAAAAATAGAGATTACGCCTGAGTCCAGCATAGGAAGGATTCTTATGAAGAAGAACTAATAGATGCTATATGAATAGGGAAATATTTACAAATTGTTTGGGATAAGTATCCCTTTGAGAAAAGGGGTAATTCTCAAATACATAAAGCATATGAATACCCTAGAGGGTATTATCCCTCTATCCCTTAGAGGGATTTCAGTATAATCTATAGTCCCCCTCTTACTAGAAACCACCTAGGTAATTGGGGAGGACTTTGTGTTAGAATTGATAGAGGATCAGGGCATCGACCAGTTTGAGGTCAACGTGAACCCTACGGATATCATAGAACAACAAGTCAAAGTCCCTGATAATGCCCCCCTCAGGCTGGAAGAGGCACCTAGCACTACCCAGAATGTCCTCGAAATCTCAAGTGCAATAAAAGGAAATGAGGTGGTTGCAGCACCAGCACAGAGCAAAATCGTCCCCATCAGGCTATGGTTCCCATATCTAGACAATTTATAAAGGTAACCAGTGTGATGAAGTTAGCCCCCAAAGCTATTCCTAGCTCTTTGAAGATAAAAGATAGGGAAATAGTAATTCCATCAGTAACACAAATGAACATGAAAAGAGCAAGAGGATTTGGAGGTATCTTCAGAGACCTTGAGGTCAAAAAACTAGCAAGTATATCTGCTCCAGAAGCTAAGAGACCAAGGCTATCACTGCCCTCCACCAATGTTGTATTGGAAATATTTGAGGAACAAATAACTTTTAGTAATGCCTAGGAGCAAGAGCTACAAATGGTAGCAGGCATGGGAAATAGGGGAGATGATTCCACAGTATGGATGGAGATAGAAACTCCTAGATTAGGTATGACATAGATAAAATTGCCTATCCTACAAGAACATGTTGTTCTTAAAGTTAATGAGAAAATTGGAGGAACATCAATTCGTGGAAAAGAAGGTGATATGGTCGAAGTGGCCAAAGCAGTACATGCACAAACTTTGGATCACTTGCATCAGAATTACACTAATTAAGAAGCCAACTAGAGACTAGTGATAGAGAAAAGGTAGAATTGCAAGCCTTGATAAATAAACTACAGGAAAAGTTAGTACAGAAAGACACCCTAGTAACTCAGCCCCCAAAAGTGGTAAGGATCCTCAATTATACATATTATTTAAATTCAAAAAAAAGGGAAATGTCAAAGAAGATTCGGGACAGAATTGAGGGGATCACTGAAATGTTTAGGCAGATCGGGGTAATTCGAGTTACTGCTCAAGAGATGGAAATTTTAATTAGTTAGAAGGAAGAAGACCTCAAGATCATCCACCCTACTCTTTACTTAATGTTAGAGTACTTCGAGGAGATGCAGAATCAAGAAGTACCTTGAATGATGGGATTGAGGTCAAGTGCAATATTAAATTCATGAAGACAACTATGTTTGTATCCAACATGGGAAGGTGGTACAACAATGTTGCAAAAATGTTTATTCTGTTACATGCTATAACAGAGAAATTGGTAGATGTAGGGCTATCATTAGAAGAGTTTTTGGTAGATGTAGATCAGGGTAATTCGAGTTACTGCTTAAGATAGGGAAATTTTAATCAATCAGAAGGAAGAAGACCTCAAGATCATCCACCCTACTCTTGAATTAATGTCAGAGTACTTCTAGGAGATGCAGAATCAAAAAGTACTATTGAATTATGGGACTGAGGTCAAGTGCAATATTGAATTCATGAGGGCAACTATGTTTGTATCCAACATGGGAAGGTGGTACAACAATGTTTGTATATAATAGAGAAATTGGCAGATGTAGGGCTATCATTGGAAGAGTTTATGGAAACTACCAACGTAGAAAATATTCTTAAGGATAAAATAGAAGAGTTTTATTGTGAACCTAATGATGAACATGAGATGACTAGACATACTACATTCCTGGTAAACATCGTAGAAATTTTGATCACTCATTATGAAAAAAGCAAAAAATACATTAGTATACAAAAGAACAGAATTCTGCAAGAAATGAACATGTTGAGGCTTGTTGTGTCTTTTGACATTGATGCTTGGAGAAGGATAAAAAGATAATATGGTTGCGACAGAGCAAAAAGGGAAAATAAATTAAAACTTGCAGCCTGCAACTGGAAATGAGTTCCCCCCTAGAGATGAAGAATAGGTTGAAGAGAAAGGGGAAACATCCAAAGTAGATGATCAACTTGATACTCAACAGGAAACAGTAAGAGAAAAAGCTGAGGACAAGGCAGAAGAGGGGAGTCCCTAGCATACCAGTATCACCGGTTGAACCACTCAGGTAAAAAGAGGCCAAAGAAAAGGGTATAATATGAATGAAAAAGACAATGGGAGCCAAATGTACTATTTTTGTAAATCAAATTAGATAGTGACAGGTGTAGGACCAGGATTGTACTAAGAATAATAGATTCAAGAACCATAGGCTACAAAAGGAACCAGCTGTAGTCAGAATCTGCATCAATAATTTTGATAGCATTTTTGCTAAGTATACTTGAGTGACCTGCTAGTTGTGCTATTGTAGCTCCTTTTGTGTGTCTATTTTCTTCTTCATTTCTTATTCTTCCCTTTGTCGTGCAAGATTTTGATAGAAAGTGCTCAAAAAGCTGAGATTATTTCCTGTCCTATTTTGCCTGAGATTCAGAGACTCTGTTGTTACCATATTAGAACAAGGAGAGTAGGAGAGACCTGTTACATTATTTGAATAGAGTGTCTTCATTGTATTGATACATTTCTTTGAGAAAAATAGAGTTAAAAGGCATCCTGCCCATCCTGCCCACTTTATGAAAAATTAATACAATTCTAGGTTTCATTCTTATTAATTCTTTGTCGTGGTACAGTGTGTTACTACGTAATGTGTTACATTATTTGAATATATTATGTATGTTTCTATCATTGGCCAACTATTATGTTTATTATAATATTCAAATGAATATTATAGTGTCAATTCTCTCTCAATCTCGTTCTTTCTTTTTCATGTTACAAACGTTGTTAAATTGCTATAACAGCCCAATGAATCTAAGCACCGGTCTACATAAGGCATAATATTTTTTGTTTTCATTGCTTTGTAATTTTAATACATATAGTATAATTCTAATCTAGAGCGTGTAATAATTATAAAATCATAAGATTACCGTTGGGGTTTCCTTACCCATTATGTAGTTTATCTTGTAGTAATAGCTATTTTTAATCAGAATGAAGAGGTAGGTTGACCAGAGCCTGTAATAGCTCGTTGGTTTCAAACGATTTCTTGTAGCATGACAATCGAATCCTATGGATGCAAGAAATGGTTCCAACTATTTTTTGGCATCGTTGTCGGGGAGCGAACTTATATGTTAATTACATATCTTTTTATGTTTGTTTCCCAACGACATTTTTTATGCTATAACCTGTCAAACTGATGCCAACATTTTTTTGGCACCGTTGTCGAGGATAGATTCTTTACGAGTTTAGACTTGGATTTTACGACATATATTGATCAACAGGTTGCCAATTAAATAAAGAACTTTCATTTTAATTTTTACGTTTTCACAAAATCACAAATATAAGATACTAAGAAAGATTTTATAGCTATGGCACCTTGTAGTCGCACTGGCTTTCCATAGAAGTATCTAAATTCGAAATTTGTTCTTAGAGGGGTCCTCCTTACTCATGTCATTACTATGTCTACTATTCATCTAATTCACTACACATGAGCTTGAAACTCTACTCCTATCTTCTGTGCTTCTATGAGCACTTTCTTTAGAGCCATTCTACTAGTAACAACACTACATTCTCTCTTAAATTCATAGTGAATGTTTCTGATTACTGTTTCGCTCTTTCCTCCTCTATGAACATGGTGTCTTCGAATGAATGTAGCTCGTACTTCAGTGCTTTTATTTTCTGGTGCATTCATGTCTTCTACCATTAATGTGGTTATTGCGTAATATACCCACTAGCATGCTTTCCAACTCTCACTCATTCCTTTTGGTGGCTCGAAGGTGGCATTTTGATCTCTCATTGGCCAAAAATTCAAACTTGCGTTACCACTTTGCAACGTCATTTTGGCTACTCTTTGATTTGAGTGTAGGATCTTTTAGCATTAAATGTGGGTTCTCTCCTCTCTATGTGGCCTAATTGCAAAATCACCATTTTGCTTCACCTTAGTCTTGAAACTGGTGGATTGAATATGGGTTTAATTTTCGTTGATAATTAACTTATTTCACGAGTAGACAATATTGGTTTCATTCCACTGAGATCTTTGTGCATTTCAATGTGGATTAGAGATGCTCACTGTTTCACTAAACTTTACATGTATTTCCCTACGAAATGTAACCTCACTGAATCCTTTGTCAACACTTAGCCATTTTTGCAAATATTTTTCTCTTTTCAAAATGTTAAAGAAAAAATTGAATACAAAGTGCAGAAAGAAAGGGAAATTACAATGAGCTTATATTTCAAACACAGTAGAGTTTAAGATGAAAACAATTTACTAGAATCGATTGTATGTTCCCCTCTAGATCTTCAAGCTGGAACACATTGGACTCCTTGGTCTCCACTATTTTGAAAGGGTTGTCCCAAAAAGAATCAAACTTTTCATGTTTGCCTAGTTTTGCTCTATCAACATTCCACCTGAGAATTGAATATCTAACCCTTAATTTTCTGAATCTGGCCTTCTTAAATCCATGCCTTGATATCTAAGGAATGCTTTTGAAAATTATCATATGCCAAAGATCTATTCTCTTCAAGTTGTAGTAAGTGGGTCAGCCTGGTTTTCACTGGATTTTCCTCTAACTCCTCCTCTATATTTATAAGCTTAAGTGCTGGAATTTCCAAATGAATGGGTAATACTGCCTCTTTACCATATACCAGAGCATAAGGGGAAGTTTTAATGGACTTATTTATAGTAATCCTATCAGCCCATAGAGCTCGGTCTAGTAATAGATGCCAACTTCTTTTGTTCCCTTCAAGTGGTCTCCTTAATAGGTTCTTATTAGTAGATTCAACAAGTCCATTCCCTTGAGGAAAATAATTTGAAGTGTTCTTAAGAGTGATGCCATACTTGGTGGCAAACTCGATGTACTTAGCTACTATAAATGTTGGCCCATTATCACTGACCAAGGCTTCTGGAACCCCAAACCTTGAAATCAATTTTTTTATAAAATTAATCACTACTTTCTTATATGATTTCTTGGTAGGAATAAACCCATCTGGTAAGGTAATCAATGGTAGTCAAAATATATTTGTGCTCTGTTGATGAATGAGGGTTGATGACCCCTATGAAGTCCAGCCCCCATTGTTGAAAAGGTTCTTCAACTTGTATTGGCCTAAGGGGGAATGAAGCATTCCTTATCCTTCCAACATATCGCTAACATTTGTCATAGGCCCTAATAACCCTGGAAGTGTCAACAAATATAGTAGGCTAGTAATAGCCAGCTCTTATGATTTTCAAATTTGTAACTCTACCTGAGCTATGTCCTCCTGCTGGTCCTCCATGGAACTCTTCAATAACCCTCTATTTTTTATCATATTTTAAGCATTTCAGAAGGATTCCATCCAAGTTTCTTTTATACAGACCTTTTAGCAACAATACATATTTCAAAGCCTATAGCTTGTATCTCCTTCTTTGGGATGTATTTAGATTAGGAGGGCATACTCTAGTTTGAAAATATTTAATCATCTGGCCAACCCAATCAGAGTCTCTTGGCTGCACTTCTTCTACCTGATCTTCTTCTATTGTCTGGTAAGCTGTTACTTCTACTAATATTGTTGCCTCTGTTAGACCTTGGCACAGGGTCCTACATCTCACTTATTTGGTAGGATGTATTTCTACATCAAATTCTTAGATTTTGGTAATCCAACCAGCCCTTTTATCTCCTAGTTCACCCTGTAGAATAAACCTCCTTACATCTAGATGAACAACACATACCAAGGTTTTACTCTGGACCAAATATTACCTGAACTTCTTCAGTGACTTCATCACAACAAATACTTGTCTTTCAATAAAATTATAATTGAACTGGTTGGAGTGTTTGGCTCGAAAAAAATACAGGATGCTCCTCACCTTGATCACATTTTTGAGTGAGCACTGAGGCATAACTCTCTTCAGCTCCATAAGCATAAAGGATAAAATCCTTACAGAAATTTGGATTTACCAGTACTGGGGCTGTTACAATGGATTGCTTGATAATCTCAAAAGCTTGCTTCCTAACCTTAGTCTATTTAAACTCGGAATTCTTCTTGAGTAACTTGGATAGCCACTTTCTGTGCAAAGTCAAAAATAAATTTCTTGACAAATTTTATTTGACGCAAAAAGGACTGTAAGGCCTTCTTGCTTGCAGGCAATCTGAGAGCAAGAATGGACTTGATTCTATCTGGATCTATGGCCATACCTTCTTTTTAGACCACATGACCTAGCAGTTTTTCCTCATGTACTACAAAGAATAATTTCTTAGGATTGAGTGAAATACCAAACTCTCTGCACTTTTGAAAAACTTGCTCAAAAGCTTGATAATCTCAAAAGCTTGCTTCCTAACCTTAGTCCATTTAAACTCGGAATTCTTCTTGAGTAACTTGGATAGCCACTTTCTGTGCAAAGTCAAAAATAAATTTCTTGACAAAGTTTATTTGATGCAAAAAGGACTGTAAGGCCTTCTTGCTTGCAGGCAATCTGAGAGTAAGAATGGACTTGATTCTATCTAGATCTATAGCCATACCTTCTTTTTAGACCACATGACCTAGCAGTTTTTCCTCATGTACTACAAAGAATAATTTCTTAGGATTGAGTGAAATACCAAACTCTCTGCACTTTTGAAAAACTTGCTCAAAAGCTTGATAATCTCAAAAGCTTGCTTCCTAACCTTAGTCCATTTAAACTCGGAATTCTTCTTGAGTAACTTGGATAGCCACTTTTTGTGCAAAGTCAAAAATAAATTTCTTGACAAAGTTTATTTGACGCAAAAATGACTGTAAGGCCTTCTTGCTTGCAGGCAATTTGAGAGCAAGAATGGACTTGATTCTATCTGGATCTATGGCCATACCTTCTTTTTAGACCACATGACCTAGCAGTTTTTCCTCTTGTACTACAAAGAATAATTTCTTAGGATTGAGTGAAATACCAAATTCTCTACACTTTCGAAAAACTCGCTCAAAAGCTTGATAATCTCAAAAGCTTGCTTTCTAACCTTAGTCCATTTAAACTCAGAATTCTTCTTGAGTAACTTGGCTAGCCACTTTCTGTGCAAAGTCAAAAATAAATTTCTTGACAAAGTTTATTTGACGCAAAAAGGACTGTAAGGCCTTCTTGCTTGCAGGCAATCTGAGAGCAAGAATGGACTTGATTCTATCTGGATCTATTGCCATACCTTCTTTTTAGACCACATGACCTAGCAGTTTTTCCTCATGTACTACAAAGAATAATTTCTTAGGATTGAGTGAAATACCAAACTCTCTGCACTTTTGAAAAACTTGCTCAAGGTGTGCTAGGTGATCGTGCTTATCATGGGAAAAAATAGTCATGTCATCCAAATAGATCAGAATGACTTTATTGATCGGTTACCCAAAGGCATAATCCATGGCTCTCTGAAAAGTGGTTCCCACATTGGACAACCCAAAAGGCATTCTCTAGTAGGCAAATGTGCCCCATTTGGTGGTGAATGTTGTTTTATACTGATCTTCATCTTTCACCCAAATCTTATTGTATCTAGAGAATCCATCTAATAATGAGAACCTTTCTGCCCCTATCATATGTGGGATGGGATAGTGATCCTTAAGAGATGCTTGGTTAAGATTTTGGAAATATACACACAAACGAATATCACCATTCTTTTTTCTCACAGGTACCAAGTTGGCTATCTAGGTTGAATGTTTTATTGGATAGATGGATCCTCTCTCATAATGGCTTCGATCCTTGGATTTATTGGCCTTTGCTTCTGCCTAAAAGGCCAATAATATCTTGGCCTTTTAGGCTCTATCTCAATCGTATGTTGGATAACATTTTTGTCATATACCTTGAGGTCTTCATATGACTAAGCCATAATATCTTGGTATTTTAGGCATAGGTCTTTGATATCTTCTGCTTCCTTTGGTGAACATCGAACTCCAACATTGAGCTTCTTTTCAGTACCGAATTCAACTTCTTTATAAAAAATTTCATTTGACTTTCATGGCTCTGGTCTTTTTTTTGTCCTCATTGTCAAATAAGCTCTCTACGGTGACCAACCCTCTAGGAATGTGATTTTTCCTTAATTGAATCACATCTTGTTGATCAACCTCTTCTGGATTCTCTTCTTGGATAATGGAGAGACATGCTTCTCTTACCAGAAAGTCAATTATCTGCTCACATTATCAAAAACCTGCCAGAAAATTTGCTTATCTGGTACTATAGGTCTGAAAATCATTTTGATTTCCTTGTATTTCTTGATTCTATAGTTTGGAGAAGGGTTGAAGTTAGATCCCTTCATTGCTAAGGAATTTGCAAAAGTATTCTTTTCTCTGGGAATAAAATTTATGTTTAGGGCATCAAAGGATTCCATCATATACCATACCCTATTTTTGTATGCTTTTAGGTAATGGTACTTCCTACTGCACTTATCTCTTACCTGATGGACAATTAACTCAGAGTCACCATATATGTTTAGAATCTTAATGCCCATGCTTTTTTCTTGTATCAGTCCGAGGCATAGAGCCTCATATTCTGCATGGAATTTTAAATCAGCAAGAAACTTCGTCTGTAGACTCAAATAATGTAATATATATACAAGTAACATATACACATTGCACTAAAAATATGTCGAAGAGCAGAAACCAAATAATTTATATTATATTCAAAGTATGATGATAATGGCAAAGATTAGGAGAGTGGCTAGATCTTTAAATAAATACAATAAAAATCTCATCTATTTTGAATAATGTAACTGAGGAACTGTGATCTACTATCCTAATTATAGTGACATATATACTCGAGCTCCTTGAAGAAGCTCCTAAAAATGATCTCAAGTGGACTACTTGACTCTCAATTGTACCTGCACAAACCTAGAAAGAACTCAAAAATGGCAAAAATGGAGAAATCGTAGAATAAGATACAATTACCCTAACAAAATACTCACAATACCTCTAGCAAGTTTGCTATATGATTGCTTGATGATGAAGCTTGGCCACTTTAGTTCCTTCTATAGCATGGCTATCCCAAAATCTGTTACAAATGCTTGGTTTTGGTTTAGCCACGTGTATTTCTCTTGACCTTGTGTTTGTTCGGCTTCTTGAGTATGTTACAACAAAATCTAGTTGATGACAACTGTCAAAATTTCTATCAGGCTGTTATTTATTCAAAATTGTGTCGTCTGCTACAACAATTTATCTTTTCGGCTTCTTCCACTCTAATTGCTTTTGATTTGAAGAGGGCCCTCAAATTATGGTGGGCCAAGCATTTGATCATGCCTTATCTTTCATGCAAAACAAACAAACCTGTATATACAATTTTTTATTCTTGTTTATCCTAGTCATCCATTTTCTACTTTTAGCTGGACATAAACTAAGTTCGACAATGAAAGAGAAAAAAGAGAAAACACGACACAATAAAATAGAATGGGAAACAACATGGATGGATGTGGGAATAGTTGAATACAATGGACGTGGAAGACTACAAACAATGGTGGCAAGATGGCATTTTGTGGAATAAACAATAACAATGATCAAGAGAGAATGCCCAAAAAGAGGAGGGCAACAGTTTATGAGAGGAAAAACAGAATGGGAAACAATATCTCGAAGTACACAAATTGAAAGGAATGATAATAACGAGGTACCTCCATCAGGGTATTACCTCTATAACTATATTCCATTGAGGCACTTGTATCTTTCTAAAGCAAATAGAATGTCGAAGCCTTGGAATATGCTTCCTTTTACTGTGCCTTTTGCATATCTTACACAGGAACTTATTACATTGCTTACATTACCTTTTGCACACTCTGAACCATTTTTGTCATTGAAACTTTGACGACTGCCTTCATATAAAGTCGTTTTTAGAGGATCCATTTCATCATCTGCAGACAATGTAATCATGTTTCGTAGATACGAGAGGTTTCGACTTGTTTGAATCAACATTGAACCTATCATTTGAGTTGCTTGCTCCATGAACTTACTTTTCTTAGTATAGTTCATGAGGTCTCAACTTGTGTGGTAATCTTTATTCGTGTGGTTCAATACCTTTTTTTGTGAGCATTTTTTGAGTTCACCAGGCTCTATTGCTCAACTCGTTTTTACTGTTTCCCGAATATTCTTAGGCTAGTGGTACTTCTTCTATGCTTGCTCAGGATTCTGCATGTATCTGTGCTTATTTGGTGATGTAATGAGAAGTTGTTGCTTGGGATTACTAGAAGAAGCCATGGCTTAGGAATGCAACGTCACCTGTACTTTCTTCCTTATAGTCATACTAAATGAATTCTTATCTCAAAAGGATTATGCGAGGGAATTCAAGGCTTGTAGAGGAGTATTTATAGTAATTCGGGAGTACACGTATGCATATTCTTTACTTCACTTCCAACCACTCTCTTCTGGTTGTTCTCTAATAATCATGTCCATAAAATCTACACAACGACAATGTCTGTGGAAGTCTCCTACATCTGCCAGTGTTGCTTCTTTACTAGTGCCATGTTATCTATATCTCTCTCTGCAACCATAAGTTTGAAGTTGGTCATGGGTGTCTTACTAATATTCTCGTGCCTCGAAAAGATACGTTCATGCCTTGGGTCATCTTCTGATTTTGACATTGTAGATGGGATCGCTGCTTTTGGATCTGGGACCATCCACCTCATCATGCCTTCTGTCAATTCTCGGACTGTGAGCCAACAGGGCTTTCCATGTCTCTTATGTAAGGTATAGATGGTGAAATGTGCATCATTGATCTCTTTGGGGTGATCTGGACTATTGACGTGCCTATCGCTCTTCCTTGTGGCTTGTCACTGATGGATCACCGATGGGATTTCTCGAAGAGCAATGAAGATCACAAAAATGCACGGTCGTTGATTGCCTAGAGCTACTATCATTGATCGAAGAGCAACGAGTCTTTCATAAGGGCGATGACTAAAAACTTGATCGTTGATCATATTGCATGATCTTTGATGGATGAGCGAAAGGGGAATGCTATCAGCAATGGGCAGGCTTTTAAGAATTTTGAAAAATGCAAAAGGTTTATTTAATGCATGATAGGAGGGGGAATACTTAGGATAAACGATGGTCAAACCCTCAGATGACTCAAAAGACTGCTCATTGATGGATTAGCAACAAGAATTTCACATGAGCGATAAGGAATAATTATTATATTTTTTACCATGGCATCATTTGACTTTAAACCTTGAGTTGTTTATGCAAGCGCGTCCGTCCAGATGTTCGAACTTGCATGAATTTTACCACAAAGGGGACACATACCCTCATTTGCCAACGTGATTTAATCCAAAACCTTAGGATTATCTCTTTTCACTTAAGACCCTATGTTCCGATAAATTTTGCTTTTAAGGACCAATAGGACTAGGGGGACCTTTTAAGTGAACATTTGATTACTTAAGTTTTTATGAGCTCTTTGATTATCGAATAAGGTCAACGGTTACTTCATTATCTGCTAAAGGTAATTAATCCAACGGTTAAGGTTATGGGTTTAATTTTTGATTTAGACGAACGTTTTAAAACATCTCTTAAGGGTTAAAAATTAAAAACCAATTTTTTTTAGAAGCGAATGCAATAGAGACCGACAAATTTGGGTGAAGGCTTTGAAAATAAAAAATTTAAATTTGAGGGTATCTGATGTTGAGTCAATTTTAGCTCCAACAGGGCCAAAACAAGTTGGTTGGGGCCAAATCTTGCAAAGAAAGCTAGAACAAGATAGGCATTTTAGAGTTGGTCAAAAAAGCCAAAACAAGCAAGGAAGGCCCAAATGGACCTAAACCAGAAGCACAAGCTAGGTTGGGATGAAATGAGCCTCTAGAGAAAGTAGATGGGATGGATCGCATTAAACCATACAAACCAAAGCATGGTGAAATAGGCCAAAATGGGCCAAAAAATACCAAAATGGGTTAGGAAGGACAAAACAAGCCAAAATGATTTGGGAGAGGTAGAAAGGGGCTGAGATAAGAGATGAGTTGAAACAAGCCAAAATAAACAGAAAGAGGCCAAAACATACTAGGAAGACAAAAATGGTTTAGGTAGAATGGGTTAAAATTTGATGAAAGAATAAAATGGGCCAAAACAAGCAAAAATGAGTTGGGTAAGTCAATATGCATCAAAATAGGCCAAAATAAACCTAGACAAGCCAAAATAGATTAGGCAAGTCAAAAATGGGTAGGATAGGATAGGTAGGATAGGTCAAGATAGGCCAAGTGGGTGAAAATGAGAATTTTATACATTTATATATAAATGTATAACTAAATCTAGAGCGTGTAACACTTGTAAAATCATAAGTTTATCATTGGGGTTTCCTTACCCTTTCTATATTTTTCCTGTAGCAATAGTTGTTTTTAATCAAAATGAAGAGGCGGTGTTGGAGACAAAATTGACTCAACGTCTGAAAGCCCCCAAATTTAAATTTTTGGTTTTCAATAAAATTGACAGAAGATTGCTAGCCTCTGTTGCATTTTACATCTGAGGAGTTGAATTCCATGTGTTTAAAATTTTGAAATCAAACTTAGCCATTTTTGTTTTGGATTTGAACTTATGACCGTTGTATTATCATTTGAAAAAAGTCATTAAGGCCAATTTTCTTTTTGAGCACCCAGTACCATGTAAAATAAAAATGCTTGACTTTAAGGAAAATATCATGACCCATGAATCTAATGTAAAGTCTTCTTTTCAAAATGCATCAATCATAATAATTCGAGGTCTAATAAGAAGTCACCATGGTCCAAATCCCCTAAGTCCTTAGGTCCATAATAAAATCAATTAAAAACTTTCAAGCCTAAGTAAAAAATAAATAAACCTAGGGTCAAAATTAATTGCAATTGAAATTGAGGGTTATGCGCCTCCTTCAGTTAAAAATCAAGCAATTTTAAAGATCTTATCGATAGCTCTTAGTGCATGGCTAATCCAGCAGATGCGCACACTTTAATTTAACCAATTTTAAAAAAGTTCAAAACCTAAGCTTAATGAAGATTTAATCAAGGGTCACACACCCCTTTCATTTTAAACAACGGGCAGATCTTACAAATCGAAGGACAGGGCTCAAACCATTCTGATCTGATGGATGCGCTCTTACTGGCCTTTCCCTTTTGCTTCGACCCATTTTGACCTACTTAGCATTTTTTAGCCTTCTTAGCATTTTATGATATGTTTTATCCATCTTGGCCTATTTTAGCTTTTTCTAGCTTGTCTTATCCAACACATCATGTCCTACTCGTCTTGGTACTATCCCAGCACATTTATCCTATTTTGGACCATTCAACCCTCCCTAACCTCTTCTACCTATTACAACCCTCCAAGCTTGTTTTGGTAATCTTGGCTTGTTTCAATACCAGTTAGCTAGTTTAGCATGTCCTTACACATTTTGTCACCACATGCCTATTTTTGCTTGTTTCGAACAATTCTAGCCCCCTTAACTCATTTTAGCCTAATTTAACTCATTCTAATCCTTTTTAACTTATTCTAAGCTTGTTCTTTTATGTTTTGGTCTATCGCACCCATTTTAGGCCCTTCTAGCCTATCTTGGCCTATTTTGGCCCCACTCAACCTAGTTTGTCTTATTTTCAATAGCCTACTATATCCTAACCCATCTTGCCCACTTTGACATTACTAGACCAGTTTTAGCCTATCTTGGATCGTTTTGGTCTGCCTCGATGTCATTCCTAGTATATTTTGGTATATTATGGCCTATCTACCCAATTTTGGCTCCTTTAGACCTATTTTGGTTTGTTTTAGCCCATTTTACCACTCTTAGTCTCTTCTTACCTATCCTAGCTTGTTCTCTCTTTTTGAACCTCTCTTAGTATGTTCTGACCCATTTTGACATGTTTTAGTATGTTAAGACTTAACTCATCTTAAAACTTTCCATCCACTTCAGCTAAGCATGGCCTATTTTCCATTTTGATTCTTCTAGTTTATTCTAGCTTTCCTTGTTTTTTTTAGGTAAACCTAACCCATTTTGTTCCATTTTAGTCTTATTGACCACTTTCATCCCTTTTGACCTACTAGTTTGTTCCTTCATGGATTATTTTGGTATGAATTATCCTATCCATCATAATTTAGCCCCTTCTAGCTTGTTTACACATTTTGGTTTGCCTAGCCCTTTTTGCCCTTCTAATCCATTCTAGAATGTTTTAGGCTTGCTTAACACTTCCTACCCTCTTTAGCCCTACCCAAACCATTTTAGCCTTTATTGGCCCATTTTAGCTTCTTTAACTTGCTTGGCCTATCCTGACTAGTCCTACCCACTTTGGCCTTGCCTAACCCATTTTAGCCTATCCTAACCCATTTAGGCCAATCGTCTATTCTAGTAAGGTTTCAACCCATCTTGACGTCCCTAACCCATTTCAGATCATTTCAATCCATTTGGCACTTGGTCCATCGTAAGTTTTTGTAATCTATTTTGGCTTGTCTTGTTTTTTTTAGCCTATCCTAGCCCATTTCATCCCATCATGGCCAACTTGACTTGTCTCAACCCACTTGACCCATTTCTACCTATTTTGGCCCATTTCAACATCCCTAACCCATTTTGACCCACTCAACCTTTTAGATTTATTGGCTTGTTCTAGTATATTCCAACCCATTCCAACCTTTTTAAGCCTATCCCCATGTGCCACCTTGTTTTTTTCCCTTCTAGCCTATCCCCACGTGCCACCTTGTTTTATTCCCTTCTAGCCTATCCTAGCTTGCCTAACCAATTTGGCCTACCTAACTATTTCCACCCTTCTTGGCATGTCTTTGTATGATTTGGCCCATATTGACCTTTATCATCTATTTCAACCCCTTATGGGTCGTTTCAACTAGTCTCCACCTATTTTGGTCCATTCTAGCCTCCTTGGCCAATTTAAGCTCGGTTTAACCAATTATGACTTGTTTGGCCCATTTTGGTATATTTTAGCCCATCTTGCTCACTTCAGCAATGATTGTCCTATTTTATCCTATCTTGGCTTGTCTTGGCCTACCATAGCCCATTTTGGACCATCACTGCTTGCCCAACCTATTTCTACCTATTTCGACTCATTTTGGCCTGCCTAATCCAATTTGACCTGCCTAGCCTATTTTGGGCTTCCTACTTGTTCCAGTATGTTTCAACCCATCCTACCCATTTTTATCCCTTCTAGAATCTACTTGACCCATTTTAGCCTGTCCAATAAGTTTTGCCCTTCTTGGCCCATTCTAGTATGATTTGGCACATTCTAGCATGTCTATCCATATTGGCCTAGCTCAACTCATTTTAATCTATCCTTAGCCTGTCTTGGTCTATGAGGTCTAGTTTGGCTCGGTTGGCCCATTCTAACCCATTCCAACCTAGAATGGTCTTCTTGGCTTGTGTTGGCATCTGCTAGCCTACTTTTGCCCTGCTACCCATTTTGGCATTCCTAACTCATTTTGGCCCACCTTGCCTATCCTAACTTATCAGCCTCATCCCATGTATTTTAGTCTATTTTAGCCTATTGTGACCCATTTTGGTTCATCCCAACTAGCTTGGCCTATTTTGGCCTGTCTTAGATTATCGACCAAAATATACTAATGAACCAGGAAGGTTATAACAAGTTAAGTGGGTCAAAATGGGTTGGGGAGGCCTAAATGGGCCAAGGCCGGCCAAAATGTGCTAAAACAGGTTAAGAAAGTTAGGACAGGCTGAAACAAGCTAAAAATTTCAGGATGACCAAAATGGGCAAGCTAGGTTAGGACAAGCTATGTAGGCCAAAATAATTTGGGAGGGCCAAAATGGGTTGAGTGGGCCTAAATGGACCATGTAGGTAGGGAGGGGTGAAGACAGGTCAAAACATACTAGGAAAAGCCAAAACAGGTGGGATGGGATAGATAGGCCAAAATTGGTTGGGCAAGTTAGGATAGGGTAGAAAGGCTTGAAATGAGCAAGAAAGACCAAAATCTACGATTTTTTTTTAAACATACCAAAATGAGTTGGGAAGACCAAATGGATCAAAACAAGTTAGGGAGGCCAAAAAGGGCTAAAATAGGTATAAATAAATGGGCCAATCAGGTTGAAATATGTGAAGTGGATTGGATAGTTTGAAATGGGCTAGGAAAAACTTAAATGGGTAAAGCATGACCAAAGTGGGTAAGATGGGTTCAAATATACCAAAATGGGATAGGAAGGCTAGATTGGACAGGTCGAAATGGGTTAAAACAAATTGGAACAAGTTAGGAAGGCCATAATGGGTCAAAATAGGTTGAAATAGGTCATGTGGCCAAGACAAACCAAAATAGGCCAAGTGTGGTAGGGTATGTCAGGATGGGTTGGATCATACCAAAAAAATTTAGGAACCACAAAACTAGTCGAGTAATCTAGAGCAGGCCAAAATAGGCCAGGCAGGTTGGGATATGCTAAAAGGGATTAAAATGAGTGACATATGGGGATGGGGCAAAATAGGCCAAAATGGGTTGAAAAATAGTAGAACAAGCCAGGAAGACCATAACAAACTAGGTGGATCATAATGGGTTGGGGAGGCCAAAATAGGCAAAAATAAGCTAAGTGGGTTAGGATGGTCCAAATTAATTGTGGGCCAAAAATAGGCTAGGAAGGGTTGAAATGAGAGGATCAAACTAGAATGGGTCAGGAAGGATGAAACTAGTTGATTGGCTGAAATGGGTAGGATGGGCCAAAACATAGCAGAACAAGCAAGGAAGACCAAAATAGGTAGGGTGGGTTAGAAAGGGTTAGAATAGGTCGAGGAGGCTAGAATGGACTGAAGAAGGTATAAATAGGTTGATCAACCCATGATAGAGTAAAATGGGCTGAGTGGATTGAGATAAGCCAAAATAGACCAAGTGGGTCATAATGGTTGAAATGAGCCAAAATTGTAAGCTGAAATGGGCCAAATGGGCTAGGATGGGCCAAAATGGTTCAAGATTAGCCAAAGTGGGTAGGATCGGTCGAGACACACTAGAATGGTAAAAATAGACCAAAATAGGTTGGGTGGGGCCAAATCATACCATAATGGATTAAGATAAACTAGAAGGGGTTGAAATGGGCAAGACAAGCTAGAACATATTAGAATAGGCCTAACAAGTTAGAATGGTTCAAAATGGACCATAATAGGTTAGGGAGGTCATAATGGGTTGGGATAGGCTAAAACAAGATGGGAAGACTGATATGGATTGAACAAGTACGATGACACCAAAGTAGGAGAGATGGGTCAGGATAGGCTAGGAAGGATTGGCCACCAGGTTGAAGCAAGTCAAAATATACTAGAATAGGCCAATACTAGCTAGAAGTGGCCAAGATAGACAAGATAGGCTATAATAAGTCAAAATAGGTTGGAAGGGGCTGAAATGGGTTAGGATGGAAAAAACATACCGGAGCTTCCCAAGAAGGTCAAAATATGCCAAGCAGGTTGAAATGGGTTAGAACAAGAAAAAAAAAACTAAATGGGTTGAGACAAGAAAACATGGATCGAGCAAGTTGGAATGGGTTGGGATGGGCTTCAACAAGTTGAGCAGACTATAATGGACAATGACAATGAAAAACACACTAAGTGAGGCCAAAATAGGCCAAAATGGGCCAAACCATACCAAA
This sequence comes from Wollemia nobilis, assembly GCA_028583015.1. Taxonomy (NCBI): domain Eukaryota; kingdom Viridiplantae; phylum Streptophyta; class Pinopsida; order Araucariales; family Araucariaceae; genus Wollemia; species Wollemia nobilis. The sequence continues at coordinate 319,441 of JAQPPZ010014852.1, read as the reverse complement.
ATAGGTTGGGAATAATAACAATAAGCTTGAATAATCTAGGACAAGTAGGAAGGGGCCAATGCATGCGAGATTGGCTATAACAAGCCAAAATAGACCAAAAGTGGATTAGGTAGGATGAAACATAACAACATATGTTAGGAAGGCAAACAAGAATGGTCTAGGTTGGTCAAAATGGGTTGGAGTAGGACATAATAATCAAAAGGGGCTAAAGTACTTACAAACGAGTTGGACAGGTCAGAATGGGCTAGAACAGGTTGACATAAAAGGATAAAATAGGTGGAGCACGACTAAAACAAGCAAGATAGGTTAGGATAGGCTGAGCAAGGTTAAAATGTGTAAGGTAGGTCAAGATAGGTTGGGTGTGCCAAAATGATCGAAGAAGGACAAAATGGGGTAGGTAGGGCAAATATAGGCCAAAACATACCAAAATGGACCAAGAAGGGTAAAATAAGATAGATGAGTCAAAATGGATCAAAATAAATATTGCAAGCCAAATTAGACCCTATAGGTCAAGGCAAGTCAATACAAGCTAAAATAGGACACAAGGTGCCAAAATGGGTTCGACGAGGTTGAAACAAGCAAGACAAGATAAGCGAGAAAAGTATGCCAAATCAAACTAAATGGGCTAATAAGGGTAGAATTGATTGAGTAGTTTGAAATAGTCCAAAAGGCGTCATGTAGGACAAGACAAGCTAGAAGGGATCGAAATAAGCTAGATATGTTAAAATAGAGTAAAACATACCAAACAAGATAAGAAGACTAGAATTGGCTAGGTCAAAATGAATTAAAATTGGTTAGGATGGCTAGAATGGGCCAAAGCAAATGGAAACATATCATAGAGGCTAGGATAGGCCAAAATGGGCCAAGTAGACTAGATTAAGGTAAAATGGGCCAAGTGGGCTAGGTCGAGGTAAAATGGGCCATGGTAATGGGTTGGAATGATCCAAAATAGGTTGGGGTAGGCCAAAATGGGTCAAGATAGGCTAAAATGGGTTAAGCCAAGTTGGAAAGACTTAACTTATCTTAAAACATTCCATCCACTTCAGACATGAGGATAGGTATTTTAGAGTTGGTCCAACTTGGTCCTCTTTTATTTTGATACCTTACTATCAAGAACTCTAAGATGAGCAATGGATAATTTCCTCATAGTCCATGATTAAAGTGTTAGCCCTTGAAGTGTCTTTGTTGATTATCTATTTTGAAGATACATTATTGTAGAGATAACTTCCCAATACTACTACTCCAAACTAGCTCCTATGAGCATTCAATGAACCATTTCTATGATGGAACAATTTTATATTTTAGCAACACCATTCTACTATAGGCAAAAAATCCACCTCCTAGAAGAAGTAATTTGCTCAATTTTGATAGTTTTATGACCATTTTCTCAAGTTTTGTAAATTGTACAGTAGGGAGCAAATTGTACTATCAAGGGTAAAATCGTACAGCTGGATTGGTAAATCGTAGAGGGCATTAGCAAATCATACAAGGCGCACTAGAATTCACTCAAATATAAAGGAAATGTAATTTCAAGATGAGATGGTGCATGGATTTGCTAACTAAGGTGTTAAACTTACGAAAAATGCGAAAATAATGTATTAAGTTGTGCAAGGGCAGTTGTAAATAATAGATTGTCTCAGGAATTGCTTCGAAATGGCCTGGACAATGTTATATAAGGCCCCATTTTCAATTTTTTAGGTCTGGCTACTAGTTTACTGGCTACTGGTTGCTATAATAGAGAGATAAGTACTTCTAGCTATAATTCCTGAGTTATTGCAATCACATTGAGATAGTTTTCCAAATTGTAATCGAATCTTTGATAGTTTTCTTAGACCAACACCCCAAAAAGGGCATAGTCATGGATGTTGCATTAGTTGATGTTGACCCATTCTTCTCACTATTACTTAGTAGACGTTGGGCAGAACAACTAGGAGGTTCAATCCAATTAGATTGGTCCTATGCTACAATACCCATATCAAATAAGGAAAACATAATGTTAAGAAGGGAACCATTTAATAAGCATTCTATAGAATTGATTCAAATAGATGAAACCATTATAAAATTAATAAACTCCATGGAAGAAAAAGGGTTGGGAGTTTACTCCATATGGCACAACCCATTCCTAGTGGAAGTACAAGAAGCAAAGAACATGGATCCATAAGTTTGAAAAATGGTTGATGCTAAGACAAATAGAGTATTAACCCAATAAATATGGACCATGTCTTTTGATGTAGCTAAGTCCTAATCTAGAGTAGGTGTAGGTGTTAATTTGACTGATATAAAAATAAACTACCTTGGTATTCCTTACAGACTTCCTTGCACAAACAATGTAGCTGAGTATGAAGCTTTAATGCTAGGATTAATAAATGCAAAAGAATTAGGCATTAAAACTACTTGATTGTAACAGGTGATGCATAAATTATTATACAGCAGATCAAAGGTAAATATCAAACCAAGCATCCTAGGCTTAAGCAATATAAAAATGCAGTGTTGGAAGAAATTGAAAAATTATTAGCTTTCAATATGTCATTTATTCCAAGAGAACAAAATCATGTTGCATATCTCTTGGTTGTGAATGCCTCATGTCTAAATCACCCAAATATAACTACAGATATATGGACAAATTCCCAACTATTTCAGTCTATAAGCCTTCTATGCCAGATAATGTAGTTTACCTACAGGTCTTTCAGGATGATATAGATATTAAAGATTTATGACTCTGTAAAATCAATATGCAGATATAATATGCGATGAAAAGGATGAGGAAAAGCTAAAAGAACAAATAGGAGAAACAGTAGAAGTAATTCAATTGAAAACAAATAAGATACCTAAAGGATTGGTTTCTCTAGAAAGTCTATTTGATGATTTTGATCAAGATTACAAGCCTTTAAGTAGGGAAGTAATATCTGAAGACATTAACATCGGTACAATGAAAGAACCTAGAATAGTAAATATAGACATGGCCTTACCTGCAAAAGAAAAAGTTGGATATATCAAAAAAGAACAAAGAACATTTTGCTTGGAATTATGAAGACCTTAAAACCTTCAAACAGATGTGATGACACACATAATACCCCTGAAGGAAGATTCCAAGCCATTTAGACAGAAATAGAGGAAGTACAACCCCACTCTACACCCAATAATGCAAAAGGAAGTACAAAAATTACTAGATTCTAAAATAATTAGAAAGGTAAAATTTTCTTCTTAGATATCCAATTTAGTACCAGTCAAAAAAAGAATGGTGATATCAGTCTCTGTGTAGACTTCAGAAATTTAAATAAGAGTTCATTGAAAGACAATTACCCATTTACCAATATGAAACAACTATTACAAGCAGTAGTTGGTTCAACTAGATTGTCCCTACTAGATGGATTTTCTAGGTACAATCAAATTCAAATAAATCTAGAAGACAGACATAAAACCACATTCACTACACCTTGGGGCACATTTGAATATTTGAGAATGCCTTTTGGACTAGTGAATGCAGGTGCTACCTTTCAAAGAGCAATGTATTTTGCTTTCAAATGATTAATGTTCAAAATAGTAATTGTTTACTTTGATGATATCACAGTATTCTCTAAGAATCAAGAAGATCATTTAGAACATTTGGCTGCAATTTTTGCTTGATGCAAAGAATTTGGAATTTCTCTAAATCCTAATAAGTGCATTTTTGGTAATACACAAGAAAATTTGTTAGGTCATATAGTTTTAGAAAAAATAATAAGCATTGATCCAGAAAGAATTGAAGCTATTTCCAAAATTCCCCCTCCTAGAAATTTAAAAGGTGTTAGGTCATTCTTTGGAAAATAAATTTTATCAAAATATTTGTTCCAAATTTTGTAGATATGACCAAACCCATAAATAATATGGTTAAGAAAACTAGAGAAATAAAATGGAAAACATAAAATATGGAAGCATTCAATAGAATAAAAGAAGTCATTTCCATTACTCCAGCTCTAAGATGCCCTGACTATTCTAAAGATTTTAACTTTTATTCATATGCATCTGAACATTCAATTGCTATAGTTCTTTCACAAAAAGATGATAAAAATAATGAAAGGGCCTATAGCCTTTATGAGTTCAAGTCTGAAAGGAGCACATCTTAAATACACCTTACTGGAAAAACATGCTTATACAGTTATTCAATCTTTAGAATATTCAAAGGTATATTTGGTTCAAACAAATTTTACTGTTGCATCCCTCTCATAACAATAAAAGATATTTTTACCCAATCTGAACCATTAGAAAGACCAACAAGATAGATGGTGAAGCTTTTGCAATATGATGCTGAGTTCAAAATAGTCAAAACTGTAAAAGGACAAGGCTTAGCCAAATATCTGGCATATAAAGGAGAGGACTCACAATGTCATCACAATAGATGAAATGCATGATAACAGGAGAATCAATAATAAAAAAATGTAAATTGTATGATAAAATTCTAGCATATTTACAACCTCTATATTTTTCGAGAGATATATCAACAAATACAATGAGGTCTGTGAAATTTCAAGCTTAGAAATATTATGTGTAGGATGGTGTGATTTACTAGAAGCACCCATATGGAGTGTTATTAGTCTTTTTATATGAAAATGAAGTCCCAAAAATAATTAATGAATTTCATAATGGTTTCTATGGAGGAAATTTTGCTCCAAAAGCCACAACTAATAAAATAATGAGAGTAGGATATTATTGGCCTTCCATTTTTAAATATATATATATATATATATATATGTTAGGAAAATGTCATAACTGCTAGGTTTTTGTATGAAATAAGCAATTAGCAGCCATGCCCCTCAAGCAAGTAATCATTGAAGCACCCTTTGCCCAATGGGGCATTGACCTAATTGGAGAGATCAAGCCTAATTCATCTAGCCAACACAAGTGGATCATAACTGCAATAGATTACTTTACAAAGTGGGTAGAATCTGCACCTCTAAGAACATCCACAACTACCACCATCATCAAATTCTTCGAAGAAAACATTATAACCAGGTTTGGAGTTCCTCAAAAATTAGTAACAGATAATGCATAGTATTTTGTTTTATATGAAATGGTAGATTTTTATGTTGAATATGGAATTGAACTATCCCATTCTACTAATTATTACCCCCAAGGAAATGGTCTTGTTGAGTCATAAAATAAAAAATTAATAACTAGAATAAAAATATCATTAGGTAAGAACAAATGGGGATGGGACATCGAACTGAAATTTGCTCTATGGGCTGATAGGCTGACTGTTAAAAGAAACACAGGAAGGGCTCCAGGGATGAGATGGTATATGGAGAGAAAGCCTTATTACCCTCAAGAATAGAAAAATTGGCACTTTCCCTCTTGTTGCAGGATCATGAAGACCCCGTCCCTTTACAACGAAGGCTAGACCAGATTGTCCTATTAGAAGAGCAAAGAAGAGAAACCCTTAATAGAATGATGGAACAAACCTAGAAAGCTATGAATTTGTTTAATAAAAAAGCCAAGGGTACTCCTTTTTCTCAAGGAGATATAGTCATCTATTGGGATCCTAAAAATGATAAGCATGGTGAAAAAGGAAAATTTGAACCTAAATGGATTGGTCCATACCAGATAGCCCATGTTATAGGGCAGAATACTTAAAAGTTGAAGACTTTGCATGGAGAACTAATGGCTATCCCCATTAATGGCCAACACCTCAAGATGTACAATCCTTGTTGAAGCTAAAAAAAAAAGGTGGAAAAACCAAAAAACTCAAAAACAGAGCGATGTATTTTGTTACTTTATGTACTAGATAAGCTTTTCTTTTGTTGTTAGCATAATTTGAATAGTTGTTAGATGGACTTGGGCCAAGTCCAATAAAGAGATTTTTTATAAAAAAATAATTCCACACTCCAAGGATAAACTTGCAATTGAGTATGAGGTGGTCAATGGTCTTCGCCTCATTCTTATGAAAGATATACTATGATGACCCATTTTAGCCTCTATTTTGTAAATTATCAAGTGTGAGAATTTTACCCTCGCATTCCAACCATGAAAAATTCTTTGCGTGGAGAAGACAGTGTTAGAACCAAATTTGTTGGGAAAGGTTATGATTGGAGATCAAGTAAGAGCAAAGGATATTCTATTCTCTATTCATCTTATAATTTCCAAAGGGATCAACTGACCATTTAAGGTTGTCCCCTATGATTGTAGTTATTCTCCACCATGCATGCATCAATCAAGAAAGATCTCCACCATGCATCAATCAAGAAGACATTTTGGATTCATTTATGATTTTCCACTACAAGTAACTTAAAATAAGCTCTTAATAGAAAGAGAGGAAGACCCACATGTATGAATACAGACAAAAAGTTCTAGCTATGAATTTGTTTTCTTTCTCTCCATTATCAAAGTATTTAGCCCTAATCAATCTACTATGGTAAATGTTGTGGTCCTAGTAAATTCTCTATACCACTTTGGCACCCAAAATATAAGTTTGTTCTAACTTAATAATGAAAGTCTTATATTATTAAAAAAATATAATTAGAAAAATGATTAGATGATCTTATTTATGTTTATTATTTATAATGTTTTATTGTTTATTTTATTAATATTTATAAAGTTGTGAATAAATAAATTAAAGAAGGTTGATGAATATAATTCTTCTCACCTAGTTAAGTTAAGTTATTTTCTTTTCATTCCACTTTAATACCTCCTCTTTTTCTTCTGCTAAAAGAGCATACCCCTACGCAAGGGTGATTTGGCTTACATAAACAATTTAAAATTGTTCAACCGATCGACCGTAACATATGTCAAATAAATATGGATGAGGCTGGTAAAGAAATTAAACAAAAAGTGGGCCAAGAGGACCTTCAAATAATTAAAATATTGCACAAGGCCATGGGAGCTAACGTCACACACACAAAAAAATCACTTTAGAATCTTCGGGGAAAAGAGGAAAAATCAGCAAGAAACCTCAAGTAATCAAAATCCAACATAGAGCAATGCTACAACATAAATCCGAAGCAGATAGAGAAATAATTACCTTTTCTTTTGCTCTCTTACTGATCTACCTCAAATTTATCAGGAGGTGCCGCTCGCTAATTACTTTGTTTGTTGCTGCATCTTTTTAGGGAGTTCCATCTCAAAAGTAACATGGAATAGTTTAGTAGGAAATCGTGTGAAAACTTATGCTCTATAGCAATAAAATTCTCTTAATATGCATTTCTAATGAAGAGTAGGTTCAACTGTTTACCGTGTTTCGGAGTATTTTTGAAATTGGCATCAAAGGTGTTTGAGAAGTTTCATAATTAATCCGACTTAGGTGTTTTGTGTTCGTATAAGTCTAAGTATCTCGTATTGCAATGTGTACAAGTGTGCGGTTGAACCTAGGTTGCATTTTTACAAATGTACCCTAAATTTATTACACCACAACCTCCGTGAAGTGCCCTCTGGGTTAAATATCATCTTATTGCAATGGGGTGATTTAAAGTTTATCATGCACTTACCACCATTACACTAGAGCAAGGTAGGGGTCCCATGCAGTGGGCTACAACTCTGAAAATCACTGTACATGGATATCATGGTTAAAAAATCATCCTACTATGGAAAAGATTAGGATCTTTTCTTGAACTGCAGATCACCATAAAAGTATGCAGGAAACCTTCAGAGCACCGTAAAGGTATGCAGGAAACCTTTAGCAAATGCATAAGAGAGGGGCTGGAGGTTTAAAACATTTGGCAAAACAACTTTTTAGGGCCACATGGCATCTCAAGACTGGTCTAGTGCTCTCTCTCCCCATATTCTGTGCAATTTCGAATTTATCTCAAGCTTAATATGGCATGAGATCAAAATCCTGCTATACAAGTCCTAAAAATTCTCTCATGTCACCTGCTTAAAATTTTAAGAGTTCCTGTGCCATGAACGCCGCCTAAGTCTTTTCTAGGTTATTGCCTAGTTAGATTACAAATGGTATACTATTTTTACACCGATTCAATATCTAGACCAAATTTGTGTGACCATAGATTATATTAACGTGGATTTCCAAATGGTATGAAAATTCTTTTAATTTTGTTTGGTAGAAGACCCTAGGTCAAAATACTTTTACCATGTGTAACTGCACTAGCAGGCTCAGGGTGAACTTTCACACTAATCATGAAATTGAATACAAAACCATGAATGAATTAAAAGTGTGTAACATACAAGATAATGTTGACGCAGTGAATAAGGAGTGCTTAGAAGGATAAGCATTCTAGCCTTCACTTTTGTGCGTCTGTTTTGATGGAGTTTTCTACAAGTTTTCCTTCCTTAAAATTTCTCAATTTCATCAGTAGTGATATGAGAAGATCTAGATCAGGAATACAACTGAGTGTTTTAACCATTGAATTTAGGTATAAGAGGAGGCTTTGCCTTGCATCTGATAAATTATATAGGGTAGCAGTTGATTAGGAAATCATGCAGATCGAGCTAATCGTAAAATTTCTGGAGCAGTGCATAGAAGACGGTTTTTCATCCAACAGTCCTAGCGAGGATGTTTAATGGAGGAGCAATTCAGGCAGCAGTCCAGCGTCCCCTTAAGAGAGATAAAACAAAGATGATACAATATCAAAGGAGAATCTCTGATCTTCATGTTCATGGGCATGCATCTGGGTTCAAAAATGGTTAATAGTTGTTATGCACTTGTTGGAAACCAAAGTATCTGTGGCCATGATGACATTACATAGAGGACATACCAATATTGTTTTTTGAATTATTGTAAAAAGCGGTGTCCTTGGGGAGCCCAGTGGTTCATAAATAAAATATGACCTATTCATGCAGCACCGCATTTGGTTTGTCAATCTCATAAAAAAGCTATCAAACATAGTGGCCAGTGTTGGGTCCAAGTACATCTTGAGTCTGTAGTGGATTTTTAGGAGAGGATATGTTGCAATGGATAGGGAATGCCAATATTGCCTATCATAGAATATATGAACCTCTGTAAGTCTGAGGCTTCTATCCACACTCTTATTTTCATACATAAAGAGGATATCCTGAAGCTTATGAAATTACCTGTATACCAAAATCCATATGAAGCTGCAAGTAGTTGCTTGTAATAGTCATATGTTAGCAATCGTTCCTTTTTATGCTATTACCACAAGAATATTGAGATATGTCTCAATAAGCACACCATATATACTAGTTAATTACAATGAAAAATATCAACCCTCATAAGCCCATATGGGAAGAAGAACCTATCAATCAAAATCTCGAAGGAGGAATTCTAGTGTCAAATGCTTCTAGAAATACCTACAACAGTTATCCCCACCAAATGATTAATGGGTTATAAGCCCCAAATACAAAGAATATTCTCTCCATAGTATTTTATCAGAAGTGTGGCCAACACATCATAAAATAATTTAGAATTATGCAACTAGAGCATAATTCCATAACTACTGTGGCATGCCATGGGATGTCGATTTGGATTCATTAAGGGGTTACATATTAACTTAGTCACATTCACATAGTTAATAATGTATTGATGCTTTTGAAGTGATCAACGATCCATGTGAAATGAATTGTTGCCATTGGATGTGACAACCCTTTAGAATTTTTGTTAATTCACGCAAGTCCACATTAGGATGCATCATCAACTCTAATGTGGTATTGGAGATGAGGGTCTAGAACTTGACTCTAATCAGCTTAATGATTTGCTCAGCTTTGTGGCTTCTTAGAATTGTACAAAGTTGAATGTTTGTAGGCTTCAACAAATAAAATTTGTCCCCTCTATTTTTCTTTGTGAACAACAAAAGAATTATAGTAGGAACAAGTATATTATCTATGTGCACTCAAGATACGTTCATTAACATAAGATATTTGTGAATGGTATAATATCTCATACCTGAACATAATTGTAAATTTAGGTTGTGCTTGTCCCATTAAAAATAAATTGAGTTTTAGTAACAGATGTAGAACTACAAGCAGGGCTATTAAATTAGGACTTTTGAATGTTTGCATTGAGGTACTATACTGAGTATACCTACAGGGTACTTGATAAAAAAGACTCTTTCAATGTTCTTTTTAGTGAATTTTTGCTAGTATACATGAAATGTTCCATTTCTTACACGCTGTTTACTGCATGCTTTTGCGTAGTTGTTGCAAGCAACTAGGGATGATGCACAGGCTATTATCAAGGAATGATTCCCTACACCTAGATTGGTTGTCTATGATCAACATGGTTCACAAGTATGTGGCTATTCCACATTCTTTATACCTACAGGGGACTTGATAAAAAGGGCTCTTTCAATGTTCATTTGAGTGAATTTTTGCTAGTATACATGACATATTCCATTTCTTACACACTGTTTACTGCATGCTTTTGCTCAGTTGTTGCAAGCACCTCGGGATGATGCACAGGCTATTATCAAGGAATGATTGCCTACACCTATATTGGTTGTCTGTGATCAACATGGTTCGTAGGTATGTGGCTACTCCACATTCTTTATGCTGGCATTGAATATTTGTGCTTTCATAAATTAATGATAACAAAAGTCATTTGCTGACCTTCCCAAGTTCAATATGATATGTTTGTGCTAAATTTATCCAGCATGCTTTTGAGTAAAGCCATTCTTCTAAAATAATAAAATCATGTATTCTTTGCACAGGCACGCTTTTTGCTGGTTAATTTAAATCCATTAGGAACATATAGCTTAGCTAATGAGGCACCTCTTGGAGGAGACATAATATTCATAAATGATGCAAGCTTGCAAGTGTTTGTTGAACATCTTCAACAATTAGTTGTGTAGTCTTGATACTTGTACACCGATTTTTTTGTAAGAATATATGGGGTCATTGGCCATTTTTTATTTTCAATTTGAGCTGGTTACAAGCATTTGGAGTCAAACTGCAATTGATTTATTTTACTTTTCTAATAAGGAGAAACGTCTATCATTCTTTTGGTTGGAAGTCCTTTCTACCTTGCAAATAATAAATTAAATGCAATGTGGTTTCATTTGTAAGTTTATTACATGAGAAAGTCCTAGTAGCTATTTGTGGATAAACAAATTTGACGAATGTGTATCTAGTTCATCATTCAGACTAGTTATATCACATAGATAGTAGAAGGCATTTTAGTGGAGGGATTTTTCCTTTTAGAAGCATATTTACTGTCTAATCGAAAACCAAGGATATCCCTGGTTTCCATTTTGTCTTCTGAAATGTTCAATGAATTTATTCGGAGTGATTGTACTTTCTTGTACCTCAATACTTATTTGGCCATTAACTAGGAAATAAAAACATCTTGAGTTGTGTTGATCTCCTCTAATAATTAGTCTATAATTGAAGCACAAAGATAATCATGAAAGGTTATAAGGTCAACTTCTCTTACTTTCATAACTCTGTTTAGAGTATTTGTTACTTCTCGTTTCTTTCTTTTGTAATGCAATGTTGATTAGTTACGTGCATGATCTGATGTATTCTTATGGTTCTAAATTTTTATTGATGCACATCACTCATGAAATGTGAAGCAATGATGTTATTCTATCTCTTAGATTGGGTACTCTTCTAACATTTTTATGTTTAAAAAAATCCATTTTTCATCTCCAACTTCTTTTGCTGGTATATATTTATATACGATGTTTTTCTACCACCTCCAAAAATTGGGCTAGGCCTTGCCATCTCAGAAACTCATCCCTCTGTAACACATTGTTCCCGTCATAGAGGCTTCATGGAACGTATAGATAAATATGATTCACATTTTTTTTTAAACTATTTCTAAAATAAGTTACTTTTGTGTTATTTTAGTCATAAATCATATAAAAATATAATCAAACTCAAAATGTCAGATTGCAATAAACTTCTACTTATATGCTTTTGTAGTGGAGAATCCAGAGACCTTAGTCACAATACTCTTGTTGAATGGTGGTTCTACATATATTTCTTCTTGACTATCTCGACCCAACCTACACCATTGTTGGTGTAAACCTTCCATGCATGCTTGGCTAGGAGATCAAGATTCATTTGAGTGACTTTACTAAGCTCGATGCCTCCTTTGTTTTTGTTGTGGCAAACCAAGTCCTAAGCCACTAGGGGGATTCTCTTCTTATCCTCAGTCTCGGACCACAGGAATATCTTTTGGATTTATTTAATCTTGGAGCTCATAGAGGCTAGGATTTTGAATATGGACAGGAAGTACACTGGGATGCTTCGAAGATAGGTCGTCGTAAGGGTGGCTTTGGCTGCCTGGAACAGGAGGTGACCTTTCCAAGATGCCAACTTTTTTTGAATTATTTTAATGACATTATTCCACATGGGAGTAGTGGGGGTGCCAGAGAATAGGGGGATCCCAAGGTAGGAAGTGGGGAGAGCCTTCGGGGAGCATCCAAGGATCCTCACAATTTTGATTTTCTGGGTATGGGGGAGTGTTGATGAATTTTTTTTTGCTTTTTAGGAGGTTGATATTCTGACCTGCAACATTCTCATAAAGGCAGAGGATGTGTTTGATGACCTTGGCTTGAGCAACTGAAGCATAAGTAGACAAAATGGTATCGTTGACAAACTGCTGGTGAGTAACAGGGTTAAGACCAGAAGCAGTTTTGATCCCAAAAATAAGGCCTCTCCTACCGGCACTAGCAATGGACCTCCTCAAAGCCTCAACTAGGATGATGAATAGGATTAGGGACAGAGGATCTCCTTGTCTCAAACCTCTAGAGCTTAGGGAAGAACCCAACAGAGGACCCATTGACTAGTATAGAGAACCATGGAGAGGATATGCATCTTTTGATGAGATCAAACCATATCGAGTGAAAGCAAAATTTGAGGAGGACATTAATGAGAAACTCCCAGCTTACCCTATCAAAGGCCTTTTTCATGTCTAGCTTTAGCAGGAAAGCTGGTTTCTTGGCCAAAGTGGTAGAGTGCAGGGTCTCATGGATGGTTATCACTCCATCTATTATGATCCTTCCTTTGACAGAGCTGCCCTAACAAGGATCAATGATAAGGGGAAGGACCTCCTTGAGCCTGTTTGCTAAGGATTTGGTTAGGATCTTGTAGAGAACATTGCAGAGGCTGATGGGACGGAAGTCAGACAGAGCTTTGCAAGCCGACACTTTGAGAACCAAGGTAATGAAGGTTGAGTTGATCCCTCGGGGAATGGCCTTGGAGGATTTGAGGTCTCTAACTGCTGCACACACTTCAGACCCAATCAGGTGCTAAAATGCTTGGAAGAAGCATGGAGGGAACCCACCTAGTCTGGGGGCCTTGTTAGGCTGCATAGAAAATAAAGCTCCTTTGATCTCTTCAATGGAGAGAGGCCTGATGAGCATTTCATTAGTGGAGGAGGAGATGCAGTGGGGAATATTTTCCAGGAGTGCCTTTTCAGCCTGAGGGGAACCAAGAGAGGATATGCTCAAAAGGGTTTGGAAGAAATTGACAGACTTGTTCCTGATCTTAAAGACTTCCCTTGTGACCCTTCCATTGCTGCAGGTAAGCTCTGAAATTTTGTTGGAGATTTTGTTTCTTAGGGTAGTCGCATGAAAGAATTTGGTATTTGAGTCACCATCCCTGAGCCAAAGGGCTCTCGATTTTTACCTCCAATACTTTTCTTCTTTGGCCTGGATGTTATGGAACTCAGCTAGGAGGTTGCTCTCCTTGGTTCAAATGTTGTTGTCTTGGTTACCTTCCTGAATTTGTTGTTCGATGATCTCTAGTTTCTCTTTGATTATCTGCTTGCTCTCGAAGATGTTACCAAAGGTTTCTCTGTTCCAAATCCTAAGATTTTCCTTGATGAATCTAAGTTTTTTGTATAGTTTCCCCGAAGGGGACCCCTTGAAGAGCTGCTTCCACCATTGAGAGACTTGGCTCTTGAAGTATGGATGGTCGAACCACATCACCTTGAAGAAGAAGGGGCTCTTGAAGGATAGAGCTTTGGCTGCTTCAAATAGAAGGGGACTGTGGTTAGAGCCAAATTTGGGGAGGGGTTTGAGGGTGGCATCGCCAAAAACAGGGATAACCAATCTTGAAAGCAGAATCCTATCCAATTTGACTTGGATGAGATTGTTCCCAACCCTTCTGTTGCTCCATGTAAACTTTGGTCCCTTTAGTTGAGCATCCATGAGTTCATTTGCATCGATGAATTCCCAAAAATCCTCCATGCTTATGGTTAGAAAGGTGTTACCTCCTTTCTTTTCATATGGGAACAGGGGGCTATTGAAATCTCCTACAAGGATCCAGGGGATGGTGTTGAACGAGTTTCGCATATGGCTAATTGAGGTCTACAGCGAGGCTCTTTCGAGAGATATATTGGGAGCATAGACATTGGAAAGGATCCAAGTGTTGTTGTTGGTTTTGTAGTGAAAAAGCATGTTGATGATCTTGCTAGAGGAGGAAATCAGCTATCCTTCAAATTTAGTGAGATCCCACATGCATAACAACCCTTCGAACATTCCTTGGGCGGGAGTGAAGAGGAATTCACTTTTATTCCATATTGCTTTTGCAACTTTGGGGGAAGAGATCTCATCTACTTTAGTTTCTTGCAGGATGAGAATTGTGGGGCTGTAATATTTCCTTAGATTTGCAGCCAGATGTTTCTTGGGAGCACCATTGAGCCCTCTCACATTCCACGTGAGAATATTCATTTAAAACTTTTTAAGGGATTTTTTTGCCTCCCTTTGCCAGCTGAGAGGGAGGTTTGGGTTTCTTGGGTTCGTCTCTTATCAGGTTGAGAGAGTTAGACAACAAGGTGGCTTGGAAGCCATTTGCTATATCCACTTCCGCCTCTTTCCTTCTCTCCTCAGCAAGGGACGACCTTCCTCTTTTCTTGTCGCTCCCATAGTCAATGAGGGATGTTTTTCTTCGAGTGTGCTTGGGGCTGAAGTTATCCGAGAGGGATTAGGATGGGCCTCATCTTCATCATTAGAGTGAATGGATGCTACTTCAAAAGTATCCATCGGGGGGTGGGAAGGACCGAATTTAGATGGGGATTCGAAAGGAACTATTTCTGCCAAAATGCCCTAGGGAGGTTTGGAGTAGAGAGGGGGAAGGGGGTCAGCCATAGGGGGGGTCTATATTGCCCTCAAAGAAAATAGGGTTAGATTCAATAGAGAGACATACCTGATCAGTCTCTAGGGCCGGAGGAGGATCAACAATTTTTTCCCTTTGTCTTTTGAGGAACTATCCCTCTTTTGATTTGAGGCCTGATTTGCTTGCATCGAGCTTTTCTTCCTAGGGAAGGGAGGGACTTCCTTGGGATGATTATTCCTTGACTGAGGAGGATGGAACCAATTTTGGGATCTGAGACGAGCCCTCAAAAAGAAAGAGTCACCATCCTTAGTTTCCTTTGAAGGTTTGGAAAAGAGGGCACTAGTTTCTGAGGTGGCCTTGCACTAGACGTTGACACCATTTGACGGATCTCGAAATTAGGTTTACGAACATGGGAAACTCGGTCTCGAGGTTGGCATTCACGTAGATGCGGGTGTGGACCATTCTAGAGCAAGCTTTGGTTGTAGAATCAATAGCCACCAGTTTTCCAACAGTTCTCGCAATTGCTTTCAGGACGTCCTTGTGCCATAGATGGAAGGGCAGGTTTGGGATGCGGACCCAGATGGGAGTGAAGTTGATACTCTATGTATTGGGATTGAAATCTATCACCCACTGCTTGAGAAAAAAGCTCCTCCTGCCTAGGAACTAGGGCCCTTTGTTAGGATTCGGCTTGCATCATCATGGTTGCATAGCTTTATGGCAAAAAAAAAAGGGCTACAATCTCCATGTTTCCTGAGGTTATTTATTTGGAAAAGGCCCAGTGCCTTATTATCTCCATGTCTGGTCGTCCCCCAACAAACTTGCTGATTAGGGAATAAGATGCCTTTGAGACATAGCTAGAGAAGACTGCTTCTATGATAATAATATATGATTTGATAGGGGTAAGGTGGGCCTTTGAGGCTTTTGGTGAGATCGCCCCATTGGAGATGAACTGTGCGTATGAAGGCCCACCAAGGCTCCTAGGAACAGGCTGCTTGTTGGGGATGGGGCCCTCGATAGGTCTTTTGTTAGGAGGCTCCTTGTCACGGGGGGCTTCCCGTGGAAACTCGCTTCACCATCAGCATCACCATTCTTACTTGGTCTAGGTCTTCCATCCACTGTTCCGGAAGGGTGGTTCCCACCATCGCCATCGCTGCCCTCTGCCTTTGCCATCGCTCTCGGACCTGGTGTTATTTAGTTTTTCCACCATACATGACTGAATTTTAGAATGAAGATTGTTGTCATCATTCTTGCAGTTTAGTAAATTGCAAAATTCATCTCCATTGCAAGTTTTCGAGAGTTATGTAACCCAACATAAAATGGGCACATATCTATTAACACTGATGCACTGCTCCACTCTTTTCCTTCCCTTCATTTCTTTTTAGTGTAGCAGCCCTTTTGCCTCACACCTGGGTTTGTGACGTATGCAAGTTTATCTGCAAGTCTATTGTGGCCTATATCCTACGTATTGAATTTTGTTCACGTTAATATCTCTCTATAAGAAAAAAATTTGTCGCCTTCTTTGTTTATTATACATTTTCGAAACTCCTAGCTAAATATGGTTGACTCCGCACCTGAGGGAAGCTATCGCTCTTTGATGCCAAATATTATAGGGGAGATTGACTACTACTAGACTAATCACTTCATTCTTTGACTCTATCTCTGCAGTTGAGAGTGATAAGCGTCTATTTGAAGAAACGACTCCCAGAATGTTAATGATAGATTTGTGTGTTCTTATCTACATAAAAGAGTGGCAACTAGGGCTTTAGTTCTTTCTTCTTCTTGTGGTGGGACAGGTTTGCAGTTCTTGGGCATCGGGTTTCAACCACCCTTCACATACCGAGAGGTTGTAGACAGACACAACTTACCAGATTTTTATTCTCCTCTTCTATTGTCTCTACAGCCATGGATGTGTTATGAACTTCAATTCTCGTTAACAATAAATCATTCACCAATATGCAGAAATATCAAACATGCATCCACAATAAATTTCACAAAAAAAGATCACACAATAAAATAAAGATAGATAATACCCTTGAGGTAGGGCAACACCAAATATTACTCCTTAAGGAAGGAATCACTCTAGTCTCCACTCCATGAGCCAAGACTATTACAAGGAATTCTTCAGATGACTTGCCTACAATGACATTATCCTCTCTTTTTTATAACCCACTTCTAAAACCCTTCATGATTACAATAAAATATTAAAATATGATCATCCTTGGGTTATATGTGGCCCATGCTATAATACCCATAAATAATATAATATTATATTCCACATTCCTATACTTTTAGGCACCTAACAAGATACTAGAATAGTCTTGAGGGGTCGAACTCCATGGCCCTCTTAGTCCTGAACATTCTTGTGGGAGCACCATTAGATCTGGTGTTGGCCCTTTTGGGATAGTTGGTGATGATGACGACTATGATTTTAATTTTACATCACTACAAATTGACTACTCTACTAACCACCTCATTGTTTTACTCTATCTCATTCTCTATTTAGTTTTAGTTGCTTGTTTCTATTGTTGAATTCATGTCCTAGGGTGGACTCTCATGCATGTACTTTTTTGTTTGTTTGTTTGTGGTGAAGTTTAGTTTCATTGGAAATTGGAAGTATAAAGCTTACTCTTCTTAGTATGCAATATATTTACTTAATGTTAATTTTTTTTTGATAGGTAACAGATTATTTACAGCGGGTTTTTTGAATAGGATCCCAAAACCTTAATTACAGTAGTAGCCGAAGCATTGAAAAAGAAAACAGAAAGAACGTCCCCGCCCGGGGCCCTGGAAACTACAGAAAACAAAAAGCTACAAAAAACTTTCACAAAACCGAGATTCTCCATAGGAACCAGCATCCTCAAAACCCAAGAAACTTTGAAACGACAAAGGCCAGGTGGGCCTAGCTAACTGGGCCCTGAGCCGTCCTCAGCCCGATCGGATTGCCGCTGAACCTCGGCATCGCTTTCCTCCAGCTTGCGACAGAGCTCGGATAAAGCCTTGGCGGCATGAGAAGCGGCTTGGGCAGCAGTGTTGAGGGAACTGATCGCTGTATCCAGGAGGCCCTTGAGCGCCAGTTTTTGCAATTTATCGTCGGACTCGGAGCTGATCACAGTGGGCTCCGGGATCTCTGATTTAACGTTCTTGGAGCTTCCCGCAGCCCAGCTGGGCCCGGGGGAAGCCCTTTTGCGGCCAGAGCTAGGAGGCAGGGCCCCGTCAGGGCCTTTGCTCGACGCCCTGCATTTGCAGGTAGGCTTGCGACGCTTCAGGGAAGAGGAATCGTCGGGAGTGGGGGAGCCCTTGGCGGTAGGGGAACCAGTGGGAGAAATGCCTTCTTCAGGGGGCGGGACAGATGAGAGGGGGGGAATGCTGTGCAGCTGGGGTTGGTTGGCCAGGGCATGCCTATAAAGGACAGCCATGAGCCCCTGGTGCATGGGTCGGGAATGGTTCCTGCGAGCACGATCAATGGTCAGACCCAGAGAGTAGTAGAGGAAGCGCGGAGTGCTGATGAGGGTTGCTCCTCGAAGATGATTGAAGTAGCTTAGATGAAAGCTATACAGTCACTGCTCCGGATCGTCACAGGTAATGTATTGCATTACCGGGACGATGGCTTCGTCGAAAGGCATCGGGAGGTGAGAGCGGAGCAGGTTTGCTTTGTCCCACTGATGGTCTGGGAAGCGGGAGAGCTCCTCTTCCCAGTTGTGCTTGTCACGCCTGACAACGCGGCCTTTCTCTTCGTGGTGGAGGCCGGTGACCTCCGTGAGGAAATCCTTGGAGACTTTGAAATGGAGACCCTTGACTGTAACTTCGCCATCGTTCCACGTATCCAGGAAACCCTGGGTGATCTCGTCCTCATGGCCAGCGAATTTACTAAAAAATGGGGTGAATTTTTTAGCATCGGAGAATAAACGGGCGGGACCGCTCAACTCAAGGACAGGGGGCTCCAGGAAGACAGTTTTGGAAGCCATGGGGGCCGAGCTGGCAAGGTGGGGACAGAAGGGGCAGAGAGTGCCAGACCAGGGGAGGGGGAGCAGGGGATGGAGAACGCGACAGCGGGATGGGACAGCGAGGGGAATATAAAGGCCGTGCGGGGGCCTTTGAAGGGGAAGCGCCGCCAGCTTTGGAAAGGGGCACACGTGGCTGGAAGCGACACGACGGGGAAGGGGCTGAGGGGGCGTGCCAGACTGCTGACACGCGAGGATGGGAAAGGGCCACTGCCGAAGCGCCAGATGCCTAACTCTGAGCGGGGGAACGCCGGGAGAGAACCGCACCGGACTGGACCGCGAACGGATTGGCATGGCACGGGGATCCGTAGTCACGTAGATCGAAGCGAGAAGGACGGGGAGGTCCGCCATGCATAGAAAAATGGGTCTGCCAGAGCTGCCAGCTGGCCAGCACGGGTAGCTGACGAGGCAAGGGGCACGGGCCGCCACGAGGAGGATCGGGATGATCCCCTCGCGGACAGGGTGGCCAGCCGACGGGTCGACACGGGGGCGAGAAGCACCGGTCATCAGAAGCGCACGTCGGGGGGACTTCGTCGCCCTACCACGGGGAAGCCTAAACACCAGTGATAACAGCATGGTCGGGATGGTCCTGCAGCACAATTTGAACTAGGCCTGCAGGGAAGTGCGAGGTCCAGGTGGTAAATTCTTCGGCTGTAATGGCTAGATTTGCCATGAGGTCAGCAGCCCTGTTGCCTTCTCTGAAAACATGCTGAAAGGTGTGGTCGGGGAAGCTCTGAAGAATGAAGAGGGCCTCCTGGATGGAATTATGGAATCGCCAGGAACAGGACTCAGGCTTGCTGGCGGCTCTGATTACAACTTGGGAATCGCCTTCGATGATGATTTTCGAGGGGGAGCCCCTGAGAGCCGAAAGACCACTGAGCAGGCCGGCAGCTTCGGCAAAATTATTGGTTTGCCTGCCCAGCGGGACCGCGAAGGCAGTGACCAGATTCCCGGAGCAATCTCTGATGACCCCGCCCGCCCCAGAGGGCCCGGGGTTGCCTTTGGAGGCACCGTCGAAATTGAGCTTAAGCCACCCGGGGGGGGAGTCCACCTGGTTAGGGAGCGCCGGGAGGGGGCGGGAGGGGGAGCGGGGGGAGAGCTGAATGCTGAGGGAGGAGAGCAGGGAGGCTTCGCTCGAACGTCGGGGGTCCACAGAAAGGGGAATGAAGCGGGAATTCTCGGTGGCAAAGGAGACTGCTTTGGTCGCTAACCACTGGGGGGAGCAGGCCGGGGAGGAAAAGGCTCGCCTGTTACGCTCGAGCCAAATTTTCCAGAGCATATGAGGAAGGCAGGCCTTCCAGAGGAAGCGGAGAAAGGGATGGGCAAAGGGGGTGGGCCACTGAGACAGGAGATCAGAAATGGAATTGGGGGCCGCCCATTGGACGGAGAAATGGGAGAGGATGAGGCCCAGAACTTCGGAGGAGAAAGAGCAGTTTATGAAAAGGTGGTTGGTTGACTCCCAGGCGGCCCGACAGAGGAAGCATCTGTTGGGGATCTGGAAGCCTCTCTTGATCAGATTTTTGATCGTGAGGATTCTATTTTGGACGGCCGCCCAAACGAAATGGCTAATTTTGGGGATCAAATTCTTGGCCCAGACCAGCTGGGTCGGGAAGGTGGTCGCTCCCGGGGTTCTCTGAATATGATAAGCAGACTTGACTAAAAAAATGTCGTTGGGAGAGCCATGCCACACGCATCTGTCACTGTCTCCAAAAGAAGGGATGACCGTCGCACTGAGGATGCGCTGAAGTCTGGCAGCTTGAAGCGGGAACCTGGGGTTCAGGATGGGCTTCCAGATGGTCCGCCCCTAGAGCTGGGTCATGTAGTCAGATGCTTTGGGACCACGGTCCGCAAGCCCAGGTTTGAGGAGAAGGAGCTCCCTATCCGAGCTCAGGGCCTCGTCGAGAATCCATCTGTCTTCCCAGAAGTCAATCTTGGCCCCGTCTCCAAGAATCCATCTGGTCCCTTGCTGAACAATATCTCTGGTGGAAAGCAGGGCCTTCCAGAAGGCAGATCCGTCATGGGGCTGGGTGTCTCCGAGGAAGGGGTGGTTGTGACAGTACTTCCTTCGCACAATGCAGACCCATTCATCGGAGGTATTGATGTGAACCTTCCAGGCGTGTTTGGACAGAAGGGCCTTGTTCATGGGAACCACCCGTCTGAGCCCGATCCCACCCTCTCCTTTGGGGCGGCAGACCAGGGGCCAGGAGACCAGGGGAATCCTTTTCTTGTCTTCACAGCCCGACCAAAGAAAGCGTTTCTGAATTTGCTCAATGAGAGTAGCGATGGAGGCCAGAATTCTAAAGACAGACATGAAGTATATCGGAATGCTCTGGAGGACAGACGCCAAGAGAGTGGCTCTGCCGGCCTGCGAGAGAAGGTGGCCTTTCCAGGGGGCGAGTTTCCTTTGGATCCGCTCAATCACCCCATTCCATAGCACTTTGGAAGACGCCCCTGTGAACAGAGGAAGCCCGAGGTAGGAGGAGGGGAGGGAGCCGGGGGAGCATCCCAGGATCCGCCCGATTCTGTTTTGCCTAGCCAAGGGGGTGTTGATGAAGTAAATATTGCTTTTTCGAAGGTTGATTTTCTGCCCAGCCGCCTCCTCATACAGGGTGAGGATGTTCTTGAGGGCCTTGGCTTGAGGGACCGAGGCCGAGGAAGCAAGAATGGTGTCGTCTACAAACTGCTGATGGGACACGGGGGGAGGCCCTGCGCCGGCCTGATGCCCGAGATGAGGCCGCGAGCCACAGCGTTCGAAATGGTTCGTCCCAGGGCCTCGGCCAGGATAATGAAGAGAATCGGGGATAGGGGATCACCTTGGCGGAGACCTCTGGAACTGGGGAAGAACCCGACCGGGGATCCATTGACAAGGATTGAGAACCAGGGGGAGGACACGCACTTGTTGATGAGTTGGACCCAGGAGGGGTGGAACCCAAATTTGAGGAGGACCTTGGACAGGAAGCTCCAATCGACCCTGTCAAAGGCCTTGTTCATATCTAGCTTAAGCAGGAAGTGGGCCTTTCTGGATAGGACAGCTGAGTGAATGGCCTCGTGCATGATTATGACCCCGTCTGTAATCAGCCTGCCTTTGACTGAGCTTCCCTGACAGGGGGAGATGATCAGGGGAAGGATGTCTTTGAGGCGGGTGGTCATGGCTTTAGTCAAAATTTTATAGAGGACATTGCACAAGCTGATGGGGCGGAAGTCTGACAGGGATCTGGCTGCCGGAGTCTTCGGGATCAGGGCTATGAAGGTGGTGTTGATGCCTCTGGGGATGGATCTGGCAAACTGCAGGTCCCGGATGGCAGCACACACATCATGGCCAACGATGTCCCAGAAAGACTGGAAGAAGCGGGGAGGAAACCCGTCCGGGCCCGGGGCCGCCTCAGCCTTCATGGAAAAGGTGGCAGCATGGATTTCGGAATCAGACAGGGCCTGCACCAGCTTAGCATTAGCCATGGCCGGGACGGACGTCGGGATGTGATCCAGAAGGGAATCGGCCGCCTCCGAGGACATAGGAGGTCCGTCTCCCAGGAGCTCTTGAAAGAAGTGGACTGCCTCGGCACGGATGTCCTCCTCCTTGTTGATGATACTGCCGTTGCTATCAACGAGCTCAGCAATTCTGTTAGAACCCCTATTTCGGAGGGTCGATGCATGAAAGAACTTAGTGTTTGCATCGCCGTCTTGGATCCACAGAGCGTGCGACTTCTGCCTCCAAAAGGTTTCTTCCCTGGCCAGGATATTGTGGTACTCGCTGAGGGCAGTGCGTTCCTCTTCCCTGAGCCCCGGCTCGTGAGAGCCTGCTTGGAATCTGGACTCAATCTCTACGAGTTTTTTTTTGATAGCCTCCTTGCTTTCGAAGATGTTACCGAACACTTCTTTATTCCATGCCTTGAGGTGCTCTTTGAGGCATCTCAGCTTGTGGAAGACTTGTTCGGCGGGGCGACCAGGGACAGGGGGAGCCCACCAGCAGTCGACCTGGGCCCGGAGGTCGGGGTGGTGAAGCCACATGGACTCAAACCGGAAGGGTCTCTTGGGGGGGCGATGATCAGTCTCGAGGAGGAGGGGGCTGTGGTCAGACCCAATTTTGGGGAGGGCCAACAGGGAGGCATCGACAAAAATGGGGAGGGCTTCCTTAGACAAGAAAACTCTATCCAATCTGACCTGAATGTGGTTGGGTCCCGCTCTCTTGTTGGACCACGTGAACCGGGCTCCCTTCAAGCTGACATCCATGAGCTCGTTGTGGGCGGTAAAGGCCCCAAAGTCATCCATGCTTTTGGTTCTGACCTCCGAGCCCCCGCATTTGTCAGAGGAAAACAGGGGGCTGTTGAAGTCCCCGGACAGGATCCAGGGCAGGGGAGCAAAAGCTTCTCTCATCGAACTGATTTCCTGCCAAAGCCTTGCTTTCTCAACGGGACTGTTGGGAGCGTAAACGTTGGACAGGATCCACGATCGCTTAGAGTTGAGGCAGTGGACCAGAATGTTCATAATCTTGGGCGACGAAGAAATGAGCCTTCCCTCGTAAGATCGAGGGTCCCACATGCACATAAGGCCCCCGACTGAGCCAGCCGCGGGGGTGGAGAGGAACTCGCAGTTGCGCCAGGTAGCATGGGCTATTCTTCGGGCAGCGACGTCATCTATCTTGGTCTCCTGGAGGAGGATGAAGGACGGGTGGTGGTCCCTGCGGAGTTGACCGAGGATCCTCTTCTTGGGGACCCCATTGAGTCCCCTGATGTTCCAGGAGATGAGCTTCATTTGGCACCCTTGTGGGGTCGCCTGCCCCCTTTCTCGCCTGAGCGGGGGGTTTGGATCGGGCGTCGTCCGCCTTGCGAAAGCTCGTGCCAACGTCAGAGAGCGTAGTCTGGGAGCCATTAGCAATGTCGTCCTCCGTGATCCTTGACCGTTGTTCGCACAGGGTGGGCCGCCCTCGTTTAAATTTGCTACCAAAATCTGTGGCAAAGGACCTGCTTCGGGTCATTTTGGGGCTGACTTCGTCGGGCTCGGACGGAAAGCTGCCTTCGGTCTCGTCATCAGATCGCTCAGACCCACACATCAAGGGGGTAGGATCCGGGAAGGATGCCTAGGGGGCCGGGGTCAGAAGGGGGTGGGGGGGAGGATCGGGTCCCGATGGCAGCCGGGGCCTGAGGGGAAGGGGCCAGAACGGGATGCGGGGGGGATCTGGGATCGGGTCCCCGGAGGGGTCGCTGAGAATGGGAATCTGGGAAAGGTCGCCCTCCGACCTAGGCTCGACAAGGGGGGCCTGAGGGCCCGAAGGGGAAACCTCCTTGTGGGAAGCGCTAGAGTCGGGACGAGGGGGGTCCCGGGACGGGGCCCGACCAGAGCTGCATGGGGGTTTGGGATTAGGGCCTTCAGCCTTCCTGGATGCCGGGCATTGGTGAGGGAGGTGGCCTTGAGAGCTACAGGAGGTACAGAAAGCAGGTTTGTTTTCGTAGATAAGGGTTTGACGCCAGAAGAAGGACCCAGAAGAGATGGTAACCGAGGAAGGGAGCTCAGATTCGAGATTGGCGTTGGCACAGAACCTGGCATGCACCATGCGAGAGCCAGCCTTGGTCACGGGATCGAAGGCCACCAAGTCTCCAACCGACTGGGCAATGAGCTTTAGAACGTCTTCACGCCACAGATGAAAGGGAAGGTCCGGGAGGCGAACCCAGATCGGGGCAAAGTTGATGCTTTGGGTGCTGGGGTGAAAATCTGCACCATAACGCCTGAGAAAAAGACTCTTGCGACCTAGGAACCAGGGCCCGCCCGACAGGATCTTCTCAGCGTCCTCGCTGTTATTGAGTTTGATAATGAAAAAGCCTCTGGACAGGGCAACCAGCTGGATGTGTCCGGAGACCTTCCATTTGGTAGCCGCCCATCTGCGGATAGTCTCCATGTCTGGGCGCCCGCCCAAGAACTTCCCAACCAAGGAGGACGAAGATTCAGAAACCAGGGATGTGTAAACCTCCTCCTGGATGGAAATGTGGGTGCCTTGAAGGGAAAGCCCTACGCCCAGGGCCCGAGCAGGGGTCCTGGAGCCCGCCAAAATCTGTTGGTAGGAGGGCTTATGCCCTCCCTGGGCACGCCCTTGCCCAGGATCGGGGGGCATCTTCCCGAGGCCATCCGACGCGTCAAGGCCAGGCAGGGGGCGCGGGCCCAGGATCCCGACCCCACCAAACCCACCGTTCAGCTCGAGCGAGAAACCCCCTTTCGACCCCGCCACGGATCCGCCTGGACCAGGCCCGGGCCCAGACATACCTGAACCTGACCCTGGATCCGGGCCCGCCCAGGAACCTGCGCTCTGCTTTGGATCCGATCCCAGCCCTGCGTCCGCTTCTGCTCCAAACCGCGCTCCTTCTGTCGCTCCTGCTGCCGCTCCCACCATCAAGAACAGTGGATTTCCATTCTACTTAATGTTAATTTGATTCTTACTATGCTCTAGTGTTTTAATGTCTTGGCAAAACCCTTTTGAAACATTCCCTATTTTGCAGATTATGTCGAAAGATCTTTTTGAGCCTATCCATTCGCATAAAGATCTAGACAAAGATGCTGCTCCACACTATCACAAGGCCCTCAAATTTTATGAGGGTCTTGCTAAACAACTTGTTAGCCAAGGTCATGTCTTGGATATTTTTGCATCTGCTCTTGACCAGGTTTGTGGTGTCATGTTGCAAGTTCCTTCTTGTATCCATATGTCTCTTAAATAAAGTGATTCCATTTGCATTAAGCATTTGCCTTTTTTCTTTCTTATATTTATTGAATAGCTCATGTATATTTCTTAATGATATTTTCTACATGAACATATTTACTTATTAAAATTAATTTGTAGTATGGTATATAAAAACAATATATTCAAATCAGTGTGTCTATGGTTTGCTTAACCAGCCTCTGTGAACTTTTATAATATTTTACGTGATTTAATAATATATCTAACCTTTTATATTTCTTATGATGTATTGGCATATTGATATTTATAATCCAACATTTGCATATCCAAAATAAGCCCTAGTTGAATTATAGTAAAATTTGAAAAACAACTTCAAATCAAGTGCATTGTTGATAGAACAATTAGTTTATGAATGCTAAGGGGCTGGCAATTGTGATAAATTTATATGGACACTCCAAATAATGTAAATACCTTATATTGAAAGAAATATTTCCTATTATGCAAGAACACATAATAGCTGGAACTGCGATGTGAGGCATGCAAAAATAAGGCTTAATGGTTAGCGTTTTTATTAATTTCCTCTGCATCTTTGTTTTTAGAAAAGTGTTAATCAAACTTGTTAAAGTGCATTGATCCATTAAGACTTGTAATTCAAAGCTTTTCAAGTACAGTACCCATCATCTATATGTACATGCTTTCCATGTTTTCCTGGACAAAACTTCGCCAAAATATCATCCAAAAATTTTCAATAAAAACTCATAAAAGATGACAAAATTTTGAGGAGGCCTACCACAACTTTTTGGTTTCATGGACATCCAACAACAACATTATAAAAGTGTGGTCTCACCTTCCTAACTACTACTGAAATGCTCTTGGGTTCGTTCCTGATTTTTGTAGATCTGGTACTAGTCATAATGTCATTGGATCTGGTACTAATCATATTGCATATTGGAGTGCAGAATAAAGGAACTTGAAACCTTGGCGAAAACATTTTTCTAGATGGTCATCTGATTGCTCTCATTTGTTTGCCATAACATCGCATATAGGAAAGTAAGAAATTGCATTAATGTAATGAATGACCAAATTTGGTCATCTGGAATCAAAAGTAGAACAAATCACAATACCTATTCAGCAGTACCAAAAAGAACTCTAATGATCAAAAGTAAAAGTTACTAAATCAAATGTAGAAAGTTAATCTACAATTAAAAAACATGTAGAAGTTAAAATCTATACAAGTTAGTATGCACAAGACTACAAGGAAAGTTTGGTCAATGGAAAGGGAAAACATTGCTTCATCTCAATCACATTTGCAACTCCTTCCTTTGATGGCGTGTCACTTGGACTCAAACCTAGGTTGTTCTCTTACAAGTGCAGCCAATTGTCTTTTACTTCACAACTCCTTGGACAGTCTGACCTCATAGTCTTAACAGAGGAATTTTTAAAATTTAAATTTTGCCAACAACTCAATGCCGTGAATGGCTAAAATATCTATCACCTAGTTTCCTTCTCTATAAATATGCTGGTTATAGCAATATGTAAATTCTATAACCTCTTTTTTTAGGGGTCTTATTGATGCCCCTAATAACGGGCCACACATCTTGTTAACACTTGTGATATTTGTTTTTGTTTTTCCATATCAATATCCCATTAAGTTTCCTTTTCTCTGTGTTTTTGCTTCTTGGATATTTCTCTTTCTTTTTTTTTTGCCTTTTTCACTAACACTTTCATCTTTATCAATCTCTTCAATTTTTTCATACTGTTCATAGTGAGACTTATCATCTATAGGTTTGTCTTGCTCTAAAGTATCTAAAGTGCAAGGAATAACCTTAAAAGCAGTTTCTCCATTATGTTGACCTAGAAACCCTAAAGAGAAAGGACATTCCTCTATAGTAATTATCTTCTTATGATGCTCCAAAACCCTAATTTCCTTAAAATGCTACTTTACAAACACTAAAGTGCAAAAGATAACCTCTACATTACTTTGTTTTCTATTGCAAGGAGAGGATTTTATACAACTTGAAGAAAAAGAAGATGACTTACTTGGAATAAAATTAACCTCTTCCAGCTTCTTTGTCTTAAAATTTTCCTCCACATCTTCCTTTGCACCTTTAATCCTTTCTGAATTTGAACTTGCACATTGTACTTCCTCATCCCTTGTATCTTTCTTTATTTTTTCTAATGGTTGATTCGAGTGAATTATGATGGCCTTTGTTATATAATGCTCTAGATGGGATTTCTTTACCACTTTTTTTTGGGAGTGGAATATTTTTTATTTAATCCAGCCTCTACTATAGTATAATCTCCTTGCTTCATCTTGAAGTTTGTCTCAAGACCAAAATTTCTTACCTCTTTCTCCATCATTTTCACTTTGCAATCTCTTGCCATGTGTTTAGTCTCACAACATTTGTGGCATTGGAATGCAATGTTTTTATAATCCACTTGTTGATCCCATTCTCTTGATTCAGATTTAATCTTAATGGATTGTGGCAGGTTTTGAAATATCCATAACAACACGTATCCATGTATAAATAGTGTGTTTTCACTTCTTAGTAGTTTTTTACTCTTGGACGAACTTCCCTAGGGTATTTTCAATATTCTTCAAAACATCCTTATTGGATAAGCTGATATGGAAGTCCAAAAAGCCTAACCCACAATGGAAACTTTTTAATAGTTTCTGTATTGATGGAAAAATTCCCACTCCATGGTCTTAAATATAAGGTATCCCCCCCAAACCATGGGCCACCACCTATTATTATCCATGATTTTCAAACTTAAAAAGATGAGAAAAAAACCTTTAAGAAGAAAAGTCACGTAGTAATTTGAATTCAATTCCTACTTCCATTTGATCTACTTTTGAATATTCAAAAACCATGTGGTACTTACATATTTTTTTCCTCTAAACCATGGTACTTACATATTAACATCATGCTTTTAAGAACTATTATATCATTGCTCGATCATCGCATGCTTAATAATCACTTTTGGTGTAACATTTACTGCTTGGATTGGACTTGCTCTATATTTGCTTCTCCTCTTGTGTCCAACTTGGGCATCTGTACTTCTAGCTAGGGCATCTTTACTTCCAATTAGAGCTTTCAAATATGGCTTTCCTTTCATGCTATGTAACGTTTCCTCATATGAATCCATTATTTTTAATTTTTTTTTGAATATTTGGAACAAGAAAAGGTGAGGCTCACTCTTTATTTAGACTTGCTTCCTATTCACATTCTCTTCTTGCTCTTCCCCAAAAATTAAAAACAAGAAAATTTGAGGCTTGCCCTTGGCTCACACTCACCCTTGGAAAATTTTCAATTTAACTTATATATATTGTTCGAATTTTATACATCTTTAGTTGTTGAGCCTTTGAGAAAGCTTATAGTGAATTCGACCTTGACAATGCAAAATGGTCTTATGAGAAGAATATCCCTTTTCAAAAAAAACTAACAACACATCCGAGATCAGTTATCCAATGGAAAATCCTTGGCTCACACTCGCTCTTGGGAAGTTTTCAATTTGCCTTATATTGTTTCAATTTTATAAATATTTAGTTTTTGAGCCTTTGAGAAAGCTTACAGTGAATTTGACCTTGCCAATGCAAAATGCTCTCATGAGAAGAATATCCCTTATCAAATTTATTAACGACACATCCAAGACTAAGCACATATGGATCTTGAAGATGTCCTCAAGAGAATAACTTGGGCTAAAAGGGATCCATGCATAATTTTAGGATGAAGCAAGGTGCTCCCAATTCCTCTTATGTCATCCATGGTTGACAATCTCAAGATAGATAGATGATTGTAAATGGAATTTTATCTCTCTAGTTTGAACATAAGGGGAGAGGGTAGTTAATGTTTTACGCTAGGTCTGAGAATAAGAGGTCTTAGGTGCCCTAATGGCTACTTGTGAATGGGAATACTTCTCTTCCAATCCATCATCTACGTTAGTGATGGTATTAACCATCAGGAGCTTGGCATCCCATTTTGCTGAAATATAGTTCAAAAATAATTAATTTGGTGGGTCTTAAAGTCTACTATAGATCTCTCTCTAAAAGTAACACTTACTAGAAGGCCAAACACATCTAGTTGGTTTAAGGAAAAAAGGTATTTAGGGACTCTCAATTTTTTGCATACAGATAATGGTATCTCTTTCAGATCTTATGATAGGCAAGACAATTGAAAATAAAATGCACACCTCTTGAAGAGAGCAAACCTATTATGTTGTAGATTATGTTTTTTTTTTTGTCTCAGTTCATATTTGGCGAGAACATAACCTTACCTGGACAAAGGAGATAAATGGGCCATGAGACCATGGATGCTGAAGGTAGTTGGGATATGCAATGGAGCTACTGAAAATGTGCAAGAAATGACTGACATAGAAAACCATACTATATTCGAGGTTCATGGGGGGAGATCCAAATAATCTGAATACATTGCTTATATTTTTCCTCTTTGTGGGAACAAGTTAAGATGAGGTAATAGGGGTTTAAGGAGCACCTGAAGTTATAAAGCTAGTCCATGATAATACCGATAAAATGAAGAAGCAAATTGGTCACAAAATATCCACACCATTATTATGCATAGAGGTGCAATGAGGCAACCCATTTTGAGGAACACAACCAAATATGGGTCTTGACCTAAAATTGAATCACCACTTGATTGGAAACACTCTCAATGTGAATAGCTTGAGCACCAATTAATCTTGGGCACCATCTATTTATAAATGGATCAAATGCTTGAGCAGGATAGCTGGACATGTAAATTTACCCCCCAAGTAGGTAATAGGCCTATAGAAAATTGAAACATTGAAACAAGGTCTTAAAAGTATTGGATTTTATATTTATAGCTTTTCTTAGGTTAGCCACTCTGTAGAACTTAGAAAGGAAAGCACGAGCCTATGTTGTCTCTCCTTTCTATTAGGAGAATGAGCTTAGAGGATCATATTATTAACTGAATGTAAGACAAGTCAAGTCATGATGCAAGGTACACACATGAGTGTTCTCTCCAAGAAATTCCTCAAGGTCATTTATATACATTTCTTAAGATTCTCTAAGAGAGGGCACCCCTATGTGATTCCAACTGTACATATGAAATAGTCACATAGTTTGTGGGCAGTTCAAAAACATACCACTTTTCTTTCAAGGATCATCATTATGGTAGTAATAAATATTTTTTTACATACCATTAGTGTGTAGCCATTGAAACAAGTGCTTCATTATAGAATGATAGGCTTTTCCAAAGCGCATAAAGCAAAAAAATGACTTTGGAAATCTTGACAAGCCTGATTATAGAATGATAGGATTTTCTAATGCCCATAAAGCAAAAAAGACTTTCAAAGTCTAGACAAGCCCTTTGGCAGGTTAAAGAGTAAAACTTGATCAATAATTTGAAACCTCCTCTAGAATGATAGGATCATAGTTGAGATAATTGGAATCGAAAAAGAATCGGTATTTTTAAAATTCGGGAAAATAATTGGCAAAAAAAACCCCAAAGAAAACAAAAATTTTCATTGAAAAAGGTTTTTTTCATGCATATTACAATGAATTAACATTATGCAAATCAAATATTGCAATAAAAACAATAATTCATGTCAAGACATCATACAAGGCTCAAGATTTAAGTACACATGAAAGTGACAAAACACATCTTGTATTGCTTATAATATGAATAGGTACAAAGTTACAAGTAGCAACAAGGAAAAAAGGGTTTCATTTTTTATATTCCTGCATATGGAAACAAGTAACAACAAAGTTACAATCACTTGAAAAAAAAGGAAAAAAACCTAAACCTTAAACCAAAAGGCTAGGGTTTAGGGTTTAAAATTGAAACATTGACAATTGAAAAATGGGCTTGCATACAAGTTATCAGGCAACAATATTTACTTAAAAAGAGGAGGAGAAAAAAAAACCTAAACCCTAGGGCCTAGAATAGGGTTTAGGGTTTAAAATTCAAGTTCAATGTTTCAAATTCAAACATTAGCAGCTAAAAATTGGGCTTGCATAGATAGTTACCAGGCAACAATATTAACTTAAAAAGAGGGGAAAAAAACAAAACCCTAAACCCTAGGCTTTAGGGTTTAAAATTCAAATTTTAAAGTTTCAAACATTAACCATTGAAAAATGGGCTTACATACATAGTAATCAGGCAGCAATATTTACTTAAAAAGAGGGTTTTGGGTTTAGGGTTTAAACTTTAAACTTTAAACTTCGAAGTTTAAACATTAAAATCTGAAAAATGGGCTTGCATAAAATCTCTAAATTGGCTGCAGCCTAAAAAAAAAGAGAAAATTTTTTTGCAGATTTTTTGAAAAAGTCGGCAAAAAATCGACGATGCTGATTTTTTCAAAATATCTTTGCATCGCTGAGAGTTTGCCAATTGCATTGGAATTTTAAAAAATCAGAAAAAATCAGGATTCTACAGATTTTTTGCATATTTTCTCAACTATGGATAGGATTATCTATTGCTCATAAAACAAAAAAATGACTTTGGAAGTCTTGAAAAGCCTGATGATATGGCAGAGTAAAAAATTGATCAATAATTTGGAACCTCTCCTAAATATTGGATGTTTGCTTGTCCATAACTTGTCCAAACTTATAGCAAAAGGTTTGATAATTGTTAGTCTTGTTCTTGTTATGGATGGTTCATTCTTTATGGATCGTATGAAAATCATGCTGGAACCAAAAGGGGTGGAAGCTTAAGCAAACAACCTCATTAAATAAGTCTGCAATTGGAAGGACATGTGGTTGATCCCAAATTGGAGAAAGTGATTTTAATTTACTATAATTAGATTCTTTCCATCATTAATGAAGGATTTGTGTAAGTTCAATATCATTTGAATCTAACTCAAGATAAATTTATATCTTTTTAAGATCATGAATGGGCATTTGGTGGTAGATCCTTATATATTCTTTAAAATGGCATGGAAAAATTCATGTATGCAACCATATCTTTGAGCTTTGCATCTACAAGCAGAGACTCCATGTTAACCAATGATTGGAGGAGCACCTATTTGGGGTTTTCATGGGTATTGGTGGGGAAGACAAGATCTTGTGAGGAAAATTTTGGAAGGTATGTGAGGATAACTGCACTGCACCTGTACATTTCCATCCAGGGAAATTACAACTCACTAGATTAATATTTACAGATTACTTTCCATTAGTGATGATTCTGTGTGGAAACAAGATCAGTGCCAACACTTTGAAGCTTATCCACTTAGAGATAAGTGAAATTCTCATCCAAATAATTTTGGTTGGAAAAGAGGCATAATTTTTTGGCTTTTAAGGTCCGCAAGTATTTCCCAGTTTATTACTAATGGAATGATAAGTAGATTGATAACCAAATGAAAAGGGTGCATTCAAGGAGAGTCTTTTGTTAATATATGAGCTTGTAACAGGTAGTATCATGCTAGTGTGAAAAAGAGAGTGATTAATCATTTCTTGTTTAGGTATATAGCCTACCTTGAAAGTTGGGCTTTGTACCATTGTATTCGATTTTTACATTAAGTGATACATCATACAATGAGCTCCAAACAATTTAACAATTTGTAGTACAAAGTCATGGCTTTTTTTTTTAATATTTTTTAAGCAAAAATCCCCTTTCAAGGCCGCCTTGGTCTGAGATACCATGACCACGGGGTCTACACCGTCAAATTCACTTGGGAGTTGCGCTCGACCCTTCCTGCACCAACATTATCAATTGGATTTTGGGTACACAATTCATCTTTTTGGTAGGGTGGAAATTTGAGCCTGGGACCTCCCTTGGAAGATTGCCCTCTCCTCTCCAACTCATCTACAACACTTGGGTAGAGTCATGGTTATTTTGTTAACAAAAATATGTTGTGTTTGATCTTGTGTTATAAATTTTTTGATGTATGAAAATCATATATAGAGACTAGCTGAATTTTGAATGCTTTTGTAATTAGTTTATTATTTTACAATAATATGCATTTAAACATGCAATATCAATTTATATTAAAAATTCTATGATATTCTATTAGGGGTATTTCAATCGTTTAATTTTGGAAGCATGAAAATTGTTGGCATTAACCTTTTTGGCATACTGATTTTTCAAGTGATATAGCATTTTACTACAGATAATAAATGTTGTGTCAAATGTTAGTGACATACTCTGTTATTGTAGTGGCACCATTGAGGTAACTGTTCCAAGGATGTGAGGATTCAAGGTATCATAGGACCTTGTGCATCATTGGAAAAGGTTCATTCTTATGCATTCCTTACTGGATTTATCTTTGATATTTTGTTTCAGAAGTTTTGATATTCAACATCTTATGCTTAAACACACATTCATTGTCTATACAATTACAATTATTAATTGTTCTAGTTAGCCTTTCTAGTTAGTACTTCATAATTTTATAAATATTAATTAGATAGGGTTTTGCATGCCCCATTTGAAACAAATTTTTATTTAACAGTGTCCCTCTTTTGCAGAAAGGGCCATCGTGTACGGACACTGTAGTTGGCCAGGGAAATACAACATCATGAAGATGTGCGGACTTGACAAAAACACTTCTTTGACAGTATTCTTTGACATTACACCAAGTGAACATTCCAACTCAACAATGCAGGCTATCGATCAGCAATTGTTTATCTAGTTTCAAACACAGTATGTTACATTTTTTAAATCCAGTTTACTTGTTGTTGGTTTGACAATTAGTTCCATGTTGAACAATGGAAAGATTAGTCACAAGCTATATTCTGATTCTTTTTGTATGGTTTATTTGCACTCAGTTATCTGCATCTAGATGGCCAAACTAGGCTTCGAATTACCACAATTACAAGGAGATGGGTGGATGGTAGTGCAAGTACTGAGGTGTGGTATAAGGTTGTGATGAGTTCATAAATAACTGCATGTTATTTTATAATTAATAACATGTTAGGATTTCAGATAGTGCTATTTGAGTATGCATTTGAAATTTAGATTGAATAGAGGATATAGTTATTATAATAATCATCTTTCTCTAGCCTGAAATATGCATGTGCCTTTTGGTAGAAGGAAAATATATAATAAATGAGATATACATATAAACTAAATTGATGGCTTTGGAAGAGTTCTCTAACAGAAATAGCTTTGATAAAATTTTAGCCAAAATTTTTGAAATTGAGATACAGGCTAAACACTGATTATAACTTTCAAAATCTCAACTTTTGGTGGCATCTGCATGTCATTAAGTGATGAAATGCCTGTAAGTTGATTAAAACATTTGTAATGGTCAAATGAAAATAATATGACTGAGAGTAAGAGAACCATGATAAGCTTTCTATTATTGTTAGTATAGTTTTGAGTTTGTTGTTACCATGGTATTCTTAGTTTGTTGAGTATACATTACTATGATTCCTCCAAAAATAATAAGAAAAAAGGAGATATATTTTAGACTCTAATGAGATTTACAATTTTTTAAATATGAGTGTTTATGCAATGGTTATTTGATATGAGATAAAACAGGATGAAAGTAGAGTTGATTGAGACACCATGTCAAAGCCTCACATTACAATGATACTTAAGGTGACTTCAAGGTCCAAAGAATTGAGTTATCTTTGAGAGGGTGGTTAAGCTAAAAATCATTACACTCATCCTTTATAGCCAAAAACTAATCCTCAACTCAGACATACTCATTGCACAATTTGCTTATATAAATACTTCTCAAACGAGAAATAAAAATTACAATAAAGTAAAATTGAGTCACTGCTTGAGATATCTTGGAAAACCTTTATCGAGGCTATAGACGCTTGACTAGCAGTAGGGTAAAACTGGATGGGATTAGAAGAAACTCCATCGGGGCTATAGATTCTTGACTGGTAGTGGAGCCCTATAGAATGGTGAAAATGTTTAAAGAGTGAAATCACATATTAGGCTTAACTGTTTTGCTCATATATGGCAAAGTTTTGGAGGACTTAGAAATAAAAATGAATGCACAAACACACACATGGGCCTAAGCATGATGGAGCAAATGCCTTTGACAAATTTTTGTGTAATCCTATGACTTAGCTAAAACAAGCGTTACAATATATCTAAAAAACTCATCTCTTTCTAAAATTTTGACCCTAGTTTCCAAAGTGAATAAAAGGAATTACAGTTTTTCAATACTCTATTACTTTGATGTCATGTTGTTTGTATAGTTTTTCAATTTAAAAATTGTTATGTTTTGTTTTTCAAGCTTTGCTTAACAGTCAAGATGATTTGATTTTTTGTCCAAAATTGCAATAAACCAGGAGATTCTGTAATTCTCAAGTGCCTCATGTTTTCAACACATTGTCCTAGTCAGAGCCTATGTTGGAGCCAAAATTGACTCAACATCTGAAAAGCCCCAAATTTAAATTTTTGGTTTTCAATAAAATTGACAGAAGATTGCTAGCCTCTGTTGCATTTTACATCTGAGGAGTTGACTTCCATATGTTTAAAATTTTGAAATCAAACTTAGCCATTTCTATTTGGATTTGAACTTATAACCATTGTATTATCATTTGAAAAAGTCATTAAGGCCAAATTATATAAAGAATCCATACCATGGTAAGATAAAAATACCTAACTTTAAAGTAAGGATCATGACCCGTGAATCAAAATCCTTCTTTTCAAATGCATTAATCATAATAATTCGAGGTCTAATAAGAAATCACCATGGTCTAAAGTCCCTAAGTCCTAAACCATATGCTAAAGTTTCAAGGGTATGCGCATCCCCCTTCCTTTTTCCATTAAATATCGAGCACCTTGAGGAAATCGAAGGGTAGCGCCCGAATTTCCCTTGATAGGATGGATGCGCACATTCAAAGAGTCAAATCTATCAATGCCTCTTGGTCAAAGGAAGTAAATTTCTAAGGTTTCAAATGAAAATTAATCAAAACATTAAGGGTATGCACCCCCTTTAATTAAGCAGTGAGCTAATTGGGTAAATATGATGATAGCACTTGATCAAGATCTGATCGAATGGCAGCGCTCTCATAAAATGTGCGTTAAAAATGCTAAGGACCGCAAGATTAAATTAAAACTATTAAATATGATTAGCAAGGGTCTAACGCATTGGATAATTATCCCCCTTTCAGCTTAATCAAAGGTTAAAATCAAGTCCCTCTTGGTAACTGACCTTGCAGGTTGAAATAGATTAACAGCTGCGCCAATCCTGATCGAAATCTGATGGCTACGCTTAAGTCAAAACCCAAACGATGGAATGGTAAAAACATCAGGTAACATGAAGGTAAAGCTAATATTAATCACGCATTAATGAGGGTATAATACATTATTGATTACCCCCTTTTGGCTTAATCCAAGATTAATGAAATAAAATGATGCACCCCTTTCAGTTATCAAGTGCGCAAATTATAGGAAATCTAAGGGCAGCACTTCATTGAAAAGAAATCGGATGGATGCGCTCGATCAAATAAGACACTGTGGTCTAAAAATGCAAAAGCCTAAGTACGATGGTCGAGGAAGATCCAACGACCGTGCTTGATCTAGAATTAATCCAATGGATGCGCATCTACCACGAATTTCCAAGGTAAACCAAGGTATTATAATGAATGATATGTTTAAATCATGCACAAAATTGGATAAAATCAATGGACGCACTTTTTCACGAGATAATCGGACGGTAGCGCTTGCTTCAAATAAACAAAGGTAAATTAGGCGGTAAGAAAAGATTTGATTAGTCAAGTTTAATCATGTTTAGTGAGCGCCCTAACATGTTACTAATCATCCCACTTTTATTCTAAACAAGATTAATAAAAATAAAAAACGTACACCTTTCGATTACCTAACTCGTAGGTTACAAAAGATCTGACGGTCGCGCTTGAGCAAAATTCAATCTAACGGTTGTGCTTTACCATGAAACACCAAGGGTAAGTCTAAGGAGATTAACTATGCTCATAAATAAAGCCTGTGCAGGTCCGAGGAATATCAACAGACGCGCTTCCACCAGGGCTAATCCAACAGTAGTGTATATCACAAAACTGTCAACCGATAAAAGGGTCCTATCCAAGTCAAGATAAAATATGCCCCACATACTTATAGATCCAACGGTTGTGCTCGGGCATGATTGATCTTACGACCATGCTTCAAAATAACTGCTCAAATATTAAGAGAAGGTTCATTAGAATGAAGATCAACGGTCACACGTAATCCCGCCTAGATCCAATGGCAACGCTTCATTCGAAATATGAATCAAAACTAATGAAATTGACGGATGCGCTTGATCTCATCCAAATCCAACAGCTGTTATTCCACAAAGCTATTAAAGGTTGACAAGTCGAATAAAGACAAAAAGTCAATCCGACGATCACGTGCAATCGAGAAAAGATCTGACGGTAGCACTTTATCTAAACAAGTGCCCATTAAAGGAATATGATTACATCTCAATCCGATGGTAGCACTTGACCAATATAAATCTAATGATCATGAACTAATTGCAGCCATTCAAAAGACAAGAGCATCCATCGTTGATCGATCCAACGGTCGCACTTGTACCAAGAAAGATCCGACGATAATGCTCCATCAAAGTTATCATCCTTTAAGAAGGGGATGATTATATATTTATAAGATAGTCGTGCCTTTGCCTATCAGATCCAACGACATTGATTGGATTAAAAAAAGATGAACCATATTCCAATGGTCGATTGACCAAATGGTTTTCGACCCAGATTTAACGATCACACCTGTCCCTGATTTAATCCAATTGCTGCACTTTAATCAAGACAATTAGAGAAAATCAAGGACCGATAAAAAGAGTATAGATCTACCAGATCTAACGATCGCAATGAATCCTGACCATATCCGACGGTTGCACTTGGCCAATATCAGGATGTTAAGGACCGATTGAACGAAAGCGTAGGGTCGCATGATTGATCGAACGATAACCCATTGATGAGGTAATATGATTATTAAAAGCATGTATTAAAACAAAGGTTAGCAATGGTTTGATTATTCTTTCATAACTAGTATTCGACTTAAGGATAAGGCCCAAACTTAATTTTAAATCAAAGATTAATAAACACAATGGGATGGAAGCCTTAGTCTAATGCTTATTATAAGATTGATTAACCAATAAAATGCTAGGATATCCATTATGTTGTGCATGACCCCCATTAACAGGTACCTTCGATATTATAGGACTAACACTCTTGTAGGTCCAAATGTGTCAAACACAGGTGAACGATATAAATCTCATCCAATGGCTATCATTAATCAGAGGATCCAATGGGCACATAATTAGATGACCAAATCTGATGACAGATCCCCAAAATAATCACCACCTTGATTAATGATTTAACTATTTTCAAAGCCAAATTTCTTGCAACACCAACAGAGTGGAGCACTTACTCCTGAAAAGCCACCATCGCCACATTTATAATTCCACATTAGAAAGATGTCCAATTCGGTGACCAATAACGAAGCAACGAATGATTGCAAGTACACGAACCAATGTCCCCACGGGCGTGCAGGACGAGGAGAGCCACCTACTATTAACTGTACAACATTGGAAAGTGATGCTTCAGTAAATCTTCATTGGCGAAGTTGAAAAAGTAGTAGGTGACGCAACATTAGTGATGAGGTATCCGAGTACAGTGAACCCCACTCCACCATCAAGTATTTAAAAACATCATATTGAGCAACCTTACCACCTTGGTAATCTTGAGCAAAATACTGGTTCGAAAGAGCAAAGAGTGAATAGAGAATTGAGAACTTCGTTTCAATAGACTAAAAAGTTGTAGAGAACAAAATGGATGCTTGGGGAACTGATTTCGTGCCCAAAGACACCGAGGAGGTAGTAAAATTTATCACAGACCAACTACCATACATTGAACTCCCCAAACCAGTTGTGCCTAGGACTACTATGTATGAATTCAGCTAGAAATGTGGGTCAGGAAAAAAGCTCACTCTCACATAGCAGTATGAAATGGAAAATATCTACATCAAAAGTTTCGCTCACACAATGGAAAACGATGAAATATGCCCTTGTTTTTTGGTAGATTTATTCCACAAAGCAAGGAGATTGCAACATAAGGGTTTTCCCAAGAGCACTAGATGGACTAGTAACCTTGGAAAACTGATATGTCCAATGGTACACTACTCTCCCAAATTGTTGGCTTGGTTAGCCGTAGTGTACGACAAGAATACCAGAACATTTCGAGACAACAAAGATTCAGCATCGCTCCCAGCCAGTATTTTGCGATATGATTAACGTTGTATTGGGAGTATCAGACCTTAGTGTAGTAGGTAGGAGAGTGTTACTTTTAGTAGCATAGTGTAATCGAGCAATAAGCACTCTAGTCTACGCATGCGAGTGAGTTTTGAGCGATCATATGCACTCACAAATCTAGATTTGAAAGAGGTAATCCTGAAACGAAGACAGGAGGCATATGTTTTTTCTAATTACTCCATTCTCATACATCTACTGGTAGGAAAATTAGGAGAATAAAACCAAAAAATAATTGGGGCCGTCGAGAGTCCTTATGTCCAAACTATCTTCTGGAAGATACACGAAGGCCGTTCCCATGTAGGTTGGTTTTGTGATGTGTTCATGGTGGAATTTCACTGGATTTTGACTAGTTTTCTCCCTGAGAGACTAGGGCCTGGGGTGAGAGCCTTCATAAGAGAAAAAGATATAGGAGACTATTTCTTCTCAGAAGGGTTCATGTATATATGACTCTACGGAGCTAAAATTCCCCCAAAAATGTTTCCAATGTATTGTCCCTTATCACTCGCTACCCTAAAACTATGTAGACAGGTGGCCAAAGAGGCTAAAATGAGGCTGGTGAAGAAACATGATAGAGTTCCATGGCTTAGTGTCCCTTGCAGGTTTGGAAGTTACTTTTTTATGGGATACCCAGCCTTACTCAAGGGAATGTTTGATTTGGATACCATGGATTTCGAGGAAATAACTACAAGGAAAGTAAAAAAAACCAATGAAAATAGAGAATATTCCTGGGTCCAGCATAGAAAGGATGCTTATGAAGAATAACTATTAGATGATATACGAATAGGGAAAGATTTACAAAATGTATGGGATAAATATCCCTTCGAGAAAAAGGCTCATTCTCAAATACATAAAGCATATGAATACCCAATAGAATTGGTTTTCCTAAGAGGGATTTCGGTAGAATATGTAGCCCCCCTCTTACCATAAGCCACCCAGGAAATCAGGGAGGACCCTGTGTTAGAATTGATAGAGGATCAAGGCATCAACCAGTTTGAGGTCATCATGAACCCTACAGATATCATAGAAAAATAGGTCAAAGCCCCTGATAATGCCCCCCCTCAGGTTGGAAGAGGCACCTAGCACTGCCCAGAAGGTCCTCGAAAGCTCAAGTGAAGCAAAAGGAAAGGAGGTGGTTGTAGCACCAACACAAGAGCAAAATCCTCCCCGGCAAACTATGGTTCCCATCTCTAGCCAATTTTTAAAGGTAACCAGTGTGATGAAGTTGGCCCCCAAAGCTATTGCCATCTCTTTGAAGATAAAAGACATGGAAATAGTAATTCCATCAGTAATACAAATGAACATGCAAAGAGCAGGAGGATTTGGAGGTATCTTTAGAGACCTTGAGGTCAAAAATCCCGCAAGTATATCTATTCGAAAGCTAAGAGACCAAGACTATCACTAACCTCCACCAATGTTGTACTGGAAAGATCTGAGGAACAAATAGCTTTCAGTAATTCCCAGGGGCAAGAGCTACAAATGGTAACAGGCATGGGAAATAGAGGAGATGGTTCCACAACATGGATGAAGATAGAAACTCCCAGATAAGGCATAATAGAGATAAAATTGCATGTCCTATAGAAACCTATTGTTCTTAAAGTTGATGAGAGAACTGGAGGAACATCAAATTGTGGAAAAGAAGGTGACATGGTCGAAGTTGCCAAAGTAGTCCATGCACAAACTTTGGATCAACTACATCTGAATAGCACTGAATTAAGAAGCCAACTGGAGACTAGTGATAGAGGAAAGGTAGAGATGAGGCCTTGATAAATAAATTACAATGAAGAGTTGGCATAGAAAGATACCCCAGTAACTCAGTGCCCCAAAGTGGTAAGGATCCTTAATTATACATATTATTTGAATTCAACAAAAAGGGAAATGTCAAAGATTATTCAAGACAGAATTGGGGGGATCACTGAAATGTTCA
This sequence comes from Wollemia nobilis, assembly GCA_028583015.1. Classification (NCBI taxonomy): domain Eukaryota; kingdom Viridiplantae; phylum Streptophyta; class Pinopsida; order Araucariales; family Araucariaceae; genus Wollemia; species Wollemia nobilis. The sequence goes on along the minus strand of JAQPPZ010014852.1, from coordinate 277,707 downwards.
GGTAGATCAGGGTAATTCAAGTTACTGCTCAAGATATGGAAAGTTTAATTAGTCAAAAGGAAGAATACCTTGAGATCATCCACCCTACTCTTGACTCAATGTCAGAGTGCTTCGAAGAGATGCAGAATCAACAAGTGTTATTGAATGATGGGACTGAGGTTAAGTGCAATATTGAATTGATGAAGGTTGTTATGTTTGTATCCAACATGGGAAGGTGGTACAACAAATTTTTAGTTTATTAGATGATATAACAAAGAAATTGGCAGATGTAGAGCTATCATTGGAAAAGTTTCTAGAAATTGCCAGTGTAGAAAATCTTCTTAAGAACAAAATAGAAGAGTTTGATTGTGAGCCCGATGATGAACCTGAGATGAATAGACAAACTACCTTCTTGGTAAACACCATAGAAATGCTGATCACCCATTACGAAAAAAGCAAAAATTACATTAGTATGCAAAAGAACAAAATTTTGCAAGAAATGAACATGTTGAGGTTTGTTGTGTCTTTTGACATTGATGCCTGGAGAAGAATTGAAAAAAGGATAAGATGGTTGCAACAAAGCAAAAAGGAAAAAGAAATTAAAACTTGCAGCCTACAACTGGAAATGAGTTCCCCTCCTAGAGATGAAGAACATATTGAAGAGAAAGGGGAAACATCCAAAGCAGAAGACCAGCTAGATACTCAGTAGGAAACAGTAAGAGAAGAAGCTAAGGATAGAAAGGCAAAAGAAGGAATGCCCCAGTGTACCAGTATCACCAGTTGAACCACTTGGGTAAAAAGAAACCAAATAAAGGGTATAGTTCGAATGAAAGAAGACAATGGGAGCCAATTGTACTATTTTTAGAAATCAAATCAGATAGTGACAGATATAAGGCCAAGACAAGTCCAAAAATAACAGATTCAAGAACTTGGAGCTATAAATACACCAACTGCAGTCAGAATCTACATCAAGCATTTAGATAGCATTTTTGCTAAGAGGTATACTTTAGTGCCCTGCTAGTTGTGCTCTTGTATCTCCTTTTGTGTGTCTATTTTCTTTGTCATTTCTTATTCTTCCCTTTGTCGTGCAAGATTTTAATAGGAAAGTTCTCAAGAAGCTGAGATTATTTACTATCCTATTGAGCTTAATATTTAGAGACTCTAATGTTACCAGATTGGAACAAGGAGAGTAGGAGAGACTTGTTACATTATTTGAACAAAGTTTCTTCATTGTATTGATATATTTCTTTGAGAAAAATAGAGTTAAATGGCATTCTGCCAACTCTACATGTAATTTACTGTTAAATCAATACAATTTTGGGTTTCATTCTTATTAAATATTTGTCTTGGTACTGTGTGTCACTACGTAATATATTACATTATTTGAACATACGTTTTTGTCATTAGCCAATTGTTATGTTCATTATGATATTCAAATTAATATGATAGTGCTAATTCTCTCTCAATCCCGTTCTTTTTTTTCATGTTACAAACATTGTTAAATTGCTATAACAACCCAATGAATCTAGGCACCAGTCTACATAAGGTATAATAATTGGTTATTTTCATTTCTTGGTCATTTTAAATACATATAGTATAATTCTAAATCTAGAGCGTGTAAACCATGTAAAATCATAAGTTCACCGTTGGGGTTTCCTAACCCATTCTATAGCTTTCTTGTAGCAATAGTTGTATTTAATTAGAATAAAGAGGCAAGTTGACCAGTCGTGCACTTCTTAATATGGAACATCAATAGGTTGATACATGCCTTGCTCATGCAATCCTAGGCCATGGCCTTGCTAATTGATAATGTGGAAGTATCGATATGGGAATCCAAACATGTTTGAAATGTTGGCAATTAGACTGCTATCGGGAAACGATGGAAATGGAGGTATCTCACAATCCATCAACTCGACTTGTGAGACATTGGATGATGATGATGGATTTTCTTGGGAAGGTTGTTGGATAACTAATGATGATGATGAAGTGGATGGTAATGATGTTGATGATGCGGACTGATTATGACCACATGTGCATGTAGTCACAGATGATGATGATGGAGATGATTGGTGATGGGGAGCTCTTTAGGAATGGGATCCTTTGATGAAGATATTTGTGAAGTGGTGGGTGAATTGGATGATGGCAAGATGAAAATATGAGTGGAAGGGAGCATGGACTCATAAGGATTTGAGATGAGATTGCAATATTTAAATGGCTTGATGTTCACTAGAATGCAATGTACTTATCCCTCATGGATGTATTTTAAGCATTGATATAAAATGGAGGGCACATATCTCATTTTCCTGATCCAAGGTCTTCCAAGGAGTACATTACATGCCATGGTTAATCGGCTACTCAATGAGATGACTAGTCAGGGTGGATGATTGATGGGTGGATTTGATGGATTTGATTGATTAGGTATATGAATAGGTGATGATGGAATTGGGGAAACTTGGATGGGTGGAAATGTAGATGGTTGCAAGAATACTTGCTTGAGGTTGTTGCCTTTGTTGATTATTCCATTGACCTCTAGTGACCACATGAATGGCCCCTACAAACCCTTGGTATTGTTGGGTATTATTGAATTGGTTAAGGAGAGTTTTAGTGTTAACTCCCTCTACATTTGGTTGCACCTCCTCGTGATGTGTGGTGTCTGAAATATACCAAGGTCTTAATTTTGTTGAGCAAGAGGGCTATTAACTTTAATTTCCCCCAATTCATTGAGGTCTTGGACTACATTTTTGAACACATGGCAATTATTGATGTCATGCCCATTTTTCCTATGATAAGGGCAAAATAAGTATTCTTGATAATTTTTACTCCATTTAGTAGGATCATCTGGTCTAATATCGAGTACAACAAGTTTATTTGTCTTGTATAGACTTCTAAAAAGAGAGGCATAGGACTCATATAATGGGGTATATCGGTAATTTTGTTGGACAAACTATCGTCGAGGATGGTTTTCCATAGTTGGCACTATGTTTTGAATTGTTAGCACCTATGTTGTTGAAGGGACTGCATGATAGAAAATTTGTTGTGGTACTTGTTGCACAGGTTGTTGTTGTTGAGCCATTACCAACTAGCTCATGACCACTTGATTTACTTGATTGTATTAGGTGGTTGAGGTAGCCTGTGATGATTTTTGTTGGCCTAAATAATTGCTTTTGTATTGGCCCTTGTTTTGCCATTCTTTCTTCTTAGGCTTAATGATGCCTTCTTAGATTTTGATATCCTTAATGACACTAGCCTAAGTTAAATCTTCTTCAAAGGATTGATAAGTTCTTAGTATGAGCATCCAAGAGATGGGTTTTAAGCAACTCTTGGTGAATAGCTTAATTAGCTCATCCCAATTAGGGTGAATGGCAATTTTGTGATGATAACCCTCCAACAATTCCAAAAATCATAGAAAGATTCATCAAATTATTGTATTAAGGCATAGACATCAGACAATGAGATCTTATTTTTAACATTTAAGATAAAGCAGTCAAATAATTTCTCAATAAATTGGTCAATTGTATAAATACTATGAGTTGGCAATTGATTGTACCATTCTATGACATCTCCTCCTAATGTTTGAGGAAAAATCCAAAGCATGAGAGCATTATCATCTTGAATTCTGAAGCATGCATGAACAAAGGTGCTCACATGTTCTTTGGGATCCTTAGTTCCCTTAAATTTGTCAAACTTGGGTATCGTAAAAATGTCGGGTGTGATAGGGTTGGCACCGAAGGATGAATTGGTTGGTTGATCAATTGTTGTAAGGTGGGTTTCTAATTTGAAAAACTAGGAGTGAATTGCATCAATTGATCAATTTGTTTTTGCATGGCCTTGATTCTAGGGTCTTCCTTAGGAATGTGAAAATATTGAATTACCTGATGAGCTTGTGGTGGAGTGGAGAAATGTTGTGGAGTGACTAGATGATGAGGAGATTGATATTGATGATTTGGTGAATGAGATGGAATGTAGTAATAGGATATTGATGATGAAATTATGGGGAATTATGAAATGACGTTGATGGATGAGGGTTATGGCTAGGTTGGCCAATTAGAATAGGATGGGTAATAGTATGACTAGATGAGGAAACAAGGATAGAGACCACTGAAGACTATGGTGCCCATGATGGACCCTGGTTGATAAGGGGAGTATGAGTAGAGGTAGGTAAAGGTTTAGGTTTAACTTGTACTTGGTATTGAGCATCTTGATGCTATTTAAGCAATTTGTTCAGATAATCCTATACCTCACTGATTTCTCTATTAGAGGCTAAGGGTATGGTGGTACAAGGTATGGAAGATGTGGCTTGGGAGCAAGTTACACCAGGTATGGCAACTTGTGAGGTTAGGACTTGTGAAGCAACATTGACTTGTGCTTCATACAAGGGATTGGTGTAGGTGGAAGTATATGATATGCTAGGAGCACAGGAAGACTAGGGAATGGATTCCTGTAAAGGTGCAATTGATGCCTCAAAGAAAGGGTTAGTATACACCTGGGTAAAGGTAGATGGTGGTTGGGAATATACAGGTTCTTGTTGTAGAGTAGATTCCTATCTAGGCGAGTTGGGGACAGACTCTAAGACATAGTTAGAAGACTTCATGAAGGCTTCTACTCTAGCCATATCAATATGAGTGATGTGGTGGTTGATAGTGGGAGAGGATGGCTCCTCTTGGGGCATGGCCATATGGAAGGCTGTGGATGGCAAGGAATGTGAGGGACCTACAAACAAATCTGCGTATGTCACATTCAGGGTATCTACCATTAAAGTGGTGGGGAAGGTGGATGAAGGTTCCATTAATTTTTCTTGATTTATTACTTTCTTTTGATTATGAGTTAATACCATAAGCAAAAATAAATCAAGATGTAGATTAAAATACCAAATGTAATACAAAACTCGAATGCTTAAGGAAATAAACAGACAATACTAAGTCTTAAACAATGTGACTTACTTCATTCATTAATTATCTCCTTTTAGTGTATGTTCATTTTTATGTGCCAATTTTATGTGTTTTGATTTTATAATATCTTGTTAATGAAACAAAGGTGAAAACATATGGCTAGGGTAAGACAATGAGATTCGTGTTGGTGATGAAATCCAACAAGTTTGCTCGGGGGTATTCCTAAGGTGTCTAAGGGTATAGATTGATGGATGGATGAATGCCACCATCACCAAATCTCAAGCAATGGTTGGTGATGGAATCCAACCACTACTATTTTGCATGAATCGTGATGTGTGTGAATTATTTTTAAGGTTTTATGTTTTCTATTGTATGCAAACAATGTTAAAAATAATTATTTTCATAAACCTAAATTAGAAGCCAACAAAATATTGCCAAGTTCTCCAATGGATGTGAAGTACACCACTTAAGACCCCCTGCCTAAATAGCAACCGGAGGGTTTGTCCACCCCTTTGCCTGGAATCACCCAACTAGCAAGATACTTTTGGCAAATCCAATATTGTTCCAACTTAGATAGATTAAAGAAAATTATCTCTAACCCTAAATCGCAACACTAAGTTATACAATTTAAAGTTCAAATGTTGTTGTTTACACTCAGAAAAAAAAAATCCGAATCTGAATATGAGAATGAAATGCAGATCTAAAATGCAAAACTAATATGCATTCATTTCCATATTTCTTAATGATGATTTATTTTACTGTTCAAAATCTGAAAAATACAAAAGATACTCAAAATATGTAAAGTGAAAAACTAGGGTTTTAAGCCGTAGACATACTGGAAAGCCTACATTTTTTTATTCCTAACTCTCTATAAACACTCTTGGGCGCTTGTAAATGCTACTGAGATGCCCGTGGGCACTTTTGGATGACTGTAAACACCTCTGGGCATTTTTGGATTGTTGTTGGGTGCTTCACACATCTTCTGCAAACTTCTATAGACTTCAAAAACCCTAGATCCAGAAAACTGTAAAAAATTGTGCTTCTAAAAAACCTACAAAATGATAGAAAATAGAAATCAAATTAGTAAAACAAATCATAAATAGAAACCCTTAGGAGGTCCCATCGTGATCGCCATTTGAAAGATGCAAAATGCAACACACATAGACAATGCTTTAATAAAAATAAAATGCAAGATAACACAAGTTTGCACAATAGAATAAATTCTTTATTGATAGGGGGAGCCTAGAAACTCCATTATTACAAGCTTGGATCATTGAATCCCTTTTGATACAATATTACAACAATTTAGGGTTCTCTGAAACCTTAAGAAGCAAGGTCGTGGTGTATTCCAACGCATCTTCATATCCTTAATGACACTAGCCTAAGCTAAAGCTTCTTCAAAGGATTGATAAGTTCTTAGTTGGAGCATCCAAGAGATGGGTTTTAAGCAACTCTTGGTGAATAGCTTAATTTGCTCGTCCATTGGTAGGGTGAATGGCAATTTTATGATGATAACCCTCCAATGGTTCCCAAAATCATAGATAGATTCATCATCTTGTTGTCTTAAGGTATAGAAGTTAGATAATGAGATCTTCTTTTTGACATTTAGGATAAAGCGATCAAATAATTGCTCAATCAGTTGGCCCAATGTATAAATACTATGAGTTGGCAATTGATTGTACCATTCTATGGCATCTCCTCTTAATGTTTGAGGAAATATCCAAAGCATGAGAGCATTATCGTCTTGAATTCTAAAGCGTGCATGAAAAAATGTGCTCACATGTTCTTTGGGATCCTCAGTTCCCTTAAATTTGTCAAACTTGGGTACCGTAAAATATGTCGGGTATGGCAAGGTTGGTACTGAAGGATGAATTGGTTGGTTAATCAATTTTCATAAGGTGGGTTTCTGATTTGAAAAACTAGGAGTGAATTGCATCAATTGATCAATTTGTTTTTGCATGGCCTTGATTCTAGGGTCTTCTTTATGAATGTGAAAACTCTGAATTACCTGATGAGCTTGTGGTGGAGTGGAGAAATGTTGTGGAGTGACTAGATGATGAGGAGATTGATATTGATGATTTGGTGAATGAGATGGAATGTGATGAATAGGATATTGATGATGAAATGATGGGGAATTATGAAATTATGTTGATGGATGAGGGTTATGGCTAGGCTGGCCAATTGGAATAGAATGGGTAACAATATGGCTATATGGGGGAACAAGGATAGAGACCACCAAAGACTATGGTGCCCATTATGGACCTTGGTTGATAAGGGGAGTCTGAGTAGAGGTAGGTAAAAGTTTAGGGTTAACCTATACTTGTTGTTGAGCATCTTGATGTTGTCTAAGCAATTTGTTCAGATAATACATACCTCGCTGATTTCCCTATTAGAGGCTAAGGGTATGGAGGTATAGGGTATGGAAGATGTGACTTGGGAGCAAGTCACACTAGTTATAGCAACTTGTGAGGCTAGGACTCATGAAGCAACATTGACTTGTGCTTCATACAACGGATTGGTGTAGGTGGAAGTATATGATGTGCTTGGAGAATAGGAAGTCTGGGGAATGGATGCTTGGGAAGGTGTAATTGATGCCTCAAAGAGAGGGTTAGTATACACCTGAGTAAAGGTAGGTGGTGGCTGGAAATAGACAAATTCTTATTGTAGAGTAGAATCCTGTCTAGGTGAGTTGGATAGACTCTAAAGCATAGTTAGAAGACATCATGAAGGCTTCTACACTAGCCATGTCTATATGGGTGATGTGGTGGTTGATAGTGGGAGATGATGGCTCCTCTTGGGGCATGGCCTTATGGAAGGATATGGATTGCAAGGAATGTGAGGGACCTACAGACAAATCTTCTCGTGTCACATTCAGGGTATCTACCATTGAAGTGGTGGGGAAGGTGGATGAAGGTTCCATTATTTTTTCTTGATTTATTGCTTTCTTTTGATTATGAGTTAATACCATAAGAAAAAATAAATCAAGATATAGATTAAAATACCAAATGTAACACAAAACTGGAATGTTTAAGTAAACAAACAGACAATACTAAGTCTCAATCAATGTGACTTACCTCATTCATTAATTATCTCCTTTTAGTGTATATTTTTATTTGCCAATTTTATGTGTTTTGATTTTCTAATCTCTTGTTAATGAAACAATGGTGAAAATATATAGCTAGGGTAGAACAACGAGATTCTTGTTGGTGAAGAAATCCAATAAGTTTTCTCAGGGGTATTCCTAAAGTGTCTAAGGATAGAGATTGGTGGATGGAGATGAATTCCACCGTCACCAAATCTCAAGAAATTGTTGGTGATGGAATCCAACCACTACTATTTTGCATGAATCGTGATGTGTGTGAATTATTTTTAATGTTTTATGTTTTCTATTGTATGCAAACAATGTTAAAAATAATTAATTTCATAAACCTAAATCAGAAGCCAACAAAATATTGCCAAGTTCTCCAATGGGGGTGAAGTACACTACTTAAGACCCCTTGCCTAAATAACAACCAGAGGGTTCGTCCACCCCTTTGCCTGGAATCACCCAACTAGCAGGGATACTTTTGGCAAATCCAATATTGTTCCAACTTAGATAGATGAAAGAAAATTATCTCTAACCCTAAAATGCAACACTAAGTTATGCAATTTATAGTTCAAATGCACACAAAATGCAGCAGTTTACACTCAGAAAACAAAAACCCTAATCTGAATATGAGAATGAAATGTAGATCTAAAATGCAAAACTAATATGCATTCATTTCCAAATTTCTTAATGATGATTCATTTTATTGTTCAAAATTTGAAAAATACAGAAGATACTCAAAATACGTAAAGCAAAAAACTAGGGTTTTAAGCCATAGACTTACTGGAAAGCCCACATTTTTTTGTTCCTAACTCTCTGTAAATGACCTTGGGTGCTTTTTAACACTACTGAGATGCTCGTGGGCACTTTTGGATGACTATAAATGCCTCTAGGCATTTCTGGATTGTCGTTGGGTGCTTCACACACCTTTTGCAAACTTATGCAGACTTCAAAAACCCTAGATCCAGCGGACTGTGAAATTCATGCTTCTAAGAAACCCTTAGGAGGTCCCCCCGTGATCGTCGTTTGAAAGATGCAAAACACAACACACACAGATAATGCTTTAATCAAAATAAAAAGCAAGATAACACAAGTTTGCACAATATAATAAATTCTTTATTGATAGAGGGAGCCTAGAAACTCCATTATTATAAGCTTGGATCCTTGAATCCCATTTGATACAATATTACAACAATTTAGGGTTCTCATAAACCTTAAGAAGTAAGGTCGTGGTGTCTTCCAATACATCTTGATCCCAACAAGGTTGAGTGGGCTTTTCGTTATCCAGGATTGAGCCACTCTAGATGCTGATGTAGTGCTCTTGATTTCCACACAATTACACATAAAAGTAGTTAGTAGTATTTGAGAAATTAACTAAATGTTGTTAATTAAAATGGACACAAATAGAAACACATTCAGTGAAATGAATAAATTTAGGGTTGATCTATTTTACCCTTTTGTTGTCTTTTAATTTGTGATGTTTGATGTAGGTGGCTAGTGCAGCGATGCCCTAGCATCACCCTAAGGTTAGGAGGACTTCAATAATGGGAGTGTAAAACACCCGTGGGCACCTACGACTACATAAAACATTCGTGGGCACTTGTGACTAGTAGGGAGGCACCTGTGGGCACCTTGGACTAGTAGGGAGGCACTCATGGGCACTTGGTGTTGATAGAAAGCACCTATGGACACTTGGCGGTTGATGGAAAAGTCTACAAAAGTAGATCGGGTGAAGGCAAGGGATGTGGCGACAGTGATGGCGAGCGAAGGTATGAAGTGTGATGCATGGGATAGGGCTAGGGCACAAAATACTTATGGCAAGGCCTTTGGCACTTAAGGAATTAAGAATCTCAAGAACTCAGACAATCAAAAGCTTAGGCAAAAGACTTAGGAAACTCTAGGGACTTCAGGGGTTGAGCCATCAAAATGGCTCCTACTTATAGTCTAACCTAGGGCATGCTAGGGTTTTAATGACACTAATCGTGCAACTGAGATTAAAGCACATCCAAGGGTAGATAATAATTTTAATGTGTGGCATGGATCAAGGTGAATGAACGGATGAGATTAGATAAAATATAATGGCTGGGGTTATATATATATTAAAATATTATATTTGAACATATATAAAATAAATATATATAAAGATGTGAATAATATTCATAAAATGGCAGGAAATGAGAAATGGTGGACAAATGGCTGGGGCTATGCTTTTTTGCTGGAAATGGCAGGAAATCCTGGGTGGAAGGCAAATGGCTAGGATTTGGTGTCTACAACATGATAGAAGATACCAAAATAGATAGATAAGGCTAAAACAGGTCAGGCAGATTAGAATGGGTCATAATATGTTGAGTATGCTGAAATTAACCATAACTGATGACATGGGTTGAAATAGGCTGGGACAGACCAAAATAGATCATTAAGGACAAAATTGGGTTGGGTAGGGTCCAAAAAGACATGATGGATTAGGTTAGGTTCAGTGGATTAGAACAAATTATATCATGCCAAAATAGGCAAGATAGGTGGAAACTAACCAAAACATAGAATAAAAAGATAGGAAAACTAGAACAAGTCAAGCAAGTAGGATGGATTATAACAAGTCGGGGAGGCTAAAATAGGTAGAAACAAGATGGGTAGGCAAAATAAGGCTAAGATAAACCAAAATAGGTCAAAACAACCTAGGTGTTGTAGGTGAGTTGGAGAGGAGAGGGCAATCCTCCAAGGGAGGTCCCAGGTTCAAATCCCCACCCTACCAAAAAGCTGAATTGGGTATCCAAAATCCAATTGATAATGTTGGTGTGGGCAGGGTTGGGTGCAACCCCTGGGTGATTTTGACGGTGTAGAACCCCCTGTTCATGGTATCTCAGACCAAGGCGGATTCGCAAGGGGTTTTTCACTTAAAAAAAAAAGGTTAGGATAGATCAAAACCAGCCAAAATAATTTAGGTATGGTTAAAATGGGTAAGATAGGTTAAAATAGGTAAGGAAGGTTAAGAGTTAAGAAGGCATAAACAAGCCAAGCAGTGTAGAAATCAGGAGGGATAGATTAGGATAGATATGGCAAGACGAAACAAATAAGGAATGCCAACACAAACCAAGCAATGGAACAATAGGCCAAAACATACTAAAATGGGTCAAGATGGCTAGAACAAGTCAAACGAGAGACTGGGTCAAGTAATAAAAAATAGACCATATGGACTACGAAAATTTGGGATAGGCCAAAATAGGTCAAGTAAGGCCAAAACAAGATAGGCAAACAATAATAAGCCGAGAAGGGTATTAGTCAGGCAATCCAGGATAGGGTAGAAGGGAGTAAAATAGGTGACCAGACAAGCCAAAATAGGTTAAAACAAGCCAAGACATACCAAAACAAACCAAGATACTAGAACAGATTGAGCAGATCAAAATAAGTTAAAATGGATCATGGTAGACAAAAACAGCCAAAAAAAGTAGAAATAGGTTAGGAAGGCCATGATAGACTAAAATGGGGCGACCAACAAAAAACAAGCCAAGTAGGTTAAAACAAGTTGAGAGGGCTAGTACAAACCAAAATGGGTTGGGAAAGCTCAAACAGTTAAGATGGGTCAAAATAAGATAAAATGGGTCAGAACTAGAACAAGCCAAACAAGTTGAAATGGGTCAAAAGGGGATGAAAAGGCCAGACTGAACTGAAACAAATATTTTTATAAGGTCTTCTCTATTAATATTATATTTAAGAAGGTCTGAAATAGAATAAAATGAAGGGAAAAAATATTCTCAATTGTCATGGTCCATACTATTATTTTCCTTTCTTTTTCTCATCAACTATTTATTATTATTTAATCTTAAAATTTATTATAATTATATTTAGAGTAATTTAAAAAAAATTATCAATATTTATGTTTGATAAGAGATTATTCTTAGCCAATTTTAGTTTGATATGGCCTATTTTTCTTACCTATCATATCCTGCTCATTTTAGCCTTGTTGAACTTGTTTTACCCCCTTATGGCCTAATTCAACCTATCTTTACTTGTCATAACCCACATGGTCTATTTTGACCCACACAACATGTTTTGACCCATTTTGACTCGTCTAGCTTATTTTATCCTTCTTAGTCCATCTTGGTGTGTTTTTTCCTGACCCTACTTGTCCCATTTTGGCCTTCTTAGCTCATTCTAGCACACCCAACCTATCGTAACTTATCATACACATTTAGCCTTTCTTGGCCTATAATAACCTATCCTACTTGTTTTAGCCTTACTTGACATATTTGGCCTCTATTTAAACCTGTTTTGGCCCACCCTGATATGCCCAACCCATTTCTACCTACATTGGTCCATTTTGACCATTCTATTCTATTTTGACCAATTTTGACACACCTAGATAGTTCTTGTCTTCCTTGCATTTTTTGATATGTTTCATCTAGCCCAACCTATTTTTGGCTCCTTTTGGCCTATTTTGGCTTGTTCTAGGCCTATTTTGGCTTGTTCTAGCCCATATTGTATGTCTTGGCCCCTTCCTACTTGTCCTAGCTTGTTCAAATGATTTTTACAATTCCCAACCCATTCTAGTTTGTTCCGACCCATTTTGGCCTGAACTCATCTTGACCCATCTCATTTGCTTTCACTTGGCTTGGCCTTTTGTAGCCCGATCTAGCTTGCCCTTTCTATTTTGGCCTATTTCCAACCCGTTTGACCTATTCTGACCTTCCTAGTATGTTTCATCCCTACTCAACCCATTTTAGCCCATTCTAGCTTATACAACCCATTCTTATCCTTTTGACCCATTTTGACCCACCTAGCCCATTCCTACATTCTTGGCCCATTCTAGTATGTTTCCGCTTGTCTTGCTTGTTTTGGCCCTTTCCAACTTGTCTCAATCTAGTTCAACTTACTTGGTTCTTTTTGTGCTTCCTAACTTGTTCTTGTATTTTATCAATTTTGGTTGGTGCATCTTGCATGGGCTAGTTTGACCTTGTCCTACCCATTTTAGCATATCTTATCTTTATTTGGCTTTCTTAGATCATCCTAACCTATACTATCCACATTAGCCTTACTTGATCCATTTTTACCTATCCTAGCTCATTTTAGTTTGCCCAACCTGCTTTGGTATATTTTGATCCATCTTGGCCTTCTTAACCTATTTTGGATCATTTTGACCCATTCCTACCTACTGGATAATTTTGGTCTTCTTGGCCAATTTCTCTATGTTCTAGCCCATTTTGGTCTATCCTAGCCTATTTTGACGTATTATGGTCAACTCAACCCATATTGGCTCACTTAATTCTTTTCTGCTTTTTAATATCTAGTAATTACTTGTAAATCATTTAATAAAAAGAAATTATTTTCATTCTTTCATACATACACCCATATTGCTAAGTAATAAGTGTTAGGTAGTGAAGGGTTTTGTAAAATGGGCTAGAACAAGCCAGGGAGTTAGAATAGGCTATAATGAACCATGGAGGTCCAAATGGTATGAAACAAGACAAATAAACTAAAACAAAACGAATGGGATAGAATATGCCAAAACAAGATGGGCAGGTAAAAATAGGCCAAAATGGGCTAGACACAATTGACATGACCAAAGTGGGTTGGATGGTTCTAACATGTTAAAGCAAGTTGAAACAAGATAAAACATATTGGAACAAGCTAAGATAGGTGATATAGTTTAGAAGAAGCCAAAATATGCCAAAAGGAGTTGAAAATAGTTAGAACATGCTAGGAAATCTAGAACAGGCAAAGTAGGTTGAAATGAGTCAGAACGACATGAAAGGGCTAGAATGAACTGAAACAAGTAAAACATATTGAAAAATTCAAGATAGGAGAAAATAGACCAAAATATGTTGAACAAAGGTAAAATAGATAGGATAAGTTAAGAAAGGCTAAGTGGGGCCAAGATATGTGAAAATGGGAAAGGCAAGGTAGAGATTGATAAGAACATACCAAAACAAGTTGGGAAGGCCAAATACAAAATACATTGAATGGGTTAGAACGGGTTAAGTGGGCTAAATCAAACCACATGGACCAAGTAGAATGAGACAAGCCAAAATAGGTCGAGTGTAGCCAAAATGAGTAGGATAGCTAACAAGCAAGCTAGAATAGTTCATATCAAACTAGAATGATTTAGAAATGTTGAAATTGGTTGGGCAGTCCAAAATAGGCCAAAAAGGATTGCATAGGCTTGGGTAGAAGGGATTTAAAAGCACAAGACAAGTTGAAATAAGGTAAAATATACCAAAACAATTTAAGAAGACCAAAACGGGTTAGAAAATTTAGAGTGGATCAAGCAGGACAGGACAGGGTGAAATTGGCTATGTGGACCAAGATGGGCCAAAATGGGTGCAAGTGAAAACAAGTCAAAAAAGGTTGAGTTGGGCCAAAACATTTCAAAACAGGCTAGGAAGGGGTAAAATAGATTGAGAAAGATTATATAAGGGGAAAAATGGTTACAAAAGGTTGAAACATACTAGAATAGGCCAACAAGGCCAGGAAGGTCAAAATGGTTTGGAATAGGCTGAAATGGGCCAAAATAAGCAAAAATGAGCTAAAATATGTTGGAAGATGCCAAAATGGGCCAATTGGGGCTGAAATAGGCCAAGAGGTCTAGAATAGGCTAGGCAGGTTGAAATAAGCTAGAATGATCGAGGCCTAAATGAGGTAAATTGACATGGATAGGCTAAAATGGAATGGGTAATATGGGAGGGCCAAAATGGGTCAGGTGGGTTCGATGGGGAAAAAGTGGGCATGATAGGTTGGGCAAGCTGAAGCATTTAAAATGGGATAGAACACACTAGAATGGGCTAGGACATGCTACAAGTGATCAAGATAGGAAAGAAGATTCAAAAAAAGCCAAAATAGGACAAAATGGGATAGGATGGTTAAAACATATTAGAACATGCTAGGAAGGCCAAAATTTGTGAGTCAATTTGAAATGGGTCAAACCAGGGTGAAAACGCCAAAATTTATCAAAATAGGTAGAAATGGGTTAAGTGGGTAGGGTAGGGCTAAGATGGGCTAAAATGGTCTAAGAAAACCAAGATGGGCTAAAATGGTCTAAGAAAACCAAGATGGGCTAAAATGGTCTGAGCAAGCCAAGATGGGCCAAAATAGGTTAGGTGGGACTGGAATGGGCAAGATATATTAAGATAAGTTAGGTGGATTGGAAAGAGCAAAGAAGGACAGAACTAGTCAAGCAAGCTAAAACATACTAGAAGGGACCGAATTAGGCGGGATAGGCTGAAATGGGCCAAAACATACTAGAATGAGCCAAGAAGACTAGAACAAGCCAAGTAGGTTAGATGGGTCCAAATAGGTTGAGGAGGTCATAATGGGTGGAATAAGCAAAAATAGGTATTGATAGTTTGAGATAGGCCAAAAAATATCATGACAGGTTGAAAGAGACCAAAATGGGTAGGATTTGTTAGGATAACCAAGTTAGGCTAGAATGAGTCAAAAAGACCAAAATGGACCTAACAAGGCAAAAACAAACCAAAACATACCAAAATGAGCCAAGAAGGCCATAACAAATTGGAATGGGTGAAAATGGGCTAAGCAAGCCTAAACAAGCCACATAGGCCAAGATAGGTTAGGATAGATTGAAATGAATTGGGCTAGGCCAAAATGGGTGAGGTATTGCTAAAACATGCAAAATCATTTTAGAATGGGCCAAGAAGGGTAAAATTTGTTAGGCGGTCTAGAATGGGTCATGCAAAATAGGAAAAGTTAAAAGGGACCAGAATGGGAAATATGGGATAAAACATATAAGAAGAAGCCATGAAGATAAGGTGGGTCAAATTATAGGCTAGGTGGGTCAAAATGGTTAGAATGAGACAAAACAAGCTAAGAGAGGCAAGTGGGCTAAGGTAGGCCAAGATGGGCTAGGTGGACCAACTGGGCTAGGGTAGGCCAAGATGAGCTAGGATAGCCTAAATTGGGACAAGCATGTCTGTAGTGGGCAGGATGGGGTAAAACATACCAAAATGGGCTTGGAAGGCTCGAACAAGCCAAATGAGTTAAGATCGATGAAAACAAGCTTGAATAGGATAAGGAGGTCAAAATGGGCCAAAATAGGCTAAGACTAGTTAAAATGACCCAAACGCATGGAAATAGATGAGAAGGGTTGGGATGGGCTAGATCATACCCAAATAGGCCAAGAATGATGGAACTAGTTAGGAAGGCCAAAATAGGCCAAGGGTTAGATTATGCCAAAATGATCCAAAATGGGCCAAGGTTTAGAATGGGTCAAATTGATCCAAAATAGGCTAAGGTTTAGAATGGGTCAAACTGATCCAAAATGGGCCAAGGAAGTTGAAATGGATTGAGACATGATAAAATACATCGGGTCATCCAAAATGAGCTAAGTTAGGCTAAAATGGGTTGGGTAATGCCAAAGTGGTAGCATGGGTTGAGACAAGCTAAGAAAGTTGAAATAATCTAAAATGGGTTAGGTAGGGCCAAAGTGGGTAGGAAGAGACAAGCTAAGAAATTTGAGCAAGCCTGAAACATACTATAATGGGATAGGAAGGGTGAAAAGGGCTAGGTAGACCAAAATGTGCGAGGACAAGCTAGAAGGGACCAAAATAGGAAGGACATGCCAAAACACACTAGAATGATGATGAAGGAACAAGTTGGGTAGGTCATGGGGGTTAGAATGGGATAAAACATATACACATGGGCTAAATAGGTTAGATTGGCCTAAAACATGTTAGGAAGGCCACAATAAACTAGGCATGCAAAAATAGGTTGAAATAAGCCAAAGCAAGTTAGAGTCTTGAAAGGGCCAAAAAGGGATTGATATGCTAGGGTGACTAAAATAAATGGGGATGGTTGGAATGAGCTAAGTAGACCAAAGTGGGATGAAACATGCCAAAAAAAACAAAAAAAATACCAGAATAGGTTTGAAAGGGCATAATAAGCTAGAACAAGCGAGAAGGCATTGAGACAAGCAAGATGGGCTAAACAAGTAAACATATGTCTAAAGGGACCAAATTAGATCAGGTAGGCCGAAACACACCATAATATGCTAGGAAGAAAATTACAAGCTAGGTGAGTTTGTTAAGGTTAGAATTAGGTAGAAAGGTCATAATGGGCCAAAGTAAGAGCAAATATGTTAGATAGGTTAGGATGGGATAAAACATACCAAAATAGGCTAAAACAAGTCATGTGAGGGCAAAACATACTAGAACAGTCCAAGATAAGCTAAAAGGGGTTGAAATGGCAAAACTTACCGCTTTCACTTTTATTACCTAGAGAGGATTCTATACTACTTGATGAAAAAGAAGATGATTTACCAGGAAATAAAGCTAACCTCTTTTGCCATCTTTTTTTTTTAATTTCTCTCTACATCTTCTTTTGCACCTTTGATTCCTTCTAAACTTGCCAAATGATATTGTAGATAGGATTTCTTTGCCTCTTCTTTTAGAGTGGAATATCATTGATTTGATCTAGCTTTTATTGTTGTATGATTTCCTTGCTTTGTCTTTGTTGTATGACGTGGAATATGGCTAGAATTTTTATCTCTTTCTCCATAGTTTTTACTTTGTAAACTCTTGCCATATGCCCAGTTTTATAACAAATTATGGCAACAAAATATGATATTTTCATAATCTACTTGTTAATCCCATTCTCTTGATTTAGATTTAATCTTAATGGATTTTGGCAAAGGTTTTAAATATCCTAAGTAGTTAGTCCTTCCTTGATGAATTCCCCTAGGTTATTTCTAATATCCTTCAAAAAATCCTTATTTATAAGCTGATATGGAAGTCAAAATAGCCTAACCCACATTGAATAATTCTTAATAATTTTTGTCTTAATAGAAAAAATTTCATTCTATGGACCACCAACCATTTTTTATCCCTAATTTATGAGTCATTTGAATTCAATCCCCCATTTCCACTTTATCCAATTTTGAATCTCCAAAAATTTTGGCCCATGATCTACGGAACTTACATATTAACCCTCTACATCTAAGAACCATTATATCATGCTCAATAATCTTATCCTTAATACTCATATTTGGTGTAACAATTTCTACCTAGAACTTGCCATGTATTCATTGTTTTGCTTATCTCCAACTTGGGCCTCCATACTTCCAACTAGTGAATCTTGACTTCCCATTAGGGCTTTCAAATATGAATTTCCTTCCATACTAGCTAATGGAGCTCACTCTTGGTTTACACTCCCTCTTGACTCACACCCTCTCAGCTCACACTCACTCTTGGCTTTCACTCTCTCCTGCCTCACACTCATTCTTAGCTTGCATTCTCTCCTAGCTTGTAATTATGTTGGGATTCAAAAATCCCAACTTAAGTCTCACCCCTATTTTTCAATGAAATTGCAAAGCCTGAATGTCTAGGTGATCTTAGGATGTGATATTGAGTTTAAAAGAGAGAGAGACCTTGACAAATAATTCCAATTCTAACAGAGTCTTCATGGTCATTAAATGAGTAAGTCTAAGTCTTATAGTATTGCCTTTCACCCTTCATGAGTCCATCCCTTTTCACCCTTTCATTAGTAAAGTAATCATTTCCATATCATCAAGCCATATCATATTTTTCATTTCAATCATCTTTAGGCTACCTTCATTATTTAGCCCATGCCTTTTAAAATATGCATTCAATTCATAAAAATTTCCATCTCCATACCTCCATTTAATCCATATCGCCTAATATCACCTATCAACTACTTAACCCTTTAAAAAGCCATATTATAAGGTCAAAAATCATGAGGCATCCCTAAGTTAGACCACGGCTGAAAATATTTCCAAGTCTACCTTAATTAAATACCCCTAAGTCTAAATTCCTAAGTCCATCTAGACATTCACTTTATTTTTTCTAAGTCATCTAAGGCTAAAAATAACCATTAGTCCTTGTCGCCCCTCTAAAACCCCTTCGTTGATTACAACCACAATAAGCCATCAATGATAGAATTAACCCATCAAAACATTATCACTCATCCAAACGCCTTATCCTTGATCTGATCCGCGACCAAAGTCAGCCATTAGCGATAAGCCTAAGTCCAAAAATACATTGTTGCTCGTCTTAACCCGTCATCATTGATCCTTCTTTGATAGATAATTTTGATCAGTGACTATGTAAAGTCAAACTCAAAGTAAAGTTTGTTGTCGTTCTTGCAGAAGCCTCATCGTCGATCCATCAACGATCGCTTAGTTTCATTAGTGACAGTAAGTGTTGAGTTCAAAACAAGGGTCTTACCATCTTCAGCCTAGCTAGTCCCCCTATCGACATAAATTGGTCAAATTAAGTTATTTTAAAGTCAGGGTTATGTGCCTGAAGTCCTTATTGTTGATCCATCCATGACCATAGTAATTCATTGACGATAGTCCAAAAACTTGAATAAGTCTTCGTCACTCATCCAAACCTATCATCGTCGATCCATCGCTAGTTCATCAACGACAGTCAAATTCATCAACGATGCTTCAGCCTTGGGTTACATAGTTTGTTGCTTGGTTGTCATTCGCCTAGGTCATAAGTATAATT
Source organism: Wollemia nobilis (assembly GCA_028583015.1). NCBI lineage: Eukaryota > Viridiplantae > Streptophyta > Pinopsida > Araucariales > Araucariaceae > Wollemia > Wollemia nobilis. The sequence goes on along the minus strand of JAQPPZ010014852.1, from coordinate 258,280 downwards.
CCTGCTTAAAATGTAGTCCCATAGTTCAAGTTAGTCTGTCGCCAATAAAAAGTGTCTGTCATTGATTCATCAACGATGCATTTTATTTATCAATGATCACAAAATGACTCGGTCTGCCTTGGTTATCCTTTTTTGCCCTTGGGAAAAGCTTATCGTTGATCCATTAGTGATGACTAAGTTTTTTTTGCAATAGGGTGTTTTGTGTTATCTAAAGGGTTAGGTCATCATTGTCCTAGGTCTTCATCCTTCCCGTTGAGCATTACACAAATGTGTGTTTAACTAAGTCGTCAGCCAAAGTCTATCCAAATGACTTATAGTCACTTGCCAGTGAGATAGCAAGCTACTTTTTCTCATCCATCAACGATAGTTTGAACTCCTTAGTGAATGAGTCTAGCCATCACCCTCATAAATGTATTGTCATTGATTCATCAGCAACAACCCTAGACAATTAGCAACAATGTATTTCTCGCACACCCTCGTCACTCATTAAGAATGTTCATTGAAGATACATCAGCGATAGACCAAGGAGAAGAGTGAAAGGAGCATCAATGGTCTAGATAATTTCAAGAAGATAAATGACATGTATTTCATCTGGGAAGGTGCACGATTCACTTTTTGAAGACTAACATGAAAAATAATGAGGTGGATAGCCTAAGATCCAAAGGCAACGATCCTAAAAGAGGTGACAAAATCAAAGGTAGCTCAAGGCATGAACGTATCTCCTCGAGACACATGAAGATTAACAAAACACCCACAACGAGTCTCCAACTTGTGATGACAAAGAGGGGCATACAACATGGCACCAATTAGAGAGTGACACTCAAGAATGCAAGCTTAGGTGGACAAATCATAAAAGAGGACCCCTCTTCAAGATTACCTTTATGCATATATCACAAGCATGATTATTCAAAAAATGGTTAGGGAAGGTAGTTGAGAGAAATAAAGATTCAGCATGCTCTTACTCTCGAACCATGTTAAACACTCCCTCGCCAAATTTTGATTTCCCTCATAGAACCTTGTATGAGTAAAATTTGCAGAGTATGACCGTAAGCAAGCAAATATAGCCAACATTACAACTTGTGATATGTATTCATATAACAAGTTATGGCCTTGGCCTTTCACTTTGCACTTCGACGAAATATAGTTACATAGGGGACACTCCGACGGAGTATAGTTAGGGAAGCTACATATATGTGCTTCCAGATCTTGTTTTCCATTCCCTCCTTCCTCCTACTTATCACTTCCCCCCTCTTTTTAGGCATTCTCTCTTGATCGCTCCCGCTATTCTCCCCACATAGCGCCATCTCACCACCATACATTGTGTGAAGCCACCCCCTTCGCTCTCTCCTCCCTCATAACCACCATGTAACCAATTCCATCCCATCCTTTTGACCCTAGCATGCCACCTCTTCCTTTCACCATCATGTCGGGTCCATCCTTCATCATCTTGATCTATGGTTGGCTGGTTGAATTTCCATTGCATATCCACACGACCTGGGTAAGTAGGAAGTAGCAGAATATACCCAAGTATATATGCATTGCATTACTAAGCAAAATAAGAAAAATAAATGTCTCGAATCTATCTGACACAAGAGCTCCCTTTAATCCAAGAGTAAATCATAACGAGAAATCCATAGCTGAACCATCTGTACTAATGTGGAAATCAAATCAAATAGCCATAGGTGTAAGGCCATGATTGTATCAAAAATAACATATTCAAGAACCAGAGGCTATAAAAGGAAGCAGTTGTAGTTAGGATCTGCAGGATTTTGATAAGAAAGTACTCAAGAAGTTGAGATTATTTTATGTCTTATTGAGCTTGACATTCAGAGACTCTGTTATTGCTAGATTGGAAAAAGGAGAGTAGGGGAAACCTATTACATTATTTGAACAAAGTGTCTTCATTGTATTGATACATTTCTTTGAGAAAAACAGAGTTAAAAGGCATCATGCCCACTCTACATGTAATACTTTATGAAAAATCAATACAATTATGAGTTTCATTCCTATTAATTCTTTGTCATTGTATTGTGTGTTACTATGTAATTCAGTTACATTATTTGAATATATTACGTACGTTTATGTCATTGGCCAACTATTATGTTTATTATGATATTCAAATGAATATGATAGTGTCAATTCTCTCTCAATCTCGTTCTTTCTTTTTCATGTTACAAACGTTGTTAAATTGCTATAACAACCCAATGAATCTAGGCATCGGTCTACATAAGGCATAATATTGGTTATTTTCATTGCTTGGTCATTTTAATACATATAGTATAATTCTGATTTGGAGTGTGTAATAATTATAAAATTATAAGATTACCCATTCTGTAGTTTCTCTTGTAGCATAGTTATTTTAAATCAGAATGAAGAGGCAAGTTGACCAGAGCCTGTAATAGCTCGTTGGTTTCAAACAATTTCTTGTAGCGTGACAATCAAATCCTATGGATACAAGAAATGGTTCCAACATTGCTTAATCATTCCAACCATTTGGTAGCTAGCTTCGCTTCTTGGTCAATAAGTGATTTCCTTCTTGCAAGCTATTTTGTTGAGGATGATGGTTGGCTCTAGTTGTGACAATCCAAGGGTGTTTGAGAGGAGGTTCTATGGAGCTTGAATGGTAGAATGTAGTGCTTCTACTTGGCTAGAGTATTGGGTATTGAACCTTCTATTCTTCCTTTGTATTTTGCTTGTTATACACTATTCTTTTTTTTACCTTCTACGTAAATGATGATAGATCCTTTAGATAGATCATCCAAGCTATCTTCTGCATGTATTCTTGTAGGTATTCTTATGTTCTCTTCTACGTGTATACCTTACAAGTTGATGACCTGTAGATATAGACTTCTTATTCTTTGGTGGCTCCCTTATGTAGGTCTTTTTGCTTGCAGGTGGATGCTCTAGTATGTGTTAGATAAGACGTTGAAACTGGTGTCTTTGGACACCCAAAAATCCTAGCTTTGTGAGTCGTCTATTTTGTTAGAAGTTTGCTCCTCAAACTTCTATGATATTATCACTTGGAGATCGCAACTTACTACCTATAATAGTGTCTTTAGGACACTTTTCTTTTGTCTTGTTAATGTTATATTTGAAGCACAAATATGGTGCCAATGTAATGCAAGACTTTGTAATAGATTAGAGTTATAACTAAATTTTGTACTGAGTTTAAATGTTTCCTATTGAAGTTCTCTGCTCTAATCTCTAAGAACAAGATGTAATGTATTTGTTGTCCTTTTGCTTAGACAACACTAACCTCTAACTTGGATAATCTTAACACCAATGAATCCAAGCTTTTAACAATGCAACTAATATGCTATTAGAGGTTTTAATTATGCACTAATATTCACTTTAACTAAAAAAACTTTAGTGAACTTGAATAATAACTATAGTGCCTTAATAATCTCCCTTATAACTCTTGTAAATGAACCCCTCAATAATAACTCAAAATATGCACTAATTTTTACTGTAATCTAAAAGTACTTAGTGCATCTAAAGAACAACTAGTATAGTACAATATTAATCTTACCTTATTACTCCTTAAAATATGCACTTAGTAATTGCTCCTTGTACAAAACTATAATCTCTTAATGTAGTATTCTTTTGCTATAACTAGATAGTAGGAAGATGATATTTTATTTTTGATGAAATATATCCAACTCCTATTTAATGTGTAGATAATAACTCTATATTAAACTTCCTTCTACACTCCTTTTGAATACTATAATGCAACCTTCTCTTTTTGCAACTTTTAAAGAATTAAAATGGTGCTTAATGGAACTGGATAATAACCCATGTTAAATTTCAACTAATGAATCTATTTGCACCCAAGTTGCTTAACTTAATGATATTTGTAGATGAAGGACTGTTAAGTGATTAAATTCTCCTTATTACTACATTTGACTAGATGAACCTGTAGCTATTCATGATTATCCTAAATAGCTCCTTAAAATCATAAATTCGCAGCATAGTAACTCCTCTATCTTACTGCCCTTTAATCTATGGTGACTTCTTTTAGCCTTCAAGATTCTCTAACTCCTAAATTTTTGCACCTAGTAGCCCTTTCATAGTCAATTTCTGCATTAAAATGTTGTTCTTGAAACTCATAAATTTGGTAGGGAATTCTCCCAAATCACAGTTGAGATTTCCTTCAAGGATTCTTTTAGTATTTTGTCGTAGATTCAACAAACCCAGTTCAACATGCCATGGATCTGGCAATGCCCGTGATTCGATGAAGAGCACTGGCTTTTAGGCCCATCAAACCGAATCTGGTGGATGACTTAGTGGACCGAAGTATCGTGAAGCGAACCGGGAGGGAATGAAAGAGAAGTGTATAACCCGGTGGAGCAGAAGGCTTCGCGCCAGCTCTCTTTTCCGAATTCACATTTCCTCTCTATTCTAGAAATCCGCGGCCCGGGAAAAAAAAGTCCTAAAAATATGCTACAACCCTTCTTGGAAGGGCAAGGATAAATGAGGCCAAAGTTTTGAATAACTTTTTAAAAGAATACGAAAGAGCTTTAGGACAAAAAATTAATAGGACTAAATCCAAAATTTACTTCCTTAATGCTCCTCCTAATATCAAAGCAAGAATTTGTAGGTTGCTTCAAATGGAGGAGGCAAATTTTCCAACTTATCTAGGGATGCCTTTATTTGAGGGGAGAATGAGGATAGATTTATGGAATCCAGTTATTAGTAAAGTTCAAAATAAACTTCCAACTTGGAAAGGTAGATGGTTATCATTAGAAGAAAGAGTGCAGTTAATTAATTCAGTCTTACAAGCCATTCCAACATATTATACGTCATTGTTTTCTATGCCAAAATTAGTTAAAAAAATGTTTAATCTTTAATATGCGATCCTTTTTATGGTCAGGTTTACATGATAAAAGGAAATTTCCTTTGGTGAAATGGAGCAAGTTATGTGATGATAAAACTAGGGGAGGTCTTGGTTTAAGAGATCTTACAGATGCAAACTTAGCTCTTAAGGGAAAAGTTATCTAGAGATTGTACAAAGAGAGTCAAAGACAATGGGCAAGAATTCTTCGAAGTATGTTGATCCCAATGATCCAAGTATAATATTTAATGCATTCTCTCTCCCAAATGGTTATGCTCTTTGGAATGGTTTAGAAAATTATATTGATCTTATGATTAAAGGTTTAAGATGGGTGGTGGGAACTAGGGAAAAAATTTCTATTTGGATAGATACTTGGTGTGATAAAAAACCACTCAATTTAGATCCAGTTTTGAAACCTTGGTTGAGATTGCTTCAAGACAAATACGGTGATAGGGTTTTAAACATTTTGTACAAGGATCAAGAAGGAAGATACAAATGGAAAGAAGATTTTTTTACAAGTATACGAGATATTGATGCTAGAAGGCAATTGAGTAGAAAGATAACAACTGTGATTATTTCGAGGGGTGCCAAGGATAAATTGATTTGGGAGTTGAATAGCTCTAGAGAATACACAACAAGAAGTAGATATAATATTCAACACCAACATAATAATAATATCACTAGAATATGGAGAGATATTTGGGATAGCCCAAAGTCAAAATATTTGTTTGACTAGTAGGTCATAGAAGAATTTTATCCTGGGATAACCTTATGAAAAGGGGGTTTCATGGCCCCTCTCAATGTGTTTTTTGTAATAAGGAGGAGGAGAGTATTGACCATCTCTTGGGACATTGCTCAATAGTTTGGAATCTATGACAATGGATTCTTAATATATTTGGTAAATGCATGGTGATGAATAGCAGAATTGAAGATTGGTTAAAGCAATGGTAGAGCACTTATAAAAGTGAGGCTTTACATACAATATGGGATATATCAAAAGATACAATACTTTGGACTATATGGCTAGAAAGGAATAGAAAAATATTTAAAGGAAATGAAAAACAATTTAGAGGTAATGAAAAAGAAGATATATTTAGCCATAGAGGAGTCTAAACCAACTCTATCAACTTACCCAATTCCTAATTTGGAAGCAGAGAGTCTTGATAGACGGAGTCGTCATTAAATGGAATTATGATGTTGGGTACAAGAGAAGCAAAAATAAGGTAAAGAATATAAAGTGGAAACCACCAAATATGGAGGTTAAATTGACTTTTTATGGAGCATCTAAAGGAAATCTAGGACCGACAGGAGGAGGAGGAATAATTAGAAATAATAGAGGAGATATTTTGTCTCATTATGCTTTCAATAGTGGATTTAAGACAAATAATGAAGTTGAAGCTTGGGCATCTTTAGAAGGGTTAAAAATATGTAAAAAAATGAAATGGAATAGAGTATGGATGGAAGGTGATTCTCTCATAGTAATAAATGCAATTTTGAGGAAAGTAAAGGCTCCATGGAATATATAAGAGATAATTGTGGAAATTCAAGATCTTGCTAAAGAGTTTGAAGAAATTAGGTTTACACATATATTAAGGGAAGGAAATAAATGTGCAGATAAGCTAGACAATAGAGGGGTTTTGATTGAGAATCATGAAGTTAAATTTTCCTTTCCATGGTTAGAGGAAGTAGAAAGTTTAGTTGAAGCTGACAAAAAATGTTGATTACCTAAATCAATTAATGATTAATTTTTACTTTAATGTTTTCCATTGGTAATATCTGTTTTATTTTGTAACAATAATGTGTTTTCATTTAGACTATTTATTATAATTTTTGTGGTTGCACTTGTGTTTCAGGAAGGAAACTAGCAATCCAGATTTGGTAAAGCAAACTATGATAGTGCGATGTTTTAGAAATATTACTCTACTAAGATGCAAGGCATAGATAGTAGAGGTGAAGTTTTGGCATTGTGAAGGCTGCTATAGGAAAATGTCAAGAAATATGCTAAATTTTAGAGTAATTGTATTCAAATAGAGATTTGAAAAGATCCAAAAAATGAAAATCAAGAATTCAGACATTTTATGTAAAATGATGTAGGTTTCTAGCTATAGTATCTCAATTGAGATGAGAAGTGTATCTATTTGTAAACTCTCAAGCTCTAAATAAGAGAGATGTAATTTGTCAAATATGGGGAACCCGAGTACAACCCCTTATTATCAAGCCAAAAAAAATTCCAAACTTAGAGGAAAGGGAGTTGCTTAGTGAATATCATAATATATTGAGTAAGCAAGAGAAATTCAGGAGATTAAAATCAAGACATACTTGGTTAAAAGAAGGAGATAAAAATATAAAATTTTCATAGGATGGCTATAGTACAAAGATCATCTTCTAGAATTAGTAGAATTAAATCAATAGAAGGGGTTTGGATTGAAGATCAAAGTAAAATTAGAAAAGAGGCAAAGTCATTTTATGAAAATATTCTAGGTTCAGAGGAGATTGAAGTTCTTAATGATAAAATTCTTCAAGATGTTCCTTTAGTTATAATGAATGAAGATAATAGGAAATTGATGGAGCTTATTACTCTAGAAGAAGTTCATTTAGCTCTTTTCTATTTTAATAAGGATAAATCCCTAGGTCCAGATGGGCTCTCTACGGCTTTTTACCAACATAATTGGGATATAGTGAAGGATTCTTTATTGGTGGTAGTGGAACAGTCTAGGGTAAAATAATACATTCCTTTTAAAATAAATGCAACTTATCTTACCCTAATTCCAAAAAAGAAGGATGCTTAATTATTTGATTCTTTTAGACCCATAAACCTAAAATATGACATATAAGATCGTTTCCAAAGTGATGGCAAATAGATTAAGGCCATTGTTAGAAAAAATCATTTCAGAACAGCAAGAAGGATTTGTGAAAGGGAGACAAATTTTGAATGGGGTCATAGTAGCTCATGAAGTTATACATTCAATAGCTTCAAGAAAAGAGAAAGCTATGATCTTAAAACTTGATATCAGTAAATCCTATGATAGGGTTAAATGGGATTTTTTTTTGCAGTTTTAGATAAGTTTGGTTTTGGGAAGAAATGGGTTACATGGATTAAAGCTTGTTTCTCTACAATTTCTTATTTAGTGTTGGTCAATGGGTTAGTGACTGAATCTTTTAAAGCCAAGAGAGGCCTTAGACAAGGATATCCTCTATCTCCTTATTTATTCATTATTATGGCAGAAGTTTTGAGTAGGAACTTAAAGAAGGCTTACAAATATGGGTTTATCAATGGACTTAAGGTTAGTAATAACATCACCCATCAATAGTTTGTAGATGATACAACCCTTTTTGGAAGGGCAAGGATAAATGAGGCCAGAGCTTTGAATAACTTTTTAAAAGAGTACGAAAGAGCTTCAGGGCAAAAAATTTATAGGACTAAATCCAAAATTTACTTCCTTAACACTCCTCCTAATATCAAAGCAAGAATTTGTAGGTTGCTTCAAATGGAGGAGGCAAATTTACCAACAACTTATCTTGGGATACCTTTATTTGAGGGGAGAATGAGGATAGATTTATGGAATCCAGTTATTAGTAAAGTTTAAAATAAACTTCCAACTTGGAAAGGTAGATGGTTATTGTTAGCAGGAAGAGTGTAGTTAATTAAGTCAGTCTTACAAGCCATTCCAACATATTATATGGCATTGTTTTCTATGCCAAAATTAGTTGAAAAAAGTTTAATCTTTAATATGCGATCCTTTTTATGGTCAGGTTTACATGATAAAAGGAAATTTCCTTTGGTGAAATGGAGCAAGTTATGTGATGATAAAACTAGGGGAGGTCTTGGTTTAAGAGATCTTACAGATGCAAACTTAGCTCTTAAGGGAAAAGTTATCTAGAGATTGTACAAAGAGATTCAAAGACAATAGGCAAGAATTCTTATAAGTATGTTGATCCCAATGATCCAAGTATAATATTTACTGCATTCTCTCTCCCAAATGGTTATGCTCTTTGGAATGGTTTAGAAAAATATATTGATCTTATGATTAAAGGTTTAAGATGGGTGGTGGGAACTAGAGAAAAAATTTCTATTTGGATAGATACTTGGTGTGATAAAAAACCACTCACTTTAGATCTAGTTTTGAAACCTTGGATGAGATTCCTTCAAGACAAATATGGTGATAGGGTTTCAAACATTTTGTACAAGGATCGAGAAGGAAGATACAAATGGAAATAAGAGTTTTTTACAAGTATACGAGATATTGATGTTAGGAGGCAATTGAGTAGAAAGATAACAACTGTGATTATTTTGAGGGGTGCTAAGGATAAATTGATTTGGGAGTTGAATAGCTCAGGAGAATGCACAACAAGAAGTGGATATAATGTTCAACACCAACATAATAATAATGTCACTAGAATATAGAGAGATATTTGGGATAGCCCAAGCATTCCTAAAGTCAAAATGTTTGTTTGGCTAATAGGTCATAGAAGAATTTTATCCTGGGATAACCTTATGAAAAGGGGTTTTCATGGCCCCTCTCAATATATTTTTTGTAATAAGGAGGAGGAGAGTATAGACCATCTCTTGGGACATTGCTCAATAGTCTGGAATCTATGGCAATGGATTCTTAATATGTTTGGTAAATGCATGGTGATGAATAGTAGAATTGAAGATTGGTTAAAGCAATGGAAAAGCACTTATAAAAGTGAGGCTTTATAGAAAATATGGGATATATCAAAAGATACAATACTTTGGACTATATGGCTAGAAAAGAATAGAAGAATATTTAAAAGAAAGGAAAGCAGTTTAGAGGTTATGAAAAAAATATATGTTTAGCCATAGAGGAGTCTAAACCAGCCCTATCAACTCACCCAACCCCTAATTTGAAAGTAGAGAGTCTTGATAGATGGAGTCAAGTCATTAAATGGAATTATGATGTTGGGTACAAGAGAAGCAAAAAGAAGGCAAAGAATATAAGGTGGAAACCACCAAATATGGAGTGAGTTAAGTTGAACTTTAATGGAGCATCTAAAGGAAATCTAGGACCAAGTAAGAGGAGGAGGAATAATTAGACATAATAGAGGAGATATTTTGTCTCATTATGCTTTCAATAGTGGATTTAAGACAAATAATGAAGTTGAAGCTTTGGCAACTTTAGAAGGGTTAAAAATATGTAAACAAATGAAATGGAATAGAGTATGGATAGAAGGTGATTCTCTCATAGTAATAAATGCAATTTTGAGAAAATCAAAGGCTCCATGGAACATACAAGAGATAATTTTGGAAATTCAATATCTTGCTAAAGAGTTTGAAGAAATCAAGTTTACACATATATTAAGGGAAGGAACAAATGTGCAAATAAGCTATCCAATAGAGAGGTTTTGATTGAGGATCGTGAAGTTAAATTCTTCTTTCCATGGTTAGAGGAAGTAGATAGTTTAGTTGAAGCAGACACAAAATGTTAATTTGCTAAATAAATTAATGATGATGATTGCCTAAATCAATTAATGATTAAGATTTACTTTAATGGTTTCCATTGGTAATATCTGCTTTATTTTGTAACAATAATGTGTTTTCATTTAGACTAATATATTATAATTTTTGTGGTTGCACTTGTGTTTCAGGAAGGAAACTAGCAATCTAGATTTGGTAAAGCGGACTATGATAGTGCGATGTTTTGGAAATATATGCTAAATTATGGAGTAATTGTATTCATACAAAAATTTGAAAAGATCCAGAAAATAAAAATAAAGAATTTAAACATTTTATGTAAAATGATGTAGGTTTCTAGCTATAGCATCTCAAAGTGTTTTTTTTTTGGAGAGGTGTTTTGGGGGGGGGGGTTTGTGGGTTGGAATGCGCCCCCCGGGGGGGGGCGGCCCCCCCCCCCCCACGCGCCGCGTCTATAAAAAAAAATATTTTTAAAAAAAAAAAGGGGATAAAAATTAAGTTTTCCTTCAAAGGAAACTTCCCCCTCCAACCGATAACCTTGAACATTGAATGCCTCAACAAATCAGCATCATTCACTTTTGTGATTTAATAACTCTTTACAATTGGATGACAAAATCTCCATCATTTATCTTTCGTATTTGACAACTTGTAGTGCATATCAACGAGGATTTAAGGTTTATCTTTGTTACGATTGCTATGTATCACCATCTCTAGTCTTTTTTATTAAACAACCACTATGCTTCCTCCAACTCAATCTTCATCATAGCCAAATAGCAAAATGCATGTTGTAGCCACCTCTATGGATAACAACATTGCAACCAAACTGGCAATTTCATGTCCACACCCCACAAATGCCTCACAAGCATCGACATTGTTATCACCCCTAAAATAAAAAATTACAATGGATATCCTTCATGTTAATTTCTTTATTATGTTACCCTTGAAAACCTAAAGTACAAGGGATAATCTCTATATCATTTTTGTTTTTGTTGTAATAAGACGATTTTCTACCACTTGAGAAAATGGAGATGATTTTTCTAGACTAAATTTAATCTCCACCACCTCCTTCATTTCAATATTTACCGTCATATCTTTGTTCACATCTTTAATTCATTCTATAATTGAACATGTACATAGTAATTTGTCTCACCTACATCCTTACTTTTTTCTAGTATTTGCTTTGGATAAAAGACGAGGGCCTTCAACTACTGACAAGGTAGAGGAAATTTCTTTAACAACTTTTAGGAGTAGAAAACTCCTTGATCTAAGTCATCTTTTACAATATGATATATTTGCTTCATATTGAAGTTTGTCTCATGACCAAAACTTTCTGTCTTTCTTGATCGGTTTCACTTGTAATTTCTTGTCATGTGTCTAGTCTCATAACACTTATGGTATTGGAATGCAATGTTTTCATAATCCACTTGTTGATAATCCTCTTGATTAAGATTAGGTCTTACTATGTTTTTGCAAATGTATTGAAATATCCACGGTAACACATTTAAGCATACATAACATGCTTTCACTTCTTAGTAGTTAATTTTAATCTCTCCTCGATTAAATCCCTTAATGTATTATCAACATTCTCCAAAACTTCCTTATTAATTGTTTGATAGAATAGTCCATAAATCATAACCCATACAACAAGTCGTTTGATAGTTTCCATCTCCCTAGGTCTAAATACAAGCTAACTCTTCCTCTAAACCATGGGTCATCACCCATTATTTTAATTCCTAATTTTTGAATCAAAGAAGATAAGGAGATAAAATAAAATAAAATATTGAATAATTCTAACTCAATCTCCATTTCAATTTAATCCATTTTTTAATCTCTTAAAAACCTAGCTAGTATCTTTTGAACCTGCATTTAAACCCTATGCTTTTAAAAACTATTATATCATTCTTAATACTCTCATCTTTGATATTTAATTTTGGTGTATCATTTATAGTTTGGATTAGGATTTTATTTTTTATTAGGTTAGTGTAAGAAACCCTTACGATTGACGTTAAGGGTTGGGCATCCCCATCCCAAACATGACCTATCATAAGGGTGAGATCTAATCTTATCAATAGGGGCCAAACACACAACCATACACACACCCACCCCCTCACACACTCGCCCACATCACGGTTTGAACCTTGGACCTCTTGAAAAAAGTTAAAGCCCGAACCGTTGAGCTATCCCCCTAGGACAAACTTTTAGGTTAGAAATAAATCTCAAGATCCACTCTTAGGTGGCCAACAATGCCATCCCATCCAGGTATACCACTATCTAGATAGAAGCCACAAGAGATTTTTTTGTGTCCCCCTTCACATTGTAGAGGATAGTTTGGATTAGGATTACTATTAAATTCTTTCTTCGTTTTGTTTTTAATCTATGAGATATTGATTTTCCAGCTAAGGTATTCTTACTTTCATCCAGGGCTTCTTTAAATGACATTTATTTCTTGTAGCTCATTATTTTCTCATGAGAATCTTTTAGTTTATATTTTTCTAATGATCTACAATAAAAACGTTAAAGGTGAAGATTACTCCTTGTTCACACTTGCTCTCTGATTATACTTGTTGATTTACCACTTTAGTATACCTTTTTAATCTTGATATACAATCTAAGTGGATGTCATGTCAAAGGCTTAAGTATTCCAAATAAAAGGTATAAGGTTTGAATTTAAGAGGGATAAGGTTTGTGCATCCTCATAGGTAGATAACACAACACAAGTACCTCCTTCGATACATACTAAACCTATAGAGATATGGGATGGTATTATTTATGCAGTGGTTTAAACCTTAAAAAATATTTAACTTTACATATACATAAATGTGAATATAAAATCTGAACAAGAGTCTTCCGATGATGTTCCTATCAAGCTCAAAAGTTCAAAGATTGAAGTTGGGTCATTTAAGGCCCTCTCCATGAAGGAGGATGATTTCCAGCCGAAGGCCAATCTTGACCCTCTAGTAGTTATGGTGGAAATGCTCAAGAATGTGTCCATGGCCTTCAATAAAACATGGACCATCTTTCATCAAGTGGTCAAAATGGCCAAAGTAATTAAATTGGAAAAAAAAGAAGGTGACAAGGCTGTTAAGGACACCCTACAAGTGACAACGAATAAAAGATGTTCGAGTAACCATTGCTACTATGTTGTTGTTTTTCTTTATCCTTGGGTCTTTTTGATCTCTATTGTTATTTATTCTATTTTCTCCTTTGGTTTTGTTTGGTCTATTTTCCCCAAAGTTGATCTTTGGGATTGATGGTTTTGTGCAAGATTTTTGTTGATCCTTGTTGGTAACCTTGCAAAGCTATCTTTTTGCTTGCTTTGCAAAAGGTTTAAGGTACCTTTCAAAACCTTTTTCCGCCAATAAAAAAAATGTGAATATAAAATAATATTTTAAAATATATTATTTTAAAATAAAATATACCACGACGTGCACTTTGGCTCTTCTTCGAGAGGTCCAAGGTTCAAACCATGGCATGGACAAGTGTGTGAGAGGGTGGGTGTGTGTTAAATTCCCTATTGATAAATATAGCTCTCAACTTTACAAGGATCATGGTTGGGAGGAGATTGCTCAACCCTGTATGTTGGTCGTAGGGGTTTCTCACACTAACCAAATAATTTGTTTTAATATATTATAATTTAGTATAAATAATAATTATACCATTCAAAAACATTAAATTTTTAGTGAAATTTCTTATTACAATATAAAAATTTCTTTAAAAATTTATTTTAAATAAATTTCATTTTATATTGTTTGTTTGATAAGGATAGTGTAGTGGTTAAGGCTTTGGCCTCTTTTTGGGGAGGTCCAACGTTCAAACTACAACATACCTAGAAGGGGATAGGTTGAATGGTAACAATTGAGTGTTTGTTAGTTAGTTGCCTTGGTCTGATGCTCTCGAAGGTGGATCGGGTCTTGTTGACTTCTTCTAACATTACGACCTATGATTTGTAGTAGCAACACCCAATGGTGTTACCAATTTCTCAATGTATTAAAAAATCATTTTATATTATAATTGAATATTATATCATAGGAATATTATCAATGTATTAAAATTTTCAATATCTCATATATTTTTTTGGTTGGTTAGTGTGAGAAACCCCTACGATCGATGCATAGGGTTGAGCAATCTCCTCCCAACCATGACCCCTTTAAAGCTCAGAGCTATGCTTATAAATAGGGAATTTAACACACAACCACACACCCACCCCCTCACACACTCGCCCATGCTCATATATAATTATTAGTATTTTTTCAATGAGTTTACATATGGATGAGGGTCCTATTGACTTCTTCTAACACAATGGGCTATGGTTTGCATTGGCAACACCCAATGGTGTTACCGATTCCTCTATGTATTAAGAAAATTATTTTATATTATAATTGAATATTATATATCATAGGAATATTATCAATGTATCAAAAATTTTCAATATCTCATATATATATATATATATATTTATATATATATATATATATATATATATATATATATATATATATAATTATTAGTATTTTTCAATGAGTTTACATAGGGTTTTTATGAGAAGTTTGAACCTTGGTCCCTACCTTGAAAGTCGTGTTTCCCACTTAAGATCTTAGAGTTTATTTTATCTTTTTTTTTTTCAATGAGTTTACATGGGTTTTTATGAGGGGTCCTGGTCCCCTTATATTGAATGGGGTTTAAACCTTGGACCTCTCAAAGAGAGGCTAAAGGCCTTACGATTGTAGTAAATTTGCAACTCTATATAATTTATTACTATTATATCAGATAAGATTGATTTTTAAAATTTATAAACTATACAATGAAATGACATTAGTTCAATTAATTAGGTTCTATGACCTTTAAAATGGAAACTTAGTTTCACCAAAAGTTATATACATAATTGTTAAATAACATTAATTCAATTTTATAACTTAAAAAAAAAAAAAAATCTAGGTTCAAATCTTATACATAATTGTCAAAAGATACATAGATTATGATGTAATAGTAATGGGTTTATTTCAATCTTATATAATTAATTATTATTTTTTTAATAAATTACATTTACATTCCTTTAAAAATAATAAAAATAAAATTGATTGAGGAGCGAGCGATGGTTTCGATGATCGAAGACTGGAACCCTGAGAAGCAGGTTTCACAAAAGGAAGAAGCCCACAACGCCACGACGATGATAGGGTTTGACTGGAGTGCAGCTAAAAATGGAGCCTCCCACAACGACATTGAATGGGGGAAAAAACCTCCCGATAAATTGGGCGGACCAAAAAAATATTACGCAGAATGTTTGCAACAAAATCCTAGACTGCCCCCTAGCGGATCGATGGATTTCATTCTGCAAGGCAGCGATGTGTTGTGCCCTAAAAACCTCATGGAAGATTATGCATCTCACGATTCCTTCTCATTAGTGGGAAAGTTCATAGGAGGGCGCCCAGGCATGGATGTGATTCGGCGGTGGGCTACTTTGAAATGGAAATTTATGGGAAATTTGGGTCTTTCGACAATGACTAGAGGTTTTTTTATGATTCATCTGAATACCCGGGAGGATGCAGAGCGTATTATTTTCGGAGGTCCTTGGTTCTTTGGAATACGAAGCATGTTCCTCAAAAAATGGGAACCAAATTTTGACCCCGACTCTCAGAGCATCAATTTCGCTCCCATTTGGGTCCGCCTCCCCAAACTCCCTCCACATTTTTTCTACGAGGATGCTCTTCGAGGTCTGGCTAGGGCTTTTGGAAATTTGGTAGCTATTGACCCAACTACCCATGCCAGAATGCACCTAACCCAGGCCTGCATCTGTGTAAATGTGAATATGGAATCGTAACTTCCAGATCACCTCAATCTTATATACAAGGATTTCAGGCGAAGACAGTCGCTGATCTTCGAAAACAAACCTGCTTTTTGTCCATATTATCATTCGTAAGGGCACCTCCCTTCTCAATGCCCTAAGCGTAAAAACCCTAATGAAGATTCCTAGTGGGCATCAGCAACTAAGAACCAATCAGAAGGAAACTAGCAGTCAATGGCAAGCCAAGAGGAATGCGCAGCAGAACCAACCGCTTCAATATCAAGCTCAAGCTCTCCAAAAGGCAAGTTCCTCTTTCACCACTACTAATAAATTTGATTTACTTAAAGATTATGGAACCAATGAGGTCTTTGAACAAGGTGAAATTCCTGTCCCTCCATCCCCAAAACATATCAATTCCCCTCCGGGGCCCCCTGACCCCATGCCCATTCAGAATATTCCATGTTCCCCCCTTCAGGAGCAGATCCCCAAGTCCAACAATGTCCCCCATAGCCCATCACAAAAACCCATTCGGTCACCGTTATCCACAACCTTGTACCAACCCCTTGAAGAGTTTGGCTTTCTGACTTCCCTATCCTCCTCTATCGATGTCAATTCTGATAGTGATCAAGCCACTCCAGAATTCCCTGACCATCGAAGTCCCAAACAAACTCGCAGCTTTAGAAGGTCCCAAATGGATGTGGGAGCAGATAGAAATAAAGGTAGGCCTTCCAACGCTGAACGCCAAAATTGGGACACAACCGAGGATATAGCAAATGGTACATAGAGAACCCTATTCCAATAAAATGTCAGTTCTATCAAGGATGAAAACCAAAGACCCAAACCCCCTACACAACAAGGCAAAGGGGGCAAGAAAACCTCCAAAAGTTCCAAATGAAAGTCCTCTCCTGGAATGCGAGAGGACTGAATGGGGCAGCCAAGTAGAGTTTGTTGTTGTAATGATCCACCTATGACCTCCAAAATAATTGGGGTTAATCTCACCTATGAGATCTATTCCCCATTGAGTAAAAGGAGCTTCCACAATCACTGGCTTCAGGGGTATGGTTGGAAAATTCTTCTTTCTTGCAAAAATATTTATGACAACTTCTAACAAACTGATAAACATCTTTAAACAGGGAGAGCCAATAATAACCAACTCTCATGATCTTGTGAGCCTTTGGAGCAAAGTGACCTCCACAAAATCCAGAATGATATTCTTTTAGCACTTGAGAGACCTCTTTCTCAAACAAACAAAGAAGCAAAACACCATCTAGATGCCTCCAATACTCTTTACCTTCTTGAATATAAAACCTTTGAGCCAATTGCTTGATAGAACTTTTATTTTGGGGTATGTCTCCTAGAAATGATAAGCTTTGAAGGAAAAAGATAATGCCATCATACCACCTGTAATCAAAATTATCAACTGTTCTTGCTTCTTGTTGTTCATTTACTGCAATAGTGTTATTCATAGCCTCCCCTTCTTTGTTAGCTAGATACTTTACCAATTTCTATCCTCTAACAATCTATACTGCTTTGAATTCCACATCATACTGCAACAATTTAGCCATCCACCTTGCAAGACTACCTAAAGGTTCAATTTGAGTGAAAATATATTTAACAACAATGTAATGGATATAGGCTATTACCTCCTTATTGGACCCAAAAATACACTTGAAATGATCCAATACTCTGATTAATCCATAAGTTTGTTTTTCTAGCATAGAGTATTTTAGTTTAGGACCCTTCAATCCTGTACTCATAAAGGCTATAGGCCTTTAATTTTTCTCTTCATCCTTCTAAGCTAGAACTGCAACAATAGTGTGTTCTAAGGTAAATGTGTAGATCATGAAATCTCTAGAGTAATCAGGGCAATTAAATACCGAAGCTCCAAGGTTTTTGAACCATTCTCGAGCATCCTTATCTAAAGTTTGAAAGAATAATCTAAGGACAACATCTTCATCATCTACCTCAAGACTATCCATGGAAAATAAAAAATCCCTAATATGATCTTCACCATTCACAACATTATTTCCTTGAAATTTAGGTAAGTACTTATGATCTTTACCAGGGAGGGGATTCAAATTTATAGGTAACACAAAAGCTCTTTCTATTGGTCCTCCACTAATTAACATTAGCATTGGCATTTTGATTGACATTTTGATTTGCATTAGGAGCTTCCATACTCACTACAACTTGATTCACTATAGGTACTTGGTTTACAATAGGAGAAGATTGATTCAAACCAATATTTGGGCTAGAAAAAAAATTGAAACTGAAGATTTTCTATGAGACTTGAAGAATACCTCGGGATTTGACACTCCAACAAGCACTTCTTTACCACTTCTTCTTGTAGATGCCATATCCAACTCCTTTGATTTTGAGATTTTTGAGTTCATTCGGAGTCGCCGACATAAATGTGCAAAGAAAGAGCAAGATCTTCAACAATATTTGGGCCAAGATTGCTCAGCCTAATATTCACTCAATTCTAAGAAATTTCACTCCAAGAAAGACTATGAGAAAAACAAACTCAAAATTATACTGAGTCTTCCCCGACAACGGTGTCAAAAATTGTTGGGGAAAATTCTTGCACCCTTAATAGATTTTTCATACTGCAAGACTTCCCTAATCTAATCAGTACTATGGATTTTGGTGGATCCACATTTTTCTTAGGAAAATATTATTCTAAGACTATAAAAGACCAAGTAGGTTAGGAAACCCCAAAGGTGAGCCTACAATATTTCTTATATACTCATGCTCATCCAAATTTGCAAAAATGAAATAAAACTACAACATAAAATTTGACCAAGTTTGAAAGTAACTCCTAGCTAGTGCTTCAATCTGTAGACTGGTACCTTATCCATTGGGCAATTGTAGCTAGACTTAAAAATATGATGAAGATAAAGGGGAAGAAGATAAAACTAAGCCAATCACATCCATTCAAATAACGTAATAGAAATGATTCAACATGCCAGTGAAATAAAACAACATTTACACATTCAAATAATGTAACATGTAAATGTGAGAACACATAAAACTGCACATAGAACTATTGAAAGGAGAAAATAAGATTACATTAAACAATAGATTTTTTTTTTTTTGATAAGTAAGCTTTTTATATCAAACGGGTTTTTCAGGTTGACCCAAAACCTTGTACAAAATCAGCATGTAGTTGAGCACAGGGAAAAGATACTGACTAAGGATCCTTAATCCTTTGTGACAATAGTCCTGAGACGTCAGGCAACAAAAACACCAAGAGAGATTTTGCTTCTCCCATCAAACATGCATGGGAGAAGTGAAATTAGGTCCATGAACAAAAAGACACCGTCATCGGGCCTTCAAAAATGCCCGCCACAAAAAGGAAAGGGTCTAAAACTTGCTTAATCCTCCTCGTCTTCGTCCTCAATCTGGTCGTCGTCCTTGTCATTTTTTGGGTCCTCGACCTCTATGTTGACTTGAGCAGGGGCATTGCTCTGGTAGCCTTCGTTGAAGAAAACCTTGGATAGGGCATCAAGGACCTCTTGCATCTGCTGGGCCATGGATGCCAGGGTGGTCAGAACAAAACATTTGAGGACCAAAACGTTGGGTTCAGGACCCTCAGCCTCAGGTTCTAAGATAACGGTTGTGGAACTTCCCTGCCCAAGCTTGTTCCTTAGTCTTGTAGAGGATCGTTTGGATCCCTCTGCTTCCTCAATCTTCAGTTTTCTCCTCGCTCCTCTGCCAGTGATTGACACCTCCAGCTCACGCTTCTTAGTAGAGGACCCGGAGTGGGGCTTGGGTATCTTGGGCCTGGAGCTGGGGGTCTCAGTAGGGGGAAAAGGAGGGGGTTTAGGTCAAGGAGAGGTGGCGAGGGTAAATTTGTAAATCACCTTGAACAGGCTCTGGTGCATAGGCATTGTTGTGCCTTTCTTGCTATGGCAAGAATTGATGGTGTAGTTCATGGAATTCAGGAGAAATTACGGGATGCTAATGGGGTTGATGTCATGGAAGAAGTTGATGAAGGCATAGTGGAAGCTTAGAAGAACCTTGTCGGGGTCCTCTACTGTAATGAATTCCATGACGTTTTTCATTACAGAGTTCCATGGGGCAGTGAGGTCTATCCTTGTCAAGCCGTTCTTCGCCTCCTTAGAGATCTTGAGGTTATCCTTAAACTCGTGCAATTCGACTTCCCAGTTATGTTTTTGCCTGTGGATGGAGCGGCCCCTCGCCGTCTGCCCAGTTAGGGTTGCCAGAAGGTTAATATCAACTAAAATCTCACGCCCGTGGATAACCACTCTGCCCTCATCCCAGGATTCCATAAACTCGGCAGTAATGCTATCGTCCGGACCAGAAAACATGTCGAAGAATTGCATGAACTTCCTCTCAGTAAGGATGGCTTGCATAGCCGGCTCCATGACCACCATAATTGGCTCAATGTACGTCATCGTAATCTCGCCTCTAGGATCCTCTGAAACTTGTCTGGCAGCTTGAAGGTAATGCTTGCTCTTAGAAGCAAAAAAGAGGGAAGAGTGGTGATGGCGAGAGAGGACTTTCCATCTTAAATGAAAAGGCTCATTAAGGCGAGTGCCAGCTTTGATGGCAAGCCAACGCATACCTACCACCTGGGTGCCATGCTGCATGGCTGATCTGGCATAGGAATTGGGAGCCTTAACGTTCTCCTTCTGGGAAAGATACGAGCTGTTCTTGGTGGTCATCATGGCCGTTCGAGGGGTCACGTGTCTCGATCTGGTGGGTGGGCCTTCCCACGCCCCAACTCCACACGAGATGCAATTAACAGATTTATCGTGAGACGCAGCCCGCCAGAGAATGTCAATCCTCGGGGAACTGTCCAGCGGAGGCCCGAGGAGCCATCGCCACTTCTTTCTAGTCATGTGGTTATCCGGGGAGGATGCCTTGGAAATATTGATATGTTGATATGAGCAATCCTAACACCGTATGGCCGAATTTTTTTTAAACCGCTACTTTTGAGAGCTGATTTGGATTAGCGTTCCACATCAGACTTCACGTCGTCGCTCTCCCTGGAAGATACCATCCACGTCCATCGGGAGGTCATGCGTCCATGTGGTCAAACCAGCCGCATCAACACCTATGTTTGCCAGTTTGTCTGCCGCCTTGTTGGCCTCTCTAAAGACGTGTTGAGCCACGCTGACACCTCTGTTGGTTAAGAGGTTCCTTGCTTCCTTAATGCAAGCCTCAAACTTCTACGGAGGATCCTTATCGTTGTTTAGGAGATTGATGATAACTTGGGAATCTCCTTCCACAATTAACCGGCCTTGGACGTCCTTAGCTAGAGAATACCGTGCCAAACGGCTCTAGCTTCAGCATCATTGTTGGTTGTGGTGCCCAGGGCCTCAGTGAAAGCCAGGTCAAGGTCACCCTGATGATTCCTGACGGTCCTGCCCGCCCCTACTCTACCAGGATTGCCCTTGGCGGCACCATCAAAGTTTAACTTTAGGCATTCGACTAGGGGGGGGATCCAACTAACCTCCTGCCTCGGATTAGTCTTCCTGAGGCCGTCTTGGCAGGGCAGACTCAGGGACTGGTCCAGGAGCTTTTTGCCCAGGGGAGTCGAGTAGGGCTCATCAGTGCAAGATAGGGCATTCTACTTAGCAAAGGTAATGATTTTATTAGTGATGGATCCTGGGTCCCTAGTTGCCTCATTGGAAATCCTCAGGTTCCTTTCAAGCCAAACTTGCCACAGGAAATGGTGGAAAATGATCTTCCAAAAGAATTTTAATCTGGCACTTATAAATGGTTTGGGCCATTGCAGGAGGAACTCACTGAGGGACTCGGGTCTGACTCAAGTTATGTTGAAAGCTTGGAAGAGGCCATTAAGGATTGTGGTGGCAAAGGGGAATTTGATGAAGAGGTGTTGGATGGATTCCTAGTCAGCCCTGCACAAATAACATCTGTTGGGGACGGTTAATCCTTTTTTCATCATATTGTCAATAGTAAGAATTTTCCCTTGAACCACAAGCTATGCAAAAAAGGATATTTTGGGGATGAGTCTCTTAACCCAGACTAACTGAGTTTGGAAGCGAGGAGCCTCAGGATGGGTTACCAATCTGTATGCTGATTTGACTGTGAATTTGCCACTATCAGTCGCGGTCCATCTCATCTGGTCTTTTGTCGGTCTTGTGGGGACAAACTGATGTAGTAAAATGCTATTGAGTTTCTGGGTCATTGTCTCCCACCCTTGAAAGGCAATGGGCTTCCAGTTGGATCTGCTCCTATTCTACCATAAGAAATCAGCAACCTTGGGCCCAAAGCCTTTAGTGGTGAGGGTTTTCAGTGGAGCCAAAATAGGATCACCGATTAGGGCTTCTATTCCTGCCCATCTATCCTCCCAAAAGTTGAGCATACCTCATCTCCTAAGATGTCCTAGAAGGTTTGGAAGAACCTTGGTGAGAAACCATCGGGGCCCGGGGCCTTGTCAGGATTCATGGAAAAAAGTGCCTCCCTGATTTCCTGATCAGAAAAAGGAGTGATAAGCTTTGAATTGGCGGCCTTTTCTATCCTTTGGGGAATTAATTGGAGTAGAGAATCCTGATCAGCTTCATGACACATAGGTTCCTCACCTAGGATGGAGCTAAAAAAGGTCATAGCTTCATTCTTAATGTCATTGTTGTCTTGGGTGCTGGACCCATCCGCTCTTTTTAACTGTTTGATTCGGTTGTTGCTTCTGTTTCTAAGAGTGGAGACATGGAAGAACTTGGAATTGGAGTCACCCTCTTTGAGCCATAGGGCCCTAGACTTCTGTCTCCAGAAGGTCTCTTCACAGGCCAAGATGTTGTGGTATTCTGACAGGAGAGTTCTCTCCTCAATCTTGGTGTCATCATCTAGCACTCCATGTTGGATCCGGTTGTCGATAGCTTTTAGTTTTTCAGTTACAACCTTTATGTTTTCAAAGATATTTCCAAACACTTCTTTGTTCTAGATTTTGAGGTTATTCTTGACCCGAGTAAGCTTTTGTGAAAGTTTGTAGGAATGACTACTTTGGCAAGGCTGTTGCCACCATTGGTTGATCCTATTTTTTAGGTCTGGGTGTTTGGTCCACATTGCTTCAAAATGAAAGGGGCGCTTGCAGCTGGAAGTGGAGGTCTGAGGAGTTTCCAAGAGAATGGGGTTATGGTCAGACCCGACCTTAGGAAAGGTGTGAGAGGAGGACGCACAAAAGACCTGGATAGCTTCCTGCGATAGAAGGACCCTGTCTAGCCGCTCCTGGATGAGGTTTCTTCCCAAGTGCCTATTGCTCCACGTATACTTGGCATCCTTAAGCTTGATGTCCATCAGCTGGTTTGTGTGCACAAACTCGTTGAAGTCCTCCATGCTCCTAGTCGGAAGTCCTGCCCCTCCTTTCTTATCAGATGGGAAAAGCGGGGTGTTGAAGTCACCAGCTATTATCCACGAAACGTCTTGAAAGGCCTTGCTCATATGACTCGAAAGTTCCCACAGGCAGGCTCTTCCTTGGACAGTGTTGGGCGCGTAAACATTTGAGACAATCCAGGATTGTTTGTTGTATATGTCATTAAAATGGACACTTAGGACACGATCATCAGCCTGAATGACGTTGCCTTCCACTTTTTTAGGGTCCCAAAGGACCATAAGACCCCTAGAGGCCCCACGAGCTTGCCTGAACACCATTTCCCCTTGTTTCCATATTTTGCTTGCCAGAATCTTGGACCATGCTTCATCTGTTTTTGTTTCTTGAAGTAGTATGATTGAAGGACAAGTTTCTTTCCTTAACGCCTTCACCACCCTCTGCTTAGGTGGGCCGTTAAGGCCTCTCACATTCTAGGAGAGGACCTTCATTTACACTGTTTTGGATGTCTCCCTCTGCCACGACCTTGAGCTGGGGGAGGTTTGTTGGTTTTATTGCCTTCGAAGAGGGACGTGTCTTGAAGCACTAGGGTGCTTTGTTTACCATTTGCAATTTCATTCTCGATTCTCATCCTATAGTGTCTTGCATCTGGGATTCTCCCTCTTTTCTTTTCGGTGCCAAAGTCTATTTTATTCGATGCGGGTCTGCTTTGAGCTGAACTTTGGGGGATAGTTTTGCTGCTGGACCGGACTTGACCATCCCTCGCATAGGGCCGATGGGGCTGCCCTTGGCTCCTCTTCGTTCATGCTCCTGTTGATGTCCTCAGGATCCTGGGGCATGCCGTAGGGACATTTTGGTGGTGGATAAGGAGAGGACCTCCTTGGAGAAATAGGTTTGGAAGGGGATTCAAGGGTTTTGGGGAGTCCCTGATCTGGTTCTTCCTCGGCAGATCTAGACTCTTGGCCATCAGTTTCAACAAGGGCTTCAAAGGAATTAGGATATGAAAAGAAGGGACTAACCTGAGTATCCTGATCACGATCCGTTTGTTGAATTCCTTTCAACTTCTGTTGTGCAGGGTCTTCTTGCGCCTTCTGGTTGTACACGTTTTTGTGTGTTGTTTTGTTTGGCAAAAACCATGGGCGGAGGGGCCTCCCTTGCCCTTTTCCATTGGCTCCTCTTTGGGCATTCCTCTTTGGTGCTTCCTTAACGGTGACCAAATCTGGGCACTGGTTCCTTAGGTGTCCTTGAGTTTTGCATTCTATGTAGAAAGCCAACTTATTTTCATACTCGATGGGTTGCCTTCTAGAATAGTCCTCGTATTCCAGATCTATGAAGGTTGGGAACTTGGACTCCAAATCAGCAGTCACGCACATTCTTGCATGCGTCATGCGAGTTCTAGATAAGGTGGGGTTGTCAATGGCGACCAAATCACCATGGTTTTTGCGATTGCTGTCAGGAAATATTCATGGAAGAAATGGGCTGGGAGGTTCGGGAGCCTGACCCAGATGGGTGTCGTGTTAATGCTTTGGGTCTCAGGGTCAAAATCCTATCCCCAAGGCCTAAGGAAAAGGCTTCTTCTGCCCAGGAACCAAGGCCCTCCTGTGAGGATGCGGCTAGCGTCTTCCTTGTTGTGGAGCTGGATCATGAAGAAACCCCTTGTCATCGCAACAATCTCCATACTGCCATCCAGGCGCCATTTGGAGAAGGCCCAAGCCCTTATGGATTCTATGTTGGGTCTTCCGCCTAGAAATTTACCCACTAGGGAAAAGGTTTCGACAGACAAAAAATCTTCCATAGTCGTAGCAGGAACCCTCAGCTTGTTCTTATCAGGGAAAAGGGGTGGGAGAGTTTTGACAAACCCGCTCTCCTTGCCTTTGAAAATTTGAGCAAAGGACAAACCTGTAAAAGGGGCTTTTGATACCTGTTGGGTCCCTTTGTCCGGGTCTTTGTCAGGAGGGTCCGAATCCCGTCGCTTATCAACAGTATCCCGTGCCTGAGAATCCTCAGCGTCCTCGCCCTCCTCAGAATCCTTACCTTCCTTGCTTTGCTGCCCTAAGCCGCTATCTTCTAGCCCTGCTGCTCCGCCTCCTTCCATCATTTTTTTATTAAACAATAGATTATTACAGTGGGAGTCTGATCAGAATAACCATATCTCACTGAACTATTACAAACAAATTCTCCATTCAAATGATGTAATCGAGAACTGCAACTCTTAGTTAAAATAATGTAACAAAGAGCCTCCTAGCTTCCAACCTCAACTACTAGAAATGATCTTAGTAAACTGGGCACCTCCTTAGTAAAATTTGCACAATAATGAAAAAGAAAAATGGGTGACTAGACAAGACACACAAAGGAAAATACAATCAATAAGGATGGGCACACTGGTATACCTCTTGCAAAATTACTGTGCAAAAAAATTGATGATGTTTCCTATTGCAACAACTCTCTTAAATATCTTGATCACTTGGTCCATAATTGCAAAAACTGTAACTACCTTGATGATACCCATAATTGGAAATGATCCATAATAGCCACTATCTCCATCGCCTTCATTATTTTTAGGGTTTAGGGTTTTGGGTTTTGAGGTTTTTTTTTAGGTTTAGGGTTTAGGTTCCCTCCCCCTTTACAATGTGAGAAACCCTAAAACAAAACCCTACATCTTAAAGCCCTAAAGATAAGAAATTGTTGTTTTGGACAATTTGCCATTTTCATCCAAAAGCAACCCTATTTTTAGTAAGTTGCCAAAAAAACTTGGATGGACCTCAAAATTAATACACATTATTGGATCACCCATATTAAGCCTTCTAAAAAATATCAACATGTACTCATGTCTAAAAAGTTTTAAATTTCAAAAATTCTTTTTTTTTTTTCAAATTTCTAAAAAAACACAAAATTCATTTTTGGAGCACTAGATGAAGGAATTAGGGCCTGATAAAAGACTAAAAATCCACCCTAGCCACTAAGGTTGTTTAGCCCATGCATTTTACTCCTCTTTATCTAGATCCACATAAAATTTCAAGTTGATCTAGTGGTTGGATCAAAAGTTATACCCTCTAGAAGATAGGCCTGTTGGAGCCAAAATTGACTCAACATCTGAAACGCCCAATTTAAATTTTTGGTTTCAATATTGCATTTTTTATCTAAGAAGTTGACTTCCATGTGTTTAAATTTTTTTGAAATGGACCATAAGCTATTTTTTCTTTGAATTGATATTATGATCGTTGTTTTATCATTTGAAAAATCATTAAGGTCAAATTATGTAAGCATTTAATACCATGGTTAAATCATAAAAATACCCGACTTTAAAGTGAGGATCATGACCCGTGAATCAAATGTAAAGCCTTCTTTTTAATACATTTATCATAATAATTGCACCTAAGCCTAATGAGTAAACCCCTAAGTCCTAAGGTACCTATTTCTTGCATCCATAGGATTCGATTGTCATGCTACAAGAAACTGTTTGAAACCAACGAGCTATTACAGGCTTTGGTCAACCTGCCTCTTCATTCTGATTTAAAACAACTATTGCTATAGGAGAAACTACATAATGGGTAAGGAAACCCTAGTGGTAATCTTATGACTTTACGATTATTACACACTCTAGATTAGAATTATAATATATGCATTAATAATGATCAAGAAAATAAAATAACCAGTTCTTATGCCTTATGTAGACCGGTGCCTAGATTCATTGGGTTGTTATAGTAATTTAACAATGTTTTTAAAATGAGAAAGAAAGAAAGAGATTAAGAAAGAATCAACACTATCATGTCCATTTGAATATCATAACAAAAATGTACGTAACACATTCAAATAATGTAATACATTACGCAGTAACACACATAACTAAGACAAGGAATTAACATGAATGAAACCCAGAATTGTATTGATTTTCTAGTAAATTACATGCAGAGTACGCAAATGCCTTTTAACTTTGTTTTTCTTAAAGAAATGTATCAATACAATGAAGAAACTTTGTTCAAATAATGTAACAGGTCTCTCCTACCCTCCTTGTTCCAATCTGGCAACAACAGAGTCTCTGAATCTCAGGCTCAATAGGACAGGAAATAATCTCAGCTTCTTGAGCACTTTCCTATCAAAATCCTGCACAACAAAGGGAAGAATAAGGGATGGCAAAGAAAATAGAGACAAAAAGGAGATACAACAACACAACTAGCAGGGCACTTAAGTATACCTGTTAGCAAAAATGTTATCTAATGCTTGATGCAAATTTTGATCGCATCTGCTTTCTTTTGTAGCCTTTGGTTCTTGAATCTATTATTTTTGGTACAATCTTGGCCTTACACCTATCGCTATCTGATTTAATTTCCAAATTAGTATAGCTGGCTCGGCTCTGGATTTCTTGTTATGATTTACTCTTATATTGAAGGGAGCTCTTGTGCTAGATGGATTCGACACACTTGTTTTTCTTCTTTTGCTTAGTTATGCAATGCATCTATACTTAGGTATATTCTGCTACTTCCTGCTTGCTCTGGTCAAGTGGATATGCAATGGAAATTCGACCAGGCAGCCATAGATCAAGATGACGAAGGATGGACCCAATGTGATGGTGAAGGGAAGAAGTGGTGTGCTAGGGTCGGAAGGATGGGATGACGTTGGTTACATGGTGGTTACGAGGGAGGAGAGAGTGAAGGGGGTGGCTTCACACAATGGATGGTGGTGAGATGGCGCTATGTGGGGAGAACGACAGGGGTGGTCAAGAGAGAATGCCTAGAAAGAGGGAGGTAGTGATAAGTAGGAGGAAGGAGGGAATGGAAAACAAGATCTGGAAGAACATATACGTAGCTTCCCTAACTATACTCCGTCGGAGTGTCCCCTATGTAACTATATTTCGTCGAAGCACGGAGTGAAAGGCCGAAGCCATAACTTGCTTCTTTGCACGCTTTCTTCGTCTTCTGAAGTTGTAGAGCATGAAACGAATGTACTCATGCATTGTGCACTCTATCATTTTTCTCTGTGATGCTTCTTTAACTGCCCTTCACTATCCCTTTTATAAGTTGAGGACCTAGGCATGAGCTCATTCAAAAATATTTATTTTATTTTATCGTATGATACACAATTGTCTTCATAATCTGATCCTCGGCTTAAGCATCAGGATTTATTTTTGGATCAGTCCGTATTAGGCTCGTCTTGGTACCGTATGCTAGATTTGTTTTGACTGTTTGAACCTTTCTTTCCCTGGTCATTACCTGATTCTATGGTGTCCATTGGATTTTTATTGGTACTATGCATTTTGCCTTACTGCAATGATTTTGTTATTCTTCGTAGGGCCCCCCCTTTTTTTCTTGGCTTAGTGTATGTTCTTGTAAACTAGTAATCGCCTGGATTTTTGTATTGGTCCTTGTTTCAGGTGCCTTAGGGAATAGCCACCCTCTTTTGGGATATCTGACCGTATGATTCGTTCACTGGGATGCAAACTTATAGGATTTTTCAACTCGTGATTACCTCTGGACGCAGATATGCATTGGGCATCCTGGCTCGATACTTTCAGACCTATAAAAATGTTAGCCCTACAATATCAAAGGTACGTGCCAATAATGATCGTGCATAGTATAAAGGATATCTTGGCATTTTACTAATTAATCAATCTTATAATAAGTGTTAGATCAAGGCTTCCATCCTATTACGTTTATTAATCTTTGATTTAAAATTAAGTTTGGGCCTTATCCTTATGTTGAATACTAGTTATGAAAGAATAATCAAACCATTGCTTAACCTTAGTTTTAATACACGCTTTTAATAATCATATTACCTCATAGGTGGGTTACCGTTCGATTAATTATGTAACCCTATGCTTTCGATCTGTCCAAGTAGATTGGCCAAGCGCAATCATCGGATATGGTCGGGATTCACCACGATCATCGGATCTGTTAGATCTAGATTTTTTTTATCGACCCTTGATCTCCTCTGATGGTCTCGATTAAAGTTCAGCCGTTAGATTAAATCAGGGATAGGCATGACCGTTCAATCCCCTTATTAAAGGATGATAGCTTCGACAAAGCACTACCGTCGAATCTTTCTTGGTACAAGCACGGTCATTGGATCGATCAATGATGGATGCTCTTGTTCTTTGTATGGCTTTGATTAGATCATGGCCATTAGATTTAGATTGGCCAAGTGCTACCGTCGAATTGTGATGTAATCGTATTCCTTTAATGGGCACTTGTTCAGATAAAGCGCTACCATTAGATCTTTTCCAATTGCACGCGATCATCGGGTTGACTTTTTGTCTTCATTCAACCACCTTTAATAGCTTTGTGAAATATCATCCGTTGGATTTTGGCGATATCAAGCGCATCCATCGATATTTGTTGATTATTACTTTAATGAACCCTCTTTTAACCTTCGAGTAACTCTTTTGAAGTGCGGTCGTTAGATCAATCATGCCTGAGCGCAACCGTTGGATTTACTTGTACGTAGGGTGTATTTGATTTTGACTTGGATATGGCCCTTTCATGGGTTGATCGCTTTGTGATATGCGTTGTCGTTGGATTATCCCTGGTCGAAGTGCATCCGTTGATATTCCTTAAACCTGCACTAGCTTTAATCATGAGCACGGTTAATATTCTTAGACTTACCCTTGGTGTTTCATGACTAAGCGCAACCATTGGATTGTTTTATGCTCAAGCACGATTGTTAGATCTTTTGTAACCTGCGAGTTAGGTAATGGAAAGGTATACGCTTTTGATTTTTATTAATCTTGTTTAGGGAGAAATGGGGATGATTAGTAATGTGTTAGGGCCTTGATTTATCTATTTCTAATACTTTAGGACTTAAAAGTTTATTCATTAGGCTTATGTCTGATTATTGTGATTGCCATGACCCTTACTTTGAAGTCAAGTATTTTTATGATTTTGCCATGGTACCGGGTGCTAAAAAATTTAGCCTTAATCACTTTTCACATGATGAAACAATGGCCATAAGGTTGAGTCAAAACCAAAAAGGCTTAGGTAGAATTCAAACTTTCAAAAATATGGAAATCAATTTTTTAGATGAAAAATGCAACAGAGGCTAGCAATCTTCTGTCAATCATATTGATAACCAAAAATTTAAATTTGGTGGTTTTCAGATGTTGAGCCAATTTTAGCTCCAATATAGGCTCTGAGTGGGATAATGTGCTGAAAATATGAGGTACTTGAGAATTATAGAATCTCTTGGTTTTATTGCAATTTTGGAAAAAAATTCAAATCATTTTGACAGCTTAAGCAAAGCTTGAAAAACAAAACATAACAATTTTTAAACTGAAAAACTGTACAAACAACAGGACATCAAAGTAATAGAGTATTGAAAAACTGTAATTCTCTTTTATTAACTTTGGAAACTAGGGTCAGAATTTTAGAAACAGATGAGTTTTTTAGATATATTGTAATGCTTGTTTTAGCTAAGTCATAGGATATGATTACACAAAAATTTTCAAAGCCATTTGCTTTCATCATGCTTTGACCCATGTGTGTGTTTGTGCATTCATTTTGATTTCTAAGTCTTTCAGAACTTTGTCATATCTGAGCAAAACAGTTAAGCCTAATATGTGATTTCACTCTTAAAAATTTTCACCATTTTGTAGGGCTCCACTGCTAGTCAAGCATCTATAGCTTCGATGGAGTTGCTTCTAATCCCATCCCATTTTACCCTACTGCCAGTCAAGTGTCTATAGCCCCGATAGAGGTTTTCCAAGATATCTCAAGCAGTGACTCAATTTTACTTTATTGTAATTTTTCTTTTTCGTTTGAGAAGTATTTGATATAAGCAAATTGTGCAACGAGTATGCGAGTTGAGGATTAGTTTCTAGCTATAAGGATGAGTGTAATAATTTTTAACTTAACCACCCTCTCAAAGATAACTCGGTTCTTTGGACCTTTGAAGCCACCTTAAGTATTATTTGTAATGTGAGGCTTTGACATGATGTTTCAATCAACTCTGTTTTCGTTCTATTTTATCTCATATCAAATAACTATTGTATAAACACTCATATTTTTTTTAAGAAATTGTAGCCCTCATCAGAGTCTAAAATAAATCTCTTTTTTTCTTTTTGTTTTTGGAGGAATCAATAATAATGTATACTCATCAAACATAGAATACCATGTGTACAACAAACTCACAATTATGTTAACAACAAAAGAAAAACTTATCTAGTACACAAAATAACAAAATACATCACTCTGTTTTTGGGTTTTTTGTGTTTTTCCACTTTTTTTTTTTATTCACCTTCAACATGGATTGTACATCTTGAGGTGTTGACCATTAATAGGGATTGCCATTAGTTCTCCCTACAAATTCTGCAACTTGTAAGTATTCTACCCTATAACATGGGCTATCTGGTATGGACCAATCCATTTTAATTCAAATTTTCCTTTTTCACCATGCTTATCATTTTTAGGATCCCAATAGATGACTATATCTCCTTGAGAAAAAGGAGTACCCTTGGCTTTCTTATTAAACAATTTCATGGTTTTTTGGGTTGGTTCCATCATTCTATTAATGGTATCTCTTCTTTGCTCTTCTAACATGACAATGCGGTCTAGCCTTCTTTGTAAAGGACTAGGGTCTTCATGGTCTTGCAACAAGAGGGAAAGTGCCAATTTTTCTATTCTTGAGGGTAATAAGGCTTTCTCTCCATATACCATATCATAGGGGGTCCTTCCTATGTTTCTTTTAACAGACAACCTATCAGCCCATAGATCAAATTTGAGTTCACTGTCCCATCCTCTTTTGTTCTTACCCAATGATCTTTTCATTCTAGTTATTATATTTTTATTTGATGACTCAACAAGAGCATTTCCTTGGGGGTAATAATTAGTAGAATGGGATAGTGCAATTCCATATTCAGCACAAAATTCTACCATTTCATATGAAACAAAATACTATGCATTATCTGTTACCAGTTTTTGAGGAACTCCAAACCTGGTTAGAATGTTTTCTTCCAAGAATTTGATGATGGTGGCAGTTGTGGATGTCCTTAGAGTTGTTAATCTAGGTTCTCTTAAAATTCTTTTTGAAAGGAGGTCTGCTATCTTCTTGCTGTCTATTATTACCCTGTGAAGTTTTTGCACTGTTGTCTTCCCCTTTTTTAAGTGAATCCAACAGGTCTGCTATCTTCCTATTATTCAAAGTAGGTCTGTGAAGTTTCTCTTAAAATTCCTTCTGAAAGGAGGTTTGCTATCTTCCTGCTATCTATTATTACCCTGTGAAGTTTTTGCACTGTTGTCCTTACCTTTTTGCACTACTGTCTGAAAAGCATTTTTGTAGAAACAAATGGACTGATCATAATTTGGCCTTAATGCTACCAAAATATTATTTTTGGTCTTAAAGAATCTTCTATTAAAATGTTCCATTGATTCATTTTCTTTCTTTTTCATGGTAGCCAATTATGTCAACAAAGATTGTTCGTTCTTCCTCTCTCCATAGTTTCTAAGGAAAGTGTGCTCTAGATCTTGAAAATTATTGATAGTACTAGCTCCAAGGTTGTTGAACCATTCTCGAGCATCCTTCTCTAAAGTTTGAAGATAAAGTGGGGAGAAGATAAAACTGATCCAATCACATCCATTCAAATAACATAATAAAAATGATTCAACATGCCAGTGAAAGAAAACAACATTTCCACTTTCAAATAATGTAACATGTAAATGGGAGAATACATAAAACTACATATAGAACTGTTGAAAGGAGAAAATAATATTGCATTAAACAATAGATCATTACAATGGGAGTCTGATTAGAATAACCAGATCTCGATGAACCAGTACAAACGAATTCTCCATTCAAATGATGCAATAGAGAATTGCAACTCTTTGTTCAACTAATGTAACAAAAAAAACCTAGATTCCAACCTCAACCACTAGAAATGATCTTAGTAAATTGGGCACCTCTTTAGAAAAATCTGCACAATAATGTGGAAGAAAAATGGGTGACTAGACAAGACACACAAAGGAAAATACACCCGATAAGGATGGGCACAGTGATATACCTCTTGCAAAATTATTGTGCAAAAAATTAATGATGTTTCTTGTTTCAACAACTCTCTTAAATAGCTTGATCACTTGGTCCATAATTGCAAAAACTATTACAATCACTTGAAAAAAAGAAAAAAAAAACCTAAACCTTAAACCAAAAGGCTAGGGTTTAGGGTTTAAAATTGAAACATTAACAACTGAAAACGGGCTTGCATACATAGTTATCAAGCAACAATATTTACTTAGAAAGAGGAGGAGAGAAAAAACCCTAAACCCTAGGGCCTAGAATAGGGTTTAGGGTTTAAAATTCAAGTTCAAAGTTCAAAGTTTCAAATTCAAACATTAGTAGCTGAAAAATAGGCTTGCATACATAGTTACCAGGCAGCAATATTTATTTAAAAAGAGGGGAAAAAAAACAAAACCCTAATCCCTAGGCTTTAGGGTTTAAACTTCAAAGTTTAAAGTTTCAAACATTAACCATTGAAAAATGGTCTTACATACATACTAATCAGGCATCAATATTTACTTAAAAAGAGGGTTTTGTGTTTAGGGTTTAAACTTTAAACTTTAAACTTTGAAGTTCAAACATTAAAATCTGAAAAATGGGCTTGCATAAAATCTATAAATTGGCTACAGCTTAAAACAAAAGAGAAAGAAAAATTGCAGATTTTTTTAAAAAATCGGCGATGCTGATTTTTTCAAAAAATCTTTGCATCGCTGAGAGTTTGCCAATTGCATTGGCATTTTAAAAAATCGGCAAAAAATTAGGATTCTGCAATTTTTTTGCAGATTTTCTCAACTATGGATAGGATTATCTAATGCTCATAAAACAAAAAAAATGACTTTGGAAGTCTTGACAAGCCTGATGATATGGCAAAGTAAAAAATTGATTAATAATTTGGAACCTCTCCTAAATATTGGATGTTTGTTTGTCCATAACTTGTCCAAACTTATAGCAAAAGGTTTGGAAATTGTTAGTCGTGTTCTTGTTATGGATGGTGCATTCTTTATGGATCGTGTGAAAATTATGATGGAACCAAAAGGGGTGGAAGCTTAAGAAAATAACCTCGTTAAATAAGTTTGCAATTGGAAGGACATGTGGTTGATCCCAAATTGGAGAAAGTGATTTTAATTTACTATAATTGGATTCTTTCCATCATCAATGAAGGATTTATGTAAGTTCAACATCATTTGAATCTAACTCAAGATAAAGCTCTATATTTGTAAAATAATGAATTCACGTGGGAGATCCTTATATATTCTTTAAAATGGCATGGAAAAATTCACGTATGCAACCATATCTTTGAGCTTTGCATCTAAAAACATAGATTCCATGTTAACCAATGATTGGAGGAGCACCTGTTTAGGGCTTTCATGGGTATTGGTGGGGAAGACAAGATCTTGTGAGGAAAATTTTGGAGGGTATGTGAGGATAACTGCACTGCACCTGTACATTTCCATCCAGGGGAATTACAACTCACTAGATTATTGTTTACATATTACTTCCCATTAGTGATGTTTTTGTGTGGACACAAGATCAGTACCAGCACTTTGGAGCTTATCCACTCAAAGCTAAGTGAAATTTTGATCCAAATAATTCTAGTTGGAAAAGAGGTATAATTTTTTGGCTTTTAAGGTCTGCAAGTATTTCCCAGTTGATCATTAATGGAATGATAAGGAGATTGATAACCAAATGAAAAGGGTACATTCAAGGAGAGTCTTCTGTTAATATCTGAGCTCGTAGCAGGTAGTATCATGCTAGTGTGAAAAAGATAGTGATTAACTATTTCTTGTTTTGGTATATAGCCTGCCTTGAAAGCTGGGCTTTGTACCATTGTATTCGATTTTTACATTAAGTGGTACATCATACAATGAGCTCTAGACAATTTAACAATTTGTAGTACAGAGTCATGGGTATTTTTTTTAAAGCGAAAAACCTCTTGTAGGGCCACCTTGGTCTGAGAGACCACGACCAGGTGGTCTACACCGTCAAAGTCACCCGGGAGTTGTGCTTGACCCTACTGGCACCAACATTATCAATTGGATTTTGGGTACCCTATTCAAATTTTTGGTAGGGTGGAGATTCGAACTTGGGACCTCCCTTGGAGGATTGCCCTCTCCTCTCCAACTCACTCCCTTGGAGGATTGCCTCTCCTCTCCAACTCACTCCCTTGGAGGATTGCCCTCTCCTCTCCAACTCACTACTCTCCTCTCCAACTCACTCCCTTGGAGGATTGCCCTCTCCTCTCCAACTCACTCCCTTGGAGGATTGCCCTCTCCTCTCCAACTCACCTACAACACCTGGGTAGAGTCATGGCTATTTTGTTAACAAAAATATGTTCTGTTTGAATTTGTATTATAAATATTTCAATGTATGAATATCATATATAGAGACTAGCTGAATTTTGAATTCTTTTGTAATTAGTTTATTATTTTACAATAATATGCATTTAGACATGCAATATCAATTTATGTCATCAATTCTATGATGTTATATCAGGGGTCTTTCCATCATTTAATTTTGGAAGCATGAAAATTGTTGGCATTAACCTTTTTGGCATACTGATTTATCAAGACTATCCATGGAAAATAAAAAAATCCCTAATATGATCTTCACCATTCACAATGTTATTTCCTTAAAATTTAGGTAAGTACTTATGATCTTTACCAAGGAGGGGATTCAAATTTGTAGGTAACACGAAAGCTCTTTCTATTGGTCCTCCACTGATTAACATTAGCATTGGCATTTTGATTGACATTTTGAGTTACATTAGGAGCTTCCATACTCACTATAACTTGATTCACTATAGGTACTTGGTTTACAATAGGAGAAGATTGATTCAAACCAATATTTGGGCTAGAAACAAAATTGAAATCGAAGATTTTCTATGAGACATGAAGAATACCTCAGGATTTGACACTCCATGGAGCAAGCACTTCTTTACCCTTGTAGATGCCAGATCTAACTCCTTTGATTTTTAGATTTTCGAGTTCATTCAGAGAAGCCAACATAAATGTGCAAAGAAAGAGCAAGATCTTCAACAATATTTGGGCCAAGATTGCTCAGCCTAATATTCACTCAATTCTAAGAAAATTCACTCCAGGAAAGACTATGAGAAAAACAAACTCAAAATTTTACTAAGTCTTCCCCGACAACGGTGTCAAATATTGTTGGGAGAAATTCTTGCACCCTTAATAGATTTGTCATGCTGCAAGACTTCCCTAATCTAATCAGTACTATGGATTCTAGTGGATCCACATTTTTCTTAGGAAAATATTATTCTAAGACTCTAAAATATTGAGTAGGTTAGGAAACCTGAGAGGTGAGCCTACAGTATTTCTTATATGCTCATGCTCATCCAAATTTGCAAAAATGAAATAAAACTACAACATAAAATTTGACCAAGTTTGAAAGTAACTCCCAGCAAGTGCTTCAATCTGTAAACTGGTAACCATTGGGCAATTGTAGCTAGACTTAAAAATATGAAGAAGATAAAGAGGAAGAAGATAAAACTGAGCCAATCACATCCATTCAAATAACATAACATAAATGATTCAACATGCCAGTGAAAGAAAACAACATTTACACATTCAAGTAATATAACATGTAAATGGGAGAACACATAAAACTGCACATAGAACTATTGAAAGGAGAAAATAAGATTACATCAAACAATAGATTATTACAATGGGATTTTGATTAGAATAACCATATCCAATTGAACTAGTATAAACAAATTCTCCATTCAAATGATGCAATAGAGAAATGCAACTCTTTGTTCAAATAATGTAACAAAGAGCCTTCTAGCTTCCAGCCTCAGCTACTGGAAATGATCTTAGTAAACTAGGCACCTCCTCAGCAAGGATGGGCACATTGGTATACCTCTAATTACTGTGCAAAAAATTGATGATGTTTCCTATTGCAGCAACTCTCTTAAATATCTTGATCTAGTACACAAAATAACAAAATACATCGCTTTGTTTTTGGGTTTTTTGTGTTTTTCCAACTTTTTTTTTTTTTTATTCACCTTCAACATGGATTGTACATCTTGAGGTGTTGACCATTAATAGGGATTTCCATTAGTTCTCCCTAAAAATTCTGCAACTTGTAAGTATTCTACCCTATAACATGGGCTATCTGGTATGGACCAATCCATTTTAATTCAAATTTTCCTTTTTCACCATGCTTATCATTTTTAGGATCCCAATAGATGACTATATCTCCTTGAGAAAAAAGAGTACCCTTGGCTTTCTTATTAAACAATTTCATGGTTTTTTGGGTTGGTTCCATCATTCTATTAATGGTATCTCTTCTTTGCTCTTCTAACATGAGAATGCGGTCTAGCCTTCTTTGTAAAGGACTAGGGTCTTCATGGTCTTGCAACAAGAGGGAAAGTGCCAAATTTTCTATTCTTGAGGGTAATAAGGCTTTCTCTCCATATACCATATCATAGGGGGTCCTTCCTATGTTTCTTTTAACAGACAACCTATCAGCCCATAGAGCAAATTTGAGTTCACTATCCCATCCTCTTTTGTTCTTACCCAATGATATTTTCATTCTAGTTATTATATTTTTATTTGATGACTCAACAAGAGCATTTCCTTGGGGGTAATAATTAGTAGAATGCGATAGTGCAATTCCATATTCAGCACAAAATTCTACCATTTCATATGAAACAAAATATTGTGCA
Source organism: Wollemia nobilis (assembly GCA_028583015.1). NCBI lineage: Eukaryota > Viridiplantae > Streptophyta > Pinopsida > Araucariales > Araucariaceae > Wollemia > Wollemia nobilis. The sequence goes on along the minus strand of JAQPPZ010014852.1, from coordinate 220,256 downwards.
TTATCTGTTACCAGTTTTTTAGGAACTCCAAACCTGGTTAGAATGTTTTCTTCCAAGAATTTGATGATGGTGGCAGTTGTGGATGTCCTTAGAGTTGTTAATCTAGGTTCTCTTAAAATTCTTTCTGAAAGGAGGTATGCTATCTTCTTGCTGTCTATTATTACCCTATGAAGTTTTTGCACTGTTGTCTTCCCCTTTTTTAAGTGAATCCAACAGGTCTGCTATCTTCCTGTTATTCAAAGTAGGTCTGTGAAGTTTCTCTTAAAATTCCTTCTGAAAGGAGGTTTGCTATCTTCCTGCTATCTATTATTACCCTATGAAGTTTTTGCACTGTTGTCCTTACCTTTTTGCACTACTGTCTGAAAAGCATTTTTGTAGAAACAAATGGACTGATCATAATTTGGCCTTAATGCTACCAAAATCTTATTTTTGGTCTTAAAGAATCTTCTATTAAAATATTCCATTGATTCATTTTCTTTCTTTTTCATGGTAGCCAATTATGTCAACAAAGATTGTTTGTTCTTCCTCTCTCCATAGTTTCTAAGGAAAGTGTGCTCTAGATCTTGAAAATTATTGATAGTACTAGCTCCAAGGTTGTTGAACCATTCTCGAGCATCCTTCTCTAAAGTTTGAAGATAAAGGGGGAGAAGATAAACTGATCCAATCACATCCATTCAAATAACATAATAAAAATGATTCAACATGCCAGTGAAAGAAAACAACATTTCCACTTTCAAATAATGTAACATGTAAATGGGAGAATACATAAAACTACATATAGAACTGTTGAAAGGAGAAAATAATATTGCATTAAACAATAGATCATTACAATGGGAGTCTGATTAGAATAACCAGATCTCGATGAACCAGTACAAACGAATTCTCCATTCAAATGATGCAATAGAGAATTGCAACTCTTTGTTCAACTAATGTAACAAAAAAAACCTAGATTCCAACCTCAACCACTAGAAATGATCTTAGTAAATTGCGCACCTCTTTAGAAAAATCTGCACAATAATGTGGAAGAAAAATGGGTGACTAGACAAGACACACAAAGGAAAATACACCCGATAAGGATGGGCATAGTGTGATATACCTCTTGCAAAATTATTGTGCAAAAAATTAATGATATTTCTTATTTCAACAACTCTCTTAAATAGCTTGATCACTTGGTCCATAATTGCAAAAACTATTACAATCACTTGAAAAAAAGGAAAAAAAAACCTAAACCTTAAACCAAAAGGCTAGGGTTTAGGGTTTAAAATTGAAACATTGACAACTGAAAAGTGGGCTTGCATACATAGTTATCAGGCAACAATATTTACTTAGAAAGAGGAGGAGAGAAAAAACCCTAAACCCTAGGGCCTAGAATAGGGTTTAGGGTTTAAAATTCAAGTTCAAAGTTCAAAGTTTCAAATTCAAACATTAGCAGCTGAAAAATAGGCTTGCATACATAGTTACCAGGCAGCAATATTTATTTAAAAAGATGGGAAAAAAAACAAAACCCTAATCCCTAGGATTTAGGGTTTAAACTTCAAAGTTTAAAGTTTCAAACATTAACCATTGAAAAATGGTCTTACATACATACTAATCAGGCATCAATATTTACTTAAAAAGAGGGTTTTGTGTTTAGGGTTTAAACTTTAAACTTCGAAGTTCAAACATTAAAATCTGAAAAATGGGCTTGCATAAAATCTATAAATTGGCTACAGCTTAAAACAAAAGAGAAAAAAAAATTGCAGATTTTTTTAAAAAATCGGCGATGCTGATTTTTTCAAAAAATCTTTGCATCGCTGAGAGTTTGCCAATTGCATTGGCATTTTAAAAAATCGGCAAAAAATCAGGATTCTACAATTATTTTGCAAATTTTCTCAACTATGGATAGGATTATCTAATGCTCATAAAACAAAAAAAATGACTTTGGAAGTCTTGACAAGCCTGATAATATGGCAGAGTAAAAAATTGATCAATAATTTGGAACCTCTCCTAAATATTGGATGTTTGCTTGTCCATAACTTGTCCAAACTTATAGCAAAAGGTTTGGAAATTGTTAGTCTTGTTCTTTTTATGGATGGTGCATTGTTTATGGATCATGTGAAAATTATGTTGGAACCAAAAGGGGTGGAAGCTTAAGCAAACAACCTCGTTAAATAAGTTTGCAATTGGAAGGACATGTGGTTGATCCCAAATTGGAGAAAGTGATTTTAATTTACTATAATTGGATTCTTTCCATCATCAATGAAGGATTTATGTAAGTTCAACATCATTTGAATCTAACTCAAGATAAAGCTCTATATTTGTAAAATCATGAATTCACGTATGAATTCACGTGGGAGATCCTTATATATTCTTTAAAATGGCATGGAAAAATTCATGTATGCAACCATATCTTTGAGCTTTGCATCTACAAACATAGACTCCATGTTAACCAATGATTGGAGGAGCACCTGTTTAGGGCTTTCATGGGTATTGGTGGGGAAGACAAGTTCTTGTGAGGAAAATTTTGGAGGGTATGTGAGGATAACTGCACTGCACCTGTACATTTCCATCCAGGGGAATTACAACTCACTAGATTATTGTTTACATACTACTTCCCATTAGTGATGTTTTTGTGTGGACACAAGATCAGTACCAGCACTTTGGAGCTTATCCACTCAGAGCTAAGTGAAATTTTGATCCAAATAATTCTAGTTGGAAAAGAGGTATAATTTTTTGGCTTTTAAGGTCTGCAAGTATTTCCCAGTTGATCATTAATGGAATGATAAGGAGATTGATAACCAAATGAAAAGGGTACATTCAAGGAGAGTCTTCTGTTAATATCTGAGCTCGTAGCAGGTAGTATCATGCTAGTGTGAAAAAGAGAGTGATTAACTGTTTCTTATTTTGGTATATAGCCTACCTTGAAAGCTGGGATTTTTACCATTGTATTCGATTTTTACATTAAGTGGTACATCATACAATGAGCTCCAGACAATTTAACAATTTGTAGTACAAAGTCATGGGTATTTTTTTTTAAGCGAAAAACCTCTTACAGGGCCACCTTGGTCTGAAAGACCACGACCAGGGGGTCTACATCGTCAAAGTCACCCAGGAGTTGTGCTTGACCCTGTTGGCACCAACATTATCAATTGGATTTTGGGTACCCTATTCAACTTTTTGGTAGGGTGGAGATTCGAACTTGGGACCTCCCTTGGAGGATTGCCCTCTCCTCTCCAACTCACTCCTCTCCTCTCCAACTCACTCCCTTGGAGGATTGCCCTCTCCTCTCCAACTCACCTACAACACCTAGGTAGAGTCATGGCTATTTTGTTAACAAAAACATGTTCTGTTTGATCTTGTATTATAAATATTTCAATGTATGAATATCATATATAGAGACTAGCTAAATTTTGAATGCTTTTGTAATTAGTTTATTATTTTACAATAATATGCATTTAGACATGCAATATCAATTTATATCATCAATTCTATGATGTTCTATCAGGGGTCTTTCCATCATTTAATTTTGGAAGCATGAAAATTGTTGGCATTAACCTTTTTGGCATACTGATTTATTAAGACTATCCATGGAAAATAAAAAAATCCCTAATATGATCTTCACCATTCACAACATTATTTCCTTAAAATTTAGGTAAGTACTTATGATCTTTACCAAGGAGGGGATTCAAATTTGTAGGTAACACGAAAGCTCTTTCTATTGGTCCTCCACTGATTAACATTAGCATTGGCATTTTGATTGACATTTTGATTTACATTAGGAGCTTCCATACTCGCTACAACTTGATTCACTATAGGTACTTGGTTTACAATAGGAGAAGATTGATTCAAACCAATATTTGGGCTAGAAACAAAATTGAAATCGAAGATTTTCTATGAGACTTGAAGAATACCTCAGGATTTGACACTCCATGGAGCAAGCACTTCTTTACCCTTGTAGATGCCAGATCTAACTCCTTTGATTTTTAGATTTTCGAGTTCATTCAGAGAAGCCAACATAAATGTGCAAAGAAAGAGCAAGATCTTCAACAATATTTGGGCCAATATTGCTCAGCCTAATATTCACTCAATTCTAAGAAAATTCACTCCAGGAAAGACTATGAGAAAAACAAACTCAAAATTTTACTAAGTCTTCCCCGACAACGGTGTCAAAAATTGTTGGGAGAAATTCTTGGACCCTTAATAGATTTGTCACGCTGCAAGACTTCCCTAATCTAATCAGTACTATGGATTCAGTGGATCCACATTTTTCTTAGGAAAATATTATTCTAAGACTCTAAAATATCGAGTAGGTTAGGAAACCCGAGAGGTGAGCCTACAATATTTCTTATATGCTCATGCTCATCCAAATTTGCAAAAATGAAATAAAAATACAACATAAAATTTGACCAAGTTTGAAAGTAACTCCCAGTTAGTGCTTCAATCTATAAACTGGTAACCATTGGGCAATTGTAGCTAGACTTAAAAATATGAAGAAGATAAAGAGGAAGAAGATAAAACTGAGCCAATCACATCCATTCAAATAAGATAACATAAATGATTCAACATGCCAGTGAAAGAAAACAACATTTACACATTCAAGTAATATAACATGTAAATGGGAGAACACATAAAACTGCACATAGAACTATTGAAGGAGAAAATAAGATTACATCAAACAATAGATTATTACAATGGGATTTTGATTAGAATAACCATATCTCATTGAACTAGTATAAAAAAATTCTCCATTCAAATGATGCAATAGAGAAATGCAACTCTTTGTTCAAATAATGTAACAATGAGCCTCCTAGCTTCCAGCCTCAGCTACTGGAAATGATCATAGTAAAATGGGCACCTCATCAGCAAGGATGGGCACATTGGTATACCTCTAATTACTGTGCAAAAAAATGATGATGTTTCCTATTGCAGCAACTCTCTTAAATATCTTGATCAATTGGTCCATAATTGCAAAAACTGTAACTACCTTGATGATACCCATAATTGGAAATGATCCATAATAGCCACTATCTCCATCGCCTTCATTGTTTTTAGGGTTTAGGGTTTAGGGTTTTGAGATTTTTTTTTAGGTTTAGGTTTTAGGTTCCCCTCCCCCTTTACAATGTGAGAAACCCTAAAATAAAACCCTACATCTTAAAGCCCTAAAGATAAGAAATTGTTGTTTTGGACAATTTGCCATTTTCATCCAAAATAAACACTATTTTTAGTAAGTTGCCAAAAAAACTTGGATGGACCTCAAACTTAATACACATTATTGGATCACCCATATTAAGCCTTCTAAAAAATATCAACATGTACTCATGTCTAAAAATTTTTAAATTTCAAAAATTCTTTTTTTTTTCAAATTTCTAAAAAAACACAAAATTCATTTTTGGAGCACTAGATGAATGAATTAGGACCCGATAAAATACTAAAAATCCACCCTAGCCACTAAGGTTCTTTAGCCCATGCATTTTACTACTCTTTATATAGATCCACATAAAATTTCAAGTTGATCCAATGGTTGGATCAAAAGTTATACCCTTTGATAGGCCTGTTGGAGCTAAAATTGACTCAACATCTGAAACCCCCAATTTAAATTTTTGGTTTTAATAAAATAAGCAAAAATTGCTAGCCTCTATTGCATTTTTTATCTAAGAAGTTGACTTCCATGTGTTTAAATTTTTTTGAAATGGACCATAAGCTATTTTTTATTTGAATTGATATTATGACCGTTGTTTTATCATTTGAAAAATCATTAAGTTCAAATTATGTAAGCATTTAATACCATCGTTAAATCATAAAAATACCCAAATTTTAAAGTGAGTATCATGACCCATGAATCAAATGTAAAGCCTTATTTTTAATACATTTATCATAATAATCACACCTAAGCCTAATGAGTAAACTCCTAAGTCCTAAGGTACATATTTGAACCATTTCTTGCATCCATAGGATTCGATTGTCATGCTACAAGAAACCATTTGAAACCAACGAGCTATTACAGGCTTTGGTCAACTTGCCTCTTCATTCTGATTTAAAACAACTATTGCTATAGGAGAAACTACAGAATGGGTAAGGAAACCCCAGTGGTAATCTTATGACTTTACGATTATTACACGCTCCAGATTAGAATTATATTATATGCATTAATAATGACCAAGCAATAAAAATAACCAATTCTTATGCCTTATGTAGACCGGTGCCTAGATTCATTGGGTTGTTATAGCAATTTAACAACATTTTTAATATGAGAAAGAAAGAAAGAGATTGAGAAATAATCGGCACTATCATGTCCATTTGAATATCATAACAGACGTAACAGTTGGCCAACAACAGAAACATACGTAACACATTCAAATAATGTAATATATTACACAGTAACACACAGAACTAAGACAAGGAATTTAATAGGAATGAAACCCATAATTGTATTGATTTTCTAGTAAATTACATGCAGAGTGAGCAAATGCCTTTTAACTCTGTTTTCATCAAAGAAATGTATCAATACAATGAAGAAACTTTGTTCAAATAATGTAACAGGTCTCTCCTACTCTCCTTGTTCCAATCTGGTAACAACAGAGTCTCTAAATCTCAGGCTCAATAGGACAAGAAATAATCTCAGCTTCTTGAGCACTTTCCTATCAAATTCCTGCACAACAAAGGGAAGAATAAGGGATGGCAAAGAAAATAGACACACAAAAGAAGATACAACAACACAACTAGCAGGGCACTCAAGTATACCTCTTAGCAAAAATGTTATCTAAGGTTCTTGAATCAAATTTGACAGAGGTATATTTGATGCAAATTTTGATCATAGTTGCTTCCTTTTGTAGCCTCTGGTTCTTGAATCTATTATTTTTGGTACAAGCTTGGCCTTACATCTGTCGCTATCTAATTTTATTTCTAAATTTGTACAGTTGGCTCGACTCTATATTTCTTGTTACGATTTACTCTTAGATTGAAGGGAGCTCTTGTGCTAGATGGATTCAACACACTTGTTTTTCTTCCTTTTCTTAGTTATGTAATGCATCTATACTTAGGTATATTCTACTACTTCCTGCTTGCTCTGATAATGTGGATATGCAATGGAAATTTGACCAGGCAGCCATAGATCAAGATGACGAAGGATGGACCCGATGTGATGGTGAAGGGAAGAAGTGGCATGCTAGGGTTGAAAGGATGGGATGGCATTGGTTACATGGTGGTTACGAGGGAGGAGAGAGCGAAAGGGGTGGCTTCGCACAATGGATGGTGGTGAGATGGCGCTATGTGGGGAGAACGACGGGGGTGGTCAAGAGAGAATGCCTAGAAAGAGGGAGGTAGTGATAAGTAGGAGGAAGGAGGGAATGGAAAACAAGATCTGGAAGCACATATATGTAGCTTCCCTAACTATACTCCGTCGAAGTGTCCCCTATGTAACTATATTCCGTCGAAGCATGGAGTGAAAGGCCGAAGCCATAACTTGCTCTTCGCACGCTTTCTTCGTCTTCTGAAGTTGTAGAGCAAGAAACGACTGTACTCATGCATTGTGCACTCTATCATTTTTCTCTGTGATGCTTCTTTAGCTACCCTTCACTATTCCTTTTATAAGTTGAGGACCTAGGCATGAGCTCGTTCAAAAAGGTTTATTTTATATATTTATTGTATGATACGCCATTATCCTCATAATATGATCCTCGACTTGAGCATCAAGATTTGTTTTTGGATCAGTCCGTATTAGGCTCGTCTCGATACCATATGCTCGATTTGTTTTGACTGTTCGAACCTTTCCTTCCCTGGTCATTACCTGATTCTATGGTGTCCATTGGATTTTTATTGGTACTATGCATTTTGCCTTGCTGCAATGATTTTGTTCTTCTTCGTAGGACCCCCCTTTTTTTCTTGGCTTAGTGTATGTTCTCGTGAACTGGTAATCACCTGGTTTTTTGTATTGGTCCTTGTTTCGGGTGCCTTAGGGAATGGCCACCCTCTTTTGGGATATTTGACCATATGATTCGTTCACTGGGATGCGGACTTATGGGATTTTTCAACTCGTGATTACCTCTGGACGCAGATATGCATTGGGTATCCTGGCTCGATACTTTTAGACCTGTAAAAATGTTAGCCCTATAATATCGAAGGTACGTGCCAATAATGATCATGCACAGTATAGAGGATATCTTGGCATTTCACTGATTAACCAATCTTATAATAAGCGTTAGATCAAGGCTTCCATCCTCTTGCATTTATTAATTTTTTATTTAAAATTAAGTTTGGGCCTTATCCTTATGTTGAATACTAGTTATGAAAGAATAATCAAACCATTGCTAACCTTCGTTTTAATACACACTTTTAATAATCATATTACCTCATCGGTGGGTTACCGTTCGATCAATTATGTAACCCTACGCTTCCGTTCAATCAGTTCTTAACGTCTAGGTAGATTGGCCAAGCGCGACCATCGGATATAGTCGGGATTCACCGTGATCATCGGATCTGTTAGATCTATGCTCTTTTTATCAGCCCTTAGTTTCCTCTAATGGTCTCTATTAAGAGCACTGCCATCGAATCTTTCTTGGTACAAGCATGATCGTTGGATCGATCAATGATGGATGCTCTTGTTCTTTGTATGGCTCCGATTAGATCATGGTCATTAGATTTAGATTGGTCAAGCACTACCATCGGATTGTGATGTAATCGTATTCCTTTAATGGGCACTCATTCAGATAAAGTGCTATCGTTAGATCTTTTCCCGATTGCACGCGATCATCGGATTGACTTTTTGTCTTCATTCAACTTGTCCACCTTTAATAGCTTTGTGAAATATCATCCGTTGGATTTTGGTGGGATCAAGCGCATCTGTCGATCTTTGTTGATTATTACTTTAATGAACCCTCTTTTAACCTTCGAGTAACTCTTTTGAAGCGCGGTCGTTAGATCAATCATGCCCGAGCGCAACCGTTGGATCTACTTGTATGTGGGGTGTATTTGATTTTGACTTGGATAGGGCCCTTTCATGGGTTGATCGCTTTGTGATATGCGTTGCCATTGGATTATCCCTAGTGGAAGCGCGTCTGTTGATATTCTTTAAACCTGCATAGGCTTTAATCATGAGCATGGTTAATCTTCTTAGACTTACCCTTGGTGTTTCGTGACTAAGCGCAACCATCGGATTGTCTTTTGCTCAAGCGCGATCGTTAGATCTTTTGTGACCTGCGAGTTAGGTAATCGAAAGGTGTACGCTTTTGATTTTTATTAATCTTGTTTAGGGAGAAAGGGAGATGATTAGTAACATGTTAGGGCCCTCACTAAACATGATTAAACTTGACTAATCAGATCTTTTCTTACCACCTGATTTACCTTTGTTTATTTGAAGCAAGCACTACCATCCGATTTTTTTGTGAAAGAGTGCATCCGTTGATTTCTTTCCATTTCGTGCATGGTTTAATCATAACCTTGTGAAAATACCTTGGTTTACCTTGGTGGTTTGTGGCAAACGTGCATCCGTTGGATCAATCCTTGATCAAGCGTGGCCGTTGGATCTTCCTCGACCATCATACTTAGGCTTTTGCATTTTTAGACCATGGTGTTTATCAAATCGAGTGCATCCATCCGATTTCTCCTTGATGAGGTACTGCCCTCAGATCTCTTGTAATCTGCACACTTGATAACCGAAAGGGGTGCATCATCGTATTCCATTAATCTCGGATTAAGCCGAAAGGGGTAATTAGTAATGTTAAAACCCTTAATAATGCATGATTAATCATGGCCCCAACTTTATGTTACCCGATACTCTTACCATTCAACGTTTGGATTTTGGTTTGAGCGCAACCGTCGGATCTCGATCAAGATTGGCGCGGTCGTTGATCTCTTTCAACCTACGGGGTTAGTTACCAAGGGGTACTTGATTTTAACCTTTGATTAAGATGAAAGGGGGATAATTATCCAATGCATTAGACCCTCGCTAATCTTATTTATCCATTTTAATTAATCTTGTGGTCTTTAGCCTTTTTTAATGCACCTTGCATGAGAGCGCTGTCGTTCGATCAGATCTTGATTAAGCGCTATCGTCATATTTACCTGATTAGCTCACTACTTAATTAAAGGGGGCACATACCCTTAATGTTTTGATTAATTTTTCTTTCAAAACTTTAGACTTTAATTCCTTGCCACAATATTTTAAAGAATTTTTTAATCAAAGCAAGCGCGTTTTTCTTTGATGGAGCGCTGCCCTTAGATCTGTTTTAAGGTGCTCGATTTTTAACGCAACGGGGCGCATACCCTTGAGGATTTTAATTAAGACCTTTGTTCAAACCTTAGGTTTTCGGACTTTAGACCATGGTGTTTCATCATTAGGCCTTGATTTATCTTTTTCTAATACTTTAGGACTTAAGAGTTTATTCATTAGGCTTAGGTCCGATTATTGTGATTGCCATGACCCTTACTTTGAAGTCAGGTATTTTTATGATTTTGCCATGGTACCGGGTGCTCAAAAATTTTGACCTTAATGATTTTTTACATGATAAAACAATGGCCATAAGGTCAAATCAAAACCAAAAAGGCTTAGGTTAATTTCAAATTTTCAAAAATACGGAAAGTCAACTTCTCAGATGAAAAATGCAACAAAGGCTAGCAATCTTCTGTTAATTTTATTGAAAACCAAAAATTTAAATTTGGGGGTTTTCAGATGTTGAGTCAATTTTGGCTCCAACATAGGCTCTGACTGGGACAATGTGCTGAAAACATGAGGCACTTGAGAATTAAAGAATCTCCTAGTTTTATTGCAATTTGGACAAAAATTCAAATCATCTTGACTACTAAGCAAAGCTTGAAAAACAAAACATAACAATTTTTAAACTAAAAAACTGTACAAACAATAGGACATCAAAGTAATAGAGTATTGAAAAATTGTAATTCCTTTTATTCACTTTGGAAACTAGGGTCAGAATTTTAGAAACAGATGAGTTTTTTAGATATATTGTAATGCTTGTTTTAGCTAAGTCATAGGATATGATTACACAAAATTTGTCAAAGCCATTTGCTTCATCATGCTTTGGCCCATGTGTGTGTTTGTGCATTCATTTTGATTTCTAAGTCTTTCAAAACTTTGTCATATTTGAGCAAAATAGTTAAGCCTAATATGTGATTTCACTCTTAAAAAATTTCACCATTATGTAGGGCTCCACTACCAATCAAGCGTCTATAGCCCCGGTGGAGTTGCTTCTAATCCCATTCGGTTTTACCCTACTGCCAGTCAAGCGTCTATAGCCCCGGTAGAGGTTTTCCAAGATATCTCAAGTAGTGACTCAATTTACTTTATTTTTTATTTTTCTTTCTCGTTTGAGAAGTACTTGGATATATAAGCAAATTGTGCAAAGAGTATGCCTGAGTTGAGGATTAGTTTTTTGGCTAAAAGGATGAGTGTAATGATTTTTGGCTCAACCACCCTCTCAAAGATAACTCGGTTCTTTGGACCTTTGAAGTCACCTTAAGTATCATTTGTAATGTGAGGCTTTTGACATGATGTTTCAATCAGCTCTGTTTTCATTCTGTTTTATCTCATATCAGATAACCATTGCATAAACACTCATATTTGAAAAAAAATTGTAAACCTCATCAGAGTCTAAAATAAATCTCCTTTCTTCTTATTGTTTTTGGGGGAATCTACAGTAATGTATACTCATCAAACTAAGAATACCATGTGTAACAGTAAACTCAGAATTAACAATAAAAGAAAAGCTTATCTAGTACACAAAATAACAAAATACATCACTCTGTTTTTGGGTTTTTTGGGTTTTTCCATTTTTTTTTTATTATTTTCACCTTCAACAGGGATTGTACATCTTGAGGTGTTGGCCATTAATAGGGATAGCCATTAGTTCTCCCTACAAATTCTGCAACTTGTAAGTATTCTACCCTATAACATGGGCTATCTGGTATGGACCAATCCATTTTGGTTCGAATTTTCCTTTTTCACCATGCTTATCATTTTTAGGATCCCAATAGATGACTATATCTCCTTGAGAAAAAGGAGTACCCTTGGCTTTCTTATTAAACAATTTCATGGTTTTCTGGGTTTGTTCCATCATTCTATTAAGGGTCTCTCTTCTTTGCTCTTCTAACAGGACAATGTGGTCAAGCCTTCTTTGTAAAGGGTTTGGGTCCTCATGATCCTGCAACAAGAGGGAAAGTGCCAATTTTTCTATTCTTGAGGGTAATAAGGCTTTCTCTCCATATACCATCTCATAGGGAGTCCTTCTTGTGTTTCTTTTAACCGACAACCTATCAGCCCATAGAGAAAATTTGAGTTCACTATCCCATCCCCTTTTGTTCTTACCCAATGATCTTTTTATTCTAGTTATTACATTTTTATTTGATGACTCAACAAGACCATTTCCTTGGGGGTAATAATTAGCAGAATGGGATAGTTCAATTCCATATTCAACATAAAACTCTACCATTTCATATGAAACAAAATACTGTGCATTATCTGTAACCAGTTTTTGAGGAACTTAAAACCTGGTTAGAATGTTTTCTTCCAAGAATTTGATGTGGTAGTTGTGGATGTCCTTAGAGGTGCAAATTTTACCCACTTTGTAAAGTAATATGTTGCAGTTATGATCCACTTGTGCTGGACCAGATGAATTTGGCTTGATCTCTCCAATTAGGTCAATACCCCATTGGGCAAAGGGTGCCTCAATGATTACTGGCTTGAGGGGCATGGCTGCTAGTTGCTTCTTTCCTGCAAAAACCTGGCAGTTATGATAGTTCCTAACATATTTATATACATATTTAAAAATGGAAGGCCAATAATATCCCGCTCTCATTATTTTGTTAGTTGTGGCTTTTGGAGCAAAATGTCCTCCACAGAAACCATTATGAAATTCATTAATTATTTTTGGGACTTCATTTTCATATAAACAGACTAATAACACTCCATCTAGGTGCTTCCAGTAAAGCACACCATCCTGCACATAATATTTCTGAGCTCGAAGTTTCACAAACCTCATTCTATTTGTTGATATATCTCTGGGAAAGGACAGAGTTTGTAGATATGCTAGAATTTCATCATACCATTTACATTCTTGATTATTGATTCTTCTGTTATCATGCATTTCATCTACTATGATGATATTGTTAGAGTCCTCTCCTTTATATGCTAGATATTTTGCTAAGCCCTGTCCTTTTATAGTTTTGACTATTTTGAACTCAACATCATATTGCAAAAGCTTCACCATCCATCTTGCTGGCCTTCCTAATGAGGTTCGTATTGGGTAAAAACATCTTTTATTGTTATGAAAGGGATGCAACAGTAAACTTTGTTTGAACCAAATATACCTTTGAAATGTTCTAAATATTGAATAACTGCATAAGCATACTTTTCCAGTAAGGTGTATTTAAGATGTGCTCCTTTTAGACCTGAACTCATGAAGGCTATTGGCCTTTCATTATTTTCATCATATTTTTGTGAAAGAACTACAGCAATTGAATGTTCAGATGCATATGAATAAATGTTAAAATCTTTAGAATAGTCAAGGCAGCTTAGGGCTGGAGTAATAGAAATGGCTTCTTTTATTCTATTGAATGCTTCCATATTTTCTGTTGTCCATTTTATTTCTCCAGTTTTCTTAACCATATCATTTATGGGTTTGGTCATCTCTACAAAATTTGGGAACAAATCTTCTGATAAAATTTATTTTGCCAAAGAATGACCTAACACCTTTTAAATTTCTGGGAGGGAGAATTTTGGAAATAGCTTCAATTATTTCTGGATCAATGCTTATTCCTTTTTCTGAAACTATATGACCTAACAAATTTCCTTGTGTAGTCCCGAATATGCACTTCTTTGGATTTAGAGAAATTCCAAATTCTTTGCATCGAGCAAAAACTGTAGCCAAATGTTCTAAATGATCTTCTGGATTCTTAGAGAATACTTTGATATCATCCAGGTAGACAACTACTATTTTGAACATTAATCCTTTGAAGGCAAAATCCATTGCCCTCTGAAAGGTAGCACCTGCATTCATCAATCCAAAATGTATTCTTAAATATTCAAATGTGCCCCAAGGTGTAGTGAATGCGGTTTTATGTCTGTCTTCTAGATTAATCTGAATTTGATTGTATCCAAAAAATCCATCTAACAAGGGCAATCTAGTTGAACCAACTACTGCTTGTAATAGTTTTTCCATATTAGGCAATGGGTAATTATCTTTCAATGAACTCTTATTTAAATTTTATTTCTGAGTCTATAGTCCCCCCTTTCTTTTTTTTTCGGTACTAAATTGGATATCCAAGAAGAAAATCTTACCTTTCTAATTATTTTAGAATCTAGCAATTTTTGTACTTCCTTTTGCATTATTAGGTGTAGAGTTGGGTTGTACTTCCTCTATTTTTGTCTAAATGGCTTGGAATCTTTCTTCAGGGATATTATGTGTGTCATCACATCTATTTTGAAGGTTTTAAGGTCTTCATAAGTCCACAAAATATTCTTTATTCTTCTTTAAGAAATTGATGTATCCAACATTTTCTTTTGTAGGTAAGGCCATGTCTATCTTTACTATTCTGGGTTCTCTCATTGTACCAATATTAATAATGTCTTCAGATATTACTTCTCTGCTTAAAGGCTTGTAAGCTTTGTCAAAATCATCAAATAGACTTTCTAGAGAAACTAATCCTTTAGGTATCTTATTTGTTTTCAACTGAATTACTTCTACTGGTTCTCCTATTTGTTCTTTTAGCTTTTCTTCATCCTTTTCATCATAGATTATATCTGCATATTGATTTTGTAGAGTCATAAAATATTTAATATCTATATCATCCTGAAAGACTTGTAGGTAAACTATGTTATCTGGCACAAAAGGTTTATAGACTGAAATAGTTGAGAATCTGTCCATATATTATGTAGTTATCTCTAGGTGATCTAGGCCTAAGGTATTCACAGCTAAGAGATCTGCAACATGATTTTGTTCTCTTGGAATATATGAGATATTGAAAGCTAAGAATTTTTCAATTTCTTCCAATACTACATTTTTATATTGCTTAAGCCTAGGATGCTTGGTTTGATATTTACCTTTGATTTGTTGTATAATAAGTTCTACATCCCCTATTACGGTCAAGTAATTAATACCTAACTCCTTTACTTTTCTTAACCCTAACAGTAAAGCTTCATACTCAGCTACATTGTTTGTGCAAGGGAATTCCAGTCTGTAAGGGATGCCGAGGTAATTTCTTTTTATGTCAGTCAAATTAACACCTAGGCCTTCTCCATATTGGGATTTAGCCCCATCAAAAGACATGGTCCACATTTCTTGGGTTAATACTCTATCTATCTCAGCATCAACCATTTTCATAACTTCTGGATCCATGTTCTTTGCTTTTGGTACTTCCACGAGGAATGGGTTGTGCCATATGGAGTAAACTCCCAACCCTTTTTCTTCCATAGAGCTTACTAAGTTTATCATGGTTTCATCTATTTGAATTAATTCTACATAATGTTTGTTAAATGGTTCCCTTCTTAAGATTATGTTTTTTTATCTGTTATTGGGATTGTAGTATAGGACTAGTCCAGTTGAATTTAACCTCCTAGTTGTTCTACCTAATGTCAACTGAGTAATAATGAGAAGAATGGGTCAATATCAACTACTGCAAAATCCATGACTATGCCCTTTTTGGGGTGTTGGTCTAAGAAAACCAGCAATCCAGTTATTACCTCTAGACAAGGAATTTTTCTACTATCCATTTTTGAAACAGGGGCAGAATCTCTTGTGCAGATTAATCCTATTTGGTCAGCTATTAATTTGGGCATGATATTATGTGAGGCTCCATTGTCTAACATGTAGTTATGAATCACATATCTTTCTCCTTCATCTGAATTATACCTTAATGATACATAGAAGGGTCTGATTGAGGATGGTGATCTTGTATCATGTGGATTTTGTCTAGTAGTATGGCAAGTTGGGTCTTCTTTTTGTTCCACTAGTCCAAATGCTCTGTAGACTTGTTCTCTATATTTTTGGACTTTCATAAGTTCTTCAAATGTGATGTTAACTTTTTGTTTACTGAGTTTTGACCCAACATCAAATTCTATCTTATTTATATCTAGCGGTCTATTAATTTCTTCTTTGGGAATCTCCTTCTATAATTCTCTTACTTCAAGAGTAATCTTTTTTAGGGTTTTATCAGTTTTCTCTTTATTAATATTCTTATTTGTGAAAGTTTGTTTTCTTGTTTCATTTGCAGAAGATTTCTCTATTCGATCTGGGACAATTTTGTTTCTTAAATTCAAAGTGTGGGTAGCCTCTAATTCTTCAACTTCCTAAGTAGTTGGGATTAATTTCCTTGCTTCATTTTGTCATATCTTGACTCATGTGGTTCCTGCAAGATTTTAGTACCTTCAGCTACTAAGATTTTAGGATGATGATTTGAAGTATACTTATCCATATTCTTTTCAAACAACCTTTCTCTGGATTCATCTTCTACAGACCAACAAGCATTGATTCTTATATCCTCTTCTGAGTCAACTTAGGTGAATTCCACATGCATCAAGGTTATGCGGTGCATCACAAGTAGAACAAAAATAGGGGAATCCTTCTGCTATGTTAGAAGATGGTATAGGGTTAGGAACACTATTCTGATCTCTGTTAGAGTCCCTATTTTTCCAGTTATTGTTTCCATTATTCCTATTCCTATTTCCTTCTTCAGAACTATTGTTGTTTCCCCAATTCCTGTTGAAGTTTTTCTTAAAGGGAGGATGGTTGTCAACATGTGGTCGCTCTGTTTGTGATGATTCATCATTATTACCATTATTTCTTTCAATTATTGCTAACATGTTACTCATGGTATTGAACATATCAGTCATTTGATTAGTCAGTTTCTCCATTGGATCAATTTCAGTTCTTCTTTGTATATCAAATGCTATCCTTTTGGGCTTTCTTTTAGGTAAATTGACTTCTAGGGAGTAAGGCTTCATATTACCACTGTCAAGCATGTTCCTTTCTATATCCATTGCTTTCTCCATACAACTGTCAATGGTAGTGGCTTGTTCCTGCCTAAGCTCATAGTTAAACTTTCCCTAAAAAGCATTCTTATAAAAACAAATAGACTGAATATCACGCCTAAGGTTGATAGGGATTTTGTTCTTGGTCTTTGAAAATCTTCTATTAAAATCATTGACAACCTCATTTTCCTTTTTATTCATAGTGGCCAATTCTGTTAACAAAGATTGTTCATCTTTTCTTTCCCCATATTTCTTCAGAAAAATAGCTTTCATTTTAGTGAAGTCTGGGATGTCATCATTAGGGAGAGAATTGAACCATTCTCTAGCATATTTTTCTAAAGTTTGTAAAAATAGTCTTAAAACTACATCTTCATGTTCCCCTTCTGTGGATTGTGAGCTTTACTGGGCAAGGCATTTTAAATTTATGGGTAACACAAAAGGCCTATATCTATTAGTTCTCCATAAATGAACATTAGCCTGATTTTGATTTTGTTGATTTGCCCGAGGAATTGTTACTGTAGGATTCAAATTCATAGTAGCAATGCCTACAGGAATATGGGTTTGGGAGGCCTGGGTATAATCTAAAAGGTTATTAACATCTGTATTACAATCTACAGGATCAAAATACTGAGATGATTCTAATGTGTTTTCTACAGTAACATTTAAAAATTCATCTACAATAATATCAACAACAGTGCTTTGAATTCTACTTTTCTTTACGTATTTCTCACTACTAAAATATGATTTATTCTCATATACGGTACTCTTAAGAAGTGGGATTTTTTGGTTATGGTTAAATACCTCTGGATTCTCGAATTCAGGAAATAGCTCCTTACCGCTTCTCCTGGTGTGCACCAACACGTTCTGCTCCTTCTTTCTTGATTTTTTTTTTCTGGGTTTGTCCAGACAGAGTCGCCAGCACCGGTAGTGCAGAAAGAACAGATGTGCTTATCAAGATTGCTTGATATTTAACACTCAGCCTCACAGGGGATGTTTCTTGGAGTAATTCAGGAAAATCAAGAAACTCATAAACTCACTTCAAAAGTAATTGAAAAACACGGGCAAGAAAGAAAATAAAGAACATAAATACGTAAAAATTAAAATGAAGGTTCTTTATTCTGACTGGTCACCCGTTGATTAAAATATAATCGTTGAAAGAAAACTATTAAGAAGATAATCAAATATTTCTATTAAGTCCTCCTCAAAAATGGTGCCAAAATACTATTGGAACCATTTCTTGCATCCATAGGATTCGATTGTCATGCTACAAGAAACCGTTTGAAACCAACGAGCTATTACAGGTTCTAGTCAACCTGCCTCTTCATTCTGATTTAAAACAACTATTGCTATAGGAGAAACTACATAATGGGTAAGGAAACCCCAGTGGTAATCTTATGACTTTACGATTATTACACGCTCCAGATTAGAATTATACTATATGCATTAATAATGATCAAACAAATAAAATAACCAATTCTTATGCCTTATATAGACCGGTCCCTAGATTCATTGGGTTGTTATAGCAATTTAACAACGTTTTTAATATGAGAAAGAAAGAAAGATATTGAGAAAGAATCGACACTATCATGTCCATTTGAATATCATAACAGACGTAATAGTTGGCCAACGATAGAAACGTACGTAACACATTCAAATAATATAATACATTACGTAGTAACACACAAAACTAAGACAAGGAATTTAATAAGAATGAAACCCATAATTGTATTGATTTTCCAATAAATTACATGCAGAGTGGGTAGAATGCCTTTTAACTCTATTTTTCTCAAAGAAATGTATCAATACAATGAAGAAACTCTATTCAAATAATGTAACAAGTCTCTCCTACTCTCCTTGTTCCAATCTGGAAACAACAGAGTCTCTAAATCTCAGGCTCAATAGAATAGGAAATAATCTCAGCTTCTTGAGCACTTTCCTATCAAAATCCTACACATTAAATGGAAGAATAAGGGATGGCAAAGAAAATAGACACAAAAAGGAGATACAACAACACAACTAGTAGGGCACTCAAGTATACCTCTTAGAAAAAATGCTATCTAAATGCTTGATGTAGATTTCGACCTTAGTTGCTTCCTTTTATAGCCTCTAGTTCTTGAATCTATTATTCTTGGTGCAATCCTAGCCTTACACCTATCGCTATCTGATTTGATTTCCAAATTAGTACAACTGGCTCAGCTCTGGATTTCTTGTTATGATTTACTCTTGGATTGAAGGGAGCTCTTGTGCCAAATAGATTCGGCACACTTGTTTTTCTTCTTTTACTTAGTTATGGAATGCATCTATACGTAGGTATATTCTGCTACTTCCTGTTTGCATGGGTCGTGTGGATATGTAATGGAAATTCAACCAGGAAGCCACAGATCAAGATGACGAAGGATGGACCTGACGTGATGGTGAAGGGAAGAGGTGGAATGCTAGGGTCGAAAGGATGGGATGGCATCGGTTACATGGTGGTTACGAGGGAGAAGAGAGCGAAGGGGGTGGCTTCACACAATGGATGGTGGTGATATGGCGTTATATGGGGAGAATTACGGGAGTGATCAAAAGAGAATGCCTAGAAAGAGGGGGGCAGTGATAAGTAGGAGGAAAGGAGGGAATGGAAAATAAGATATGGAAGCACATATATGTAGCTTCCATTTTCCCCCTATTTATCTAGCTCCACGTAAAATTTAAAGCTGATTCAACAGTCGGATCAAAAGTTGTGCTCTTCGGAAGATAGACCCCTACATCAAACTTATTCGGGCCAAAAATTTACTCACAAAGAGACCTTAGGAAAACCAAAACAAAGGCCTTACCTTGGTGACATAAAAATTGTTATTGCCCTTGGAGGGTGAAAATTACTTCAAAAGGAAAAAAACATTGCAATAATTCGAA
Organism: Wollemia nobilis; assembly: GCA_028583015.1. Taxonomy (NCBI): domain Eukaryota; kingdom Viridiplantae; phylum Streptophyta; class Pinopsida; order Araucariales; family Araucariaceae; genus Wollemia; species Wollemia nobilis. The sequence goes on along the minus strand of JAQPPZ010014852.1, from coordinate 200,407 downwards.
AGGACTCAAGGGGGTATTACAAATTTGAAAAAGACCAAAGGCCACCAAAAATTCAAAAATTTAGGGTAAACTTCAAGTTGGATTTTGAGGATCCAACACTTCCATAGTTGAAATATTGGAGATATCAAGGAAATATCTCATTTAAGTTTTGAGAAGACATAAGGAATTGTAGAATTTGAAGGCCCAAGAGAAGAAGGCTTTCAACAAACATGGAAGGAGAAAGAAGGAGAAAGTTAGAAAAGCCTCATTGAAGAAATTGAAGAAGTGATCATTGGAGGAGACTTGAAGAGAGCTCAAGGGAGAAGATTTCTAGCAAGGAAAAGCACCTAATAGAGAAGAATTTGGGATAATTATTGTAATCTAACAACAAGCCCAAAAGGAAGAAGGATTTGGCAAGAAGTTTGCCAAATTTTGGAGAGATTTTTTGAAGATCGCAAGACATTCAGATTCTTAAGAAATACACCAACTAAATAGGCCAAGGATAAAGTCAGAATTTGATAAGAGCTAAGGAGAAGAAATCAAAGTCCTTAAGAGCAGAAAATCAAGAAATTTGGACTACAATATTGGGCAACATTAGAGGGAGAAAATTCAGCTATGATTTGGAGAAACTCAGAGCAGAGTTGCAAGGAGGATTGGACAACATTTGGTCAAGGAAATGTGCTAAAATTTTTAAAAGTTAAAGTTAACATTAGAGAATATTATGGCTATAAAAATACACACTACTGGATAGAACATTTGAAGGAGAAATAGGCAACATTGGATGTTGCAAAATAGAGGAGTTTAGGATAGCAACTAAAGGAGAAGGATTCAAGCTTTTAAAGCAAGAGTGGGAAACAAGTTAAAGGAGTTATAAAGTTGCTAATTTAAATATTTTATAATCTGGTTAGGATAGCAAGAAGAGCCACAATATTAACTAGTTGAGGGCAACAAAGTAATAGAAATTGAATTGGAAAGTTACACAAAATCAAGGCAGCAATTAGGTGAATCAAATTACCAAGCAATATAGTTTCAAAAGGAGATCAGAAGGTATGCAACATTGGTGCAAAAAGTTCATTATTTGAACATTCATATTTAGCTTATTATTAAATACTTAAAAGCACAAAATTTGAGGTTTTAAAGTTTCAAGAGGAAAGGTTTCAAGTTTATGTCTTCAACGGTGTAGAATATTACATTTACAAGGGAGTAAAACCTGCATAAAAGAAAAGAGAAGTTAGATAGATTACAAAGAAAATAGAATATCAACTTCCTACTATCTATTGGAAAGTAAATAAGACAATATTGTATAGCAAAGATTGGATATACTATCCAAAAAGTAAATTTTGGTATGATTTAGAAGCTTGGAGCCACCATAGGAAAAATCATCAAGCATTGCAGCATTGAAGATATCACCAACCATTAAATCATAAAGGATATGTAGTAGAATATTTGCTAAAGAGAAAAAGGCAACGTAGAAACCACCATTACCATAGCTTGGTAAAAGGAGAAGTTCCACCACTGTTCAAGATGAGAAACCACCATTTTTGTGAAAGCAAGGGTGATAGTTGAAAGTATAGGGGGTAAGAATTTGAAAGGCACAATATTGAGTTTCATGAAGCTATGTATAACATCTAGAAAGCATCAAAGAGCCACAAAACAACAAGGTCTAGTCGCTATAGTGTCGTTAGCGAGAAAAGCATTGCAAGAGCCAAGGATTTTGTGTTGAAGGTTTAATAACATTGCACTATCTTAAAAATGCCAACCGGTAATATTAACCAACATAAAGAAAATAGTTAGTTGTATCAACAAGATTTACAAAGCTTTGAAGGAGCAAAAGAATGCTATAAAGAAGACTTTATCATCAAAGGATCCATGTTGAAATGTTACAGTACAAAATAGAGTGCTATGTAGAATAGTGCCACATGGAGATGAGCTAGCACGTTACCAAACACAAGGAAGCGAATGCCACTTGGAATAAAGACAACGTGCTAGGAAGAGAAAGAATGTTACAAATAAGAGGTACAAATGCTTGGAATGTCAAAGTGCTAAAGAGTTTTACCACCAAGTGTGACGATGAAAAAGAAAACTCCAAGCGAAGAGGAAACATTTTCCTTGCATGAGTGAAAAGTCTCACACTTATTCATGCATGAGGAAGATATTCCAAGACAATGTAACTAGCACCATAGTGGAGTGAAACAAAGAGCACAATAGAGTGAAATAAAGAGCATAGTGAAGGAGAATGTAACTAGTACCACGTTGAAGTTAATCAACAACTTCGAAGAAACCAAAAGCAAGTGTAAATAGTGTTGTAAATAGGTTTCATAGGAATTAATAAGGATAAGTGAGTAGTGCTTCATTACAAATGCAAGTTGTAGGGAAGTTAAGGAGGAAAAGACTTCAAAGTCAATGCATGCCAAAGTCGAGAAGGTATTGAATTTATTAAATTCAAAGTGTATTGTTATAAAGTTAAAGGAGGAATAAGGAACATAGCTAAGGTCAAAACTAATTAATCTTTAATGCTTGAGATTAATTATATAAATGGAGGTATCAGGACATGATAGGTAGGTAAAAATAGATTGAAACAAGTCAGGTGGCACCCGAACATACAAGAATAGTCTAAGAAATAAAAATGAGTCAGGGTAAGTTGGAAGGGGTTAAAATGGGTTGAACAAGTTGAAATATGATGAAACATACCAAAATAGGCCAAGAAATCTAGAATAGGTCAAGCCAGTTGGAATGGGCCAAGATGTGTTGAGGCTAAAATGGGCCAAAACGTATAGAAATTGACTAAAATGGGCTAGGTAGAGCCAAATTGGGATGGAAGAACCAAAACAGGCCAAGTGGGCATGGGTGGGTTGAAATGGTCTCGGATAGGCTAAAAAAGGTGGCACAAAACCAAAGTGGGTAGGATGGATCAAGATGAGTCGAGAAAGTAAAAATAGGTGAAAACTAGTCAAGTGGGGCCAAAACGTACTAGAACACACCAAGAAGGGTAAAATGGGTTGGGACTAGTTGGAAAAGGCCAAAATGGGTGAGATAGATCAAAATAGGCCAGAACACGTGAGAATGAGCCATGAAGGCAAACATAGAGCAAGTAGGTCAAAATTAGCAACAAACAAGCCAAAATGAGTTAAGGGGGCTAGAATGGGCTAAATTAGATAGAAATTGGCTAAAAGGTGGTGGGATCAAAATAGTTTGGGACATGCAAAAATATTCCAAGTGGGGCTAAAATAGGCTAGGAAGGTTCAAATATGCTAGATAGGTTAAAATATGTCAAAAAATGGCAAGTCATTAATGGGCCAAGAATAATATGGATAGGCCAAAGTAGTCCAAAGTAGGATAGGTAGACTTGGATAGTGTCAGAACAAGTTAGAAAGGCCAAAACAGGTGATGTAGGGTAGAAATAGGCCAAAACATACCAAAATAGGTTGAAACGGATGGGAATATGTCAGGATAGGTAAAAATAGGTTATGTAGGCCAAAACGGGTCAAATCATATTGTAATGGGCACAAAAGGCTAGAATGGATTGTGTAGGTTGAGACAAGCTAATTTGGATTAAAATGGGTAGGATAAACCAAAATAGGCCAAAACATACTAAAATGAGCTAGGAGACTAGAATGGGTCAAGCGAGTAAAAAAGGGTTAGACATAAGGGGGAATAAATTGGGCCAAGATAGGTAAAAAATAGTTTGGATGTGTTGTGATATGCCAAAATAGGTTAGATAAATTAAAAAGGGTCAAAATGAGATAAAATGGGCCTAGTGGGCTAGGGTGGGCCAAAATGGGCCAAGAATTGCTAAAATGGGTCGAGTATGACCAAAGTGAGTAGTATGGACTAAAGTATACTAAAATATATGAGATAGAACGAACTAAAATAAGCAAAATAGGCCAAGGAGAACAAAGTGGGTGAAAACATATTGAAATGAGTCAAGTGGCAAAGACAAGCCAAAATGGGTCGATCAGGCTAAAACTCAATGAAATAGGTTTAGATAGGCCACAACAGGGCCATAAGGGGTCAAAATAGGTGGGAAAACTTGCAACAAGTTAAATTGTTCCAAAATGGGTTAAGCAAGGTAGAACTAGAAAAAGTAGGCCAAAATGGGTCAGGCAATCTAGGATAAGTTAGAAATATTTGAGTTTGCTATGATGGGATGGAATAGGCTAGGATAGACCAAACATTTGTATTAAGTTGAAATGGGCAAAAATATAACCAAAATAAGCCAAAATGGATGAGCTAGGTGAGAATGATCTAAAAATAGCCAATCATCATCCCTTTTGCAAGTTTCACTGCATGTTGGCTTCCCTGATTCTTTTTAGATCATTTTGATCCATTTTAACTTGTCAAGCCAATTTTAACCTTTCTAGCCGATTTAGGCTATGTTCCATCCCATTTCAACCTATCTTATCCTATTCTATCCTTATAGATTTGTCACATTATTCAAACTCCTTTGGCCCACAAGCAGATATGTGAGCTCTAGTGGACTCACCACTTTGTCCTAGGATAGCTTGATAACTAATCATGTCAGGTTTGGACACCCTAATGCAAGCCTATAGTGATGTTCTTTAGACAAATGCACTCAACTAGATTTTTAATGTATTATTGATATGAAAAATGATGACCAAGCATAAAAATGAAGTGTTTCATATATAGAGGTAGACCAATGCCTTGTCCATTGGGCTATCATAGCATATTTTTGACAAATCACATGAAACAGAGAGAAAAGGAAAGAAAATTTGATAAACCCACATTCATTCGAATATCGCAATCAACATGGAATTTTAAATCAGCGAGAAACTTTATCTCCAGATTCAAATAATGTAATATACATACAAGTGACACACACATTGTGCTAAAAATATGTTGAAGAGCAAAAACCGAATAATTTGTATTATATTCAAAGTATGATGACAATGGCAAAGATTAGGAGAGTGGCTAGATATTTAAATGAATACAATAAAAATCTCATCTGGTTCGAATAACATAACCGGGGAACTGTGATCTACTATCCTAATTATAGTGACATATAGACTCGGGCTCCTTGAAGTAGCTCCTAAAAATGATCTCAGGTGGACTACTTGACTCTCAATTGTACCTGCACAAACGTGGAAAGAACTAAGAAATGATGAAAATGGAGAAACCGCAGAAGAAGATACAATTACCATAAAAAAACACTCACAATACCTCTAGCAAGTTTGCTATCTGATTGCTTGATGATGAAGCTTGGCCGCTTTAGTTCCTTTTGTAGCATGGCTATCCCAAAATCTGTTACAAATGCTTGGTTTTGGTTTAGCCACATTATTTCTTCTTTTTTTTTTTTTTTTTTTTTTAATTTTTGTTTTGCTGGTGTCCAATTTTTTTTGGGGTTTTTTTTTTTTTTAATTTTTTTTGGTCTGCTACAACAATTTATCTTTTCGGCTTATTCCACTCTAATTGCTTTTGATTTGAAGGGGGCCCTCAAATTGTGGTGGGCCAGGCATTTGATCATGCCTTATGTTTAATGCAAAACAAACAAACTTGTATATACATTTTTTTATTCTTGTTTATCCTAGTCATCCATTTTCTATTTTTAGTTGGACATAGACTAAGTTCGACGATGAAAGAGAGAAAAGCGAAAACACGACAAAATGAAATAGAATGGGAAACAACATGGATGGATATGGGAATAGTTGAATACAATGGACGTGGAAGGCTACAAACAATGGTGGCAAGATGGCATTTTGTGGAACAAACAATGACAATGATCAAGAAAGAATGCTTAGAAAGAGAAGGGCAACAGTGTATGAGAGGAAAAACATAATGGGAAACAAGATCTGGAAGTACACAAATTGAAAGGAATGACAATAACGAGGTACCTGCGTTAGGGTATTACCTCTATAACTATATTCCATTGAGGCACTTGTATCTTTCTAAAGCAAACAGAATGTCAAAGCCTCGGAATATGCTTCCTTTTATTGTGCCTTTTGCATCTCTTACACAAGAACTTATTACATTGCTTACATTACCTTTTGCACACTCTGACCCATTTCTGTCATTGAAACTTTGATGGCTGCCTTCATATAAAGTCATTTTCAGAGGATCCATTTCGTCATCTGTCGACAATGTAATCATGTTTCATAGATACGAGAGGATTCGACTTGTTTGAATCAACATTGAACCTATCATTTGAGTTGCTTGCTCCATGAACTTGCTTTTCTTAGTATAGTTTGTGAGGTCTCAACTTGTGTGGAAAAATTTATTCGTGTGGTTCAATACTTTCTTTTGTGAGCATTTTTTAAGTTCACCAGGCTTTGTTGCTCAACTTGTTTTTACTGTCTCTTGAATATTCTTAGGCTAGTGGTACTTCTTCTATGCTTTCTCAAGATTTTGCACGTATCTGTGCGTATTTGGTGATGCAGTGAGAAGTTGCTGCTTGGGATTACTAGAAGAAGCCATGGCTTAGGAATGCAACGTCACCTGTACTTTCTTCCTTACAGTCATACTCAATGAATTCTTATCTCAAAAGGATTCTGCGAGGGAATTCGAGGCTTGTAGAGGAGTATTTGTAGTAATTCGGGAGTACGCGTATGCAGCGTCTTTACTTCACTTTCAATCATCCTCTTCTGGCCGTTCTCTAATAATCATGTCCATAAAATCTACACAATGAAAATATCTGAGGAAGTCTTTTATGATTACTCCACTAAGGCCTACATCTGCCAGTGTTGCTTCTTTACTAGCATCGCGTTACCTATATCTCTCTCTGCAACCATAAGTTTGAAGCTGGTCGTGGGTGTCTTACTAATCTTTGTGTGCCTTGAAAAGATACGTTCATGCCTTTGGTCGTCTTCTGATTTCAACACTGTAGATGGGATCACCGCTTTTGGATCTGGGACCATCCACCTCATCATGCCTTCTATCAATTCTCGTACTGTGAGCCACAAGGCTTTCTAGGTCTCTTATGTGAGGTATAGATGGTGAAATGTGCATCGTTGATCTCTTTGGGGCGATCTGGACTGTTGACGTGCCTATCGCTCTTCCTTATGGCTTGTCACTGATGCATCACCGATGGGCTTTCTTGAAGAGCAATGAAGATCACAAAAATGCACAGTCGCTAATTGCCTAGAGTTGTCGCTGATTGAAGAGCAACGAGTCTTTTGTAAGGGTGATGACTAAAAAGTTGATCGTTGATTATATTGCATAATCGTTGATGGATGATCAAAAGGGGAATGCTATCGGCAATAGGCAAGCTTTTAAGAATTTTTAAAAATACAAAAGGTTTATTTAATGCATGATAAGAGGGGGAATACCTAGGATAAACGATGGTCGAACCCTTAGATGACTCAAAATACTGCTCACTGATGGATCAGCAATAGGACTTTCACATGAGCGATAAGGAATAACCTTTTTGGCCGAAGTTATTTTATGATCGTTGATAGGGAAATTTTTTTGCTGATGCATCGATGACGCGGCATTTTCATCGACGACAGACCAAACTTGGACTTAGGGATGAATCGCTTAGACAAACTTATAGGCTCATGGGCTTAGGTAGGTGAAGACCAAGCGGAATACTTATGACTTGGGGCTAAGGTATCACTAATGGGTTAATGACTATCAATAATGGATCAACGATAATGCATTCAGATGAGCGATAGGTTTATTTCTAAGTTACTTGGTTGTTTACATTATCGTCGATAGCTTAGAGCGATCGTTGATCGATGAGTGATGGGGGCTTTATAAGGGTAACAAAGGCTTTAATGAAATTTAACGAGACTTATTCCATCGAAAGGGGGAATGACTAGGGCCAATGAAATTTGAACTTGGAATAGTCCGTCGTTGATGCATCAATAAGGCATTTGCAAGGGTGATAGTTTATTTTACTTATGCCAAGGTTTTTCTGCGATATTCGATTGAAATATGTTGTCGCTAATGGATCAGAGATGGTGGGTTTGGATGAGCAACTAAATTTTTGAGTTTATGTTGTCATTGATGATTTATTATGGTCGTGGATGAATCGACGACAGGTTTTTTGGAAGGGTGACAATGACTTTGGATGGGTAGACCTTAGTAAGGAAGCTTTTTGGCAAACATTAAGCAGGGGAAAAATAAGCTAAGGTTTTATGTCTAGGCATACTTAGAGGCTTAGGGCTTAGGAAAAATAAAAGTAAAGTGGACTTCGAACATGAAAATGAATTAATGAAATGAAACATGAATGGGGATTTATGGGAGACTATAGTGATTAATTATTTGATGTGCACTAACCTCATGGAATACCTTACAAGGCCATGGTTTGATTTTTGGATGTAGGCAGACTTTATGGTATTTTCGGTCATGGTCTAACCTAGGGACGCAAGATGAATTTTACTACTATATCATGACCTTAAAAGGGATATGCAACGATTAGATGACTTAGATGATATAGGGTAAATGGAGGTATACGTAATAAAGTGTCAATGAATACATGGATGAAATGGATAAGATGATGAAGGGTGATGATATGAAAATGACAACCTTATGTATGAATGGATGGATAGGGGTGAATTCTTGGAGGATATTTTGTATGAATTAAGCACAAGATGATCAAGACCTATGCCTTTGATGACCATGGGAACTCTTTTGAATTGGAGTGACTATCTCAAGACTTCCTTCTTTTTGAACCAACCACCACATCCTATAATCACCTAAACACTCAATTTTGCCAACTTTTGAAAACTAGGGGTGAAATATAAGTTGGGATTTTTTGAAACCCAACACAATCTAATTAGATTTTTCATGTTCTAGATTTCTTAGCTTGTTTCGATATATTCTAGCCTACTTTTCCCTTACATGGCCTATTTTGGCCTTCATAAGTTGTTCCAACCCACCCCACCTTTTTTGGCCTATCCTACCCATTTCAACCCTACTTGACTTATTTTGACTTATTTTAGTCATTTCCAATCTCTCCTAGCCTATCCCAACCTTCCTGGACTATTTCTTCTTATTTTGGCCCATTTTGGACTCCCTAATCTATTCTAACCCTTCTAACCTACCTAGCTTGTTCTAGTCTTCCTATCTAATTATGGTATCTTTTGGCCCATTTAAGCTTTTCCTACCCATTTGAGTCCCTTTTAGCTTATCTTTTGGCCCATTTCAGCTTTTCCTACCCATTTTAGTCCCTTTTAGCCTATCTTGGCCCATTCTAGTAATTCTATTTATTCTAGCTTGCCTGACCTAGCCTGACCCATCCTACTTGTTTTGGTCATGCTTGGATCTTTTTACTCCCTTATGACCTGTTTGGCCCATGTGGTGCATTTTGGTTAATTTTGTCTTACCGTTCCAACTTACATGGCTCATTTGGACCTTACTCACCAATTCTGGTATCATTCTACCCTTTCTGGCTCAATTGGCTCATTTTAGTCTATCTTGCACACCCTATTCGAGTCAATTTATTTTAGTTTGCCTAGCATGTTTTGGTCTATTCTCATCTCCCTGGATTATTTTGGTATGTTTTAGCCTAATATTGCTTATATCAAATATTCTAGCCCCCCCCCCCCCCCCCCCCCCCCCCCCCCCCCCCCCCCCCCCCCCCCCCCCCCCCCCCCCCCCCCCCCCCCCCCCCCCCCCCCCCCCCCCCCCCCCCCCCCCCCCCCCCCCCCCCCCCCTTTCCCCCCCCCCCCCCCCCCCCCCCCCCCCCCCCCCCCCCCCCCCCCCCCCCCCCCCCCCCCCCTTTTTAATTTCCCCCCCCCCCCCCCCCCCCCCCCCCCCCCCCCCCCTCCCCTTTTTTTTTCCCCCCCCCCCCTCCCCGCCCCCCCCCCCCCCCCTCCCCCCCCCCCCCCCCCCCCCCCCCCCCCCCCCCCCCCCCCTCCCCCCCCCTCCCCCCCCCCCTTTCCCCCCCCCCCATTTACCCCATTTTTTATGTCCCCCTATTTTTCCCCCCCCCTTTTGTTCCCAATATCTTCCCGTCCCCCCCTCTTCCTCCTCCTCCCTTTCTTTTTTTCCTTCCCCCCCCCCCCCCCCCCCCCCCCCCCCCCCCCCCCCCCCCCCCCTTTTTTTTTTTTCGCTGTTTTTGTCTCACTGCCCATTTTGGCCTTCTAGTCCTATTTTGGCATGTTCTAGCATTATTTTACGCCACTTAATTTGTTTAGGCTTCCTCGCTCATTCTAGCCTACCTAAAACATCTTGAACTATCCTACTTATTTTGGGCTTGCTCGACTTGTTTTGGACCCTTCCAACCTGTTTTGCCTTATCCTAGTCTACTTTGGCCCATTCGTTACTCAACCAATTTTAGTTCATCTCAACCCATCCTAACATACACAACCCACTTTTGCTTGTTTTGACTTTTTTTACCCTTTTACTATTTTTTGGACTTCTTAACATGTTATGGTATGTTTTGTCTTGGTTATCCCAGCTCATTTTAGCCCCTTTTAGTTTGTTTTAGCTTACTATAGCCTGTCTTTTCTATCTCAGCCACTTCTATCCTATATTGGCTTATTCTATTATGTTTCATCTCATTTTGACCTCCACCAACCCTCCTATCCTATCCCAACCCATCCTACTTACTTTTGGCCTTGCTTGGACTGCCTTGCCCATTTTGACCTGTCCATTATTGGCTTGTCCTTTTCATCATGTTTTTTCCATTTGGGACTCCCTAGATCATTCTAGCCTATTCTTACCTACTTGGCCTATTTTCCCATTCTTGGTTTATTTTGGCCCCACCCAACACATTGGTTCGTTTTGTCCAATTTTTGCCTATGTCAACCTTGTTGGCCTATTCTAGTATGTTTTGGCCTTGTTAGCCTATTCTAATGCTTTTGGCCTATTCTAGCTTGACCTAGCCCATTTTGGTATGTTTCAGCCCTACCCGACCTATTTTGGTCCCAAGCCATCCTACCCACTTTGGCCATGCCCAAATCGTAATGCCTATCTTGACATATTTTGGCCTATCCTAACCTTTTTTGGACCATGCATACCACTTTGGTTTATTTTTACCTACCTAAGCTAATTTGACCTCTTCTAGCCCACTCATCCCATTTCATGCTCAACCAAATTTTGGTCCTCTTGGCTCATTTTGGTATATTATAGCTTGTTTTAGCCCATCCCACCAATTTGTATTACTTCTAGCTTGTCCTAGACTATTTGAATCATTTTGACTTGCCAGACCAGTTTTGTCTTTTTTTTTATTTGTGGAAAACATCCCAAAAGGGATGCCACTTTCGGTAAGACCCAAGGAGGCAGGGGTATCCATTCCACCAAAAATGCCCAGGACTCGGACCTGGCCTACCACCTTTGACATACTCAAGGAGCAAACAAACACACAAAACCAAATTAAAAAAAGTAAATAACAACAAAAATAATAAAATAAAATAAAAAACATGCTCCTTGAGTGTGTCAAAACCAAAAGCACAACCAAACACGCACAATAAGATAAAAGAAACCACAACACAAACCACATAGAAAAACACAAGAACCACATAACAAAACACAAACAAGACAAAAACAACAGAACACTACAAAGACATAACCCAAAAAAACATGAAAAATAAACACAACCAAAACCTAAAAAATAAAATAAATAAAATAAAAATAAAAAACAACCAACAACAGACAATAAACAAAAACAAAAAACATAGAAAACACTCACACATAAAAAAATGAAATAACACAAACAAAGAGAAACCCAAGAACAAGAACGAAAAAAACACAAGAACAATAACAAAAAACATAAAAAAAAAAAACAAACAACAAAAACACAAGAACAACAAAAAACAACACAAAGAACACAAAAACAAAACAAAACAAAAGAACCCACCCACCTTAAAAAACTAAACAAAAAAACAAAGAAGACAAAAGAAAAAAAAATGAACAAAACAATGACCTATCTAGACCGAAGACTATTAATGCAAGAATCAATAGAGGAAACAAAATAAAGAATAGAATGAGCTAGGGAACTAAAAAATTGAATGAACCAAAGAGAAACAAAAAAAAAAACAAGAAGAAACTAGGTACCTTCAGAACTGGAGCCATCCAAAGAAATGATAGAAAGAAGAGCTTCCCTAATTTGAGAAGCCCACCATATAGGAGGGTGGCCATAACAAGTAAGATCACCTTTGTCCAAAGCCCAATTAGCTAAAGCATCAACACTCTTGTTTTGATCTCTCGACCACATGATTGTAATCAACTTTCAAAAATCCCATCCGGATTAACCGAATCTTCTCAATAATTCTTTTTATTCTCCAATCCACCTTATGATTCTTAGAAGGAGTCTTCAAGAGATTAATCATAAGTTGAGAGTCAGACTCAACTAACACCTTTTCCCATCCAACCTTAGTAGCCTCCTGAAGGCCTCTAAGGATACCATACCCCTCAGCAAGGTTATTGGAAAGAATACCCAAATTCTCAGCAAAAGTAAAAACTAGGGAGCCATCTGAAAGTCTACCAATTCCTCCCACACTGGCTTTTCCAGGGGTTCCCTCTAGAGGCTCCATCAGTATTGACTTTTCCAAAATCCTTAGGAGGAGGTTGCCAATTTCTAGTCCTATCCATCTTACTAATACTCACATTCCCTTTAAGTTGGTTTCCCTTAGAAGGTTTAATCTTCAATCTTTGCATCACTTGATCCCATCTTTGGTGGGAGTTTTGGGGGTGATTAAGGAGTTGATGGACTCGATTCAACTAAGTTGGCTATGGTCTTTTGCCAAATATAGTGAATATCCTTCCTATCTTGATTAAAAATTCGGTTGTTCCTTTCATTCCAAATATTCCAAAGAAGAATGGTAGAACCCATCCAAACTAATCGCCTAATAAAATGATCAACACCCTCTTGATTAGGCCAATCCCTCCAAAGTTGTTCAAAAGTGAAAAAATTGGACCACTATAAGCCAAGTAAAGTTGCCATTCTCCTCCATAGCTCAGAGGCTAAAGTACACTCAATAAAAATATGGTTGATATTTTCTACATTCTCTTCACACATTTCACATCTAAAAGGGCCATGAAAACCACGCTTCATAAGTTGCTCACCAAGTAAGCACCCTACGATGCAATAAAAGCCAATTAAAGAACCTCACCTTAGGCCGGAGCTTTTGAGCCCACAATTGAGAAAATATGTCGAAGAATGGTTGGGATTATTATGGCATAAGGTCAAATAACCTTGAGCAACTCGAATACTCACCCTTAGTAGTGTTGTTCCATCCAAAACAATCTTTTTCATGGGACCAAGAGAGGGATCTCATATGAAGGATGCCTTGGATATCTTGTCTTTGCCTTTCTCGGGATTTGAATAGGCCAGTCCTCAATAGGGATCCAATATCTACCAACCTTTGAATTACCAGTATGGTACCGACAGTAATTAGCCACCTTTATCCAATTAGCTCGATGAAGCTCCTCCATCCAAGGCCTCCAATCAAAAACTGAGTTATCAAAGGCTTGTGACCATCCCAAGAATCTGTCCAAAAATTTGCATGTTGACCATTATGAATGATCCAAAATAATTTTTTCTTTATCAAATCCTCACCAGCCTTAAGAACTGCTAAAATGGGAGAACCTTTGGTAGGAAGTTGATAGCGAACAAGGTCTTCAGGACTTTTGTTCTCAAAATATTTAGCATGAAGATTATTGGCCCAAAGAGCATTGGGGTTATGCAACATCCTCCAATATAATTTAGCAGCTAAAGCTTTGTTGTTATTAATTGAAGACCGGAATCCTAACCCCCCTTCACTCTTAGGAAGACATAAAGTATCCCATTTCACCAAGGCCCATTTTCTTTTCTCCTTAGTACCACTCCAAAGGAAACGATGACTGATTTGATCCAATTCTCAAAGAACAACCTTTGGGATATTCAAAACTGAAGAAACATAAATAGGAATAGCTTGAAGGACTGATTTTACCAAGGTGATTCTACCCCCAAAGAAAGCCACTTGTTGGTCCACTTTCCAATTTTCTTCTTGACTTTGTCCAACAACCAATTCCAATCTTTATTTTTCTGCCTTTGAATATTTATGGGAATACCTAAATAAGTGATTGGAAGAGAGGTCTTCTTATATCTTAATTTATCCAAGACCATGGATTCCTATCTAGCAGAAGCAGTTGAAAGAAAATAACTTTAGATTTGTCTTCATTGATCAACCGCCCGAAGAGCCTTAGAAAAACAGCTAATGATTTGCTTAATATTAGAAGCTTCCTTAACTGTAGCTTTACCTAAAAGGGTAGAGTCATCCACAAATTGAAGATGAGAGATAGGTCTAGCTCCATGAGCAATGGTAACTCCCTCAAGGGTCTTGTTTTCCCTCTTTTTGGTTATAGTCCTACCCAAGCATTCAGCAAGAATGATGAATAAATAAGGGGATAGCGGGTCACCTTGCCTAATACCTCTAGAAGCTAGGAAAGACTAAGAAGGCCCGCCATTGATAAGAACTAAGTAGGAAACTAAAGAGATACATCCCATAATCCAATCCATCCAATCCTTAGAGAAACCAAATTGCCTCAAAACTTTGATAAGGAAGTGCCAATCCACTCTATCATAAGCTTTGGATAAGTCTAACCGGATGAACATAGAAGGAGAATTTTGCATATCCATGGAATGGATGGCTTCCCGAGCAAGAACTATCTCATCTACTATTTGACGTCCTTCCACATATCCCCCTTGCTCTGGGGAAATAATCTTATGCAAAAGAGGCTTCAACCTTTCTGCCATGATTTTAGTAATAATTTTGAGAAGAACATTACATAAAGCAATAGGTCTAAAAGATGAGATATGATCAACCTCTTGAGCTTTTGGAACAAGAGTAATATAAGTTTTATTGATAACCTTCAAAATTTCTTTGGATTTCCTGGCTTCTTCCACCACCTCTAATAAATCAACATGAAGGATATCCCGTAACTCTTGGTAGAACTCAATAGGAAAACCATCAGGACCTCGGGGTTTTCCCTTTTTGCATTTTAAAAACTACTTGTTGAAGCTCATTGATAGTAACAGGAGAAGTCAAAATAGAGTTCTCCTCGAAGTGATAAGAGAAGGGATTGCTTGAAGAACATTTTGTTGTGAAGTCGAGTCAAGAGGAGTAGCAACAAAAATATTGGAAAAGTAATCAACAACAATAGAGTTCATGCCATCCCAAGTATAAACAACATCTCCAGAATCTGATTTTAAGGAAGAAATAAAGTTGTGAGATCTTCGAGCTAGAAGAGATTTGTGGAAGAAATTTGTGTTTTGATCTCCTTCTTTGAGCCATTGAATTCTAGATTTTTGCTTCCATAAGATTTCTTCTCTTTTTTCCCATTCCTCTAACTGAGTTGTGAGTTTAATTTCATCTCGCACTTCTCTTCTCCGTGAGGCCATCTAAATGGATTTTCTTATTCAAATTTTCAAGATGAGCAATAACTTCATGTTTTTTTTTATGAACATCCCCAAACTCTTTCCAGCTTCCAAGTCTTGATTTTGGATTTAATGTACTGCAGCTCTTTTGGCAAAATAGAACATCTTAGTCCCATGCCTAGGTTTACCTTCCTTCCACCATTGTTGCACACGAGGTCTGAAGGAAATGTCTCTAAGCCACATTAATTGAAAACGAAAAGGAGAGAAACTCACATTGGTTTTCCACATTTCCACCATGACTGGCCAATGATCCGAACTCAAAGAGCAAAAACCTATCCAATCTCTCTCCATTATACAAGCTAAGCCTTGTCTTCTGTTAGACCAAGTCATAAGGCCATTATCTGGTTGGATATCCACAAGATGGAGGTTTGCAATATATTCACTCATGAGGTCAGTACTTTTGTCCAAATTTCTATTTCATCCAGAGAGAGGATGGTATTGAAATCTCCTCCGATCAAGATCCAAGCTTTAGGAAAATGAGAGATAATATGAGTAATATCCTTCCAAAGAATTCGGGCATAAACAATAATGCAGAGCATAATCTAGTTGGAATGTCTACTTTGAATAGCTATAGCCAACAAACCCCAACTACCAACCATATGGTGAATAACTACCTCTTTTGGGTCCCAAAGACAAGCAATGCCACCCGAAGTCCCTTGGGAACTGAGGGAAACCACTTTTCCATCCGGCCAAATTTTACCGGCAATTAAGTCCATATCCTCCATTGACATCTTTGTTTCTTGAAGGAAAACAAGATGTGGATGATTTATCCGAATCATTCTTCTAATTTCATTTTGTTTTGAAAGACTCCCTTTGAGTCCTCTAATATTCCAAGTGATGATCTTCATTAATACCAAAGGCTAAAAATGTTGGGAAGGGCATTAATCTTACCTTCCTCTACAAGCTTTTCACCTTCTTTTACCATATGATATTGATTGGTCTTGCGACCTACTTTTTTATTAGAATCCATCTTCAATTTTTTTTTCCCTATTTCTTGACTTATTCCAATTGAATCTGAGATGGCTTCTAACCTTGAAGAATGCTCATACACAACCAAAATTTTACTAGATGGTTCAATGGAGTCTATATTGGGACCTGCATTATTTGAAGTTTTGACATTTGAAATATTGTTTTTCTTGTGTAAATTTTCTCCTTTTTTTTTTCTGTTGAAAACCTTTGATTTGTTGGTTTGTCTCTGAGTTCTTTCCTTCATATTTAAATTGTGTTTCTAAGATTTCATTTTCCATTATTTCCTCTTCCTCACTTGGGACATCATTTGTGGAAAGGATTTCAAACATATTAGCAAATGACTTTGATTGATCCTTCATTACTGGTTTTTTCTGAGTGTTCTTCTTCTTAGGTATTTGGAAACTTGCTGAGTTTATATCTTCTTTCTTTTGATCAGGAATTTTATTTGGGCAAGCACTTGCCAAATGACCATATTCATGGCAAATTCTACAATGAAAAGGAATGTTCTCATAGTCCACTACTTGCTCCCTTCTCTTCCCCAAATTGTAATGTGATTTTTTAGGTAGGGTTTTGTCAAAATCCATAAAACACAAAAGCATAAATAATATGTTCCAAATTTTTGAGTACAATCATATCATAAAAGTTCCTAAAGAGTTTCCAATTGAAGAAAAATAGTAGGATTCCAAAATTCAATAGGGAGGCCAAAGAGTCTAACCCACACGGGAGCTATAGAAGGCATCTCTTCTTCGGCTTTAAATTTAGTATGCCGGGTCTTCATGAAAAGCCCTGCCCTTCCAAAAAACCAAGGACCCCCTTGAAATTTTTTCTCTCTATCTTCATTATTAGCAAATAAAACAAGAAAATAACCATTTGGATAAATAGAGATTTGTAACTCACCTTTAGTTTTCTAGCTTTTTGCAGCCCATAATTTGAAAGCAGATAGACTTGAACGAAAACCCATGAACCGACAAATTAGTCCTCTTTTTTCCAAATCTTCAATGCCGATCTGAATGTTACCCATATCAAGCTTAACAATAGGAGTTCCATCAACTGCTTTAAGACATCTTGACTCCATTTTCCTGGGATCAATATTAGGCATTCTTAGAGGTTTATGAGAAGCCCTAATATTGATATTAGCATTGGGCTGAGGCTGTCCACCATGAAGGGCATCCCTAAAATTCTTTTTTGGGACTGAGTCTTCAAAATTCTTACCCTTGACAGGGGTTTTCACAGTAGAATTATTTTGTGGGTGCACCTTAGCACCAGATTCACTTGAGATATGAGCCATTTTTTGATCAACTGCTTGAAACTTATTTCGTGGTCTCTTTAATCCTTGCCCTAGACGCCGTGGAAAGGTATGGTTTTCACTTTTCTTTTGTGCAACAAATTGGAAGCCGTTGTCACTCAAGTTCATAGTATGATCTATTGAAAGACAAATTTCTAACCCATCTTGTATCCCCTCCAACATTTCCTACTAAAATATTGAGCATAAACCACAAAAATATTGGCCGCTAGGGCCCGAAGGCCCTAAAAAACCAACCTCTAGAGCTGCTTGCACTCAACCCAGATGAAACCCTCGCATAGCCGCTTGCCAAATATATCGTTCACACATAGGGATGCGCTAGGATCTGTGTTGCTCCAAATGATATGAAAATTGGTGGAGACGTTCTAGGGTTTTTCAAGCATCTACCCTCAAAATTTTAGCTCAATCCGAGTTCGGATGAGTGAGATATGGCCGAAACGAGTTCAGAAGTTTGGGCACTCCTGCGAAAAACCTCATATGCTCACGAAAAGCATAATAATATTCCAGACCAGTTTTACCTTACCAACCTATTTTGGTCGATCATTTTTGCTTGTTTTGGCCCCATCTAGCCTATCCTAACCTATATTGCCAATTTTAGCTTGCTCAACCTATTTTTACCTGTCCTAGTCTGTTTTAGCTTATTTTGGTCCATCGCAACCTGCCCAAACCTTTTCTACTATTTTTAGCCCATTCTGGTCCTTTTGTCTTGTTCCAATCCACTCTAATCTACTTAGACTATTCTTGTATGTTTTAAACTACCTAACCCATATGTTAGAGAATATTACATTATTTGGTACATGCTAATGTACCCCCATAGTACCTTAATGGTACAAATGTAAATATGTCTAGATTATGGTATGTGTCTATAGAGGTGTGATTTATATTTCCCCTTTATGTTTGTGTTCATCTGTAAGATGTGCACAAGTGTGCATGTGTCCTGATTGTTTTTGGTCCATAACCCATTCTAGTCTTCCTAGCATATTTTGCCTCACTTGGTTTGATTTTGGCCCCTTCTGGCCCATTTTGACTTGTTTTGGCCCATCTCCATTTTATTAGGTACTTCCTACCTATATTGGCACATTTTGGTCCATTTTGGCCTATCTATCTAGTTCTGCCTTTCCTAATCCATTATGGTATGATTTACCTTTCATAACTTATCCCACCCATTTGGTCCCTTATGGTCCATTTTGGTCAATCTCAACTTGTTTCAACAAATCCTGGCCCAATCAACCCATTTTGGCTTATCTTGGCTACTCGACCTATTTCAACTTATTTTAGCTCATTTTAGTCTATTCTGACTCATCTGGCCTATTTGGGCCTTCCTCGTCCATTTAGGTATACTTCAACCCATACTACCTACATTGGCAATGCTCAACCCATTTTAGCCTATCCTAGCCTGTTTCACTAGGCCCATTTTACTTCATTTTAACTTAGCCCTCTAGGCACATTTTAGCTCATTTTAAGCCTTTTTTATTTGCTTAGCCTATTTTGGCTATCACAACTCACCCAGTCTATTTTTACCCATTTTAATCTCCCTTACCCATTCTAACCCTATCGGGCCAAAATAGGTTGAAACTGGCCTCTTGATCCACCTATCCTATTCCAACATCACTTGGCCCATTTTGGCATATCTTGTGTTGTATCAACCTATGCTTAGCCCATTCGAGCTTCCAATTTTTGCTTTTTCTAGTATGTTTGGCTTATCCCTCTAGGCACATTTTACCTCATTTTAAGCCTTTTTTATTTGCTTAGCCTATTTTGGCTATCACAACTCACGTAGTCTATTTTTACCCATTTTAATCTCCCTTACCCGTTCTAACCCTGTCGAGCCAAAATAGGTTGAAACTGGCCTCTTGATCCACCTATCCTATTCCAACATCACTTGGACCATTTTGGCATATCTTGTGTTGTATCAACCTATGCTTAGCCCAATCGAGTTATGGCCTTCCAATTTTTGCTTTTTCTAGTATGTTTGGCTTATCCCAGTCATGTTTGATCTATTCTAGCCTTTTTCAACCTATCTGCATGTTTTGGCCTACCCAACCGGTTTCTCCCTTCCCAACCCATTCTAGTTTAATTTGGTCCATTCCGACCTGTCTATCTGGTTTTGGTCCCACCTAGCCTATTTTAGCTTGTCCTAGCTTGTCTTAGGCTATGTAATCTATTCAAGCCTTCTCTTCCTATTATGACCCATTCTAACCTACGCTTGGCCAGTTTCTACCTTCCCTTATCCATTTTGGCCTTCTTGGATTGTTGAGTCCACCCAATCTATCCTAATCTAACCTATCTTGACCTATTTGTTTTCGTCCCACCCGACCTATCCTGACCTAATCTATTTTTACCCATTTCAGCACATCTTGACCTGCCTAACCCATTTTTTCCCTTCTTTGCCCATTTTTGTATGTATTGACCTATCTTGAAACTTTTTGGCCTTGCATGTCCACCCACTTTGACCTTGCTCGACACATTTTAGCCTATCTTAGCACATTTTGGCTTGTTTTGGCACTTGCCCATTTTAGCCTATCATATATCATTTTGGCCCACTTATCTTGTTTGGCATGTTTCATCCTATTCCAACCTTCCTAGCCTATTTTGGATAATTTTTTGTATGCATTTGGCCTATTCTAGCTTTTACGATCAATTTTGGCTACACTTTTACCCATTTTGGCCTATCATGACTAACATGGCCCACCTAGCTCTTTTTTACCTATTATAGCCCATTTTAAAATCATGACCAATTTTGACCTTCTTGACTTGTTCTGGTCCTCTTGAGTCATTTTGGTATCTTTTAGCCTATTTTAGCTTGGCCCATTTTGGTTCCTTGTAGCCTATCTTAGTTTGCTCTACCTATTCCAGCCCATTCTAGATTGCCCAACTAGTTCCAACCTTCCTGAACTATTCTTATATGATCTAGCCCATCTTGTCTTCTCTTGCCTATTTTGGTATGTTCTTGCCCATTTTGCCAATTTAAAACATGCATAGTCTATTTTAATTTGTTCTAGCTCGTTTTGATTTGCCTTGCCCCACTTGACTGGTTTCAACTTACTTGACCTATTTTGGCTGATTGTGATTTTTTTTTGGCTCATTCATCCTATTCTAGCCTTCTTGGCCTATTTAGCTATGTTTTAGCTTATTTTTTCCCTGCCTCACCTATTTTGGCCTTCCTTGCTTTTTGTGGTGCACCTAGAGTATCCTATTTTAGCATTACATGGCCTATATTGACCTATCTTGTTTGTTTAGGCCCTACTTTGACATATGTTAGCCTATTATGGTTTTTTTTAGCTCATATTGCCCTACCCTAACCCATTTCTACCTATTTCATCCCATTTTGACCTTTTATTCAACCTACCCTACATGTTCTTATCTTCTTGGTTTGTTATATTTAAGCCTGCTCAACCTATTTCGGCCCCTTTTGGCTTGTTTTGGCATATTCTGTCATCTCGCCTATCTCTTTCCCTTCTTGCCTATCACAATATTTTCTGACTTGTTTTTCCCTTCCCAACTTGTTTTGCAATGTTCTAACCCTTATTGGCCTATCTTGACCCACTTTGGTTTGCTTGACTCATCTTGACCCATTCCATCCACTTTCATTGTTTTTGCCTATTATGGCCCATTTTGATCCCCTCAACCCAGTTTTTACCTTTTGACCCACTTGGATTGTTCTCACCTTCTTGGATTATTATGATATGTTTAGATCTAAGCTACTCATTTTCGCCCATATAAATTTGTTTTGGTATATTTCAACCTTGCCTACCCATCCTAACATGTCCTTTCCACTTTGGTCCTACTCGATCCATTTTAGCCTCTCCTAGGGCATTTTGGACTATTTTGGCTTGCCTAGCTCATCTTGACCTATTGTGCTCACTTTTTCCCTACCCAATCCATTTTAGCATATCCTAGCTAGCTTTAGCCTAGCCTAACCCATTTTGGCCTCCCTAACACATTTTAACTTGCCCAACATATTATAGTCTTCCTAGCTCACTTTGGTATGTTTTACCCCATTTTGGCCCATCCCCCATGCCACCTATTTTGGTTACTTCTAGCCTATCCTAGCCTGCCTATCTTGTTTTGGCACAATGCAACCTTCCCAACTTTTTTTGGTATGATCTAACATGTCTCAAAGAGTCTTGCCCATTTTAGCCTCTTATGGCCTGTTTAGGCTAGTCTTGACCCGTTTTGGCCAGTCTTGTCCTGCTCGACCCATTTTAGCTTGTCACTACCACTTGGATTGTTTTAGTTTTTTTTTTTTTTCATTCTAGTTTCCTTGACTTAATTTGGCTTATCTTGACCCATTTCAACCTATTTGAGCCTTCATAGCCTAGCCCATTTTGACCTACCTTCCTCCACTTGGCTTGTTTCAATCCACCTAGCCTATTTTAGTTCCTTCTAATCTATTCTACCCCACTTGGCTCGTTTTGGCCTGCTTAGACCATTGTGGCCCATCATGATCCACTTGACCTATTTCTACTTATTTTGGAACATTTTGGCTTCCCTAACTTATTTTGACCTGCCCAACTCTTTCTAGTCTTCCTAGCTTGGTATGTCCTATTTTAACTCGTCTTGCCCATTTTTGTCCCTTCTAGTCTATCTTGTCTTGCCTAACCCACATTGGCTTACTCGACTAGTTTTGCCCTTCCTAGCCCATTCTAGTATAACACACTCTATATTGGCCTTGCCTAGCTTGTTTTGGCCTATCTTGGTCGGTCTCAACCCATGCAGTTTATTTTGGCTCACTTGGTTTTGACCTATTTTTGAGCCATTTTATCCTTGGCAAATTTTGGTATGTTCTGGTCTATTTTTGCCTTGCTTGTCGCATTTTGGTCTTTTTGACTCATTGTAGCCTACCTTGTCATCTTGACCTACCCCACCTATTTCAGCCTTATTTGATTTATTTCAGCCCGTTCTACCTATCTCAATTTCTTTCAGTTTGTCGTAATGTATCTAGATTTTTTTGGTCCATCTTGCCCTACTTAGCTCGTTTTTGCCTGTTTTGGCCTTCCTAGCTTGTTTTGACCCATTTGACCTACTAGACTTGTTTTGGTCTTCCTACCTTATTTCTAGCTAATTTTAAGCTATCGTACCTATTTTGGTCCCTTTTAGCCTATCCCTACCTGCTTGACCAATTCTGACCTTATTGACCTATTGTAATATGATCTAGTTTGTAATAGCCTACCTATCTCAACCTGATCCATCTTTTGTCTTTTGGCCCTACCCAATCCATTTTGGTCCCTTATGGCCTATTCCAGCCTGTCTCAACCCATTTTGTCCCATGCAACTTTGGCTATTTTCATTCTATCCAACCCATTCTAATCCATTCAACCTACCAATCAATTTTGGCTTCTCAACCTATTTTGGTTTGTTCTGCAATGTTTTTGCCCCACCTAGCCTATTTTGGCCTTCTTAGCAAATATTGTATGTTTCAGCTTAATTTTTCCCCACCTCAATTGTTTGGGCTTTCCCAACTTATTCCCATGCTTGACTTTTCTTGACCTATCTTGCTCACTTTGACCCTACCATATATATTTTGGGCCCTTCCAACCTGTTTTGCCCTACTCTAGTCCATTATGGCTTGTCTTGACCATCTTAGCCTGTTTTAGCCCATCTTGGCTAATCTTGATTTACATAGGCATGTTCTTATATATTCAAGCCTACTTTGACCTACTTTAGTTTTCCTATCCATTCTCGAACCATTTTGCCCACTTTGGCCATGCTTGGCCCATTTTTGCACAACCTAGCTTGTGTGTCCTATTTCAACTTGTCTTGAGGGTCAATCTTGTTTTAGCCCATTCAAGCCTACCTTGCTTGTTTCTATCTACTTTAACCCTCCTTGTCCATTCCATCCTTCTTGGCCCATTTTGGCCCCACCTAGCGTATTTGGGCATGTCTCAACTTGCTTTTCCCTATTTTTGCATGTTTAAGACCACTCCATCCTCCCTTTCCCATTTTGGCCCATTCTAGGCTTCCTAGCTTATTTTGGTATGTATTAGCTCGTTCTAGTATTCTTACCCATTTTATAGCCCTTTTTAGCCTATCTTGACCTGTTTCATCTTGTCGCCTAGCCCATCCTATCCCATCTTGCCCACTTCATTATCTAGCCTGTTTTGGCCCACCTCAACCCGCTTGCCTTGTTTCATCTTGCCTAGCTTATTTTGGGTCATTTAGACCCATTCTAACTTGCCTGGCTAGGTCAAGATAGATAAAGCACATGAAATTAAGCTTAAAATATTACAACACACTAGGCATGGCTGAATTAAGCAAAGATAGATTAGGACAACTTAGGTAGGTCAAAACAGGTTAAGAAGGTCAAAATGGACCAATATATAGCCTAGAACATACAAAAATGGGCTAGGTGGGTCAAAACTAACCAAAATAGATTGCATGCACTTAAATGACTTAAGACAAGTCAAAACAAGTTGCAAGGGACCAAAATGGACTACGTGAGGTCAAAATAGATAGGATGTGTTAGGCCAAGCTAGGCAAGTTATATAACAAACTAGATCATGCCAAAATGGGCCAAGAAGGGCAAAAACTATTTGGTAGGCTAGGACAAGTTAAAATGGAACAAAATAGTAGAACAAATCAAAATATAGTAGAATGAGCGAGAAAATATAGAACAAGTTGGGTGTGTCATATGGGTTAAAAAATTTTGGGGAGGCCTATATGGGCTGAAATAGGAAGAAATAATTTGGGTATGCTAGGATGGGCTAAAATATGTTGAGTAGGACAAAATGGGCAAGATAGGTTAGGCCAGAATAAGTTGGGAGGGCCAAAATGGGTCATGTAGTTCAAAAATAGGCCAAAATGGATAATGTAGGTAGGGAGGGGTTGGGATAGGCCAAAACATGCTAGGTAGTAGGGCCAAAATAGGTGGGATAGGATAGACAAGTCATAACAGGGTAGATCATATGAAATTGGACAAAGAAAGGAAAATTTGGTTAGATAGGCTAGGATAGGGTAGAAGGGCCTAAAATGAGCAAGATGGGCCAAAAAAAATTGAAACATACCAAAATGAGCTAGGAAGACCAAATGGGTTAGAACAAGTCAAGGAGGCCAAAAAGGGCCAATATAGGTATAAACAAATAGGCCAATTAAGTTGAAATAAGTGAAGTGGGTTGGACAATTTGAAAGGGGCTAGGACATACTAAAATGAGAAAAGCATGGCCAAAGTGGGCAAGATGGATCTAAATATACCAAAATGGGGTAGGAAGGCTTGAATAGGCTAAACAGGTTGGAATGGGTTGAAACAAGTTGAAACAAATTTGGGAGGTTGTAATGGGTCAAAACAGGCCAAGATAAGCCAAAACCGGCTAGGTGGGTCATGACTGTCCAAAAAAAGTCAAGATAGGTTGAAAAGGACTGACCATAAGGGGTAATAATGGCTAGGACATATCAGGCTGGATTGAATTAAACCAAAATAGGCTAGGAAGAGCAGAACTAGTTGGGTAGGCTAGAATAGGCTGAAATAGGTTAGGTAGGCTGGGATAGGCTATAATGGATTTAAATGAGCAACATAGGGGGATGGGCTAAAATAGGCTAGGCAGGTTGGGATAGGCTAGAAGGGATTGAAATGAGAGACATAGGGGTGTGGGCAAAAATAGGCTAAAATGGGTTGAAAGCCAAGAAGACCAAATTAGACTAGGTGGATCAGAATAGGTTAGGGAGGCCAAAATGGGTCAAAATTAGAAAAAATAGGCCAAGTAGGCAAGGATGGTCCAAATTAGTTGTGACAAGCTAAGACAAGCCAAGAAAAGACAAAATTAGTGAGATAGGACAAAATGGGATGAAACATAATTGAAACGAGCCGGGAAGCCCTAAATAGACCAAGCAGGTTCAAATGAGTCAAAATGATATGAAATGGACCAGGGAGTATGAGAAGGTAAAAAAGATGCCAAAATGGGTTGGGAAGGTTGAAATGGCCAAGATAGGCTTAAATAGGCCATGCAAGGCCAAAGTGGGTAGGATGGATCAAGACTAGCCAAAAGAACGAAAACAGATTTTAAATGGGCCATGTAGGGCCATAGTGGTCAAGATGTTTTAGGATGAGCCAAGAGGGACTATAATATTTTTGAGCCAAGAAGGGTGAAAAGGCTTAGGTAGGCCAGAACAAGCCAAGACAAAACTAGAAGGGGTCAAAATGGGCTAGATAGGTTGGAACATACTATAGTGGGCCAAAAAGGTAAGATAGGATGGGCAAGTTAGAATGGGCCAAATCAAGTTGGTTGGGGTTCCAAATATTGCCCAAAAGGCTAGAAAAGGATAAATATTTTAGAGTTGGTCGAAAAAAAGCCAAAACAAGTAGGAGAGACCTAAATGGGTCAAAATGGGACAAGTAAGCTAGGTTGGGGTGAAATGAGTCTGGTTTGGAGAAAGTAGGTGGGATGGATCGCGTTGAG
This sequence comes from Wollemia nobilis, assembly GCA_028583015.1. NCBI lineage: Eukaryota > Viridiplantae > Streptophyta > Pinopsida > Araucariales > Araucariaceae > Wollemia > Wollemia nobilis. The sequence continues at coordinate 174,444 of JAQPPZ010014852.1, read as the reverse complement.
CCATATAGACAAAAATGGGTTAGGAAGGACAAAACATGTTGGAATGATTTGGGAGGGGTAGGAAGGGGCCGAAATAAGTAAGATGGGTTGAACCAAGCCAAAGTAGGTCAAAAGAGGCCAAAACATGCTAGGAAGAGTAAAATGGTTTAGGTTGATTAGAAAGGGTTAAAATATGATGGAAAAATAGAATGGGATAAAACAATATAAAAAATGAGTTGGCAAGTCAAAATGCATCAAAATAGGCCAAAATAAACCTAGAGAAGACAAAATAGATTGGGCAAGGCAAAAATGGGTAGGATAGGTTAGGATATGTTGGTCATGGCCAAAATAGGTAGGATAGGTCAAGTGGGTGCAAATGAGTTGGGATGGCAAAAATGGGCTTAGAAAGGTAGAAATAGGTAAGAACATACCAAAATAGGCCAACAAAACCAAATGAGGCTAATAGGGGTTGAAATGGGCAAATAGGTCAGGAAATGCTTAAATGGGACAATTGGGACTAAAATGGGCCAAGAAAGTTGAAACAAATTAGGCAGTTCAAAATGGTTGTAACAAGCTAGGATAAACCAAAATAAGATAGGCAGGTGAGGATGGGCCAAAACAGTCTCGATAGGACCAAAGCAAGTAGGATGGGTGGAGACAGGCTGGGCAATCCAAAGTGGGTAGGAACAAGATTAAAGAGGTTGAGATAGATGAGATGGGCTGAAATAAGCTAAAATAGGTTAGAATGGGCTTAAATGGGCCGATATGGCTAAAACATATCAAAACATGCTACAGAGGTTGACATGGGTCAAAAAAAAAAAAAAAGGCTAGAGTGGGTCAAAACAAGCATAAATATGTTGGGTAGGTTGAGATAGACCGAGATGGGCTAAAATAGGTTGTGTGGTCTGAAATAGAATGGGATAGAGCTGAAATAGGCAAGATATATAGAGATAGGTCAAGCACATGAAAATAATCTTAGAAGGTCAAAAAACACTAGGCATGGCTGAATTAAGCAAAGATAGGTTAGGACAAGCTAGGTAGGTTGCAACAAGCTAAGAAGACCAACATAGGCCAAGTGGGGTAGATATAACCTAGAACATACAAAAATGGGCTAGGTGGGCCAAAACTAACCAAAATGGATTGCGTGGGCTTAAATGACTTAAGACAAGTTAAAACAAGCTAAAATGGACCAAAATGGATTGTGTTAGGCCAAAATAGATAGGATGTGTTAGGCCAAGCTAGGCAAGTTATATAACAAACTAGATCTACTAAAAAGGTCCAAGAAGGTCAAAACCTGTTTGGTAGGCTAGGATAGGTTAAAAGGGACAAAATAATAGAACAAACCAAAATAAGTTAGGTGTGTTAGATGCGTTAAAACTATTTGGGTGTGTCAGATGCATTAAAATAAGCTAGGGAGGTCTAGATGGGCTGAAATAGGAAGAAATAGTTTGGGTACGCCAGGATGGACCAAAATATGTTGAGTAGGCCAAAATGGGCAATATAGGTTAGGACAAACTATGTAGGCCAAAATAAGTTGGGAGGGCCAAAATGGGTTGTGTGGGACAAAATGGATCATGTTGGGATAGGCTAAAACATGCTAGGTAGTAGGGCCAACATAGGTGGGATGGGATAGACATGCTGTAACATGGCAAATCATATGAAATTGGACAAAGAAGGGAAAAATTGGTTGGATAGGCTAGGATAGGGTAGAAGGGCCTAAAATGAGCAAGATAGGTTAAAACAAGTTGAAACATACCAAAATGAGTAGGAAGACCAAATGGGTTAGAACAAGTCAAGGAGACCAAAAAGGACCAAAATAAGTATAAAAAAATAGGCCAATTAGGTTGAAATAAGTGAAATGGGTTGGAGAATTTGAAATGGGCTAGGACAGGCTAAAATGGGAAATGCATGGCCAAAGTGGGCAAGATAGGCCTAAATATACCAAAATGGGATAGGAAGGCTTGAATAGGCTAAATAGGTTAGTTTGGATTGAAACAAGTTGGAACAAATTATGGAGGTCATAATGGGTCAAAACAAGCCAAAATAGGCCAAGTGGCCAAGATGAGCCAAAATAGGCCAAGTGGGTTAGGACTATCCAAAACAGGTCAAGACAGGTTGAAAAGGGCCACAAGAGGCTATAATGGATAGGACATGTCAGGATGGATTGAATCAAACCAAAACAAGCTAGGAAGAGCAGAACTAGTTGGGTAGGCTAGAATAGGTTGAAACTGTTTAGGCAGGTTGGGATAGGCTAGAAGGGATTGAAATGAGAAACATAGGGGGATGGGCAAAAATAGGCTAATAGGCCATGCAAGGCCAAAGTGGGTAGGATGGGTCAAGACTAGCCAGAAGAGCCAAAACAGGTTTAAATGGGTTGATTAGGGCCAAAGTGGGCAAGATGTTTGAGGATGAGCCAAGAGGGACTATAATATTTTTTAGCCAGGAAGGGTTCCTAGGTAGGCCAAAACAAGCCAAGACAAACTAGAAGGAACAAAAATGGGCTAGATAGGTTGAAACATACTAGAATGGGTTAGAAAGGTAATAATAGAATGAGCGAATCAAAATGGGCCTGTTGGAACAATTTCTTGCATCCATAGGGCTGAGATGTCATACTACAAGAATTGTTTTGAAACCAACAAGTTGTTACAGGCCCTGGTCAACCTGCCTCTTTATTCTGGTATAATATGTATTGTTAAGATTAAAAAGGAACCAAAATGGGTAAGGAAACCCCAGTGATAAACTTAAGATATTAAACGTTTAAGCACTCCAAAATTTTAGTTATACACTACTTATATTAAAATTGACCAAGCATGGACAACAACTCTAATTATGCCTTATATGTAGATCGATGCCTAGATTCATTGGGCTGTTATACCCTCATTAATCTCGATTAAGCATTGATCTTAGCAGAATGAAAGGGGGAAGATTAAAAATGTATTATACCCTCATTAATCTCGATTAAGCATTGATATTAGTTCTAATAATACCTTTAATTAATCATTTAACCAAAAACTTGATGTAATTAATCTTTAGACACCTTAGGAAATCGCCGCCATTGGATTTGAGTGGGATCGAGCACTATCATCGAATCAACTGAAGATGTGCGCTTCATATCCCAAGGGGGAAAATTTAATATGTGCTTAGACCCTTGCTAATCGTGATTAGGCTCAGAGCTTAATTCTTAATAAGACGTTTTTAGATAATCACCCGACAACACTTGCTTTATTATCTTTCGATCACATTTGGAAAGTACTATCGTTGGATCTAGATGAAGATGATCGCAGTCGTTGAGATTTGCAAGATACACACTTTTTATCCAAAAGGGGAAATCAATTAACATGCATCTAAGATCCATGTTAATCACAATTATCTCTACTCTAATCATGCTTTGACCTTGGTTTCCATTAGATGATTTACTCATTGATCTCTATCCATTTCAAAAAAGCTCTATCGTTGGATTTGATGGGGATTGAGTGTCGTAGTTGGATCTGATAAAGATGCATGATATTTATCCAAACTTAGGTGGAATTTATAATGGTTGGTCAACCTCCTACACGTGCGACAACTGATGATCGAGCGTAGCTGTTGATAGCTTGAGATCTGCACAAACTTTAACCAATGGGCACATAAATTTACCATGAAAATAAAAACCCTTTTAGTATAACCGCTGATTATCGAAGAGGGAAATATTAGCAATGTATTAAGACCCTTATTAATATTTGTTATTGGAAGCTAACATGTTTTAATTAAAAATTAATTATTGGGTGCTTAAAACCTTATGTCATAATATTTTCTTTAGGCCTTGGTAATATTTTAAGAGCAGTGATTAATGAAGGGGGAATGATTAGTGATGCAATTAGGACCCTCATTAATCTTACTTATCGAAAGCTAATGAATTTTAATTTAAATTTAATCTTTGAGCACTTAAACCTTCGAAGGTTAAAGGTTGGTTAGCTTGAGTATCGTGCGACCGTCGGATCTTATCAAGATGAAGCGTAGCCACTCAAATCTAGGGAGGTGCATATTTTTAATCATTAGTTATTAGACTACGATTGACCTTAAACCCATGTTTAATTATTTGATTATTTAATATTAAGCTTAGGATTATCCTTTAATACAGCTTGTGCTTATATTAATTTATACTTAGTGAACACGCATCCGTCAGATCAAAACGAAGTGAGCGCTGCCCTTGGATTCTCTAAACCTGTTTGCTGCTTAATAAAATGGGTGCATGACTTATATTATGACCGATGTTGACTTTAGCCTTTACAGATTAGATAACTTAGGGAGCGTGCATCCATCGGATCAAGCATAGATCGGGTGCTGCCGTCTAGATCTTTGGAGATGCACGAAACTTAACCAAAGGGGTGAATAACCCTTATTTCGATTTTAATTAATTTGATTGTCTTTAGACCTTGGGTTATTATATTTTTTACCATGGCATCATTTCATTTTAACTTTGAGTTGTTCGAACTTGCATGAATTTTACCACAAAGGGGGCACATACCCTCATTTGCCAACATGATTTAATCCAAAACCTTAGGATTATCTCTTTTCACTTAAGACCCTATGTTCTGATGAATTTTTCTTTTAAGGACCAATCGGACTAGGGGGACCTTTTAAGTGAACATTTGATTACTTAAGTTTTTTTATGAGCTCTTTGATTATTGAATAAGATCAATGGTCACTTTATTATCAGCTAAAGGTAATTAATCCAATGGTTAAGGTTATGGGTTTAATTTTTGGTTTAGACGAACGTTTTAAAATGGCTCTTAAGGGTTAAAAATTAAAAACCAATTTTTTTTAGAAGCGAATGCAATAGAGACTGACAAATTTGGGTAAAGGCTTTGAAAATAAAAAATTTAAATTTGAGGGTATCTGATGTTGAGTCAATTTTAGCTCCAACAGGGCCAAAACAAGTTGGTTGGGGCCAAATCTTGCAAAGAAAGCTAGAACAAGATAGGCATTTTAGAGTTGGTCAAAAAAGCCAAAACAAGCAAGGGAGGCCCAAATGGACCTAAACCGGAAGCACAAGCTAGGTTGGGATGAAATGAGCCTCTAGAGAAAGTAGGTGGGATGGATCGCATTAAGCCATACAAACCAAAGCATGGTGAAATAGGCCAAAATGGGCCAAAAAATACCAAAATGGGTTAGGAAGGACAAAACAAGCCAAAATGATTTGGGAGAGGTAGAAAGGGGCTGAGATAAGAGATGGGTTGAAACAAGCCAAAATAAGCAAAAAGAGGCCAAAATATGCTAGGAAGACAAAAATGGTTTAGGTTGGTTTAGAATGGATCAAAATTTGATGAAAGAATAAAATGGGCCAAAACAAGCAAAAATGAGTTGGGTAAGTCAAGATGCATCAAAATAGGCCAAAATAAACCTAGACAAGCCAAAATAAATTAGGCAAGTCAAAACTGCGTAGGATAGGTTGGTCATGGCTGAAATAGGTAGGATAGGTCAAGATAGGCCAAGTGGGTGAAAATGAGTTGGGAAGGCCAAAATGGGCTAGATAAGGTAGAAATAGGTAAGAACATACCAAAATAGGTTGGAATAGGCTAAGCGGGCTAAAGCAGACTATGTAAAGTAGGATAGGCAAGGATAAGTAGAAATAGGCTAGGCAAGGTCAAAATGAGTGATAGGTTAGCTAGAATAAGAAGGATCAAACCAGAATGGGTCAGGAAGGACGAAACTAGTCAATAGGCCAAAACGAGTAGGATAGGCAAAAAAACATAACATAACAAGCCAAGAAGACCATAACAGGTAGGGTGGGTTAGAATAGGTTGACGAGGCTAGAATGGGTAGAAGAAGGGATAAATAGGTTGAGCAAGCCATGACAGGGCAAAATGGGTTGAGTGGACTAGGACTAGCAAAAATAGGTCGGTGGGTCATAATGGGTTGAAATGAGCCAAGTGGGTTAGGGTGGGCCAAAATGGGTCAATATAGGCTAAAATGTTATGGGAAAATCCAAATTAGTCAAGATGGGTTAGGAATTTCTATATGGGTGAAAATAGACCAAAATAGCAATTAGATGGATTTGAAACATACCAAAATGGGATAAGTAAGCCAGAATGGGTCAAGAAAAGCTAGAACATTGCTAATAGGTTTGGAAAGTTGGAACATGCCTAACAGATTGGAATGGTTCAAAATGGACCAAAGTGGGCTAGGGAGGCCAAAATGGGTTAGGGCCAAAACAAAACAGGAGGGCCAAAATGGATTGAACAAGTCAAGCGACACCAAAGTGAGAGAGACGAGTCAGGACAAGTTAGGATGGGTTGACCAAGCTTAAGTAAAGAAATATACCAAAATGGGCTAGGACTAGTTGGAAGTGGCTGAGATAGACAAGATAGGCTAAAATAAGTCAAAATAGGTTGGAAGGGGTTGAAATTGGCTAGGATGGCCAAATCATACAAAATCTTGCCAAGCAAGTTTAAATGGGTCATAATAAGAATAATATATTGAATAGGTTGAGACAAACAAAAATGGATAGGTTAGGTTGGTATGGGTTGTGCTGGTCTAAAATAGGTTAAGCTAGCCAAAATGGACTAGGATAAGGTAAAACAAGCTAGAAAGAGAAAAAATAGGTTAGGTAGGCCAAAATAGGTAGAATATGTTAGGACAGGTTGGGTAGGCTATAACGAGCTAGGAAGGTTAAAACAAGCCAAAAAATAGTCCAAAATAAGCTAAGAAGGCCAAACTAGTTAGGTGGGGTAAAAACATGATAGAAGATACCAGAATAGACAGATAAGGCCAAAACAGGTCAGGTAGATTAGAATGGGTCATAATAGTTTGAGTATGCTAAAATTAGCCATAACTAACGACATGGGTTAAAATGGGTTGGGTAGGGCCCAAATAGACAAGATGGGTTAGGTCAGGTTCAGTGGATTAGAACAAATTAGATCATACCAAAATGGACAGAATAGGTGGAAACTAATCAAAATATAGAATAACAAGCTAGGAAAATTAGAACAAGTCAAGCAACTAGGATCAATTATAACAAGTCGGACAGGCTAAAATAGGTAGAAACAAGGTGGGTAGGCAAATATGGACCAAAAAATACAAATAAGGCTAAGATAAACCAAAATAGGTTAGGATAGATCAAAACCAGCCAAAATAATTTAGGTATGGCTAAAATAGGTAAGATAGGTTAAAGTAGGTAAGGAATGTTAAGAGTTAAGAAGGCATAAACAAGCCAAGCGGTGTAGAAATAAGGAGGGATAAATTAAGATAGGCATGGCAAGACGAAACAAATAAGGAATGCCAACACAAACCATGCAATGGAACAATAGACCAAAACATACTAAAATGGGTCAAGAAGGCTAGAACAAGTCAAATGGGTTAGACTAGGTATAGGCCAAAACAAGATAGACAAACAATATAGGCCAACAAGATAGGCAAAAAATAATAAGTCGAAAAGGGTATTAGTCAGGCAAGCCAGGACATGGTAGAAGAGAGTAAAATAGGTGACCAGATAAGCCAAAATAGGTTAAAACAAGCCAAGACATACCAAAACAAATTAAGAATACTGGAGTAGATTAACCGGGTCAAAATAAGTTAAAATGGATCATGGTAGACAAAAAGGACCAAAACAAGTAGAAATAGTTTAGGAAGGCCATGATAGACTAAAATGGGGCAATCAATCAAAAACAAGCCAAGTAGGTTAAAACAAGTTGAGTGGGCTAGGGCAAACCAAAATGGGTTGGGAAAGCTCAAACAGTTAAGATAGGTTAGAACTAGAACATGCCAAGAGAGCTAGAACATGCCAGAAAAGTTGATGAATTGGGTCAAAAGGGGATGAAAAGGCCAGATTGAACTGAAACAAATATTTTTATAAGGTCTTGTCTATTAATATGATATTTAAGAAGGTTTGAACTAGAATAAAATGTAGGGAAAAAATCTTCTCAATTGTCATGGTCCATACTATTATTTTCCTTCTTTTTCTCATCAACTATTTATTATTATTTAATCTTAAAATTTATTATAATTATATTCAGAGTAATTTTAAAAAAATTATCAATATTTATGTTTTATAAGAGATTATTCTTAGCCGATTTTAGTTTGATCTGGCCTATTTTTCTTACCTATCCTATCCTACTCATTTTAGCCTTGTTGAGCTTATTTTACCGCATTTATGGCCTGATTCAACTTGTATTTACTTGTCACAATCCACATGGTCTATTTTGGCCCACACAACCTATTCCGATCCATTTTGACTTGTCTAGCTTATTTTTTCCTTCTTAGCCCATCTTGGTGTGTTTTGGCCTGACCCTACTTGCCCCATTTTGGCCTTCTTGCCTCATTCTAGCACACCCAACCTATCCTAACCTATCATACACATTTAGCCTTTCTTGACCTATAATAACCTATCCTACTTTTTTTAGCCTTACTTGACATATTTTGGCCTCTATTTCAACATGTTTTGGCCTACCCTGACCTACCCAACCCATTTCTACCTACATTGATCCATTTTGACCATTTTTTTCTATGCTGACCCATTTTGACACACCTAGATAGTTCTTGCCTTCCTTGGATGTTTTGATAGGTTTCATCTAGCCCAACCTATTTTTGGCTCCTTTTGGCCTATTTTGGCTTGTTCTAGCCCATGTTGTATGTCTTGGCCCCTTCCTACTTGTCCTAGCTTGTTCAAGTGATTTTTACCATTCAACCCATTCTAGTATGTTTTGGCCCATTTTGGCCTGAACTCATCTTGACCCATCTCATTTGCTTTCACTTGGCTTGGCCTTTTGTAGCCCGATCTAGCTTGCCCTTTCAATTTTGGCCTATTTCCAACCCGTATGGCCTATTCTAACCTTCCTAGTATGTTTCATCCCTAATCAACCCATTTTGGCCCATTCTAGCTTACACAACCCATTCTTACCCTTTTGACCCATTTTGACCCACCTAGCCTATTCCTACATTCTTGGCCCATTCTAGTATGTTTCAGCTTGTATTGCTTGTTTTGGCCCCTTCCAACTTGTCTAAATATAGTTAAGCTTACTTGGTCCCTTTTGTGCTTCCTAACTTGTTCTTGTTTGTTTTAGTTTTGGTTGGTGAATCATGTTGCATGGGCTAGTTTGGCCCTGTCCTACCCATTTTACAATATCTTATCTTTCTTTGGCTTGCTTAGATCGTCCTAACCTATACTATCCACATTAGCCTTACTTGATCCATGCTTGCCTATCCTTGCTAATTTTAGTTTGCCCAACCTGCTTTAGTATATTTTGACCCATCCTGGCCTCCTTAGGAACCTACTAGATAATTTTGGATAATTTTGGCCTTCTTGGCCAATTTCTCTATGTTCTAGCCCATTTTGGTCTATCCTAGCCTATTTTGGCGTATTATGGCCAACTCAGCCCATATTGGCTCACTTAATTCTTTTCTTCTTTTTAATATCTAGTAGTTACTTGTAAATCATTTAATAAAAATTTATTATATGTAATCATTCATACATACACCCATATTGCTAACTAATAAGTGTTAGGTAGTGAAACATTTTGCAAAATGAGCTAGAATAAGCCAGGGAGTTATAAAAGGCTAGAATGAACCATGGAGGTCAAAATGGGCTGAAACAATACAAATAAACTAAAACAAAATAAATGGGCTAGAATAGGCCAAAACAAGATGGGCAGGTAAAAATGGGCCAAAATGGGTTAGAACATAGAGAAATTGACATGACCAAAGTGGGTTGGATGGGTCTGACATGTTAAAGCAAGTTGAAACAAGCTAAAACATAGTAGAACAAGCTAAGATAGGTGAGATAGTCTAGAAGAAGCTAAAAATACCAAAAGGAGTTGAAAATAGTTAGAACATGCTAGGAAAGATAGAACGGGCCAAGTAGGTTGAAATGAGTCAAAATGACATGAAAGGGCTAGAATTAACTAAAACAAGTAAAACATGTTGAACAAGTCAAGATGGGGGAAATAGACCAAAACATGTTGAACAAAGGTAAGTTATGAAAGGCCAAGTGGGGCCAGGATATGTGAAAATGGGAAAGGCAGGGTAGAGATTGATAAGAATATACCAAAACAAGTTGGGAAGCCCAAATACATTGGATGGGTTAGAATGGGTTGAGTGGGCTAAATCAAACCACATGGGCCAAGTAGAATGAGACAGGCCAAAATAGGTCGAGTGTAGCCAAAATAAGTAGGATAGCTAACAAGCAAGCTAGAATAGTTCATATAAAACTATAATGGTTTTGAAATGATGAAATTGGTTAGGCAGTTCAAAATAGGCCAAAAAGGGTTGCATAGGCTCGGGTAGAAGGGATTTAAAAGGATAGGATATGTTGAAATAAGTTAAAATATACTAGAACAAACTAAGAAGACCAAAACGGGTTACACAAATTAGAGTGGATCAGGCAAGCCAGGACAGAGTGAAATTGGTTGTGTGGACCAAGATGGGCCAAAATGGGTGCAAGTGAAAACAAGCTAAAAAAGGTTAAGTGGGGCCAAAAAATATCAAAATATGCTAGAAAGGGGTAAAATAGATTGAGAAAGATTACATAAGGGGAAAAGTGGTTAAAAAAGGTTGAAACATACTAGAAAAATGTGTCACGTGGGTTTGATGGGAAAAAAGTGGGCATGATAGGTTGGGCAAGCTGAAACATTCAAAATGGGATAGAACATACTAGAATGGGCTAGGACATTATACAAGTGATCAAGATAGGAAAAAAGATTCAAAATAAGCCAAAATATGACTAAATGGGATAGGATGGCTAAAACATATTAGAACATGCTAGGAAGGCCAAAACATATGAGTCAATTTGAAATGGGACAAAACAAGGTGAAAACGCTAAAATTTATCAAAATAGGTAGAAATGGGTTAAGTGGGTAGGGTAGGGCCAAGATGGGCTAAAATGGTCTGAGTGTCTAGGTTGAAGTTAGGAATGAGGCTCAAAGAATTTTTAGATCATATATGCAATTTTTTAGTAGTAGAAAAGCCCAAGCCTATTTCTAGAAATCCATCAGCAGTCAAACCTTTCTATATATCCTTGAGATATAATTCAGACTTTGGAGACCAATATGTAATCCATACTTGTATGTTAGATAGTGGAGCGTCACATAATATCATGCCTAAACAAGTGGTAGATTAGTTAGATCTCCCCCTAATATCTGTCATGGACAGTAGACAAATTCCATGTGCTGGAATTATAAAATGGTTGCTAGTCTATTTAGACCAATACCCCAAGAAGGGAATAGTTATGTATGTAGTTATAGTTGATGTAGATTCATTTTTCTCCCTATTACTATCAAGACATTGGGCTAAACAATTAAGAGGACCCATCCAATTAGACTGGTCTTATGCCACTATTCCCCTAACATCCAAGGAGCAGGTCACCCTCAGAAGGGAACCCTATTATAGGTATTCTGTAGAGTTAAAAAAGTTTGAAAACACCACTATAAATGTAGTTCAGTATTTTTAAGAGAAAGAAATAGGGATATATTCTAAGGTGCCCGATGTAGTAGTCATGAACCCATAAACAATTGCAAAGATTGATGCCAAGTCTACAATAATACTGACATCTGAAATGTGGATTTTAACATTTGACGGAGCTAAGTCCCACATTGGAGCAGGGGCCAGAGTAAACCTGCCTGATATTAATGGAAACTATTTGGGCATACCATATAGACTGCACTTACCATATACAAATAATGTGGCAGATAAACATTTCATCCTCCAAGAGCAATAAACATTTTTATGTCACAAAGGTAAGGCCTTTGTTTTGGTTTTCCTAAGGTCTCTTTGTGAGTAAATGTTTGGACCGAATAAGTTTGATGTAGAGGCCTATCTTCTGAAGGGCACAACTTGACTGTTCAATCAGCTTGAAATTTTACGTGGAGCTAGAATAGGAGGAAAATGCATGTGCTAAGAAACCTTGGTGGATAGGGTGATTTTTTAGTTTTTTATCGGGCCCTAATTCCTTCATCTAGTGCCCCGAAAATGGATTTTAGTGTTTTTTAAGAAATTTGTAAAAAAGGATTTTTGGATTTTAAATATTTTTAGACATGAGTATGTGTTGAGATTTTCTAGGAGGCTTAATATAGTTGATCCAGTAATGTTATTAATTTTGAGGCCCATCCAAGTTTTTTTGGCAACTTACTAAAAATAGGGTTGCTTTTGGCTGAAAATGGCAAATTGTCCAAAAATAGCAATTTCTTATTTTTAGGGCTTTAAGATGTAGGATTTTGTTTTAGGGTTTCTCACATTGCAAAAGGGGGAAAAAACCCTAAATCTAAAAAAAAACCCTAAACCCTAAACCTTAAAATCCTAAACCCTAAAAAAAAATGAAGGTGATGGAGATAGTGGCTATTATAGATCATTTCCAATTATAGACCATCATCAAGGTATTTATAGATTTTGCAATTATGGACCAAGTGATCAAGCTATTTAAGAGAGTTGTTGAAACAAGAAACATCATTAAGTTTTTGCACAATAATTTTGCAACAGGTATATCACTATGCCCATCCTTATCGGTTGTATTTTCCTTTGTGTGTCTTGTCTAGTCACCCATTTTTCTTCCACATTATTGTGCAGGTTTTGCTAAGGAGGTGCACAATTTACTGAGATCATTTTCAGTGGTTGAGGCTAGAATCTAGGTTTTTTTTGTTACATTAGTTGAACAAAGAGTTACAATTCTCTATTGCATCATTTGAATGGAGAATTCGTTTGTATTGGTTCAAAGAGATCTGGTTATTATAATCAGACTCCCATTGTAATGATCTATTATTTAATGCAATTTTATGTATTCTCCTTTCAACAGTTCTATGTGCAATTTTATGTATTCTCCCATTTACATGTTACATTATTTGAATGTGTAAATGTTGTTTTCTTTCTCTGGCATGTTGAATCATTTTTACTATGTTATTTGAATGGATGTGATTGGCTCAATTTTATCTTCTCCCCCTTTATCTTCAAAATTTAGAGAAGGATGCTCGAGAATGGTTCAACAACCTTGGAGCTAGTACTATTAGTAAATTTTAAGATCTAGAGCACACTTTCCTCAGAAACTATGGAGAGAGGAAGAACGAACAATCTTTGTTGACGAAATTGGCTACCATGAAAAAGAAAGAAAATGAATCAATGGAATATTTTAATAGAAGATTCTTTAAGACCAAAAATAAGATTTTGGTAGCATTAAGGCCAAATTATGATCAGTCCATTTGTTTCTACAAAAATGCTTTCCAGACAACAGTGCAAAAAGGCAAAGACAACAGTGCAAAAACTTCACAGGATAATCATAGACAGTAGGAAGATAGCAGACCTCCTTTCAAAAGGCATTTTAAGAGAAAATTCACATACCTACTTTGAATATAATAGGAAGATAGCAGACCTATTGGCTTCACTTAAAAAATGGGAAGACAACAGTGCAAACACTTCACAGGGTAATAATAGACAATAGAAAGATAGCAGACCTCCTTTCAGAAGGAATTTTAAGAGAAACTAGAATAACAATGGAAATGAAGAGGGAAACAAGAATCAAAATGGGAATTGGAAAAAGAAAGAAGTAGAGAGATCTAGATTATGTTCCAAATTCCATGGCACCAAATAATATAGCATCAGATCATTCCTTTTATTGCTCTGCTTATGATGCACCACATAACCTTATTGATTATGGTATTTATCTAAGTATGCATTCTAATGTTGATTTAAATGCTGAATATGAAGATGAAGATATTAGAATTAATGTATGTTGGACTCAAGAGGATGAAACCAAAGAATAAAAATTTGAAAGGGACATGGACATATGTGTAAGTAATTCTAAGCAAAGAGCATTGGTCTTTGGAGAGGCATCAATCTCAAGTGAGCCTACTAATACTAGATTTGATAGAATGAAGCAAGGAAAGATTGTACCTACAACAGAAGATGTTGAGTCTTTCTAAAGAATACATGATATCAATCTCAGGAATAGAATAGTGGAGGACAAATTTTATGAAGGGCCTATACAAAAGGAAAAAGCTACGAGAGTGATTTCACAAAAAAAGGTAAATCAAATGAAGCTGCAAATGATTCCTAAAGAGCCTAATATAGATGAGATTATCAAAAACCAAAAAATGACATGGCTAATAAAAAAACTAGAAAAAGAATTGATGATAAAAAATATTAGTTTGATCTAGGTTTAGAGGTTACCAAATAGAAGGATAACATCACTTTTAGAGAATTAATGACTATTTGAAAGTATCGGTATCAAGTATGTAGAGCCTTCAAATTAACTGTTTAGTCAAAAGGACAACCTCAAAATCCCATAGGCCTTGTGAATAATGTAGTCAAAGCCCCATATTCAGTTAAGCCATTTTATATCTCACTAAAGTATACATAAAGACTATGGGGACCAATATGTTATTCATAAATGCATGCTTGATAGTGGTGCTTCCATGAATGCAATATCAAAACAAGTAGCTAATAAGTTAGGTTTGATTTGTCAGAAACAACACCCTCATATTTCTATCATCGATAATAGGAGAGTACCTTGTGCAAGCATTATCATTGGACTTCTTGTTCATCTTGAACAATACCCTAAGAAATAAGTGGTGATGGATGTTGTAGTTGTATATGTGGACCCTTCGTTTTCCATCTTACTCTCTAGGCACTGGATAGAGCAACTAGGTGGTACTATTCAGTTGGATTGGTTATATACCACTATTCTAATGTAGGTTAAGGAAAAAGTGATATTGAAAAGAGAAGAACCCTTCAACAAGTATTTAGTTGAATTCATAAATCTAATGATAATATGGTTAATATCATGAATTCTATTGAAGAAAAAGATATGGGGCTTTACTCTATCTGGAATTCTCCTTTCTTGTTGGAAGTACCTAATGCTCAAAATATGGATCCAAAACTGAAGGCTAAAGTAGATGCAAAAACTGATAAAATTTTGACTTTTGAGTTATGTACTATATCAATGGGATAAAATCTAAATAAGGAGTAGGAGTTGGAGTATTGTTGACAAATATCAATGGCATCTATCTTGGCATACCATATAGGTTAGAATTTTCTTATACAAATAATGTTGTAAAGTATGAAGCTTTATTGCTAGGGCTAAGGAAATCCAAGGAATTGGGTATTAATTATCTCAAAGTTAGTGGGGATGCTGAGCTAATAATTTAACAGATCAAAGGGAGATGTCAAACAAAGCACCCTAAATTAAAGCAATATAAGCAGATAGTGTTGGATGAAATAGATATATTTTTGGCTTTTGATTTGCAATTTATTTCTAGAGCACAAAATCACAATGCTAATTTGTTATCCATTAATGCTTCTAGAGAAAAAAACCTTGAGATAGACACTTGGTTTATGAAAATGTTCCCGACAATATCTGTTTGTAAGCCATATGTCCAAAAATATGTGGAATATTTACAATTTTTTCATGATGATATACACATTAATGATTTATGACTATGCAAAATGAGTTTTCTTATGTTATTTGTGATGAAGGTGATGAAGAAAAACTAAAGGATATTATTGGAGGGCCTATATAAGTCATACAACTGAAGACCAATAGGATCCATAGGGGGTTGGTGTCTTTAGACAGCTTTTTTGATGACTTTGATAGATCATATAAACCTTCGGTTTAGGAATTTGAAGTAGATGAAAGTTAATATCAAAAAAGACGAAGAGCCCAAGATTATTAGGATAAAAAAAACTCTGTTAGGAAAAGAGAAGCAACAATATATCAAATTTTTGAAAAAGAACATAGATATTTTTTCTTGGAGTTATGAAGATCTGAAGACCTTCAATACAAAGGTAATGACTCACATAATACCCCTTTAGAATGATACCAAGCCTTTCAGGCATAAATAAAGTAAGTTCAATCCCACTTTGCAGCCAATTATGCAAAAAGAAGTGCAAGATAATCAAGAAGATGAGATTTTCTACTTGGTTGGCAAACCTGGTTTTAGTTAGAAAAAAATGGTGAGATCAGGCTTTGTGTAGATTTTAGGAATCTGAATAAGAGCTCTCTCAAATACAAATATCCACTTTCAAATATGGAGCAATTGTTTCAAGCAATGGTTGGAACATCAAGAATTTCATTATTGGGATGGCTTTTCAAGTTAAAATTAGATTGCAATGAATCCAAAAGAAAGATACAAAACCATTTTCACTACACCATGGGGAACATTTGAATATCTTAGAATGCCCTTTGGATTGATGAATGCAATGGAAACATTTCAGAGACCAATAGATGTTGCATTTAAGGGATTGATATTCAAGATAGTGGTAGCATATCTTGATCACGTTACAGTTTTTCAAAAAAATCCTGAAGATCATTTTGCACATCTAACTCAAGTGTTGGACAGGTGCAAGGATTTTGGCATATCTTTGAATCCTATAGAATGTGTGTTTGGGCCACACAAGGTAAAACTTGGAATATTGTTTCAAAATATGGGATTAGCATTGATACACAAAGAGTAGAAGCCATTTCTATAATTTCACCTCCTAAGAATCTTAAGGGAGTTAGATCATTCTTTGGAAAGATTAACTTTATTAGGAGGTTTATCCCTGATTTTTCTCAAACTGCCAAATCAACAAATGTCATGATAAAAAAAAATGGGGAAATAAGGTGGACATAACCTTACATTATTGTTAAAGATATTTTCACTCAAACTGAAACTTTAGGTAGTCCTGTAAGGTGGATGGCTAAATTGCTATAGTATGATGTTGAATTCAAAGCAGTACAGATTGTTAGAGGATAGGTATTGGCAAAGTATATAGCTAACAAATAAGGGGAGGCTATGAATAACACTATTGTAGTAGATAAACACCAAGAAGTAAGAGTAGTTTATAGTTTTGATTACAGGTGGTATGATGGCATTATCTTTTTACCTTCAAAACTTGTCATTTCAAGGAGACATGTCCCAAAACAAAAGGTCTATCAAGCAATTGGCTCAAAGGTATTACATTCAAGAAGGTAGATTTTATTGGAGGCATCCAGATGGTGTGTTGCTTCTTTGTTTGTTTGATAAAGATTCAAGAAGGTAGACTGTATTGGGGGTATCTAGATTTTTGTAGAAAAGAAGAATTTGCCAGCCATGCCCCTAAAGCCAATGATTGTGGAAGCTTCTTTTACTCAATGGGGAATAGATATCATAGATGAGATTAACCCCAATTCTTTTGGAGGTCATGGGTGGATCATTACAGCAACATACTATTTTACCAAGTGGGTAGAAGCAACACCTCTCAATAAATCCACTACAAAAGTGGTCATCAACATTTTAGAAGAGGACATAATGACAATATTTGGAGTTCCCAAGAAGATAGTCATAAACAATGGTAACTACTTCACTTATTTTGATATGATTAAATTTTGTGCTAGGTACAACATTGAGCTTTCTCATTCTACAAATTACTATCATCAAGGGAATGACTTAGTAGAATCCTCAAATAAGAATTTGATCACAATTTAAAAGAGGATTGGGCAGAAACAAAAGAAGTTGGGATAGTGAGCTGAAGTATGCTTTATGGGCTGATAGGATATCTATCAAAAGAAGAACATGAAAGTCTCTCTATGAACTAGTATATAATGAGAGTTCTCTACTACCCCCTTGGGTGGAAATTTATGCTTTATATTTACTTCTTCAGGATCATGAAAATCCAAATGTCTTATAGAGAAGACTTGATCAAATTGCAAAGTTGCAGGAAGACAGAAAGGATGCATTAATGAAGATGTTTGAGCAAGTTCACAAAACAGTGCAGTTGTTTAATAAGAAAGCCAAAGGCAAATCTTTTTAGGGAGGATATATAGTGTTGTACAAGGACCCCAAAAATGACAAACATGGTGAAAAATGGAAACAAGAGCCTAAATGGCTTGGTCCTTATAAAATTCTCCAGAATGTAGATCAAAATACTTAAAAATTGCAAACTTTGGATGGTGCAAAAATTGCAATTTCTATGTGGCCAACATTTGAAATTGTATCATCCAGCACTGAGGGCTTGATAAGCCACAAAAAAAAGTGTGTTTCAGTCTTGTCCTTTTTAGGTGATTAAGGTTTCACTTTTTAGGTGATTAAGGAGTCCCTTTTAAGTGATTTAGGCAAGTTTTTGAGTTTTTGTGGTTTGCTAGAGATTTTGGAATTCTCAGGTGATTAAAAAAAGTGTTTCAATATTATTTTTTTTAGGTGATTAAAGTTTTCAATTTTTAAGTGATTAAGGTGTTATTTTTAGGTGATTAGTCTAGTTATTGAGTCCTTGTGGTCTACTAGAGATTTCAAAGTCCTCATGTGATTCATTTTTCAAGAGTCTTTTCATCACCTATCCCAGTCGGAGCCTATGTTGGATCTTCAAAATCCAACTTGAATTTTACCCCAAATTTTTGAATTTTTGGTGTCCTTTGGTATTTTTCAAATTTGTAATACCCCCTTGAGTCCTTTCCAATTATTGTAAATTTTTGGTTCCTTTGAAGTCCTATTTCACCATCCAAGAGAAATAAAATATTTTATGTCACCAAGGTCAGGCCTTTGTTTTGGTTTTCCCAAGGTCTTTTTGTGAGTAAATGTTTGGACCAAATAAGTTTGATGCAGGGGCCTTATTGGAACCATTTCTTACATCCATAGGATTCGATTGTCACACTACAAGAAATCATTTGAAACCAGCGAGCTATTACAGGCTCTAGTCAACTTGCCTATTTATTTTGATTAAAAATAGTTATTTCTACAAGAAAAACTTTAGAATGGGTAAAGAAACTCCCAATGGTAAACTTGATATTATGCACGGGTTGCACGCTCCAAATTTAGGATTATACTATATGTATTAAAATGACCAAGCAATGAAAATAACCGTTAATTATGTCTTATGTGGACCGGTGCCTAGATTCATTGGATTGTTATAGCAATTTAACAACATATGTAACATGAGAAAGAAAGAAAGGAATCAAGAAAGAATTGGCACTATCATATCAAAGAGTGGGCAGGATACCTTTTAACTTTGTTTTTCTCAAATAAATGTATCAATACAATGAATAAAATCTATTCAAATAATGTAACAGGTCTCTCCTACCCTCCTTGTTCCAGTCTAGTAATAGTAGTCTCTGAATCTCAAGCTCAATAGGACAAGAAATAATCTCAACTTCTTGAGCACTTTCTTATCAAAATCCTGCACAAAAAAGGGAAGAATAAGGGATGGCAAAGAAAATCGACACAAAAAAAGATACAACAACACAACTAGAAGGGCACTTTTGTATACCTCTTAGCAAAAATGCTATCTAAATGCTTGATGCAGATTCTGGCCCCAACTACTTCCTTTTATAGCCTTTGTTTCTTGAATCTGTTATTCTTGGTCTGATCCTGGCCCTACATTTGTTAGCATATCCACTAATCTTTTTGTATGTTGTCTAGAGGTATAGACCCTGGATCTCCTGTTGAGATTTTCCCTTGAATCGAAGGGAGCTTTTACACTAAATAGATTTGAAAAACTTGTTTTTCTTCTTTTGCGATGTATACTTTCTTATTTCATGTTTATCCTAGTTATTCGATTATGTCATTATAGATTGACTAGGCTGCTATAGTAGAATTTTGACGTAAGATAGAGGGAGACCCAATGTGATGGTGAAGGGAGAGGAGGCAACATGGAGTGCAGACGGATAGAATGGCATAGATTACATAATGGTTAAGAAGTAGGCAGGAATAATTGGAGTTGATTTGTACATGGGACGAGGGTGAGATGATGTTCTATGGAGTGAATGGTTACAATAGATAAGAGAAGATGTCTAGAAGGGGGAGGGCAGTGCTAGATAGGAGGATAAACAAAATGGAAAACAAGATTTGGAAGCACCTATATGGTACTTCCATAACTATATCCTGTCGGAGTGAACTCTCTGTAACTATATTCCATCGAAGCGCGGAGTGAGCATCTCTTTGTAAGCTGAAGCCATGTTTCACTCTTAATGTGTCTTCTTCATCTTCTAAAAATGCAGAACATGAAATGTTTATGCCTACGTATTGTGCTCTCCATCACTTTTCTCAGTGATATCTCTACTTTACCTCTAGCCACCCTTATTTATAAACCGATGGTTTTGATATGAGCTTGCTCAAACATGATTATTTTATTTTTTGCACGGTATGCTCTCTTTCTTGGTGGGCATGTGTGATCCGATTTTGTTCTGGGACATCAATATTTGTCTTCTAATCAGTCCATATTATC
Organism: Wollemia nobilis; assembly: GCA_028583015.1. Taxonomy (NCBI): domain Eukaryota; kingdom Viridiplantae; phylum Streptophyta; class Pinopsida; order Araucariales; family Araucariaceae; genus Wollemia; species Wollemia nobilis. Next base: position 154,332 of record JAQPPZ010014852.1, on the reverse strand, counting down.
TTCACATTGGTACAGTCCTTGTGATCTCTCTTGATAGTCTGTTCGTTTTGTCTCCTGGTCGTGGCTTGCATTAGTCACTTCTCTAGGTCCTTTGCCTATATTTCCAACTTACCTTGTAGTGGCTGCTATTTATTGCAGTTTACTTCTATTTAGCGATTGTACCCATTAATGACTCACCACGTTGGTACAGCTCGTATTGTTATGAAATCACTTCTTTCCTCTAATTGTAGTTCACCAAATAATTACATGGAGGTTCGTGCTTATTAGATCTTCCAACTCATAATTATATTTGAATGGAAAATGAATTGCATTCCTCTGTTTGATATTTCCACACCTGTAATAATATCAGCCCTTTGTTTTAATATACAAACTTTAATAGTCATATTACCTCGTAAATGGGTTACCATTCGATCAATCATACGATCTTGCGCATTCGTCCAATTATCTTTTAACATCTAGGTAGATTGGCCAAGCGCAACCATCGGATCTGGTTGGGATTCACCACGATCGTTGGATCTGGTGGATCTATGCTCTTTTTATTGGACCTCAAATTCCTCTGATGGTCTCCATTAAAGTGCAACCGTAGGATTAAATAGGGGATAGGCGCAACTGTTCGATCTTGGTTAAAGACCATTTAGTCAATCGACCATTAGAACATTGTTCACCTTATTCAATCCAATCATAACGATTGGATCCAGTGGGTAAGAGCACGACCACCAAACTAAGATATAGTTACACTCTTCTTAAAGAATTTTAGCTTTGACGAAGCACCATTGTCAGATCTTACTTGGTATGAGCGCAGTCGTTGGATTGATCAATGATGGATGCTCTTGTCCTTTATGGGGCTCTGATTAGATGGCCATTAGATTTTGGTAAATTGAGGGTGGCCATACAATTATCCCACACTATTCCCTTTTCAACCAGTATTGGCTCTGCAACGCGCTGCCGTTGGATCTCACTCGATCGTGCATGACTGTCAAATCCCATTTGGTCTTCATTTGACCCATCACTCTTTAATAGCTTCATGAGATCATAGCCATTATATTTGTATGGGCTCAAGCGCATCCTTCGATTTCATTAGCTTTGATTCGTCTTTCGAACGAAGCACTGTCATTGGATACTTTTGGTTCGTATGCATTTGTTGATCTTCGTTGATTATACTCTCTCTTTAATCTTTGAGCAACTCTTTCGAAGCATGACCGTTGGATCAAACATATTTAGGTATAACTGTTAGATCTATTTGAACGTAGGGGTTTTTGACTTTGACTCGGATGGGACCCTTTTATCGATCGATTATTTTGTGATACGTGTTACCATTGGATTATCCCTTTTGAAGCGCGTCCGTTGATATTTCTTAGACCTACACATATTTTAACCATAAGTGCATATAATCACTTTAAGCGGAACCGTCGGATTGACTCTTACTCAAGCACCACCGTCAGATCTTCTATAACCTACGAGTTAGGTAATTGAAAAGTGCATGCTATTAATTTTTATAAATCTTGTTTAGGTGAAATGGGGATGATTAGTAACATTATAGGACCCTCACTAAACATGATTAATTTGACTAATCAAATGTTGACTTGGTCTATCACCCGATTTACCTTCATTTATTTAAGTAAGCGCTACCGTCAGATCATCTTGTGAAAGAGCGCATCCGTTGGTCTCCTCCAAATTTGTGCATGATTTAAACATAATATTCATTATAATACCTTGGTTTACCTTAGCGATTTGTGGTAAACATGCATTCGTTGGATCAAATTTTTGATCAAGCGCAGTCATACGATATTTTGTGACCTTTGTACCTAAGTCTTCGAACTTTATATCTAGGTGCTTTATTAAGTCGGGCACATCCATCCGATTTCTCCTTGATGAGCCACTGCCCTTAGATCTCCTGTAATCTGCACACTTGATAATTGAAAGGGGTGCATTATTTTATTTCAATAATCTTTGATTAAGCTGAAAGGAGGTAATTAGTAATGTATTAAACCATTGGTAATGTATGATTAATCCTAACTTTACCTTTACGTTACCCGATACTCTTACCATTCCATCATTTAGGTTTTGACTCGAGCGCGGTCGTCGGATATCGATCAAGATTGGCACGGCTATTGATTTCTTTCAACCTACGGGGTTAGTTACCAAGGGGTACTTGTTTTTAACCTTTTATTAAGCCAAAGAGGGGGATAATTATATAACTCATTAGACCCTCGCTAATCTCATTTAACATTTTTAATTAACTTTTGTCTTTTACCCCTTTTAATAAACCTTTTATGAGAGTGTGGTCATTCAATCAGGCCTTAATCAAGCGCTGCCATCAGATTTAGCCGATTAGCTCAACATTTAACTAAAGGGGGTGCATACCCTTAAGCATTATAATTTGGTTTAGGACTTAGGGACTTTAGGCCATGGTGATTTCTTATTAGACCTCGAATTATCTCCCTTTGGTATTGTTGGAGCCAGAATTGACTCAACATCTGAAAACCCCCAAATTTAAATTTTTTGTATTCAATATGATTGACAGAAGATTGCTAGCCTCTATTGTGTTTTTCATCTGAAAAATCGATTTCCATATGTTTGAAAGTTTGAATTCTACCTAAGCCTTTTTGGTTTTGACTCAACCTTATGGCCATTGTTTCATCATGTGAAAAGTGATTAAGGCTAAATTTTTGAGCACTCGATACCATGGCAAAATCATTAAAATACCCGACTTCAAAGTAAGGGTCATGGCAATCACAATAATCGGACCTAAGCCTAATGAATAAACTCTTAAGTCCTAAAGTATTAGAAAAAGATAAATCAAGGCCTAATGATGAAACACCATGGTCTAAAGTCCGAAAACCTAAGGTTAGAACAAAGGTCTCAATTAAAATCCAACGGTAGGGCATTTCACAAAGTGGTCAACCCATGAAAGGGCCCTATCCAAGTCAAAATCAAATACACCCCACGTACAAGTAAATCCAACGATTATGCTTGGGCATGATTGATCTAACAGTTGTGCTTAAAAAGAGTTACTCAAAGGTTAAAAGAGGGTTCATTAAAGTAATAATAAAAAAAGATCGATGGATGTGCTTGATCCTGCAAAAATCTAATGGATGATATTTCACAAAGCTATTAAAGGTGGACAAGTCAAATGAAGACAAAAATTCAATTCGACGATCGCGTGCAATCAGGAAAAGATCTAACGATAGTGCTTTATCTAAATAAGTGCCCATTAAAGTAATATAATTACATCACAATCCGATGGAAACGCTTGGACAATCTAAATCTAACGGCCATGATCTAATCAGAGCCATACAAAGAACAAGAGCATCCATCTTTGATCTATCCAACGGTCGCACTTGTACCAAGAAAGATTCGATGGCAGCGCTCCGTCGAAGCTATCATCCTTTAATAAGGGATTCGAATGGCCGTGCCTATCCCTGATTTAATCCAATAGTTGCACTTTAATCGAGACCATCATAGGAGATCAGGGACCAATAAAAAAAATCTAGATCTAACATATTTGATGATCACAGTGAATCCCGACCATATCCAATAATCGCGCTTGGCCAATCTACTTGGATGTTAAGAACTGATCAAACGAAAGCACAAGGTTACATAATTAAGCAATGGTTCGATTATTCTTTCATAACTAGTATTAAAGCATAAGGATAAGGCCCAAACTTAATTTTAAATCAAATATTAATAAATGCAATAGGATGGAAGCCTTTATCTAACGCTTATTATAAGATTTATTAATTAGTAAAATGCCAAGATATCCTCTATACTGTGCATAATTATTATTGGTACGTACCTTCGATATTATAGGGCTAACATTTTTACAGGTCTGAAATTATCGAGCCAGGATGCCAAATGCATATCTACGTATAGAGGTAATCACGAGTTGAGAAATCCTATAAGTACACATCCCAATGAATGAATCATATGGTTAGATATCCCAAAAGAGGGTGGCCATTCCCTAAGGCACCCAAAACAAGGACCAATACAAAAAACCAGGCGACTACTAGTTCATGAGAACATACACTAAGCCAAGAAAAAAAGGGGGGGCCCTACAAAGAAAAACAAAATAATTACAGCAAGGCAAAACACATAGTACCAATAAAAATCCAATGGACACCATAGAATTAGGTAATGACCAAGGAAAGAAAGGTTTGAACAATCAAAACAAATCAAGCATACGGTACCAAGACGAGCCTAATACAAACTGATCCAAAAACAAATCCTGACGCTCAAGTGGAGGATCAAATTATGAGGACAATGGAGTATTATACGATAAAATAAAATAAACCTTTTTGAATGAGCTCATGCCCAGGTCCTCATCTTATAAAAGGGATAGAAAATGGTAGCTAAAGAAGCATCATAGAGAAAATAGTTACATAGGGGACACTCCGAAGGAGTATAGTTAGGGAATCTACGTATATGTGCTTCCAGATCTTGTTTTCCATTCCCTCCTTCCTCTTACTTATCATTGCCCCCATCTTTCTAGGCATTCTCTCTTGACCGTCCTCGCCGTTCTCCCCACATAACACTATCTCACCACCATCCATTGTGCAAAGCCACCCCCTTCGCTCTCTCCTCCCTTGTAACCACCATGTAACCAACATCATCCCATCCTTCCGACTGTAACACGCCACTTCTTTCCTTCACCATCATGTCGGGTCCATCCTTCGTCATCCTGATCTGTGGCTGCCTGGTCGAATTTCCATTGCATATCCACCTGACTAGGGCAAGTAGGAAATAGCAAAATATACTTAAGTATAGATGTATTGCATAACTAAGCAAAAGAAGAAAAACAAGTGTGTCGAATCTATCTGGCACAAGAGCTCCCTTCAATCCAAGAGTAAATCATAACAAGAAATTTAGAGTCAAGCCAGTTGTACTAATTTGGAAATTAAATCAGATAGTGATAGGTGTAAGGCCAAGATTGTACCAAAAATAATAGATTCAAGAACCAAAGGCTACAAAAGAAAATAGCTGCGATCAAAATTTGCATCAAGCATTAGATAACATTTTTGCTAATAGGTATACTTAAGTGCCCTACCCTGCTAGTTGTGTTGTTGTATCTCCTTTTTGTCTCTATTTTCTTTGCCATCCCTTATTCTTCTCTTTGTTGTGCAGGATTTTGATAGGAAAGTGCTCAAGAAGTTGAGATTATTTCCTGTCCTATTGAGCCTAAGATTCAGAGACTCTGTTGTTGCCATATTGGAACAAGGAGGGTAGGAGAGACCTGTTACATTATTTGAACAAATTTTCTTCATTGTATTGATACATTTCTTTAATAAAAATAGAGTTAAAAGGCATTATGCCCACTCTGCATGTAATTTACTAGAAAATCAATACAATTATGGGTTTTATTCTTGTTAATTCTTTTTCTTAGTTCTATATGTTACTACGTAATGTATTATATTATTTGAATGTGTTATGTATGTTTCTGTCATTGGCCAACTGTTACGTCTGTTGTGATATTCAAATGGACATGATAGTGTCGATTCTTTCTCAATCTCTTTCTTTCTTTCTCATACTAAAAACGTTGTTAAATTGCTATAACAGCCCAATGAATCTAGGCATCGGTCTACATAAGGCATAATAATTGGTTATTTTATTTGCTTGATAATTATTAATGCATATAGTATAATTCTAATCTAGAGCGTGTAATAATTGTAAATTCATAAGATTACCATTGGGGTTTCCTTACCCATTATGTAGTTTCTCCTATAGCAATAGCTATTTTAAATCAGAATGAAGAGGCAGGTTGACTAGAGCCTGTAATAGCTCGTTGGTTTCAAATGGTTTCTTGTAGCATGACAATGGAATCCTATGGATGCAAGAAATGGTTCCAACAGTCTTTTGGCACCGTTACCAGGGAGGACTTGATAAAAATATTTGATTATATTCTTGATAGTTTCCTTTCAATGATTATATTTTAATCAACAGGTGACGAGTCAGAATAAAGAACCTTTGTTTTAATTTTTACGTTGTTATGTTCTTTATTTTCTTTCTTTCCCATGTTTTTCAATTACTTTTGAAGTGAGTTTATGAGTTTCTTGATTTTCTTTAATTACTCCAAGAAACATCCCCTGTGAGGCTAAGTGTTAAATATCAAGCAATATTTATAAGCACATCTATTCTTTTTGCACTACATGTCCTAGCGAATCTGTCTTGACAAACCCAAAAAATAAAAATCAAGAAAGAAGGAGCAAAACGTGTTGGGGCACACCAGGAGAAGCGGTAAGGAGCTTTTTCTCAAATTTGAGAATGTAGAGGTATTTACCCATAATCAGAAAATCTCACTTCTTAAGAGTACCGTGTATGAAAATAGATCTTATTTCAGTAGCAAAAAGTACGTAAAAAATAATAGAATTCAAGATATTATTGGTGCTGATATTATTGTAGATGAAATTCTAAATGCTATACAGAAAACACATTAGAGTCATCGCAGTCCCATAGTCCTATAGATTTTAATAGAGGATTAAATAATTCAGGCTATACCTAGGCATCCCAAACCCATATTCCTATAAGTATTGCTACTGTGAATTTGAATCCTATAGTAACAATGGCCTAGGCTAATGTTCATCTATGGAGAACTAGAGAAGATCACATTTAAATGCCTTGCCCAGTAAAGCTCACAAATACCTCCCAAAATTCTTAGGAAATAATGCAGTAACTAGAGAAGATCACATCAAGAGTTTTCTATATATAATGGATAGTTTAGAGGTTGAACACGAAGATGCAGTCTTAAGACTATTTTTACAAACTTTAGAAAAAGATGCTAGAGAATGGTTCAATTCTCTTCCTAATTAAGCTGTTTTTCTAAAGAAATATGGGGAAAGAAAAAATGATCAATCTCTATTAACAAGAATTGGCCACTATGAAGAAAAAATAAAATGAGGTTGTTAGTGATTTCAATAGAATATTCTCAAAAACCAAAAACAAAATCCTTGCCAATATTAGACCTAATGATATTCAATTTATTTGTTTTATATGAATGCTTTTCAAGGAGAGTTTAACTATGAGCTAAGGCAGGAACAAGCCACTACCATTGATAGTTGTATGGAGAAAGCAATGGATATAGAAAGAAACATGCTTGACAAAGGTAATATGAAGCCTTAATCCCTGGAAGTCAATCTGCTAGAAAGAAAGCCTAAAAGGTAGCATTTGATATACAAAGAAGAACTAAAATTGATCCAATGGAGAATTTGACAAATCAAATGACTAAGATGTTCAATACCATGAATAACAAGTTAGCAAGAATTGAAAGAAATAATGGTAATAATGATGAATCATCAAAAATAGAGCGACCACATGTTGACAAACTATCCTCCCTTTAAGGAAACTTCAATAGGAATTAAGGAAACAACAATGGTTTTGAAGAAGAAAATAGGAGTAGGAATAATGGGAACAATAACTGGAAAAACAAAGAGGGATGTTCTGATAGAGATCAGAACAATGTTCCTAACCCAATACCATATGCTAATAGAAGAAGGATTCCCCTATTTTTGTTCTACTTGTGATGTACCACATAATCTTGATGCATGTGGAATTCACCTAAGTGATCAACGCAATGTAGATTTACATGTTGATTCAAAAGAGGATATAAGAATCAATTCTTGTTGGTCTGTAGAAGATGAATCTAGAGAAAGGTTATTTAAAGAGAATATGGATAAGTATAATTCAAATCATCATATTCAAATCTTAATAGTTGAAGATACTAAAATATTGCAGAAACCACATGAGTCAAGATATGACAAAATGAAGCAAGGGAAAATAATCCTCACTGCTCAAGAAGTTGAAGAATTAGATGCTACCCATACTCTAAATTTAAGAAATAGAACTATCCTAGATCATACAGATAAAGCCTCTACAAGTGAAATAAGAAAATAAACTTTCACAAATAAGAATATCAGTAAAGAGAAAATTGATAGAATCCTCAAAAAGAGTACTCTTGAAGTAATAGAATTAGAGGAAGAGATTCCCAAAGAAGAAAGTAATCAACCACTGGATATAAGGAAGATAGAATTTGATGCTAGATCAGAACTTAGTAAGCAAAAGGTTAACATCACATTTGGAGAACTTATGAAAGTTCAACAATATAGATAATAAGTTTGCAGAGCATTTGGACTAGTGGAACAAAAAGAAGACCCAACTTGTATGATGCTAGAGAAAACCAACATGATGCAAGATCACCATCCTCTGTTAGACTAACTTCTATGTATCATTGAGGTATAATTCACATGAACGGGAAAGGTATGTGATTCATAATTGCATGTTAGACAATGGAGCCTCAAACAATATCATGCCCAAATTAATAGTTGATCAAATGGGATTAATCTACACAAGAGATTCCGCCCTTATTTTTATAATGGATAGCAGACAAATTCCTTGTGTAGGATAATAGGATTGTTGGTTTTCTTGGACCAACACCTAAAAAAGGGCATAGTCATGGATGTTGCAGTAGTTGATGTTGACCCATTCTTCTCTTTATTACTCAGTAGACATTGAGTAGAACAACTAGGAGGTTCAATCCAATTGGACTGGTCCTATGCCACAATACCAATAACGGATAAGGAGAACATAATCTTATGAAGGGAAGCATTTAACTAGCATTCTGTAGAATTAATTCAAATATATGAAACCATGATAAAGTTATTAAGATTTGTGGAAGAAAAAATATTGGGAGTTTACTCCATATGGCACAACCCATTCCTAGTGGAAGTACCAAAAACAAAGAATATAGATCCAAAAGTTATGAAAATGGTAGATGTTGAATCAGATAGAGTATTAACCCAATAAATATGGACCATGTCTTTTGATGGAGCTAAATCCTAATCTAGAGCAGGTGCAGGTGTTAATTTGATTGATATAAAAGGAAATTATCTTGGTATCTCTTATAGACTGGAATTTTCTTGCACAAACAATGTAGCTGAGTATGAAGCTTTATTTCAAGGGTTAAGGAAAGCAAAAGAATTAGGCATTAACTACTTATTTGTAATAAGGGATGCAAAAATTATTATACAACAAATCAAAGGTAAATATCAAACCAAGCATCCTAGGCTTAAGCAATATAAAAATGCAGTATTGGAAGAAATTGAAAAATTCTTAGCTTTCAATATCTCATTTATTCCAAGAGAAAAAAATCATGTTGCAGATATCTTAGCTATGAACGCCTCAGGCCTAGATCACCTAGAGATAACTACAAACTATATGGATAGATTTCCAACTATTTTAGTCTATAAGCCTTCTGTGCCAGATAACATAGTTTACCTATGTCTTTCAGGATGATATAGATATTAAAGATTTTATGACTCTACAAAACCAATATGCATATATAATCTGTGATGAAAAGGATGGGAAAAAGCTAAAAGAACAAATAGGAGAACCAGTAAGGCTAATGTGGATAGTATTGGTTAGGACGATCTAAGCAAGCCAAAGAAAGATAAGCTAATTTTAGTTTGCCCAACCTGCTTTGGTATATTTTGACCCATCCTGGCCTCCTTAGGAACCTACTAGATAATTTTGGCCTTCTTGGCCAATTTCTCTATGTTCTAGCCCATTTTGGTCTATCCTAGCCTATTTTGGCGTATTATGGCCAACTCAGCCCATATTGGCTCACTTAATTCTTTTCTTCTTTTTAATATCTAGTAGTTACTTGTAAATCATTTAATAAAAAATTATTAAATGTAATCTTTCATACATACACCCATATTGCTAACTAATAAGTGTTAGGTAGTGAAGAGTTTTGCAAAATGGGCTAGAATAAGCCAGGGAATTATAAAAGGCTAGAATAAACCATGGAGGTCAAAATGGGCTGAAACAATACAAATAAACTAAAACAAAATAAATGGGCTATAATATGCCAAAACAAGATGGGTAGGTAAAAATGGGCCAAAATGGGTTAGAACATAGAGAAATTGACATGACCAAAGTGGGTTGGATGGGTCTGACATGTTAAAGCAAGTTGAAACAAGCTAAAACATAGTAGAACAAGCTAAGATAGGTGAGATAGTCTAGAAGAAACTCAAAATACCAAAAGGAGTTGAAAATAGTTAGAACATGCTAGGAAAGCTAGAACGGGCCAAGTAGGTTGAAATGAGTTAAAATGACATGAAAGGGCTAGAATGAACTGAAACAAGTAAAACATGTTGAACAAGTCAAGATGGGGGAAGTAGACCAAAACATGTTGAACAAAGGTAAAATAGATAGGATAAGTTAAGAAAGGCCAAGTGGGGCTAGGATATGTGAAAATGGGAAAGGCAGGGTAGAGATTGATAAGAATATACCAAAACAAGTTGGGAAGCCCAAATACATTGGATGGGTTAGAATGGGTTGAGTGGGCTAAATCAAACCACATGGGCCAAGTAGAATGAGACAGGCCAAAATAGGTCGAGTGTAGCCAAAATAAGTAGGATAGCTAACAAGCAAGCTAGAATAGTTCATATAAAACTATAATGGTTTTGAAATGATGAAATTGGTTGGGCAGTCCAAAATAGGCCAAAATGGGTTGCATAGGCTCGGGTAGAAAGGATTTAAAAGGATAGGATGTGTTGAAATAAGTTAAAATATACCAGAACAAATTAAGAAGACCAAAATGGGTTACACAAATTAGAGTGGATCAAGCAAGCCAGGACAGAGTGAAATTGGTTGTGTGGACCAAGATGGGCCAAAATGGGTGCAAGTGAAAACAAGCTAAAAAAGGTTAAGTGGGGCCAAAAAATATCAAAATATGCTAGAAAGGGGTAAAATAGATTGAGAAAGATTACATAAGGGGAAAAGTGGTTAAAAAAGGTTGAAACATACTAGAAAAATGGGTCACGTGGGTTTGATGGGAAAAAAGTGGGCATGATAGGTTGGGCAAGCTGAAACATTCAAAATGGGATAGAACATACTAGAATGGGCTAGGACATTATACAAGTGATCAAGATAGGAAAAAAGATTCAAAATAAGCCAAAATATGACTAAATGGGATAGGATGGCTAAAACATATTAGAACATGCTAGGAAGGCCAAAACATATGAGTCAATTTGAAATGGGTCAAAACAAGGTGAAAACGCCAAAATTTATCAAAATAGGTAGAAATGGGTTAAGTGGGTAGGGTAGGGCCAAGATGGGCTAAAATGGTCTGAGTGTCTAGGTTGAAGTTAGGAATGAGGCTCAAAGAATTTTTAGATCATATATGCAATTTTTTAGTAGTAGAAAAGCCCAAGCCTATTTCTAGAAATCCATCAGCAGTCAAACCTTTCTATATATCCTTAAGATATAATTCAAACTTTGGAGACCAATATGTAATCCATACTTGTATGTTAGATAGTGGAGCATCACATAATATCATGCCTAAACAAGTGGTAGATTAGTTAGATCTCCCCTTAATATCTATCATGGATAGTAGACAAATTCCATGTGCTGGAATTATAAAAAGGTTTCTAGTCTATTTAGACCAATACCCCAAGAAGGGAATAGTTATGTATGTAGTTATAGTTGATGTAGACTCCTTTTTCTCCCTATTACTGTCAAGAAATTAGGCTAAACAATTAAGAGGACCCATCCAATTAGACTGGTCTTATGCCACTATTCCCCTAATAGCCAAGAAGCAGGTCACCCTTAGAAGGGAACCCTATTATAGGTATTTTGTAGACTTAAAAAAGTTTGAAAACACCACTATAAATGTAGTTCAGTATTTTTAAGAGAAAGAAATAGGGGTATATTATAAGGTGCCCAATGTAGTAGTCATGAACCCACAAACAATTGCAAAGATTGATGTTGAGTCTACAAGAATACTGACATCTGAAATGTGGACTTTAACATTTGATGGAGCTAATTCCCACAGTGGAGCAGGGGCCAGAGTAAACCTGCCTGATATTAATGGAAACTATTCGGGCATACCATATAGACTGCACTTACCATATACAAATAATGTGGCAGATAAACATTTCATCCTCCAAAAGCAATAAACATTTTTATGTCACAAAGGTAAGGCCTTTGTTTTGGTTTTCCTAAGGTCTCTTTGTGAGTAAATGTTTGGCCCGAATAAGTTTGATGTAGAGGCCTATCTTCCGAAGGGCACAACTTGAGTATTCAATCTGCTTGAAATTTTACGTGGAGCTAGAATAGGAGGAAAATGCATGTGCTAAGCAACCTTGGTGGATAGGGTGATTTTTTCAGTTTTTTATCGGGCCCTAATTCCTTCATCTAGTGCCCCGAAAATGGATTTTAGTGTTTTTTAAGAAATTTGTAAAAAAGGATTTTTGGATTTTAAATATTTTTAGACATGAGTATGTGTTGATAGGTGATCCAATAATGTTATTAATTTTGAGGCCCATCCAAGTTTTTTTGGCAACTTACTAAAAATAGAGTTGCTTTTGGCTAAAAATGGCAAATTGTCCAAAAATAGCAATTTCCTATTTTTAGGGCTTTAAGATGTAGGATTTTGTTTTAGGGTTTCTCACATTGCAAAATGGGGAAAAAACCCTAAATCTAAAAAAAAACCCTAAACCCTAAAAAAAAATGAAGGTGATGGAGATAGTGGCTATTATAGATCATTTCCAATTATAGACCATCATCAAGGTATTTATAGTTTTTTTAATTATGGACCAAGTGATCAAGCTATTTAAGAGAATTTTTGAAACAAGAAACATCATTAAGTTTTTGCATAATAATTTTGCAACAGATATATCACTGTGCCCATCCTTATCGGTTGTATTTTCCTTTGTGTGTCTTGTCTAGTCACCCATTTTTCTTCCACATTATTGTGCAGGTTTTTCTAAGGAGGTGCACAATTTACTGAGATCATTTCCAGTGGTTGAGGCTAGAATCTAGGTTTTTTTTGTTACATTAGTTGAACAAAGATATACAATTCTCTATTGCATCATTTGAATGGAGAATTCGTTTGTATTGGTTCAGAGAGATCTGGTTATTGTAATCAGACTCCCATTGTAATGATCTATTATTTAATGCAATATTATTTTCTCCTTTCAACAGTTCTATGTGCAATTTTATGTATTCTCCCATTTACATGTTACATTATTTGAATGTGTAAATGTTGTTTTCTTTCTCTGGCATGTTGAATCATTTTTATTATGTTATTTGAATGGATGTGATTGGCTCAGTTTTATCTTCTCCCCCTTTATCTTCAAAATTTAGAGAAGGATGCTCGAGAATGGTTCAACAACCTTGGAGCTAGTACAATTAGTAATTTATAAGATCTAGAGCACACTTTCCTTAGAAACTATGGAGAGAGGAAGAACGAACAATCTTTGCTGATAGAATTGGCTACCATGAAAAAGAAAGAAAATGAATCAACGAAATATTTTAATAGAAGATTATTTAAGACCAAAAATAATATTTTGGTAGCATTAAGGCCAAATTATGATCAGTCCATTTGTTTCTACAAAAATGCTTTCCAGACAACAGTGCAAAAAGGCAAAGAAAACAGTGCAAAAACTTCACAGGATAATAATAGACAATAGGAAGATAGCAGACCTCCTTTTAGAAGGCATTTTAAGAGAAAATTCACATACCTACTTTGAATATAATAGGAAGATAGCAGACCTATTGGCTTCACTTAAAAAATGGGAAGACAACAGTGCAAACACTTCACAGGGTAATAATAGACAATAGGAAGATAGCAAACCTCCTTTCAGAAGGAATTTTAAGAGAAACTAGAATAACAATGGAAATGAAGAGGGAAACAAGAATAAAAATGGGAATTGAAAAAAGAAATAAGTAGAGAGATCTAGATTATGTTCCAAATTCCATGCCACCGAATAATATAGCATCATATCATTCCTTTTATTGCTCTGCTTATGATGCACCACATAACCTTATTGATTATGGTATTTATCTAAGTATGCATTCTAATGTTGATTTAAATGCTGAATATGAAGATGAAGATATTAGAATTAATGTATGTTGGACTCAAGAGGATGAAACCAAAGAATAAAAATTTGAAAGGGACATGGACATATGTGTAAGTAATTGTGAGCAAAGAGCATTGGTCTTTGGAGAGGCATCAATATCAAGTGAGCCTACTAATACTAGATTTGATAGAATGAAGCAAGGAAAGATTGTACCTACAACAGAAGAGGTTGAGTCTTTCTAAAGAATACATGATATCAATCTCAGGAATAGAATAGTGGAGGACAAATTTTATGAAGGGCCTGCACAAAAGGAGAAAGCTACGGGAGTGATTTCACAAAAAAGGTAAATCAAATGAAGCTGCAAATGATTCCTAAAGATCCTAATGTAGAGGGGATTATCAGAAACCAAAAAATGACTTGGTTAATCAAAAAACTAGAAAAGGAATTGATGATAAAAAATATTAGTTTGATCTGGGTTTAGAGGTTACCAAACAGAAGGTTAGCATCACTTTTGGAGAATTAATGACTATTTGAAAGTATATGTATCAAGTATGTAGAGCCTTCAAATTAACTGTTTAGTCAGGAGGACAACCTCAAAATCCCATAGGCCTTGTGAATAATGTAGTCATAGCCCCATATTTAGTTAAGCCATTTTATATCTCACTAAAGTATACATAAGACTATGGGGACCAATATGTTATTCATAAATGCATGCTTGATAGTGGTGCTTCCATGAATGCAATATCAAAACAAGTAGCTAATAAGTTAGGTTTGATTTGTCAGAAACAACACCCTCATATTTCTATCATCGATAATAGGAGAGTACCTTGTGGAGGCATTATCATTGGACTTCTTGTTCATCTTGAACAATACCCTAAGAAATGAGTGGTGATGGATGTTGTAGTTGCAGATGTGGACCCTTCATTTTCCATATTACTCTCTAGGCACTAGATAGAGCAACTAGGTGGTACTATTCAGTTGGATTGGTCATATACCACTATTCTAATGTAGGTTAAGGAAAAAGTGATATTGAAAAGAGAAGAACCCTTCAATAGGTATTTAGTTGAATTCATAGATCTAATGATAATATGGTTAATATCATGAATTCTATTAAGGAAAAATATATGGGGCTTTACTCTATCTGGCATTCTCCTTTCTTGTTGGAAGTACCTAATGCTCAAAATATGGATCCAAAATCGAAGGCTAAAGTAGATGCAAAAACTGATAAAATTTTGACTTCTGAGTTATGTACTATATCAATGGGATAAAATCTAAATAAGGAGCAGGAGTTGGAGTACTATTGACAAATATCAATGGCATCTATCTTGGCATACCATATAGGTTAGAATTTTCTTATACAAATAATGTTGTAAAGTATGAAGCTTTATTGCTAGGGCTAAGGAAATCCAAGGAACTGGGTATTAATTACCTCAAAGTTAGTGGGGATGTTGAGCTAATAATTTAATAGATCAAAGGGAGATATCAAACAAAGCACCCTAAATTAAAGATATAAGAAGATAGTGTTGGATGAAATAGATAGATTTTTGGCTTTTGATTTGCAATTTATTCCTAGAGCACAAAATCACAATGCTAATTTGTTGTCCATTAATGCTTCTAGAGCAAAAAACCTTGAGATAGACACTTGGTTTATGAAAAGGTTCCCAACCATATCTTTTTATAAGCCATATATCCAAAACTATGTGGTATATTTACAAGTTTTTCATGATGATATACACATTAATGATTTTATGACTATGCATAATAAGTTTTCTTATGTTATTTGTGATGAAGGTGATGAAGAAAAACTAAAGGATATTATTGGAGAGCCTATATAATTCATACAACTGAAGACCAACAGGATCCCTAGGGGTTGGTGTTTTTAGATAGCTTATTTGATGACTTTGATAGATCATATAAACCTTCGGTTTAGGAATTTGAAGTAGATGAAAGTTAATATCAAAAAATACGAAGAGCCCAAGATTATTAGGATTAATAAAACTCTCTTAGGAAAAGAGAAGCAACAATATATCAAAGTTTTGAAAAAGAACATAGATATTTTTGCTTGGAGTTATGAAGATCTGAAGACCTTCAATACAAAGGTAATGACTCACATAATAACCCTTTAGAAAGATACCAAGCCTTTCAGTCATAAATAAAGTAAGTTCAATCCCACTTTGCATCCAATTATGCAAAAAGAAGTGCAAAAGTTATTGGATACCAAGATAATCAAGAATATGAGATTTTCTACTTGGTTGGCAAACCTAGTTTTAGTTAGAAAAATAATGGTGAGATCAGGCTTTGTGTAGATTTTAGTAATCTGAATAAGATCTCTCTCAAATATAACTATCCACTTTCAAATATGGAGCAATTGTTTCAAGCAATGGTTGGAACATCAAGAATGTCTTTATTGGATGGCTTTTCAAGTTAAAATTAGATTGCAGTGAATCTAGAAGATAGATACAAAACAATTTTCACTACACCATGGGGAACATTTGAATATCTTAGGATGCCCTTTGGATTGATGAATGCAAGGGAAACATTTCAGAGGGCAATGGATGTTGCATTTAAGGGATTGATATTCAAGATAGTGGTAGCATATCTTGATCACGTTATAGTTTTTTCAAAAAATCCTGAAGATCATTTTGCACATCTAACTCAAGTGTTTGACAAGTGCAAGGATTTTGACATATCTTTGAATCCTATAAAATGTGTGTCTGGGGCCACACAAATTAAACTACTTGGAAATATTATTTCAAAATATGGGATTAGCATTGATACACAAAGAGTAGAAGCCATTTCTAAAATTTCACCTCCTAAGAATCTTAAGGGAGTTAGATCATTCTTTGGAAATATTAACTTTATTAGGAGGTTTATCCCTGATTTTTCTCAAACTACCAAATCAACAAATGTTATGATAAAAAAAAATGGGGAAATAAGGTGGACATAACCTTACATTGTTGTTAAAGATATTTTCACTCAAACTGAACCTTTAGGTAGTCCTGTAAGGTGGATGGCTAAATTGCTATAGTATATGATGTGGAATTCAAAGTAGTACAGATTGTTAGAGGATAGGTATTGGCAAAGTATCTAGCTAACAAATAAGGGGAGGCTATGAATAACACTATTGTAGTAGATAAACATCAAGAAGTAAGAGTAGTTGATAATTTTGATTGCAGGTGGTATGATGGCATTATCTTTTTACCTTCAAAACTTGTCATTTCAAGGAGACATGCCCCAAAACAAAAGGTCTATCAAGCAATTGGCTAAAAGGTATTACATTCAAGAAGGTAGATTTTATTGGAGGCATCTAGATGGTGTGTTGCTTCTTTGTTTGTTTGATAAAGAGGCATCCAAGAAGGTAGTTTGTATTGGGGGCATTCAGATTTTTGTAGGAAAGAAGAATTTTCCAACCATACCCCTAAATCCAGTGATTGTGGAAGCTTCTTTTACTCAAAATGGGGAATAGATCTCATAGGTGAGATTAACCCCAATTCTTTTGGAGGTCATGGGTGGATCATTACAGCAACATATTATTTTACCAAGTGGGTAGAAGTAGCACCTCTCAATAAATCCACTACAAAAGTGGTCATCAACATTTTAGAAGAGGACATAATGACAATATTTGGAGTTCCCAAGAAGATAGTCATAAACAATGGTAACTACTTCACTTATTTTGATATGATTGAATTTTATGCTAGGTACAACATAGAGCTTTCTCATTCTACAAATTACTATCATCAAGGGAATGACTTAGTAGAATCCTCAAATAAGAATTTGATCACAAGTTTAAAAGAGGATTAGGCAGAAACAAAAGAAGTTGGGATAGTGAGTTGAAGTATGCTTTATGGGTTGATAGGATATCTATTAAAAGAAGAACATGAAAGTCTCTCTATGAACTAGTATATGGTGAGAGTTCTCTACTACCCCCTCAGGTGGAAATTTATGCTTTATATTTACTTCTTTAGGATCATGAAAATCCAAATGTCTTGCAGAGAAGACTTGATCAAATTGCAAAGTTGCAAGAAGACAGAAAGGATGCATTAATGAAGATGTTTGAGAAAATTCACAAAACAGTGTAGTTGTTTAATAAGAAAGCCAAAGGTAAATCTTTTTAGGGAGGATATATAGTGTTGTACAAGGACCCCAAAAATGACAAACATGGTGAAAAAATGAAATGAGAGCCTAAATGGCTTGGTCCTTATAAAATTATCCAGAATGTAGATCAAAATACTTAAAAATTGCAAACTTTGGATGGTGCAAAATTTTCAATTTCTATGTGGCCAACATTTGAAATTGTATCATCCAGCACTGAGGGCTTGATAAGCCACAAAAAAAAGTGTGTTTCAGTCTTGTCCTTTTTAGGTGATTAAGGTTTCACTTTTTAGGTGATTAAGGAGTCCCTTTTAGGTGATTAGGCAAGTTTTTGAGTTTTTGTGGTTTGCTAGAGATTTTGGAATTCTCAGGTGATTAAAAAAAGTGTTTCAATCTTGTTTTTTTTAGGTGATTAAAGTTTTTAGTTTTTAGGTGATTAAGGTGTTATTTTTAGGTGATTAGTTTAGTTTTTGAGTCCTTGTGGTCTACTAGAGATTTTGGAGTTCTCATGTGATTCATTTTTCAAGAGTCTTTTCATCACCTATCCCAGTTGGAGCCTGTGTTGGATCTTCAAAATCCAACTTGAATTTTACCCCAAATTTTTGAATTTTTGGTGTCCTTTGGTCTTTTTCAAATTTGCAATACCCCCTTGAGTCCTTTCCAATTATTGTAAATTTTTGGTCCCTTTGAAGTCCTATTTCACCATCCAAGAGAAATAAAATATTTTATGTCACCAAGGTCAGGCCTTTGTTTTGGTTTTCCCAAAGTCTTTTTGTGAGTAAATGTTTGGACCAAATAAGTTTGATGCAGGGGCCTTCTTGGAACCATTTCTTACATCTATAGGATTCGATTGTCACACTACAAGAAATCATTTGAAACCAATGAGCTATTACAGCCTGTAGTCAACCTGCCTATTTATTTTGATTAAAAATAGCTATTTCTACAAGAAAAACTTTAGAATGGATAAAGAAACTCCCAATGGTAAACTTGATATTATGCATGGGTCATACGCTCCAGATTTAAAATTATACTATATGTATTAAAATGACCAAGCAATGAAAATAACCATTAATTATGTCTTATGTGGACCGGTGCCTAGATTCATTGGGTTGTTATAGCAATTTAACAACATATGTAACATGAGAAAGAAAGAAAGGAATCAAGAAAGAATTGGCACTATCATATCAAAGAGTGGGCAGGATGCCTTTTAACTTTGTTTTTCTCAAATAAATGTATCAATACAATGAATAAAATCTGTTCAAATAATGTAACAGGTCTCTCCTACCCTCCTTGTTCCAATCTAGTAACAACAGAGTCTCTGAATCTCAGGCTCAATAGGACAGGAAATTATCTCAACTTTTTGAGCACTTTCTTATCAAAATCCTGCAAAAAGAGGGCACTTAAGTATACCAAAATCGACACAAAAGAAGATACAACAACACAACTAGAAGGGCACTTAAGTATACCTCTTAGCAAAAATGCTATCTAAATGCTTGATGCAAATTCTGGCCCCAACTACTTCCTTTTATAGCTTTTTTTTCTTGAATCTGTTATTCTTGGTCTGATCCTGGCCCTACATTTGTCAGCATATCCACTAATCTTTTTGTATGTTGTCTAGATGTATAGACCCTGGATCTCCTGTTGAGATTTTCCCTTGAATCGAAGGGAGCTTTTACACTAAATAGATTTGACAAACTTGTTCTTCTTCTTTTGCAATGTTATACTTTCTTATTTCCTGTTTATCCTAGTTATTCGATTATGTCATTATGGATTGACCAAGATGCTATAGTAGAATTTTGATGTAATATAGAGGGAGACCCAATGTGATGGTGAAGGGAGAGGCAACATGGAGTGCAGACGGATAGAATGGCATAGATTACATAATGGTTAAGAAGTTGGCGAGAATAATTGGAGTTGATTTGTACATGGGACGAGGGTGAGATGATGTTCTATGGAATGAATGGTTACGATGGACAAGAGAAGATGCCTATAAGGGGGATGGCAGTGCTAGATAGGAAGATAAACAAAATGGAAAACAATATTTGGAAGCACCTATATGGTACTTCCATAACTATATCCTGTCGAAGTGAACCCTCTATAACTATATTCCATCGAAGCATGGAGTGAGCAGCTCTTTGTAAGCTGAAGCCATGTTTCACTCTTAACGTGCCTTCTTCATCTTCTAAAAATGTAGAATATGAAATGTTTATGCCTACGTATTGTGCTCTCCATCGCTTTTCTCTGTGATATCTCTACTTTACCTCTAGCCACCCTTATTTATAAATCGATGGCTTTGATATGAGCTTGCTCAAACAGGATTATTTTATTTTTTGCACGGTATGCTATCTTTCTTGGTGGGCATGTGTGATCCGATTTTGTTCTGGGACATCAAGATTTGTCTTCTAATCAGTCCATATTATCTTCACATTGGTACAGTCCGTGTGATCTCTCTTGATAGTCTGTTCGTTTTGTCTCCTAGTCGTGGTCTAAATTAGTCACTTCTCTAGGTCCTTTGCCTGTATTTCCAAGTTACCTTGTAGTGGCTGCTATTTATTGCAGTTTACTTCTATTTAGCGATTGTAACCATTAATGACTCACCACGTTGGTACAGCTCGTATTGTTATGAATTCACTTCTTTCCTCTAATTGTAGTTCACCAAATAATTACATGGAGTTTTGTGCTTATTAGATCTTCCAACTCACAATTATATTTGAATGGAAAATGCATTGCATTCCTTTGTTTGATATTTCCACACTTGTAATAATATCAGCCCTTTGTTTTAATATACAAACTTTAATAGTCATATTACCTTGTAAATGGGTTACCATTCGATCAATCATACTATCTCGCGCATTCGTCCAATTATCTCTTAACATCCAGGTAGATTGGCCAAGCGCAACCGTCGGATCTGGTTGGGATTCACCACGATCGTTGGATCTGGTGGATCTATGCTCTTTTTATTGGACCTCAATTTCCTCTGATGGTCTCTATTAAAGTGCAACCATAGGATTAAATGGGGGATAGGCACAACTATTTGATCTTGGTTAAAGACCATTTAGTCAATCGACCATTAAAACATTGTTCACCTTATTCAATCCAATCATCATGATTGGATCCAGTGGGTAAGAGCACGACCGCAAAACTAAGACATAGTTACACTCTTCTTAAAGGATGTTAGCTTTGACGAAGCACTGTCGTAGGATCTTACTTGGTATGAGCGCAGTCGTTGGATCGATCAATGATGGATGCTCTTGTCCTTTATGGGGCTCTTATTAGATGGTCGTTGGATTTTGGTAAATTGAGTGTGGCTCTTATTATCCCACACTGTTCCCTTTTCAACCAGTATTGGCTCTGCAACGCGCTGCCGTTGGATCTCACTCGATTGTGCACGACTGTCAGATCCCATTTTGTCTTCATTCGACCCATCACTCTTTAATAGCTTCGTGAGATCACATCCATTGTATTTGTATGGGCTCAAGCACATCCTTCGATTTCATTAGCTTTGATTCGTCTTTCGAACGAAGCATTGTCATTGGATACTTTTGGTTCGTACGCATTTGTTGATCTTCGTTGATTATACTCTCTTTAATATTTGAGCAACTCTTTTGAACATAGGGGTTTTTGACTTTGACTCTAATGGGACCCTTTTATCGATCGATTATTTTGTGATACGTGTTACCATTGGATTATCCCTTTTGAAGCGTGTCCATTGATATTTCTTAGACCATAAGTGCATATAATCACTTTAGACTTACCCTTGGTGATTCGTGGCTAAGCGCAACCGTCGGATTGACTCTTGCTCAAGCACGAACATCAGATCTTCTATAACCAGTGAGTTAGGTAATCAAAAAGTGCATGCTATTGATTTTTATAAATCTTGTTTAGGTGAAAGGGGGATGATTAGTAACATGTTAGGACCCTCACTAAACATGATTAATCTGACTAATCAAATGTTGACTTGGTCTATCACCCGATTTACCTTCATTTATTTGAGCAAGCGCTACCATCAGATCATCTTGTGAAAGAGCGCATCCGTTGGTCTCCTCCAAATTTGTGCACGATTTAAACATAATATTCATTATAATACCTTGGTTTACCTTGGCGATTTGTGGTAAACACGCATTCGTTGGATCAAATTTTTGATCAAGCGCAGTCATAGGATATTTTGTGACCTTTGTACCTAAGTCTTCAAAATTTATATCAAGGTGCTTTATTAAGTCAAGCACATCCATCCGATTTCTCCTTGATGAGCCACTGCCCTTAGATCTCCTGTAATCTGCACACTTGATAACTGAAAGGGGTGCATTATTTTATTTCAATAATCTTTGATTAAGCTGAAAGGAGGTAATTAGTAATGTATTAAACCATTGCTAATGCATGATTAATCCTAACTTTACCTTTACGTTACCCAATACTCTTACCATTCCATCATTTAGGTTTTGACTTGAGCACGGCCGTCGATTATCGATCAAGATTGGCATGGCTATTGATTTCTTTCAACCTATGGGGTTGTTACCAAGATCGACGGATGTGCTTGATCCTACAAAAATCTAATGGATGATATTTCACAAAGCTATTAAAGGTGGACAAGTCAAATTAAGACAAAAATTCAATTCGACGATCGCGTGCAATCGGGAAAAGATCTAACTGTAGCGCTTTATCTAAATAAGTGCCCATTAAAGTAATACAATTACATCACAATTCGACGGAAACACTTGGACAATCTAAATCTAACGACCATGATCTAATTAGAGCCATACAAAGAATAAGAGCATCCATCTTTGATCTATCCAATGGTCGCATTTGTACCAAGAAAGATTCGATGGCAGCGCTCTGTCGAAGCTATCATCCTTTAAGAAGGGATTCGAATGGTCGTGCCTATGCTTGATTTAATCCAATAGTTGCACTTTAATCGAGACCATCATAGGAGATCAGGGACCGATAAAAAAAATCTAGATCTAACAGATTCGATGATCACGGTGAATCCCGACCATATTCGACAATTGCGCTTGGCCAATCTACTTGGATTTTAATAACTGATCAAACGAAAGCACAAGGTTACATAATTAAGCAATGGTTTGATTATTATTTCATAACTAGTATTCAACATAAGGATAAGGCCCAAACTTAATTTTAAATCAAAGATTAATAAATGCAATAGGATGGAAGCCTTTATCTAACGCTTATTAGAAGATTTATTAATTAGTAAAATTCCAAGATATCCTCAATACTGTGCATAATTATTATTGGTACGTACCTTCGATATTACAGGGCTAACATTTTTACAAGTCTGAAATTATCGAGCCAGGATGCCAAATGCATATCTACGTCTAGAGGTAATCACAAGTTGAGAAATCCTATAAGTCCACATCCCAGTGAACGAATCATACGATTAGATATCCCAAAAGAGGGTGGCCATTCCCTAAGGCACCCAAAAAAAGGACCAATACAAAAACCAGGCGACTACCAGTTCATGAGAACATACACTAAGCCAAGAAAAAAAGGGGGGGCCCTACAAAGAAAAACAAAATAATTATAGCAAGGCAAAACACATAGTACCAATAAAAAGCCAATAGAAACCATAGAATCAGGTAATGACTAAGGAAAGAAAGGTTTGAACAATAAAAAAAAATCAAGCATACGGTACCGAGACGAGCCTAATATGGACTGATCCAAAAACAAATCCTGACGCTCAAGTGGAGGATCAAATTATGAAGACAATGGTGTATCATACGATAAAATAAAATAAACCTTTTTGAATGAGCTCATACCTAGGTCCTCAACTTATAAAAGGGATAGTGAAGGGTAGTTAAAGAAGCATCATAGAGAAAAATAATAGAGTGCACAATGCATGAGTACAGTCGTTTCCTGCTCTGCAACTTCAAAAGATGAAGAAAGCTTGCGAAGAAGCAAGTTATGGCTTCGTATTTTCACTTCGTGCTTCGATGGAATATAGTTACATAGGGGACACTCCGACGTAGTATAGTTAGAGAAGCTACGTATATGTGCTTCTAGATCTTGTTTTTCATTCCCTCCTTCCTCCTACTTATCACTACCTCCCTCTTTCTAGGTATTCTCTCTTGATCGTCCCCATCGTTCTCCCCAATTCTTTTGGAGGTCATAGGTGGATCATTACAACAACAAACTATTTTACCAAGTGGGTAGAAGTAGTACCTCTCAAGAAATACACTATAGAAGTGGTCATCAAGTTTTTAGAAGAGCACATAATGACAATATTTGGGGTTCCCAAGAAGATATTCACAAATAATGGTAACTACTTCACTTCTTTTGAGATGATTGAATTTTCTTGCTAGGCATAGAGCTTTCTTATTCTGCAAATTACTATCCTCAAAGGAATGATTTAGTAGAATCCTCAAATACCAATTTGATCACAAGAATTATAAGAGCATTAGTCAAAAACAAAGGAATTTGGAATAGTGAGCTAAAGTATGCTTTATGGGCTAATAAGATATCTATCAAAAGAAGCACAAGAAAGTCTCTCTGTGAACTAGTATATGGTGAGAGTGCTTTACTACCCCCTTAGGTGGAAAGTCATGTTGTATCTTTATTTATTTAGAATCATAAAAATCCAAATGTCTTGTAGAGAAAACTTGATCAAATTGCAAAGTTACAAGAAGATAGAAAGGATGCATTAATGAAGATGACTGAGCAAGCTCACAAAATAGTGCAATTGTTCAATAATAAAGTCAAAGGTAAACCTTTTTAGGGAGGAGATATAGTATTGTACTGGGAACCCAAAAATGATAAACATGGTGAAAAAGTGAAATGGGAGCCTAAATCCAAAATGTAGGTCAGCATACTTACAAATTGCAAACTTTGGATGGTGTGAAATTTTCAATTTCTATCAATAGCCAACATTTAAAATTGTATCATTCAACACTGACGACTTGAGAAGCCACAAAAAAAGTGTGTTTCAAGTCTTGTCATTTTTAGGTAATTAAGGTTTCACTTTTTAGGTGATTAAGGAGTCCCTTTTAGGTGATTAGGTAAGTTTTTGAGTTTTTGTGGTCTACTAGAGATTTTGGAATTCTCAAGTAATTAAAAAAAAAAGTGTTTCAATCTTTTTTTTAGGTGATTAAAGTTTTTAGTTTTTAGGTTATTAGGGTGTTCTTTTTAGGTGATTATTTTATTTTTTGAGTCCTTGTGGTCTACTAGATATTTTGGAGTTCTCATGTGATTCATTGTTCAAGAGTCTTTTCATCACCTGTCCCAGTTGGATCATGTGTTGGATCCTCAAAATCCAACTTGAAGTTTACCCCAAAATTTTGAATTTTTGGTGTCCTTTGGTCTTTTTCAAATTTGCAATACACCTTATGAACTAGTCTTTGGTAAAAAGCCCCTCTTACCTATTGAATTTGAGCTACTAACACTGCGCACAACATTGGAAATTGGAATTGAATTGTCACAGGCACAAACAGATAGGATTTTGCAGCTGAATGCATTAGATGAACTTAGGTTGGATGCTCTGCACCAAAATGAAGTAATTCAGGAGTAGAGGAAGTTGTGGCATGACAGTCACATTCAGCAGAGGAAACTTCAACAAGGAGATTAGGCTTTACTATTTTATTCTCGCTATAAGGACTTCCCTAGAAAGATGAGAACTAGATGGCTTGGACTTTATCGGATTGAAGAGATATTTGACAATGGAGCAGCTCGTTTATCTCCTATTGATGGGTCACAAAGAAAGTTGGTAGTGAATGGACATCACCTTAGGGTGTACCAACTAAAGAGGAATTCTTGCAGCAGCTTGATAGTTTGGATACACAATAGGTGGAAGAAATTTCCTCTTCCACTTCAAAATAATCAGCATGATCATGGATTTTAAGAAAAAAAATAAAAAAATACAAAAAAAATAGAAAAAGCAGAAAACAAAAAGATGAATAAAATCTGATTATGAATTCCTTCATGGGCATGATTTCAGGGAAATCATGAATTCCTTCATGGGCATGATTTCAAGGAAATCATGAATTCCTTCATGGGCATATTCAGAATTAAAAAAAAAAAATCAAGAAAAAAGAGAGAAAAGGAGAGGTAAAATAAAAAATAAAATAAAATAAAAGGAGAGAAAAATGAATAACTCAGTAGTGAAAACCTTTTCTAAGGCACTACTAGGTTGATATGCATGAAAACCAGTTTTCTGACATTCATAACCTTGAAAAATTTTGAACCATCATTGTACAAATTCACCAACTACACTTGTTTTGAAATATTGCAGAAAATCTCAATGAGAACATCAACAAAGGCAGTCATTCTTCAAAACTTGCATTAACTTGTTTTAGTCAGGTATATATTTCTTACATTTCTTCATTGTAAATGATTGGTATATAGTATATAACAATTAACCATTAGAATAAAAGGTATCCATAAGAGTTGGCATACTTAAAACATGTTTTGAACATGAGAATATTGATTTCTGCCTAATCTTCAGAACAAGAATGCCAAAAACGATGTACTGCTATCTTTTCGGATTAATTGTTGTATTGTCTTCAGATTGAAATTGTCTTTGGAATGACAACAGAATGAATGTTGCACTTTGTCTTCGAAATGAAGCTTTATCTTCAGAATGACGATTTATCTTCGAAATGAAGCTTTGTCTTTGGAATGACGATTTGCCTTCACAATGAAGCATCATCTTCGAAATGAAGCTTTGTCTTCGGAATGAAGCAGGATTTGTCTTCGAAATGCAACAGGATTTGTCTTCGGAATGAGGATTTATCTTCGAAAAGAGGATTTGTCTTTGGAATGAGGATTTATCTTTGAAATGAAGATTTATCTTCGGAATGAGGATTTGACTTCAAAAATCATAATCTTCGGAATGAGGTTTTGTTTTTGCAATAGATCATAATCTTTGAAAAGGGAATTCAATATAACATCTCCACGTGGCATCTAAGGAAAAAAATAAATACGATCAAGTAAAAATTCTTTTGCCTACATACGATAAATGAACACGTGTCAGTTAGGATGTGGTTTGTTTTTGCACCCATTTAGAAAGTACCAGAATCACGAGGGATGTGACCAAAAATATGCCACCATTTTTTTTATACTAATAAACATGCACGTGAAAGTCCGCAGGCAAAACAGAAAAACTAAAAAAATGAGTAAGGTGGATCTGACGGCAAGGACATCTGCACAACCATTGATGGACATGTGTTCAGAAAAAACAGAAATGTGTGCCACCCTTCTTTTTGAAGACATATTTGTGCAAAATGATTACGAGGTACAATGCTCAGATTACGATTCATTTCAAAGAACAAAAACACGACAATTGAAAACTTGGAACCAAACCCTACAAATATGCAAACACCAGAAACCAGAGATCCAACAAAGAAATAGCAGCAGAAGTGAGTGGTTTGTAACATACCAAGATAGGAAAATGGGGCAAAAAATGAAAATGGAACCAACGGATACCACCCACCTCCGAGAAAATCCAGAAGTGCTGCAGATTTTTGAAGATGGAGGGCTTATGCTATTTTTGGATAAGTTTAATGGGTCCTCTGAGTATTTTTCCAGCATGTTCGCCCACACATTCAGAAACAACTGGGCACACATTAACAGCATGACCATTGAGGTAACCCCTAAAGTTTTGAGTCAAAATACTGAGCTGCCATTAGAAGGTCTTCTAATTTCTAGGTTTGGCAAAAATACATTGGTAAATATAGTTAATTAATTTCTGGAAGAAAATGATAGGGAGCCAGAATATTTAACACATAATAACACATGCAAGAGGGTAAAAAGGGCAAAAATACATTGGTAAATATAGTTAATCAATTTCTGGAAGAAAATAATAGGGAGCCAGAATATTTAACACATAATAACACATGTAGAGGCTGTTGTAAAGGAATAAACACACCCAGCAGCAGCAACAGAACACCTTGCTCCAGAACCTTCAACCTCACGAGCTAAGAAACAAAAGAAAAGAAGGTCTGAAATTGGTAGCAATACAGAAAAATAGAAGAAGGTTCGTTTTTCTGAAGTTATTACTAATTTGTCAAAAAAATGTAGTGAAGCACCTAGCCCAATAGGGGAAGAAACAACAAGGGAAACAGAAGCATCTGAAACTGTCCCCACGACCCCTACTGTCACCATAAAATAAAGCAAAAATAAGAAATTTGCATTTGGAACTAGGAGGTCTACAAGACTCCACTTAAGGGAAATGACAGAACAGGTCATAGAAGAAGAAGGTGGAAAAAGTAGTCCAGATGTCATAGAAATACAATCAGCCCTTGAAAACTTTCTAGAATTGCTTGAATAGATAATTGAGGAAGAGGCTGGGCATGATAGCTTGGAGGAGGCTACAGCTCAACAGGCCATAGAAATGGTAGATGCAATTATAGACAGTTTCATAGAGCCTCTTAAACAAGAGCAGATAGATGTTGCAGAGGAAGAGATAGTTGTTGAGCAGCCAACTACAGCTGACTTGTCTGCATCTGATTTTGAAGCAGAAATAGAGGAGGAAGACATCACAGAGCAGCTAAGAGCAGCAAGGAGTGTTGTCAAAACACAAACCAGATGGATTGAAGAGAGAGAAAACATCATTGAGATGCGGGAAAGAAAAATTGCAGAGTTACAACAGGAAGTGGCAGAATTGAGAAAAATGCTATCATAGTCTGAAAAACAGCCAACTATATCCATTGATGAGGATGATTTGGCTCAATTGCTTGTGAATTTATCTAGGGCAGATGACTCTGTTGAGGCAAACATAGGTGCTCATTCTGAAGCAGCACCCTTTCATTTTGAAGAAGTGCCTTCTCCTTCTGAAGCATTACCTTCTCATTCTAAAGATGCTTCAGAATTGGCGAAGAGCATAGCAGAAAATATTATTTCTGCAAAAGTAAATATATTTCTTTTATGCAATTATAATCAGACTTCTAATTCTACAACTATTATTTTTGCAACATAATTAGGTCTCATTCTACAATTGTAATTAGGATTTCATTTCTGCAGTTAATGATTAGTTTCCATTTTTGCAACTTAGATTAAGGTTTAATTTATGCAATTTAGAGATAAGAATGTCCTAAATCCCCCACATAATCAGTTTCACCAATAAGACCTGTTGCTCCAGATTGACCTAAGTTATAATCCTGTTCACCCCTTCTTTCGTAGATAGCCTTGTACACTGCCCTGGATTGAAAAATTCATTGAGAATTAATGATGTGTAAAATGACTATGCATCAGTTATCACCATCCACGAGCTGATCCACTCTGCCTACAATGCTAACTCTGCTTCCTTCTTTCTGAAACTTGATATGAATAAGGCCTTTGATCGAGTGAATCAAGAATTTCTGTTCAAAATCCTCCTCAAATTTGGTTTCCATGAATCTTGGGTAAATCTGATTTCTAATTGTGTCTCTTCTTCTTGGTTCTTAGTCCTAGTGAATGGGTCCATTTCTAGATATTTTACTAGCACCAAGGGGCTAAGATAGGGGGACCCTTTTCCCCCATCCTCTTTATCATCCTGGCAGAGAGTCTCAGCATAACCATTAAGAATGCTTGTTATAGAAACTTGATTTCTGGTATCAAGGAAGCTTCAGGTTTAAATCCCATCACCCACCAACAATTTATGGATGACACCTTGTTGACAACTAAAGCTTCAATCTCTGAAGCCAAAAACATCAAGGGTATTCTCAATATTTATGAGGAAGCAGCTGGGCAAAAGATCAACTACACCAAAAGTAAGCTTCATTTCATCAGCACCCCTACTAGACGACAGGCCAAGATTGTGAGCATATTGGGGTGCTCCATTGCTGATTTTCCAACATCTTATCTGGGCCTACCCATGTTCAATGGGAGGCCTCAACAAAAATGTGGAACAATTTCACTGACAAGATTCATAAGAAGTTGGCAGGATGGAAGGGGGCCCTACTCTCTAGTGCAGGCAAAGCGACTTTGGTCAAGTCGATCCTACAGAGCATCCCCACCTACTTTTTATCAGTGTTCAAAATCCCTACTGCGATAGGAGAAGCTATTGAAAAACTCCAAAA
Source organism: Wollemia nobilis (assembly GCA_028583015.1). Classification (NCBI taxonomy): domain Eukaryota; kingdom Viridiplantae; phylum Streptophyta; class Pinopsida; order Araucariales; family Araucariaceae; genus Wollemia; species Wollemia nobilis. The sequence continues at coordinate 124,385 of JAQPPZ010014852.1, read as the reverse complement.
ACAGTTCCTGTGGTCAAGTAATGCTAATCACAAGAAGTTTCACTTAGTAGCCCAAAATAAAGTCTGCTCTCCTAAAGACATGGGAGGTCTGGGATTGCGACGTATAACCATCACAAATCAAGCCCTCCTGGCTAAGTAGGCTTGGAAGGTGGTTACAAATGCTAAAATAGAGTGGGTGACCATTGTCAAAAGGAAATACCTGCAACAACACTCATTCCTTGAAATAGAGACCCCTCGCTATGGGTCCCACTTTTGGAAATCCATCAGCCACACTAAGTAGCTGGTGCAACAAGGATCTTGGTGGCAACTAGGAGATGGTAAGACCATCAATTATGGGAAGATGTGTGGGCCAGAAAAGAACCACTCATCAGTGATCCCAAATTAGCCCCCATTAAGCACCTCATCGATAGGAAGTATGGAGCTCATGTTGTCGATTTCATCATTTCTGACCAAGGATCCCGCGGTTGGAAAAAGGTTCAGTTTAGAATTAGGAATGATGTGATTAACAAAGGCCTCGCCACTCTCATGGACATCTTCAAAGCTAACTTCATACCCCAGACCCTGAAGGAGGATGAACGTTGTTGGAAGAGGTCGAGTGATGGGGAATTCATGGTCAAAACTATTGCCCAGATGTTAGAAAACACTTTTATTGGCACCAAGAAAGATGACAGCCAGACTCTAGCTAAGAGTGTGTGGCTCAAGCTGTTGATCCCAAAAGTGGCACATTTTTGCTGGCTTGCTGCTCATAACAAAATTTTGACCACTGAAAACTTGATTCGTAGAGGAATTATAGTCCCCAATAGGTGCTACCTTTGTACTAAAGCTTGGGAATCCACACAACAGCTCCTCTTGGACTACCCCTTTGCTGATAATGTGTTATCCATTTTGATCAACAAATTCCAGGTCTGCTGGACCCGACCCAAGACTGTTGTTGAAATGTTCATTCAATGGCCAAGAATTTTCAAAAACTCTAGACTTCGATTCCTATGGAGTTCCATGCTTCACCATGTGGTCTAGAAAATTTGGTTGGAACGTAATAACCGCATATTCAAAGAGGATACCAAGAATCCGAAAGATGTTGTCAACAGAGCACTATCCCTAGCTATCAAAAATAGTAGTATGATTTCATGTGAAGAGGTTCCCAACTATGGGTTGGAATCCCTTCTTTTTGCTTCCCTTAATATTCCCACAGATTGTAGTAGAATCTAAAAAACTGGTAACTCCCAAACCCTAGCTAAATGGACCCCTCCCCCGTAGGGATGGCTCAAAGTCAACTTTGATGGTGCTTCAAAGGGAAATCCAGGGAGAGCTGGGGTAGGAGGTGTCATCAAAGACCACACAGGAAGCATAATCAAAGCATTCTTAGAAAATTTGGGGACCCAAACCAATAATTATGTAGAAGCTAGAGCCCTATGGAGGAGCATCATGGAAAGTAGAACCTTTCCTAAGCCAATCATCTTTGAAGGTGACTCATCTGTGATTATTAACCACATTACCAACAACAGCTCAAGGGGGAAGAACATTCATAATATAATTCAGGAGTGCCAATTACTCCTCAACAACAACCCCCAAATTCAGATCAACCATGTTCTTAGGGAAGCCAACAAATTGGCTGACATTCTCGCTAACAAAGTTGTTAATCAGTCAAACTTGATCGTCTGGGAGGAAGATTTTCCTCAAGAAGTTATCTCCCAAGCAAATCAGGATGTGGAAAGTCGACTCTCTGTTAATCGGGATGATGCTCCTCGACAGAAAAAGAATAAGAAATCCCAGTAACTTGAGAGGATGTCGGATAGACAGGTGGACTTTTTGGTGTATGTGCTTCAGTTGTATCTTTTTGTTTTGTGTCCCTTATCTTAAGGGTTGTCTTTCGAATATAAGATATGTTGTATGTGGTGGAATTGTATTTGGTAAGTTGGTTTTTGGTTGTTGCCAGTGGAGGCCTCAAGTGTCTCATTTTGCTACTAATGTAATAGGGACGGGACCCTTCAACTCGTAAAGCAATAAAATATTTTTTACCTAAAAAAAAAATAAAATAAAATAAAATTACTATAAACTCTTGTAAATAAGTATGATAAAATCATAAATAAAAATATTAACAATACTACACCTGGGGTGTAGCGCAACGGTTTGGGTTTTAGCTCTTCTTCGGGAGGTCCATGGTTCAAACCGTGACGTGGGTGATTGTGTGTCTTCGTGGTGAAGTTGTTGTAACAAGTTGGGGTCAAAACCCCCATTTCTTAATATTACAAAAAAAAAAAATATTAACAATCCTTACACCTATACTAACTAACTAGCACTTTATGTTGAATCAATTAATCAGGAATAACAATAAAGTGCAGTAAAGTCCCATGATGGACTTGGGGGAGTTTGACCCTTTAATTGGAGTTTGGACAAGTGTTAAAAGGTTTAGATTTGAGTTTAATAAATAAATTTGAAAAATAAAAATAAAATTAAATATAAGATTTGATATAAAAACATAACATAGTGTTGAAAATGCTTGATGAATTATTTAATTTTAAATTTTATAATTTGCCATTGATTTAATGATTGAGACATATTGATTTTATAGCCCGCATTAAGGTTTAAATCTGGACAATACCAAATAAGCTTTATAAGGAGAGGTAACTAAGTTGGTGTAAAGGAAAATGGCACCCCTTTCAAAACCTTATTTAAAGAAATAAAAAATTAATTTTAAATGTACAGATGCATAGGTATATTTTCAATTTAAAGCTATGAACTAGAACAATAAATTAATGTTTTATGTATGACTCCTAAATTTCAATGCCTTATCCATGTCTCCAATGAAATTGATTATTTTCAAATTTCATTCTTAAAATTCCACAGATCAAATTGATATCCATTTCTTGTATGGTAGTTATAAAAAAATGATATTTAATTTATAATATATATTGGGTTTATTAAGAAGCTTTGTAATAATAATAAATGATATTTAAAAAATTGGTTATACTATATTTATGTGAATATAGTAATATTATAATTAAAAAATAAAAATAATATAATTTATTATTGTATATAAACTTATGTTTTCTTTTTAAAATTAATATTTAAATTTATATTATTTATAAAAATTCAATAGTTTAATTATATTTAAAATATAATTACTTAAAAATTTACATTTATTCAAATTAAAAAAATTATTTATAATTCCTCTATAGAAAAATAAAATAAATATAGTTTAATTAACTTAATAACAATATAAGGTTCAAACTTTAGAGGCATGCTTAATATAGGCAAAGGTAATAGTTTGACTTGAGTCCACTGAGTGTACCTAAGTTTGATGATGGTAGTACCAAACTCAAGCCATCGGGGTCTCCTTCACTCTAGGTTATGTTTACCTAGGCGGGATAGGGATTATAGTGGTAGCAAGGCAATGTGACTTAACCCTGTGCTAGTTGTTCAAAAAGGGAAGGAATGATAGTGACATATTTCATGATTGAAATTTCGTTCACGTTAATACCTATCTTTTTTTTTGTGTGGAAAACATCCCAAAAGGGATGCCACTTTCGGGTAAGACCCAAGGAGGCAGGGGTATTCATTCCGTCAAAAACGCCCAGGACTCGGACCTGGTCTACCACCTTTGACATACTCAAAGAGCAAACAAACACACAAAACCAATTTAAGAATAAGTAAACAACAACAAAAATAATAAAATAAAATAAAAAACATGCTCCTTGAGTGTGTCAAAAATAAAAGCATAACCAAACACGCACAATAAGATAAAAGAAACCACAACACAAACCACATAGAAAAACACAAGAACCACATAACAAAACACAAACAAGACAAAAACAATAGAACACTACAAAGACATAACCCCAAAAAACATGAAAAATAAACACAACCAAAACCTAAAAAAATAAAAAATAAAAATAAAAATAAAAAACAATCAACAACAGACAATAAACAAAAACAAAAAACATAGAAGACACTCACATAAAAACACGAAATAACACAAACAAAGAGAAACCCAAGAACAAGAACGAAAAAACACAAGAACAATAACAAAAAACATAAAAAAAAAACAAACAAACAAACAAACAAACAAAACAACAAAAACACATGAACAACAAAAAACAACACAAAGAACACAAAAACAAAACAAAACAAAAGAACCCACCCACCTTAAAAAACTAAACAAAAAAGAAAATAAAAAATATTGAACATAACAATGACCTATCTAGACCAGAAGACTATTAAGGCAAGAATCAACAGAGGAAACAAAATAAATAATAGAATGAGCTAGGGAACTAAAAAAAACTGAATGAACCAAAAAGAAGCAAAAAAAAAAAAACAAGAAGAAACTAGGTACCTTCAGAACTGGAGCCATCCAAAGAAATGATAGAATGAAGAGCTTCCCTAATTTGAGAAGCCCACCATATAGGAGGGTGGCCATAACAAGTAAGATCACATTTGTCCAAAGCCTAATTAGCTAAAGCATCAACACTCTTGTTTTGATCTCTAACCACATGATTGTAATCAACTTTCAAAAATCCCATTTGGATTAATTGAATCTTCTCAATAATTCTTTTTATTCTCCAATCCACCTTATGATTCTTAGAAGGAGTCTTCAAGAGATTAATCATAAGTTGAGAGTCATACTCAACTAACACCTTTTCCCATCCAACCTTAGTAGCCTCTTGAAGGCCTCTGAGGATACCATACCCCTCAACAAGGTTATTAGAAAGAATACTCAAATTCTCAGCAAAAGTAAAAACCAAGGAGCCATTTGAAAGTCTACCAATTCCTCCCACACTGGCTTTTCCAAGGGTCCCTCTAGAGGCTCCATCAGTATTGACTTTTCCAAAATCCTTAGAGGAGGTTATCAATTTCTAGTCCTATCCATCTTACTAATACTCACATTCCCTTTAAGTTGGTTGCCCTTAGAAGATTTAATCTTCAATCTTTGCATCACTTGATCCCATCTTTGGTGGGAGTTTTGGGCGTGATTAAGGAGTTGATGGACTGATTCAACTAAGTTGGCTATGGTCTTTTGTCAAATATAGTGAATATCCTTCCTATCTTGATTAAAAATTCGATTGTTTCTTTCATTCCAAATATTCCAAAGAAGAATGGTAGAACCCATCCAAACTAACTGCCTAATAAAATGATCAAAACCCTCTTGATTAGGCCAATCCCTCCAAAGCTATTCAAAAGTAAAAAAATTGGATCACTATAAGCCACGTAAAGTGGCCATTCTCCTCCATAGCTTAGAGGTTAAAGTACACTCAATAAAAAGATGGTTGATATTTTCTACATTATCTTCACACATTTCACATCTAAAAGGGCCATGAAAACCACGCTTCATAAGTTGCTCACCTACTACACCTTACGATGCAATAAAAGCCAATTAAAGAACCTCACCTTAGGCAAGAGCTTTTGAGCCCACAATTGAGAAAAGATGTTAGAAGAATGGTTGGGATTATTATGGCATAAGGTCAAATAACTTTGAGCAACTGAATACTCACCCTTAGTAGTGTTGTTCCATCCAAAACAATCTTTTTCATGGGACCAAGAGAGGGATCTCATATGAAGGATGCCTTGGATATCTTGTCTTTGCCTTTTTGGGATTTGAATAGGCCAATCCTCAATAGGGATCCAATATCTACCAACCTTTGAATTACCGGTATGGTACCAGACGATAATTAGCCACCTTTATCCAATTAGCTTGGTGAAACTCCTCCATCCAAGACCATCAATCAATAACCCGAGTTATCAAAGGCTTGTGACCATCCCAAGAATCTGTCCAAAAATTTGCCTGTTGACCATTATGAATGATCCAAAATAATTTTTTCTTTATCAAATCCTCACCAGTCTTAAGAAGTGCTAAAATGGGAGAACCTTTGGTAGGAAGTTGATAGCAAACAAGGTCTTCAGGACTTTTTTTCTCAGCATATTTAGCACGAATATTATTGGCCCAAAGAGCATTGGGGTTATGCAACATCCTCCAATATAATTTAGCAGCTAAAGCTTTGTTGTTATTAATAGAAAACCGGAATCCTAACCCCCCTTCACTCTTAGGAAGACATAAAGTATCCCATTTCACTAAGGCCCATTTTCTTTTCTCCTTAGTACCACTCCAAAGGAAACGATGACTGATTTGATCCACTTCTCGAAGAACAACCTTTGGGATATTTAAAACGAAAGAAACATAAATAGGAATAGCTTGAAAGACTGATTTTACCAAGGTGATTCTACCCCTAGAAGAAAGCCACTTGTTGGTCCACTTTCTAATTTTCTTCTTGACTTTGTACAACAACCAATTCCAATCTTTATTTTTTTGCCTTTGAATATTTATGGGAATACCTAAATAAGTGATTGGAAGAGAGGTCTTCTTATATCTTAATTTATCCAAGACCATGGATTCTTGTCTAGCGGAGCAATGAAAGAAAATAACTTTAGATTTATCTTCATTGATCAAGCTGCCCGATAGCCTTAGAAAAACAACTAATGATTTGTTTAATATTAGAAGCTTCCTTAACTGTAGCTTTACCTAAAATATTAGAGTCATCCACAAATTGAAGATGAGAGATAGGTCTAGCTCCATGAGCAATGGTAACTCCCTCAAGGGTTTTGTTTTCTTTCTTTTTGGTTATAGTCCTACCCAAGCATTCAACAAGAATGATGAATAAATGAGGGGATAGTGGGTCACCTTGCCTAATATCTCTAAAAGCTGGGAATGACTTAGAAGACCTACCATTGATAAGAACTAAGTAGGAAATTGAAGAGATACATCCCATAATCCAATCATGTTAATACCTATCTATCTACATATAAAAAAAACTTAATAACAATATAAAAATAATATAATATTTATCACGTATGATTTTAAAAATAAAAAAAACTTATAAATAATATATTTTTAAAAATAATTATACCTTTTGATCCTTTGGCAAACCATATATTTTAGCTCGTGGACTACATTTGTTTCCTTTGAAATTTAGTCACATCAACCCAAATTAATATCCTTTAAATGATTTTTAATTATTTTAAATAATAGGTCCGAGGTGTAGATCAATTGGTTCAACAAAACTTTGTAAGGGACCGATGTCCAAATTCAAATATCGGGCCTCATGGACTGGGTGCTTGTCCGCTTTTCAATGTGTTCTCAACAAAGTGAAAGGTTCGAATTACCGGGACAATTCCACTAGGTTAATAAAAAAAAGATAATTCCACTAGGTTAATAAAAAAATTAGATTTTAGAATATATATTTTTTGGTGTGAAAGGTTCGGATCATGACAACTACTGATTCTACTAGGTTATTGAAAAAAAATCAAAAATTAGATTTTAGAATATATATATTTTTCAACGGACCCAATTTTCTAGGCAGTAGCCAATCGATAAATACTTTGTTGTTATCAACATGGCCTATCTCCCTTTGGGTATATGTCTTAGACCCAATTTTCTAGACATTGTAACCAACTGATAAATACTTTGCTCTTGTATAGGTATACCGTGGTTTAAATTTGAATCTCCAAAAAATACCAAAACCCTAACCATTAATGAATGAAAGATTTTAATTACGTCCGCAAGACCATACATGAGGAGTTTTACCACATATTTGGCTAAATACACACCCTCTCCCCCAAATTTGTTTATCCATTCTTCTAACTTGTCAATGTACAACCCAAATAAGGTCGGAGATAGAGGGCAACCTTGTTGGACACCTATGTTACTACCAAAACATTCAGATAACCCTTTCTATGTTATGATTATAGCCTTTACATAGTCATATAGTCTGTGAACTACTACCCTGTAGTGAATTGGAACCTCTAGCTCTTCCATTCTACTCCATAATTTATTATTATTATACTATACTAGTAAACAATTTTAAAATATTAAACTATACTAATAAACAATTTAAAATATTATTATTTTTTTAACACCTTTATTAAAAAAAAAAATTAAAACAAAAGAATAATAAAAAATAAAATATAAATATAATAACAAACTAGTACAACCAATCGACCTATCTTAGAAGCTCTGAGGGTATCCTAGCTCATCACGATGGCAAAGCCACACTAGTTTAAGAAATTTTCAATGAGGTCATACAAAATGGCTTCTCTACTGAGTGGACAACTAGCTTGACCATTCCTTTGTTTAAAAGTGGAGATGTAAATAATCCCTCAAACTATCGAACTATCATGATCAACCCTCTCTTTGCAAAGTTGTTTGGGAGTATGATAGAGCGTAGGATCGCCATATGGGTAGAAGAAAAGGGAAAGAGAGCAAAGGGACAAGCGGGTTTTAGGCCCAAGCACTCAACTATTGATCATTGTATCACGCTCAGACACATAGTGGAAAAAATATGGGACAAAAAAAAGGAGGCTTTTTGCTGTTTTGTAGACTTCAAAAAGGCATTTGACACAGTGCCTAGGAAAAAATTATGGAGCGAGAATGGAAGAGCTAGAGGTTCCAATTCACTACGGGCAGCGGTTCACGAGACTATATGAGCATGTAAAAGCTAGAATCGAGAACACAAGAAGGGTTATCTGAATGTTTTGGTAGTGACATAGGTGTCAAACAAGGTTGCCCTCTATCTCCGACCTTATTTGGGCTGTACATTGACAAGTTAGAAGAATGGATAAACAAATTTGGGGGAGAGGGTGTACATTTAGCCAAATATGTGGTAAAACTCCTCATGTATGCAGATGATGTAATTTTTGTGGCCAAAACAACCAAAGATCTAGAAGATCACCTTCAAGCTCTAGAAATCTTTTGTAAAGAAGTTGGGATGCAGGTAAACATGAGCAAAACAAAAATTATGATTTTTTCAGCAAAAAAGAAGAAGCAACAACTCAAATTTCGGTTTGCGGGAAAACCGCTTGATGTAGTAGTAGAATACAAATACTTGGGCATAGACTTTCATGACAAATTTAATTGGAATACATGTAGGATGAAAAGAACTCAAAGTGGTTGGAGAGCACTATATGCACTTCAAAACAAGTGTAGGAATGCCGAGTTGTGGGATTGGAAGACCACCAAGGTCTTATTTGGCCTACTTGTTACACCGATTCTGTTGTATGGTTGCGAGGTGTGGGCTAGTGACACAACAAATGCAAAATGGAGGCAAATAGAAAGGATTCAAAAATATCTAATCACAAACTTTCTCAAAATTAAGGCCACAACCCCTTATGAAATTATTCTAGCTGAAACTGGAATGTTCCCTTTAGAAGCAATTGCTATGACCAAGTTGTTATGTTACTTGAAAAAAACAGAAAACATGACAAATGATAGATGGCCTAGAGTAGTTAGGGACGAAAAGTTGCATAGGCGAAAAAATACGTGGATGAAACAAAATCAGAAATGGATGAAATGTTGGGAAATCAACATAAATGAATGCCCAAATGTCAACAAAGACATTAAAAATTATGTGAATGAAAAGTTCAGAAGTGGAATGTGGAAAAATGCAAGCAGGAAAAGACAATATTATATTGAAAATTTTAACCCAACATATGACCACAAGGAAAAAGCGTATATAGGTGCTGAAATCAAGTGGAAGGAAAAAATACTCATTGCTCAGAGAATGACTAGCTCTCATAGGCTTAGATGTGAAACAGGGAGATGGACAATGCCCAAAGAACAATGGGAAGAAAGGATATGTACTCTATGCAGCATAGGGGCAATAAAGACAGAGGAGCACTTCGTCTATAAATGCTGGAGTTTTTTAGATATCCGTGACAAATACAAAGAAACACTTGGAAACGAATTTATTACAAATTTATTTGAAAATAGTAAAATAAAAAAAATTGAAGAATTGCTAAAGAACAACCTTCTCAAAGATATTAAAGATCATATGATATGATTTGAGTAATTGTATTTCCATATTTGAAATCCCATAAAGTATATTTGAGTCTCGCGGAGCTAATTAAAATCTTTCATTCATTCAATTAAAAGTTATCGCCTCGCGAAACAATCATTCTAGCAAACCTTGGCTTCGTGCGATAATCTCGGTTCCCATGCACACACAACCACCACCTAGTTTTGAAACATACAAAACCGTGTCCACTGTAACGGTCGAACGCATGGAGTACGGGCGACACGTGGACATTTCGAGTGTATCGTCCCAACACAGTCCGATTCATGTTAGAAGGGAGAGCTGTACATGCAGAACCAACAATACCGCAAAGCTTCTCACAAGATTTTCACAGGCATATACTTAGGGTGCCTGTGAGGGGAATTGAACCTTCCGATATATAGTATTATTCTCGGGCCGATATTTTAATTTTATTCTTCTCGCGCCGGTATTTTAGTAGTGTTTTTAACCGCTAGGGTACGGTTGTTCTCGGTAAATAATTCTCTTAATTTGAGCTGAAATTCGCCGTTCTGCTTGCTCCTCAAAGTTCCATTGTTTAGAGGTAATTGCATTTGTGTGATTTTTTCTATATTATTATTATTTTTTTAACTTATTGCTGTAAATGCGTGGGGTTTTCTTTGCTTTTGACGGAAAAATTTGCTGGATGTTAATTGCAGAAGTATTTTTTCGGTTTGAGATCTTCGTCATTTTGTGTAATATATGCTTGATGTTCTTGTAGTACATAGTCGCTGTAAAAGACGGGATAGGTTTTGATTTTTGTCGGAAAATTATGTACTTTTTTGTTTGATTAATTCCCCATTCTGTATAAAATTTGCTGTATTGTGTTTTTTTTATTCATAGGGTCTGTAAATGCTGGGTGTATTTTGATTTTTTTTTGGGTGTGCTTGGATTTTTCTCCAAAATTTTGGTGAATGTGCATGGGGAAAGCATTTTTGGCTTTGAGATCTTTGTTGTTTTGCATGACTTTGGCGGGAGGTGGGGTTGATGATGTTGTTCTGGTGAAATTTGCTCCACTAGCCGGCAGAGGAAGGTGGGGTTTAAATTCGCTCCACTAGCTGGCGGCGGAGTTCGGTTATGGTAAATAATGGTCTGCACTGAGGTGAAATTACCTTTGCTTGGTCTTGCGAGGAATTTGGGCCGTAGCTTTGGTAGCATTCTTACTTGTAGATGACGGAGTACGGTTTTCCGTTGAAGTAAAATTCATCGTTTTGCTTGTTCCCGTTCCGTCATTGTAGTCTACATTTGCGCATTTGTTTTTTAAATTTTTTGTAACACGTTGCAGTAAAATGTGCGTGATTTTCTGTGTTTTTTGCGGCAAGTTTTGCTGGATGTGCATGGGAGGACCGCTATTGCTGTAAGATCTTCCTTAGTTTTGTGGGAATTTTTCTTGGCTTTGAGGTCTTTCTTATATTTTGCGTAATTTCGTCAGAAGATGGGTTTACGGGTTTGTTTCGATGAAATTTGTTCAACTAGCTGCTGGAGTACAGTCTTGGTAAATAATTGACTGCATTGAGAATAAATTCCCCTAGTTCTGCATGTTTTTGCTAGCTTCATTGTTTGCATCTAACTGCAGCTAACTATAACCACTTAATTTTCTTTTCTTTCTCTGTAAATGCTCGGAGTCTCTTTTTAAGGAAAATTTGTGGAAGGGTTTACCTTCTACTGTGAACGGAATCAACCAAGTTATATGGAATTTCAATAACAGACAAATAACAGATCGAATTGCGGAAGCGAATGAATAAAATATTTAATAATAAATCGTTGCCACTAGGAGGGCAGATCCCGCCGTAGAGGCAAATGCAGAATGCAGAGATAAAAATAAAAGATGATGATAAAAATCTCTAATTTGATGAAAACTAATGTAATATATATGAATTTTTATACAAGTGGATAACCTAGCCGACTGCTAGGTTTGGTCTGTAGCATGACTCCCCTCCTCAGAAAGCTTTGTCCTCAAAGCTGGAAATGTCTGGAGAATACTTTCGTGTTCCCATGTGGCATCTTCCTCTGGTAGGTCTTGCCATTTGATGAGAAATTCTTGAATCCGGCGTGATCTTAGTCTTCGTATTCTGTGTTGTAATATATCTTCAGGTTGGAGATGTATGCGGCCTTCCTCATCGAGCACTGGTAATTCTGATTGTCCTTGCACTTTCTGACCAATTACCTTTTTGAGACAGGAAACATGAAATACCGGGTGTATTCGTGATGATGAAGGTAGCTCTAACTGATAGGCGACTTCTCCAATGCGGCGCACGATTCTGTAGGGACCATAGAATCGTGGAGCCAACTTTTGATTGGATTTTATCTTTAATGATGATTGTTTGTAAGGTTGCAACCTTAGAAAAACCCAATCACCCATATTAAAAGTTCTTTCTGATCGGTGCAAGTCTTGCTGTTGTTTCATACGATTTTGTGCTTGGACTAAATTTTCTTTGAGGATGGTGAGAGTAGACTGCCTTTGTTCGAACCAATCATCCACTTTGGCTACTTTGGATGATCCTTGCACGTAATCTGCGATGGTAGGAGGCTTGGTGCCATACAGTGCTTCAAATGGAGACATCTTAATTGAGAAATGGTAAGAAGTGTTGTACCACCATTCTGCTAATGCTAACCACTGGCTCCATTGATTCTGTTTATCTTGAGCGAAACATCTTAAGTATGTACCCAAACATTTGTTAACCACTTCTGTTTGACCATCTGTCTGGGGATGGTAAGCTGAGGACATGCTCAATTTGGTACCACTAAGTCGAAATACTTCTCGCCAAAAGTTACTAGTGAAGATGGGATCTCTATCACTTACAATATTTTTTGGCATACCATGTAATTTGAAAATTGAATCCATAAATACCTTTGCCACCTTGCTTGCGGAAAATGGATGTTGTAAAGCCTGAAAGTGAGCGTATTTGGATAACCGGTCTACGACAACGAAGATGACTGTCCTGCCTTCTGACTTTGGAAGACCTTCAATGAAATCCATGGATATATGTTCCCATTGTCGTTCCGGGATGGGTAATGGTTGTAATAATCCTGGTGATTTGACTGTTTCTCCTTTATTGCGTTGGCAAACTTCACATTCTGCTACCCATTGTTTGACTTCTGCTTTTAATCCTTTCCAACAAAATGATTGTTTGACCCTTAAATATGTCTTCAAAAATCCTGAATGTCTCGTTGATGGAGAAGCGTGTGATTCGTCGAGGATCTTTGATTTGAGTTCTGAATTATGTGGAATGTAAATGCGGTTCTTCTTCCGGAGGATGTTATCTTCATAAGAGAACAAAGGGTGTTTGGAAGACCCTATAGATAATTCATGAATTATCTGGGCAGTTTCACTATTGGACAACCATTCAATTTGTAATTGAGTTACCCATTGGAAGCAAGGACCTGAAATAGCATTGATGACTACTTCATCTTCATATTTTCTGGACAGTGCATCGGCGGCTATATTTTCCTTCCCTTTCTTATATTCGATAACGAAATCATAGCCCAGAAGTTTGGTTAACCACTTATTTTGTTCTGGATAAGAAAACCTTTGCTCCAAAAAATGCTTGAGGCTACTATGATCAGTTTTTATAATGAAACGGCTACTGATTAGGTAGTGTCGCCATTTTTCTACTGCATGAAGGATAGCCAACATTTCTTTTTCATATGTTGATCTTCCCAAATTTTTTCCGGAAAGCTGTTTACTTTCAAATGCCAATGGATGACCATCTTGCATTAATATAGCCCCAATTCCTGTTCCTGATGCATCACATTCGATAATAAATGGTTTGTGAAAATTGGGAGTTGCTAATACTGGAGTTGTACACATGGCTTGCTTAAGAGCTTCAAAAGCTAGAGTAGCCTCTTCCGACCAACGAAAAGCATCCTTTTTTGTGAGTGCCGTGAGAGGTGCTGCAATCTTACCATAATTCTGTACAAACTTGCGATAGTAGCCTGTGAGACCCAAAAAACCACGAAGTTTCTTGATGGTTTTAGGTAAAGGCCACTCTTGAATTGCCTTAATCTTATTGGGATCGACTTTGACACCCTCATGTGAAACTATATGACCAAGATACTCGACTTCTTGAACACCAAATGAGCATTTTGAGCGTTTAACAAATAATTTTTCTTTGTGTAGGATGTGAAGGGCTTTATCCACATGATGTAAATGGTCCGCCCAATTTTTGCTGTATATGAGAATATCATCAAAAAAAACTAACACAAACTTACGGAGGAGTGGGCGAAACACTTGGTTCATGAGACTTTGGAATGTGGATGGTGCATTAGTGAGACCAAAAGGCATGACCAAAAATTCGTAATGACCTTCATGAGTACGAAAGGCCGTTTTGGGAATATCTTCTTCTCTAACACGGATTTGGTGAAAGCCAGAGCGAAGGTCTAATTTTGTAAAAAATTTTGCACCATGCAACTCATCTAATAGGTCATCTATGACGGGGATAGGAAATTTGTCCTTGATAGTGAGTTTATTGAGAGAACGAAAGTCAGGACACATACGCCAAGAGTTATCTTTTCGTCTAGCCAGGACTACAGGTGAGGAATAAGGACTAGTGCTGTGACGAATGACTCCATGATCCAACAAATCCTGAACGATCCGTTCGATTTCTATCTTTTATGGCTGAGGATAGTGATAAGGACGATTGTTAGGTGGGACACTTCCCGGCATCAAATGGATGGCATGATCATGAGATCGTTTAGGTGGTAATCCTTGAGGTTCTTGGAAAACCTCGTCGTAATGTGTGATGATATCTTGTAACTCAGGTGCAATAATATCCGAAGTTGCTGTTGATTGTGTTTCCAAACAATTAATCTGAGCTATAAACCCATATCCACCCTTTTTTAACATCTTTTCCATACTGTGAGAGCTCACCATTTGTGTTGGAGGAGTAGTAATGCCTTGTAAGTGAATGACTCGTCCATTTTCCTTCCATTCCACAAATAATTTTTTGAAGTTGAAGCTAACCGTGTCTAATGTTTCCAACCATTCAACCCCCAAAATGACATCGAATTTCCCAAATTCATGACAAAAAGGGAGCCTAACCAGGTATAAGTTCCCATCTTTATGGAAACTTGAGATGTGCGACCCACGCATTGTGCGTTCACCCCGTTGGCCACTAAAACCTGGAATTTGTCTTTGTTGGAAGAGTTAATGAATAAATTCAAGGCTTTTGCTGTTTTGATGTCGATAAAATTGTGGGTGCTACCAGAATCAATTAGCACATTCACCTTTTTCTCGGCGGAGAAAACCTGGTACCGTGATGGTATGGTGGGCGGTTAAACCCATGAGAGCATGCACTGAAATTGCCATTGTATCCTCTTCTTTTTCGTCTATAGTAACTGGTAGGTCTTCTGGCATAGGTTCTTCTGATTGGTAAGGTTCATCCTCTTCCCCTTCACCTTGATCACCCTCAATATGAAAGTTTTGTTTTTGGGCACAAGCTTGTTCCCTGGGGTGATTAGTGCGACATTTATAACAAAAATATCTTGATGGTTGATCATTTCTACGAAAGGAATTGTTGCGGTATGAAGGACGACTATATGTTTCCCGTTGTGCAGACAACTGATGTCTCTTCTCGGCCAACTTGGCTATTCTTATACAAGCTGTTCAACAAGGTTGGATCGTGCATGTCTACCTCCACTCGAATAATTTATTTCAAACCATTGCGAAAGGCACCTACCACCGTGTCGGGACTAAGGTCTGAAGTGTATGGTAGTAAACTGGTAAACTCTGAAACGAATTCACTAACTGACCCTTTTTGTTTAAGAGATAACAATCTTACTGTGTAGGATGATGTCGCTCCGTCGTCAAATCTTTCTAAAAAAGAGGTAGTGAATTTTCTCCAGGTAATAATAGCTACATTCTCTTTTTTAAGCCATACAAACCATTGGTAGGCCTCAGTGCCTAATTTTGTTGCAGCGAAAGGAACTTTATCAATTTCCTTGATTTGATATAAGTCAAGGATGCCTTCCATTTTGGCTAACCAACCACGAGGATCATGACCTTCAAAAGTGGGCATATCAATTCGTGGAAAGTTAATATTAGGGCCTCTTGGTTGGTGATAACCCGTGTCCCTTTCTTGATTTTGGTTATACCGTTGCCTTTGATAGGGATCCCTGTAATTACCCGAATCACCTCGTTGTTGTTGCCAATCATCATTAGGATCGAGAGTTTCTTCATTCCGTTGGGCATGGGAGTGATTTTGGGGATTAGTATTGGGGTTAGGTTGTTTTTGTGCTTGCACAAGTTCTTTTAGGGTGCGACCCATGTCGTGTAGACTCTCTAGTATGCTGTGAAGAGACTCCTTATCAGACATGGCTGAGTCACTTGAGTCTCCTTGCGTGATGTTTTCGTGAGTTGGGGAAGGATTAGTAGCCATAGGATCTACTAGGGGATGATGTGGATTATAACTACCAATTTTAAAAGGAGAAAGAGAATTTTTTGTACCTGGTGTGCGATTAGGCCTTCTTGTGTTGTTATTGGTCGTGTCCGAACTTGATAATCGACCGTCGGCACCTTTGCTCCACTTTTTACTCATGCACTTGCTCAAAAATTGTTTGCTGAGTAGTTCTTGAACTTCAAAATTTTCTTGCTTTTTTTTTTTTTTCCTCGGGTTTTTTTTTTTTTGACAATATCAACCACTTGACAGCATGCGAACGGACGACACGAACCGCGAGCTAAGACCCACGACGAGTCAGACGAAGATACGACACGACGACCGAGCGAGACTACGCGAACGGAGGACAAGGACCCAAACGACACGACACGCTGAGGGAACCAACGACACGACACGCGGAGGAGACCAAACGACACGCGGAGGACAGGGAGGATAAGGCTCGACACGCGGAGGGGACTAAGGCTCGACACACGCGGAGGGGACTAACGACACGACACGCGGATGAGAGGGCGGACAAGGCTAGGCGCGGAGGAAGACCACCGTGTGACCGAAGTCACACCGTAAAAGGTGTGACTGGTGCCTATTAAACTATTAAACCCACGAACTATGCTGAATGTGGGATAAATGATGGAGACCACGCCCGAAATTAATTTTGCCCCTGACGTCAGCCAAATAAAAATTTGTAACGACCTTAGGATTGCCCGTAAATTAAAAATTTCCGCGATTAGGATTGGACGATGGCTTCTGGGACGAACTGTGCAAATCCAGCAGACGTCTGTGGGTGTTTTGTTATCGCGAAGAGAGGATTCGATATGGCGGTGGTTAGGGAAAAACTGGAACGAGCAGTGGCGGAAACTGGACTCGAAACGCCGGATCACCGTAGTAAGACCCTCTTTGCAAACGCTGGGAAAAACTTGAACGAGCAGTGGCGGAAACTGGAATCGAAACGCCGGATCACCGCCGTAAGGCCCTCTTTGCAAACGCTGGGAATACGGTGACGCGAGGCGAATTGCAGCTGGATATTGCGCAAACGAATGGCCGTGTTATGAGACCGAAAACTCCCGGAGATCGCCGAATCTGATACCACTTGGAAGGGTTTACCTTCTACTGTGAACGGAATCAACCAAGTTATATGGAATTTCAATAACAGATCGAATTGCGGAAGCGAATGAATCAAATATTTAAAATAAATCGTTGCCACTAGGAGGGCAGATCCCGCCGTAGAGGCAAAAGCAGAGATGCAGAGATACAAAAATAAAAGAGATGATGATCTCTAATCAATGAAAGCTAATGTAATATATATGAAATTTTTTACAAATGGATAACCTAGCCGACTGCTAGGTTTGGTCTGTAGCAATTTGTTTGTATTTTTGCTTAAAGATCTTGGACAATCTGCGTAATATTTGCCTAATTGTTTTTTTTTAATATTTAATCACTGTAAATGCTGGGATTTGTTATGTTTTTAGTCTGAAAATTTGCTAAATGTGCATGGTGGAAGTACTTTTGCTTTGAGATCTTCGTTATTTTGCTTAATTTCGGCTGGAGGTGAGGTTTACAGGGTTGTTTTGGGGAAATTGCACAGTACTGGTAAATAATCGACTGCACTGAGATGAAATTCGCCTCTCTGCTTGTTGTAAATGCTGGGGTGTGCTATGTTTTTAGTCTGAAAATTTGCTGAATGTGCATGTTGGAATTTTTTTTTGCTTTGAGATCTTCGTTATTTTGCTTAATTTCGGTTGGAAGTGAGGTTTACAAGGTTGTTTTGGTGAAATTGCACAGTACCGGTAAATAACCGACTGCATTGAGGTGAAATTCGCCCCTCTACTTGTTCTTGCTAGCGTCATTGTTTTGCGCTGATTGCATTTGCGTAATTTTATATTTAACTTCGTCTCTGTAAACGCTTCGAGTAGTTTAGCACAATTTGCTAGCGGACTTGTTTTTGCTCTAAGATCTTTGTGTGGTTTTGACGTTACGTGGGGCTTACCAGGGTTGTTTGGGTGAAATTTGCAGGGCGATGCAGGGATTCGGTAAAATGGCGATGCCGCCCTCTTCCGTAAGAGCGAAGAGGAGCGTTCAGGAGGATGGGAATGCCATCTTCTCGAGGTCGAAGAAACAAGAGACGCCGGAAAATAGCGAGAAGAAGGAGAAAGTTTACACTTTCAGCGTTCTGCTTCCAAACGGTTCTAATTTGACTCTTTTGCTGGAGAATCCGAACGAGGAGATGACCGTGGCCGAGTTCGTGCGAACTGTGAAGAGGAGATGCGAGAAGGAGGCGGTTGATATGGGTTCTCGGCGTATACAATGGGGAAATCATGTTTATTTGGAAGATACCATGGGGAATAAGCTCAAGGATAAGAAGATTAGTCCTCGACAAAATCCTAGCAACGCATTAATTTTGGATGTTGTTTGTTTTGCTGAAGTTTTGTTTAAGTTACTGGGGAGCTGTCTTTGTTTTTATTTCTCGTTTTTATAAGTTCTTTTTTTTTCTTCTGAAAATCGGTAAATGGGCAAAGAGGAGTTGTTGGAGTAAGCGCATTATCAAAGCTTAGATTAGACGCAATATTCCCATTTTAATCTGGCTTTTATTTATTTCTGGTTTTTCTCTTTTTCTAATTACTTTTTTTAGTTCAAACAAGCATGCATTAATTTTTTGGGGCAAACACTTTTTGAATTTCAAAGAGGGCTCCAAAATATTTTTTATTACATTTCATGTGGGATGGATGTCTCTCGGTTTCGAACCAATGTGGGATGGATGTCCCTCGGTTTCGAACCATGGGGCAAAGCTTGACAACCAGTACAGCTATCAATGGGGAACACCAAGCTTGGATTACCTATGACGCAATGAACAATAGTAATTTTGTTAAATTTTCATCTTTAAATGTCCGTAGTGCTTTTAAAGTGGTGATTATGTTTGAAAAATTCCCCCACTTCCCTTTTGATAAATTGGTAACCTTTATTGATTTTTTTTTGTTTAAAAGTCTTTTGATTTGTATTTTCACATTCATAACTTACATACTTTATCTGTGGTGATTTGATAAATGCCCTGTATGAAGTTGGACTAGTAAATGTGTTTGAATGCTGTGTTCTTTCCTTAGTTAAAATGATAACAAGTGCAGAAGGAAGCATATCGTCAAGTTCCGATTAGCAATTCCAGGCGTGAAATTGTTAAATGCCCTGGTTTTCGGTAGAATGGGGAACCCTAAAAAAAATGAGGGTCCTGGCCTCTTCATACTGAGTGGGATTTGAACCTTACACCTCTCAGAGGCTTTGCAATATTAAAAATATTTTTTTAATAAAATATCTGGTTAGCTTGTGTAGTAAGTGTCATTGATTATGTTCCCGTCTTTTCCTTTTGTAACTAAAATTCCACACTGAATGAAAAAGATCTTAAATAAAAAGGGTTTGTAATCAATGCATTAAAAACACGTTGTCAAGCTTAGAATTACAAACAGTCTTACAACAATTTTTTGCCTTTTTTTATGGGTTCAAAGTTATGCATTGCTTTCATCTGCGTCTGATTAATAACTATCTTTGTAGCTACGAATTGCCTCGTTTTTATCAGGTTTGTATCTATCCTCAGTTTGATTTTAGTAAACTGGTAAATGCTCTCAGACGACTTCCATCAGTGGAATCCAAGCTTTTTCCTCAAACTTTTGAGTCACTAAATGCCCTTTAGACTTGTATTAAATGTACATTATTATTTGACTTAGAAGCCATGAATGAGAAGTATATGTTTATGTACCAGAGACATCTAGTTAATCAATTGGAACAGTCAATCCTTAAAAAATTCAATGGAAACTGGAAACTGCATTTGTCCATGTTGGTCTGTTATTGACCTGCGCTACTATATCTGTTTTAATAGGGTAGCATGGTCAGCAGGAGGGAACCTGTGTAATAATCCATGTCATGGGAGTTGATTGTTTGCCACTGGAAAATGGCTTGTTCTATTAACTTTATTATTCAAAATTAGCCCCATTATCTGTTGAAAATATGGAGCATGAATGGAAAATAAGATGGTGCATCGGAGGAGTTCAGGCCTTGATCAAATTTGGCTTGGCTGGAACATGCATGGAGTGTTGACTTGATCCATTCATGCTATATGACGAATGTACCCTGGTGGTACATAAGAAGGGTTTTTACGTATTTAAATTTTTCTGAAACTAAGCCTTCACAAAATTATTGTACTTCAAGTAGTTGTCTTGTTTGCACAGAAGAGTACAATTCTACGTGACTCTGCTGAATAGGTCTGGCAGGCTTCTCCCTAGAGGAAATTAGAGGGAAAATATAGTAATTCCTGCAAGAGAGACTGGTAATGATGTTTTATCTCTCTTGTCTGTAAAATACCTTTGAACAAATTTAAAAGCATGGAGGGAAAAAGTTAACAAATTTGCTATTTAATTTGATTTTAAGTTTTTATATAAAAAATGTTAGATACCATTCTTCATTGATGTGTGTTCTTCATTAATATGGGGTGGATTTCAAGTAAGACTGCAAAGTTTTGGGATTTTATGTCAATTCTAGACATTTGCATAGAGTTGCAGCTTTTTTGAATCTAAAATAGGCAACAAAAGCGTCTATGTTTTCTCTTCTCAAGAAAATGGATTTGATGATTGTAGAGAAGCTCAGAGTAGTATAGGTAAAATATTGAATGGCTGCAAAATTCAGACAAATGTTTCCAATTGGATTTTGATTTCATAGTATAGTATGAGGTAACATGATTTAAGTATTTTTTAAAATTGTTTAAAATTGGTTATATTGGACTGGGGCAGGTACCATCCTATAAGATTGTGACCACATAGGGGTGTTACAATTGCATGACAATTATGCATGTATTGCTTGGCAAGATTCGAGCCTGGATCTTATCTTTCGAAGTTGAGGAATATAATCGGTTGAGCTCATACCATTTATTTTAATACATTTATTTTTCTAATTATATCTATTTTATGAAGTTGGGTAAAATTATATAAAATAAATTGTGAATGTGGACGGTACGTATATGGTTTGGATCTTGAAATTAATCTTAGCAATTTTGAGAAGCCTGCTTTTGACACATCTGTATTTTAATTTACATTAAAACAAAAATGAAATGGTCATATTTCAGTAACACATCATTATCATTATGGTTTGGATCTTGAAATTAATCTTAGCAATTTTGAGAAGCCTGCTTTTGACACATCTGTATTTTAATTTACATTAAAACAAAAATATGAAAAATGGTCATATTATTATTAACTATTCAGTAACACATCATTCGGTGTCCTCATAGCATCATGCAGAAATCAACCTTGGTTTAATTAAACTTGCTTAAGTGAATGGGAGTGCATAATTATAGAGGCACACTATTAATGGGAGTGCATAATTATAGAGGCACACTATTAATTGATGTGTCAACCCAAGATAGTGCATATGATCTAGAATGTTACTTCTATTAAAAGTTGAGGTTGATTATTGAAACATTCTTTGATAATTAGTGGAGTGATATTCTAGTCCAAGAAGTACATTGCCTCTCAAAATGAGATTTTGTTGCTGAGATTTCTAACAATATTTTTGTCACATTTCAAGCAAATATGTGCATCTTGTTTGTTTATTTATTATAGTAAATAATAAAATTGGATAAACAATAACATTGTAGTATGGCTAATTCCTAAGGTTAATTACGGTATGTGATTTTAATAGTTTTTATGCAATTTAAACATAATGCAAGGGTAATTGTTTATTTATTATAGTAAATAATAAAATTGGATAAACAATAACATTGTAGTATGACTAATTCCTAAGGTTAATTACGGTATGTGATTTTAATAGTTTTTATGGAATTTAAACATAATGCATTTAAGGGTAAGGGTAATAGAACACTCGATGTTCAACATACTACCTTTAACCTTTAATTAGAATTATTGAAGTGTAGATTTGAAATTTTATTGTTGTCAGTTTTTTTTTTTTTTGTGGTGATTATGAGTTTGAGTTTTATTAAAGTAATTGAATTTTTTAATGTATATTGTTTAGTGTGAATTTTTGTTCTTACTTTTTTTTTTTTTTGGTGATTATGAGTTTGAGTTTTATTAAAGTAATTGAATTTTTTAATGTATACTGTTTAGTGTGAATTTTTGTTCTTACTTTTTTTTCTTTCCTTTTTTCCGAGCTATAGACATTTAATTTTTTTTTTTTTTTTCTTCCTTCCCCATTTTTTTAGCCGTTTTTCTTATGAAGCTGTTAAAATAATGTTACTATGAGAGTTCTAGCTTATATCCTCCTTGATTAATAGTCTTTGTGGTTGTTTTAGACTGTTTACTCCTCCAGATGCAAAGCTAAGTGTTGCATCTACACATACACAATTTATTACTAGTTAATACTCACTATGCGAAAGATTGGGCCTCTTAACATATGTATTCTAATAGTGTCAAACTATTTTAATTGTTGTTTTATTCTTTGAACATTTAATGTCAAAATTTCAGTTTCATGTTGTTTTTTCGGATTTATGATGTGCATTTCTGTGCTATTTGTGCTTAGTGCTTACCTATTGTGCCAGTTGCAAGATTATTTTTCTTTTGGATTTATGATGTGCATTTATGTTCCTTTCTTGACCACCCATAGAACATCATGACCACATCGTTTAACAATTATGCATGTATTGCTTGGCAAGATTTGAACTTGGGTCTCTTCTTTGAAAGTTGAGGAATATAATCGGTTGAGCTAAATATCATTTATTTAAATATATTCATTATTCTAAGTTTATAAAGTTGGGTAAAATTATTTAAAATGAGTTGCCAATGTGGATGGTACATATATGATTCGGGTCTTGAAATTAATCTTAGCAATTTTGAGAAGCCTGCTTTTAACACATTTGTTTTAATTTACAGCCAAACAAATATGTGAGGAGTGGTCATAATATTATTAACTATTCAGTAACACATCATTTAGTGTCCTCATAGCATCATGCAAAAATCAACCTTGGTTTTGCCTAAAACATGCTTAGGTGAAAGAGAGTGCATAATTATAAAGGCACACTTTCAATTGATGTGCCAACCCAAGATAGTGCATATGATGTAGAATGTTACTTTGTTAGAAGTTGAGGTTGATCATTGAAACATTCTTCCATAATTAGTGGAGTGATATTTTAGTCCAAGAAGTACAATGTCTTGCAAAATGAGATTTTGTTACTGAGATTTCTAACAATATTTTATCACATTTCTAGCAAATATGTTTCTCTTACTTGTTTATTTATTTTAGTAAATAATAAAATTGGATAAACAATAACATTATAGTATGCATTTTTGTGGAATTGTTATTTTATCACATTTCAAGCAAATATGTTTCTCTTATTTATTTATTTATTTTAGTAAATAATATAATTGGATAAACAATAACATTATAGTATGCATTTTTGTGGCTAATTCCTAAGGTTAATTAAGGTATGTGATTTTAATAGATTTTATGGAATTTAAATATAATGCATTCAAGGGTAATAGAAGAACATTCGGGTAATAGAAGAACACTCGAGGTTCAACATATTACCCATAATTAGAATTATTGAAGACATATCACCCATAATTAAAATTATTGAAGTGTAGATTTAGAATTTTAGCGTTGTCAGGTTTATTTGGTGATTATGAGTTTGAGTTTTAAAGATATTGAATTTGTAAATATATACTGTTTAGTTTGAATTTCTGTTAATTTTTTTTCTTCTCTTTTTTTCTGAGCTATAGACATTTAATTTTTTTAGTCGTTTTTTATGAGAGTACTTGCTTATTTCATTGTTTAGTTTGAATTTCTATTAATTTTTTTTCTTCTCTTTTTCTGAGCTATAGACATTTAATTTTTTTAGTCGTTTTCTATGAGAGTACTTGCTTATTTCATTCTTGTTTATGAGTCTTCGTGATCGTTTTAAATTGTTTACTTCTCTAGATAAATATAGATGCAAAGTGGAATGTTGCATCCATAGTTGAGAAAATCGGAATCAGCAAAGAATCGGCATTTTTAAAAATCGGCAAAAATCGGGAATCAACAAAAAATCAGGGAAAGAATCGGCAAAGAATCGCCAAAAAAACCGAAGTAAACGAAAATTTTCATTGAAATAAGTTATTTTCGTGCATTTTACAATCAATTAATATTATGCAAATCATATATTGCAATAAAAACAATAATTCATATCAAGACACTCAAGCTTTAAGTACACATGAAAGTGACAAAACACATCTTGTATTGCTTATAATATGAAAAGGTACAAAGTTACAAATAATAAGGAAAAAAAGGTTCATTTTTTATATGCCTGGAAACGGGTAACAACAAAGTTACAATCACTTGTAAAAAAAGGAAAAAACCTAAACCTTAAACCAAAAGGCTAGGGTTGAGGGTTTAAAATTGAAACATCGACAGCTGACAAATGGGCTTGCATACATAGTTTCAAAATCAAACATTAATATTTACTTAAAAAGAGGAGGAAAATAAACCCTAAACTCAAAACCTTAGACTAGGGTTTAGAGTTTAAACTTCAAGTTCAAAGTTTCAAAATCAAACATTAACAGCTGAAAATGGGTTTGCATACATAGTTACTAGGCAACAATATTTACTTAAGAAAAGAAGTTAAAAAAACAAAACTCTAAACCCAAAACCCTAGGACCTAGCCTATAAGGTTTAGGGTTTAAGCTTCAAAGTTCAAAGTTTCAAACATTAATAGCTGAAAAATGGGTGACATACATAGTTAGCAAGCAACAATATTTACTTAAAAAGAGGGTTTGGGTTTAAACTTTAAAATTTGAAGTTTAAACAGCTAAAAAATGGGCTTGCATAAAAAAACCCTAAATCGGCCACAACCTAAAAAAAGAAAAAGAAAAAAAATTGCCAATTTTTTGAAAAAATCGACGATGCTGATTTTTTCAAAAAAATATTTGCATCGCCAAGAGTTTGCCAATTGCATCGGCATCTTAAAAAATCGGCAAAAAAACGGGATTCTGCAGATTTTCTCAATTTTGGTTGCATCTACACATGCACAGTTTAATTCTAGTTCTTCATACTCATTGTGTGAAAGATTGGGTCTCTTAACATATGTATTCTAATAGTATCTTACTATTTTAATTGCTATTTTATTCTTTGAATATTTAATTTCTTATTTTTCAATTTCATGTTATTTTAGTTAGATGTAGGGTGTGGCTACCATGCCATTTGTGCTTACCTATTATGCCAGTTGCAAGTTTATTTTTCTTTTGGACTTATGATGTGCATTTCTGTTTTTCTTTTCTCCAGGATGGTGGTGCAAATAGTGTACATACTTATCAGGTACTGTTATCCCTTTATTCTGATCTGATGTTAAACTGATTTTATTGAAAGCTTGGAGCAAAAATGATATTGGAAATGTAAGACATGTAACAAATGCGAAAATAGTGGTTTGTAGAGGAAAAATCTGAAGTAGAGTTGTAAATATTTACACAATAATCAAACAAATCATTCTGAATTTTTATAGTTGATAATCCTCTTCAAGGTATGGTGGGGGAGTGATTTATTGTCAATTTGCTCTGCACGACATGTGGGATGTTACGCCAGAACCACATCTCCTTGTGGATTTGCCTCAAGAATACACTTTCGAGACTGCTTTAGCCGACTTAATTGTATGTTTGTGTGTTTAAATTTACAAGGCATAACTAGTTTTTCATGTGCCTAGCAAATGGTTGAGCATATATAATATCATTTTAAGGTTGCACATTTTTTTAATAAGTTGTTTCGGTATAGGACAACTCTCTCCAAGCTGTATGGGCTAACGGAGCTGGTGAGAGGTGATTAATAAGGTAAATCTAGTTTGATTGATGTATTTATTTATTTTTTGGTTAAAGTTTTGTATATTTTTGTCCTTGATAAGGCAATTTGTGCATCCAAATTTTAGTTTTCTGAAAGCCATGGAATGAGATAAACATTGTTAAATGTTGGAACAATATTTTTTTTTTGTAAAATTTTGCTTTTCATAGAATAATATAATTTATAAGAATAGAATGAGATTTGAACTCCATTATATATTTGATTCCTTCATAAATGAAGATTACATAGGATTATAGCTTTTGCAATTAGCATGGCTTTAGAACTTTTAGAAAATTACTTTTCTTATTTATAGTTTTATAAAATAATTTGTAATTTTTGTTTATAAGATTTTACTGAAAAGGCACTTTGAAAAATCGTTTTGTTTAGGGGAGTTAGTGTTATTCAAATCCATTATCATTAGGGATAATACCATTGGTAGCAGACAATTGAAGTTATAATGTATCACTCAACTAATGGTTGTGAGGTGAGGTCAACATCAATTTAAATGTGGATTGAAACAAACTTGATAGTCAAATCTTTTAGCCAAACAAAATCATATATAAACCCAAAAAAATAGCTGAACTATACGGCAAAAAATTATCAGTGGTGAAAGGAAAATTATTTACTGAAGGACTACCCAAAGGTGCCCTTTTTCTTTTCTAACAAAAAAATACTCTCTCAATATAAACAAAGATTAGCAGTTGAACCAAAGCTTTATAGATTGGTTAGAGACATATCATAATATCTATATATGCCAGAAGTATACTAAAGGGTTTGGATGGAGCTTGGTTTGAATGGAGCATTTTCATGGTGAATATGTTGAAACTAATCTTGACTTTGAATAATTAATTATGGTATTACGTGCTTGTGAGGTTTTTTATTTTTTTAAGAAGTATAGCCTTTACATGGTGTGAAATAAGAGAAATTGAGTCTCTTTCAGGTGAGATAAATCATGGAAACAATCAACCTTAATTTTAGTAGTCTTTGGCCCCTCTATCATGAGAAGGAAAACTTGCTTTGCTAGGCAAATTTGAGAAAGAGTTCAAAGACTCTTGCTTTGTAACAATGTGTCATTGCAAACATATACAATACAAAATAAAGTAAAAGTGAACCTATTCACTTGTATAGTTGCATATTAAAGAATTGTTGAGCAACCAACAAATGGACAACTAAAGAGATGATTCATCAAGGAACCATAGAGGGGCATACAAATGAGGTTCCTCTTGTGGCAATAAAGAAAAACACTTACTCCTAGCAAGGCCTGGTTACTCTTTAATGCCTTATTAAAGTTGAGTTTTACCATGTAAGAAGATAGTGACTCCTCTCTGAGTTGTGGACAAGGACAAGAATGAGGGGCCATTCTTCGTGAATCTATTATATCTAAGGTGAGGCTGGGTGATAAAGAACCTTGAAAGAGGATGGGGTTTATTATGATATAAGAGATTCTATCTTGTCATATATTTTCTCCATAGAAAGATATGTTCTCTAAAATATGATGGTTCCTCTCTAAATAGAGACCCCAAATGAAGATAGTTAAGATGATGCTCCAAAGGATTTATGCATTTTGTGAAGGTTGTGGCTATCCTTTGAATAGTTGTTAGATGGACTTAGGCCAAGCAAAATAAAGAGAATTTTTATAAAAAACTAATTCCACGCTCCAAGGATAAACTTGCAATTGAGCATGAGGTGGTCAATGGTCTTCGCCTCATTCTTATGAAGGATATACTACTATGACCCATGTTAGCGTCTATTTTGCAAATTATCAAGTGTGAGAATTTTACCCTCGCATTTCAACCATGAAAAAGTCTTTGCGTGGAGAAGACAATGTTAGAACCAAATCTGTTGGGAAAGGTTATGATTGTGGAGATCAAGTAAGAGCAAAGGATATTCTATCCTCTCTTCATCTTATAATTTCTTTAGAACCAAATCTGTTGGGAAAGGTTATGATTGTGGAGATCAAGTAAGAGCAAAGGATATTCTATCCTCTCTTCATCTTATAATTTCCCAAGGGATATCAACTGATCATTTAAGGTTGTCCCCTATGATTGTAGTTATTCTCCACCATGCATCAATCAAGAAAACATTTTGGATTCATTTATGATTTTCCACTACAAGTAACCTAAAATAAGCTCTTAATAGAAAGAGAGGAAGACCCACATGTATGAATACAGACAGAAAGTTTTAGCTATGATTTTTTTTTCTCTCCATTATCAAAGTATTTAGCCCTAATCAATCTACTATGGTAAATGTTGTGGTCCTGGTAGATTCTCTATACCACTTTGTCCCCCAAAATCTACATCTTCAATTTAAGCTTGTACAGTTTGTTCTAATTTTTATGGCTTTTAAGGTCTGCAATTATTTCCCAGTTGATCATTAATGGAATGATAACCAAATGAAAATGGTGCATTCAAGGAGAGTCTTCTGTTAATATCTGAGCTTGTAGCAGGTAGTATCATGCTAGTGTGAAAAAGATAGTGATTAACCGTTTCTTGTTTTGGTAAATAGCCAAGATAGTGATTAACTGTTTCTTGTTTTGGTATATAGCCTGCCTTGAAAGCTGGGCTTTGTACCGTTGTATTCGATTTTTACATTAAGTGATACATCATACAATGAGCTCCAAATAATTTAACAATTTGTAGTATAGAGTCATGGCTTTTTTTTTTAAGCGAAAAACCCCTTGCAGGGCCACCTTGGTCTGAGACACCACGACCAGGGGTTCTACACTATCAAAGTCACCCTGGAGTAGCGCCCGGCCTTGCCCGCACCAACATTATCAATTGGATTTTGGGTACCCAATTCAATTTTTTGGTAGGGTGGAGATTCAAACCTGAGACCTCCCTTGGAGGATTGCCCTCTCCAACTCACCTACAACACCTGAGTAGAGTCATGGCTATTTTGTTAACAAAAATATGTTCTGTTTGATCTTGTGTTATAAATGTTTCACTGTATGAAAATTATATATAGAGACTAGCTGGCTTTTGAATGCTTTTGTAATTAGTTTATGATTTTAAAATAATATGCATTTAAACATGCAATATCAATTTATTTTTACTATTCTATGATGTTCTATCAAGGGTCTTTCCATCATTTAATTTTGGAAGCATGAAAATTGTTGGCATTAACCTTTTTGGCATACTGATTTTTCAAGTGATCTAGCATTTTACTACAGATAATAAATGTTGTGTCAAATGTTAGTTACATACTCTGTTATTGTAGTGGCACCGTTGAAGTTAACTGTTCCAAGGATGTAAAGAGTTACATACTCTGTTATTGCAGTGGCACCGTTGAAGTTAACTGTTCCAAGGATGTAAAGATTCAAAGTATCATAGGACCTTGTGCATCATTGGAATTGGTTCATTCTTATGCATTCCTTACTGGATTTATCTTTGATATTTTGCTGCGGAAGTTTTGATATTCAGCATCTTATGCTTAAACACACATTTATTGTCTATACAATTACAATTATTACTTGTTCTAATTAGCCTTTCTAGTCCGTGGCTGCTTCATAATTTTATTAGTATTAATTAGACGGGGTTTTGCATGTCCCATCTCAAACAAATTTTTATATAACAGTGTCCCTTTTTTGCATAAAGGGCCATCGTGTGTGGACACTGTAGTTGGCCAGGGAAATACAACATCATGGAAGATGTGCGGACTTGACAAAAACACTTCTTTGACAGTGTATTCTTTGACATTGCACCAAGTGAATGCTCCAACTCAACAATGCAGGCTGCCAATCAGCAATTTTTTATTCAGTTTCAGACACAGTATGTTACATTTTTTAAATCCAGTTTTTTTTGTTATTGGTTTGACAATTAGTTCCATGTTGAACAATGGAAAGATTAGTCACAGGCTATATTCTGATTCTTTTTGTATGGTTTCTTTGCACTCAGTTATCTGCATCCAGATGGTCAAACTAGGCTTCGAATTACCACAATTACAAGGAGATGGGTGGATGGCAGTGTAAGTACTGAGGTGTGGTACAAGGCTGTGATGAGTTCATAAATAACTGCATGTTATTTTATAATTAATAACATGTTAGGATTTCAGATAGTGCTATTTGAGTTTGCATTTGAAATTTAGATTGAATAGAGGATATAGTTATTATAAGAATCATCTTTTGGTAGAAGGAAAATATAGAATAAAGGAGATATACATATAAACTAAATTGATGGCTTTGGAGTTCTCTGACAGAAATAGCTTTGATAAAATTTTAGCCAAAAATTCTGAAATTGAGATACAGGCTAAACAGTGATTATAACTTTCAAAATCTCAACTTTTGGTGGCATTTGCCTGTCATTAAGTGATGAAATGCCTATAAGTTGATTAAAACATTTGTAATGGTCAAATGAAAATAACATGACTGAGAGGAAGAGAGCCATGATAGCGTTGATAAACTTGATTGCCAACTAGTCTAACAAAGGAGACTGAAGAATGAAGTAATGTGCTCATCAACAGATGGCCAGTCATTTTATTGAAGTGTTCAGATCTGATGCCAAAAAACAAGCTGTTTTGTGGATTTGGCCATTTATTCCAGAGTAGGTGTCAAGGAAACACACATTATAGTGGCTTTGGATGACCAGAATTGTATTCAATGCTAATGCTTACCTAACTTGAAGAGCACGTTGGATTATCCCATTCAAAGATATTAATGGTTTGGAGAAGAGAAATTTTGGATTCACCTGTGTCTGAAAATTTTAGCTCGATATTTTGAGATCAGCACCTGGTCTCATTATCAGGATACATCCTATGGTAGGAGATTATATTTATAAGTTCCTTATAACTCAGGAGATCAGGATGTTCAATGCATGTTTCCAAGGTATTTTAATGGTTATAGCCTTAAGACTACAAAACCTTTTGTTAGAAATATTACTGTTTATTTGTACCGAGTCGGCAAAAGAGTGCATAGCCAACTTGTCCAACCGTCAGCACTTATAAAGACATAGTTACGCTGAGAGGCGTTCCTACAATGGCAGACAAGGCATGGGAGGCAAAGAGGTCATACATGTCACGCCGTAAACAATTTTTTTTTTTATTAAAAAAGTTGACATTAACAAAAACATTTAAAATATTTAAACTAGCTTAGATATAAAGGATATATATCTAAAAACGCCGAGAGATATCAATCCCGAGGCACCTATCTTGGAGATCACACCCCCAAGAAATGAGATAGGCGCCTCAAGATTGATAACTCTCGGCGTTTTTAGACCACAAAGGTTGTATGGCTTGATGATTGCCTCCAGTGTTAGGAGGTCTGTCGCTAAGTTTATATAAGTATAATAATTAAGTATAATCCTAACACTGTCGCTAAGTTTATATAAGTATAATAATTAAGTATAATAATTCTGCAAACGTAAATTAACAAGACACAAATCTAGAAAAATATAGATCTGAATGTAAGATGGATGCTTGGCTTCACCTCTGTTAATATAAGTCTTGTTTGATGTTCTCTTTCATCACACATATATTGATCCTATATGAAACTTCAGCATGGTATTGGAGCTAGTTAATACACGACACAAACACATCTTAGATTTAGAGATGCATATGCAAAAGATGTGTGCTTCATGTTGTATGAGATCTTGACTATGTTGCATGGAAACGGATGCAACATCCAATATGGATATGGTATTGGATACAGATGCGCTAAATGTTCAAAACTCCTCAATATGGACAGCTGGATACACCATTTATAAAAAGAATATATATTTTATATATTAAAAAGGAGAACATATGACACAAAAATGTCTACATAAATACAAGGTTTGAATAGAATATTTTTATTACTGAAGAAGAGGGTTGCCATTGTTTTTTAAAATTTAATTTTTTTTTTTTAATTGTGTATTTTTCTTCTAATCCTTTGTTGTGGATACGAATTGTTTTTTTTTTTAATTGTGTATTTTTCTTCTAATCCTTTGTTGTGGATACGACTTTAGATGTGCCTAGTCCAAGTTGGATGTATTAGTTATGGATCAAATAGGAATATGTTTCTGGATATATCTGGATACAATATTCATGTGTTTGGATATGCTTGGTTATGGTATTTAAGAAGTATCATTTTCATAGATAGGGGTATCCAAGCAACTAGATTTGACATTTATTTTGGAAAGTGGGGAGTAGGGGAGAAGGCATGATTTTGGACAGATTCATGGGATCAATACCCACCTATCATTGTTGAATTTTTTGAATTGCAACCAATAAAAATAGCCATAGAAACCAAGGGATGGGTCCAAATTGAAAGTTATTTCAACACTAGTCAGTTGGGGGATTATAAGTTTAAGGAGTTTAAGAAGTTGGATGAGTGGCCAATTTTAATCCCTCCGGATTTGACACCCATCATGACTAAAATCTTGGCAGAAAGATTTCTCACAGGTAGAGACGAGGAGGATGAATTAGCTTGGGGCTATGGGAGCCTTGGTGTCTACACAGTGAAGGGCGAATATGATAAGATCCTTTCATAGCCTCCTCCTCATACATATCAGGTTGAGGATTGGAGAAAGATTTGGCAGTCCAAGGGTTGGCCGAAAGTTAACTTTTTTACCTGGCAGTTCATGCATAATGGAATTCTTACTTTTGATAATCTCATATGCAGGGGAATCATTGGTCCATCTCAATGTGTTTTATGCTACAAGAGCGAGGAAATAGCTGATCACTTGATGTTTGAGTGCCCATTCACGCGCCAAATTTGGGAGAGATGGTTTTTATATTATAAAATTCAAGTTAATGGTGATTTGAATCGGATTAATATTTGGGAAAGATGGAAGAGGGGTAGATTTAAATCTCAAGCTCTTTGTATTGGTTGGGAGCTTGGATTAAACTTTATTTGGTGGCAAGTGTGGTTGGAGAGAAATGCTAGAATTTTTAGAGAAACTTTTTCTTCTTTAGATGGAGTTTGGCAGGTCATTTAGAGCAAAGTCACAGAAACTGTGGCAATCTATGCTAAAGAGGAAACTCAAGTTGTTATTGGGGCAATGGAGAAGGAAGTTGAAGTGTAATAGGGACAGGACAGAGCTAGTTGGAAACCACCCCCAGAAGGTTGGATTAAAATTAATACTGATGGAGCTGCAAAAGGCAATCCGGGTAGAGCTGGAATTGGAGTGGTTTGTCGGAATCATGTTGGAACAGTGCTCTATTGGGAACTGCAAGGCTTGGGAAGAGCCACAAAAAATGAAGCAGAAGCCTTAGCTATCAAATATGCTTCTATTTGGGCAATAAAACAAGGTCATAGAAGGATAATCCTAGAATCAGATTCTCAAATAATGGTTGGAGCTCTAGATTGCATGAGGAACTTTGCTTTGAAAACATGGAGGTTGAGGATTCTTGTCACTCAAATTAAGGAATTATGGAGGGAATTAGATGATGTGATTCCATTTTATGTGAGTAGAGATCTAAATAAAGTGGCAGACTTCTTGGCTAAGATGGGTACTGAGAAGGAGGTAGGGGTTCAATGGCACAGTGACATGGCTATTGAGGATGAGATGATTAGGCAGGTTGGTGAGCAAATCCAGTGCTTAGCTAATTTGGATAACCATTCTAGAAATACTGTTTAGGAGATTTATGTTTCAATGTAGATCTTCTTTTATAGTTGTAAACAGGTGAACAGTTATTGTAGAAATATGGTTTAAGAGATTTGGCTCCAATGCAAATCTTCTTTTACTGTTGTAAACATGTGTTATGTGTTCTCTCTAACTAAGGCTGGGAAAAGTCTCATCCCAACTTGTAAATGATCTTTGTTTTAATACAAGTTTTTTCAAATTATGTTTAAAAAAAAATATACATTATTTTTATTAATAATAAATATAAAGTAGTTCTATAAGAAGAGGGGTATTAAAGTGGAATGAAATAATATGTCATTAGAGCAACATCATATGAACCAATTAGAAATCAATTAGAAAGCAAGAGAACCAACTACCCTACATATGTTACGATTCAATGTTTAAAAATATATATTTTTAATCTTTTCTAATTAAACCATTTATCTAGTTTCTAACATGAAACATTTTAATTGGACTAAATGTTCCCGTTGACACTTATTTCTTAGATTATATGGATCTCCTTTCTTCTATGAAAAGGCCTACTAAGAAATTTGATAATCCCTAGTCATATGAGAATGACACAAGTATTTTCTCATTTAATATTTATGAATACATTAGTTCTCTCTGATAATAAATTATAAATAATTAATTTTTTTTAAACAATAGTATTATTGATTTTTTTAAAATAATTTTTATATATCTTCATTTAATTTATTATTAAATAATTTAAAAACAAATTGTAATCTATTCTCATCTAAAATATATTTAATATAAAAAAATATTTATTTACAATTATAAGCATAACATTTGAGTGTATTTAACAGTCGGACTTTAAAACCTCAAATTCAATAGTACTAAGAGTTATATACCATATGGGTTTGAATAAATAAATTCCTCTACATATGTAATCTCATACAATCAATGATTTAATACACTTTAAACTATTAATAAAAATAACATGTATTATTTTATTTTTTTTTCATTATTTTATTTATTTATTTTATGTTATAAATATTATATTTAATTTTTTATATATTCATTTATTATTTTATTAATTTTTTTTTTTAACCAATACTATTTTATATATATATTTTTTATTACATCCTAAATATTGTTATATTATTAAAAAAAAAATATTATTTCTTAGAATTTATTTAATATATTTATGTTTTAGTTTAAACCGTCTGAAATACAACCATAAAACTATTCTCAATATGTAGGATAACTAAGAACTATGTAGGATAACTAAGAATAATACACTTTAAACTATTAATAAAAATAACATGTATTATTTTATTTTTTTTCATTATTTTATTTATTTATTTTATGTTATAAATATTATATTTAATTTTTTATATATTCATTTATTATTTTATTAATTTTTTTTTTAACCAATACTATTTTTGATATATATTTTTTATTACATCCTGAATATTGTTATCTTATTAAAAATATATATATTATTTCTTAGAATTTATTTAATATATTTATGTTTTAGTTTAAACCGTCTGAAATACAACCATAAAACTATTCTCAATATGTAGGATAACTAAGAACTATGCAAGATAACTAAGAACGGCAGGAATGTTACACGGTATAACAAAAATTTTAAACTTTAATGTTTATTTAAAAATTCCTCATGTCAGTACAAAGTACACGGATGAGTACAGTGCACTGACAGCGTATAACTGTACTATGCAAGCTCTTAATACCAACATAATTTATTGGTCTTTTTAAAACAAAATATTATGTGCTATCTTTTTTTTGTTGAAGTAAATGAAGTATAATGGGTTATAAAGTGACAACGCATGGACTTTGACTTTTTTTATAAAAGGTTTAAGGTTTAAAGTATGGCGTGGGCGAGTGTGAGTGGTGGTTGTGTGTTAAATTCTCTATTAATAAGCATAGTTCTCGGCTTTGGATCATGGTTGATCGTAAGGGTTTCTTACACTAACCAAAAAAAAAAAAATCATAGTTGAGAGTGGTTACCAAGAGACTACTAACCCTTGTGCCTTGGTGGTAAGAGTTTCTCACACTAACCAAATAAAATAAAAAATCCGCAACTTGGCAGCCTGGGATGCCATGGCATGATTGAAAGGAGACTGTCGGTGTACCTTGGTCGTAAGGGTTAAAAAAACTTCTCACACTAACTAAATAAAAAAAAACAACAAAGATAATATAATTGGGGTTACATTTCTTAGGTCATAGCAGTCCTTTCTTCCTCTAATTTAAATTTAAATCACAAAAGAAAACATCAACCACATACATTAAAATATAATGCTATTTTTAAATGGTATAACATGTTATTATATTTTACCATATTAATAAAAAAATGCTTTTATTTTAATTTATTTTTAAAAATTTTAAGAGAGTGGAGGGTGGGCAGTAGTAACAAGCTGTCGCAACTGACGATTAGGTGGAGGGTGGGCAGTAGTAACAACTGCTCCACCCTCATAGAGCAGTTGTTTCTACTGCCCACCCTCCACCCTCATATTACTACTGCCCACCCTCCACCCAACTGCTGCAGCAGCAGTTTTTACTACTGCCCACCCTCCACCCTCATATTATGAGGGTGCAGCAGTTGTTACTACTGCCCACCCTCCACCCAACTGCTGATGCAACAGTTGTTACTACTGCCCACCCTCCACCCAACTGCTGCTGCAACAGTTGTTACTACTGCCCACCCTCCACCCTCATATGAGGGTGGAGCAGTTGTTACTACTGCCCACCCTCCACCCAACTGCTGCTGCAGTTGTTACTACTACCCACCCTCCACCCAATTGCTGTTGCAACAGTTGTTACTACTGCCCACCCTCATATTATGAGGGTGGAGGGTGGGCAGTAGTAAAAAAATGCTTTTATTTTAATTTATTTTTAAAATTTTTAAGAGAGATGTTGACTTTAAATCATATAGCTTAATTTATTTTTAAATTTTTTACTAGAGACGTTGACTCACGAAACTTTTGTAAATTTTTAGTTAAAATTTTTAAGATGTTATTTAGGATCATATACTTACTTTCTCAAGCCTCTAAAGCCTTCATGGTAAGTCTTTCACATTCACATTCCATCGAGATTTCTTAGTATTTGTTTTTCACAAATGTTTTTTTTCACATGGTGGAATCGGTAGTCGCCACGATTTCGGGTAGGCTGTCCAGCTTTTATGGCCGTCACACAGTATTCTACGTTGCTCGCGTATAGATATCTTCACGTAGTTCGCTCCTATATAACCGCCATGCCACAATCATTTTAAACCTTTTATGCCGCTGAAAACACCAGGAAAGGACAAGCGTTCTTAGTTCAACGAGGCTCGAAATTTGAACCTTGGACGTCCGCCCCCTTATGGGATTCGGATGAACCAATTGGTCTACACCTCGGACCTAAAATTTATTACCTTTGCCTTGGTGGGATTTGATCTCATGATGCAGCCTCAACTAGCGCCCTAGTCGTAGCTCCAACCACCACACGAACTAGGTACTCTAGGTACTCGCTTGTGTTTTCACAAATGTTTTTTTTTTGATAATTATGTGTTTGTATTTATAGCAGGTTTTAACAAGGATCCCAAAACCTGATTACATAAGCAATGGGCCTAGGGCATCAATCCCTTGAAACTGAACACCAAAACAGAAATCCCGCCTAGCGGTAACGATAAGCATGAAACAATCCCTCTCGGAGGGAAACAAACAAATAAGAAAAAAAGTAGTTTTGGAGATTTCGCTCAGCGGGGAGTAGCCAAAAACCACCATCGAGAAGATCCCGCCCAGCAGGAAGCAAAGAAAAACCGTTACAATAAAATCTTGCCTCAAGGGAAGCAGTCAAAACCACCACAAACAGTCCCGCCTAGCGAGAAGCAACAAGGAAATCCCGCCATCCGAGAAACCAGCAGAAAAGAAAGGATCCCGCCTCGCAGGAAAATCGATGGATTTGGCGGATCCCGCCCTATGGAGAAACCATCCCGCCCACCGGGAAAACATTCGATTCAGCGAGAGCCATCCTGTAGGAAGCCGACGACCAGCACAGAGAGGATCCAGTCCATCAGGAAGTGACCGGAGAGTTGCACCACAAGGAACCCGCCCCGGGAAAATAGAAGAGGATCCCAACGACGGGGACCAAGAATCTCGTCCAAGCACAGAGCCCGTCGAGGATTCACAAGAAAAAGGGGGAAGTTGTCCAAACCCTAAACCGTCACCTCCACCGCACTGAGAAACGCAGGGGACCAGATCCACGCGAATCACCTGCAAAAAACCCCAGGGGGAAGCCTGAGGGAAAAAGGGAAGGGATCCCCAACCAAACAGGGATCCCTGGGAAGCACCAGTCCGAAAAAACAACCAAGGAAACCCTAGCCGGCCGGGAGGGGCGCAGATAGTGGAGAAGGATCTCCCCCCAGGAGATCATCTGCAAACAACCACTCCCCGGGAGGGATGACCTGGGTTGAGCCAGGGACTGGGCAGAAACCAGGAGCCATGGGAGGGGGAGCAGGAGAGGGACCAGAGCCCTCCCCTCTCCATGTTTTCATAAATGTTATAATCATAATAAATTTATTTTATTTTTAAAATTAATTAATAATTTTTATAATAAATTATTGATTATTTTAAATGAATGGTTCAATGTTTAAATTCTAACATAAATAAAGTATATAACCTTCGTAAGTAAATAGGACAAGAAATATACCTTCTCTTGTGCATAGTAAGCCCAAAGGAATCTTGAATGGTGTAATGGATAATGCCTATGAATGTTAATAACTTATTTAACTTTTATTTTTTAAAATTATTTTGTTGATAAATGTAAAATTAGTTTTTATGGTATAATTGTTATTGCAAAACATATTTTAAATTTTGAATAAAAATAAAAAATAAAAATAAAATTAAAATTAATAAACATTAAAATGTTTTATAGTTTTATGAAATTAAAATTAATAAACATTTTATTTGTAATGTTTTATAGTTTTATGAAAATAAAATTAATAAATATTTGATCGTTAATTAACTAGTTATTTATTTTACTTTTGGTTAAAAAACATATTTATATTTTATCATGCCTATCATAGGTGAGCAATATATATGTAATATAGTGAATTTTGGCATCCACTATTTTTGTAATGATGGTAGACATGAGTAAAGGGTCTTAACTCTAAATCAAATTTCTTACACCACTAAATTTGTGCTTCTAGGTGTGTAACAACACAAACAACATTGGATTTATTTTGAAGCAAAATGACCACTCTATGTATTACCAGTTTGAAATATTAGTTGCTTTCAAAAAACGACTATATAAATAATAAAGAATTATGCACACTTGTCAAGAAAATAAGGTATTAGAGACCTTACTTGTTAGGGAATCAAATCATTATGCACATTAATCGTTTGCCTTTGTTGTTCCTTCAATAAAAAATAAAATAAAAAATGCACAACATATGAAAGTGGTTTGCTATTTATATTAGTTTTACTTGGTCATCAAGTATAATAAAGAAATCACAAACTCAATTGTGAACTACTAGATCCATTCTCCTTAGCACATGCTTTGTCTATTGATACCATCGTATACCTTAGCTTTCAAATTTGGGCATCTTAGTATTAAGGCCATCCCGATTCTAGTCTATTTTACATGAGTATTTGTCATATGCATCTTCAAATTTGACATTTTCCTAGGGATTCCTACTTAAGGAAGGGTTTTCATATAGGTTTACCAACTTGTGTATGTTTCATGATCACCATAGTGTTCTTCTTAAGGAACTACATTCTATTCACTTTGGTGATCACTTATGTAACCAAAAAGAGCTTCAATACTTATAATGCTTCTTCTATTGGTCTCATATGCAACATATTTTTATTCGCTTCCATGGTATTATGTAGTATATTATCATTCTGAACCAAACCATAGAAATTTAGGTCTAAATAATTATTTGTAATAAGGTAAGGTCTTGGATCCATATAGAGTAAAATGAGATGACATTGGATAACCATTATGTAGTAGGTTACATCTCAAGAGAATAAATTTGTGATATGATCTTGCTTATATTAAAATAATTGAAGAGATTGTATACTTTATTTTGTAATCAGTCCAATATTTTATTATATGAATTTTCCCAAAGCACCTATTATCCTATGTATGTTAACAATTTGAAGGAATAACAATCCAATGGACATTTGAATTGATAAAGGAAGCAAAATACTCCATTGATTAGCAGAGTCGCCATTTGTTGTGACTATCACACAACACACCCTAAATTTGGGGACACACCTTAAATTTTTATGTTATTGGAAGTTTTGGTTTGCATTGAGGGTTTTGTTGGTTAATTTGTACCAAATAGTTTTGTAGGGTTGGTTGCAAAGGTAAATTTCATGTCAAAATATCAGTCTTTAGATAGAGTCCTAGTGCAAGATGTCATAATTTATTGTCATAAATTTTATCACTGGATACCTTTGTGATCTCATATGTGTGTTCCCATGGTGTTTACTAGGGAAACCCTCTATGTTGTTTTCCAAATACCTTATGCACATGCTTTAATTAAATATATATATATATATATATATATATATATATATATATATATATATATATATATATATATATATTTCATCTTTATGCATTTAGGTCATCAATAGAGGGCTACGACGCTATGGGGTAGACCTGGCAAGCCGACGCAACTCCTGAGACCGATGCGGAATTGACAGACACCACAACAAACAACAAAGATGATGACTCAGAGCGAACCCGGATGGTCGACATGGCAACGATGTGGACCTAGGCAATGGGGACATAGACAATGGACAGACCGAGACAAGGATAATAGATAATCCTATGTGACGTGATGAGGACACCCTAACTATGTGTGGCAGGTGACGTGGAACTAGGTGAAATTGGATATGTGAGGAGAAGGATATCATCGGGTGATGATTGAATCATAATATGCACCTTACCCCTTTTGAATAGCTTTTGGCCCACTATGTCCTGCATGTGGGACAAAGAGAGGACATAAAACTATGAATGGACGATAATAATTTAACATTAGTATGATAACAATGGTATGGTTGTGAAGACGGTGATAGTGCGACAGGCGTCGAGAATCGAACTGGTTGACTTCAATATTTAGAACATCAACAGACGCTTACCCATATGGTGCAGAATATCTTTTATCTGAGATTTCAAAGCCAAAAGGAAAGGTAAATAAAATTTTAAAGTGCTATGGACGTTGTATGTTGACAATATAGTTTATACAGAGAATCGCTACTTCCACAATATACAAAGTAAGAGCATACAGCGATGTCATGAGTCCTTACAAATTGTGATGATTATGAGATGAAGATGGTAAAGTGAGGAGTTTTACCCGGCTAATGGATCTTATATTATGGCATAGCCCTCAACAAAGTTTGAGGCTAGTTGTAGGCAACATTGATAAGGGGTGTTATTGTAGTTCCTTTGGCTCCTAGCCATCTTGAAACATAAATCCTTCGTGTTATAAAAGATGTGAATATTGTTGTCATATTTGAACACTAAGTTGGTTATAAGTACTACAAATGCTGAAACACTCTACACATTTTGTCTCGTTTTTTTGTTCTCAAACCTTTTGACATTTTTGAAGAATTCATGTACACTAGAGTTAAGGATGAAGCTTTAAATAATTGGTTTGAAGACATATTGGCAGATATTGAAGATACACAGTTGTGGATGGTGACGAACCTGTATTGATTGTGTACATAAGTGACACCATGGGTAAGCCAAAAGGTATTGTATGTACCCATAATGGCATACCTACAGAGGTAAAGATATTAATGGAAGCATGGGAATATACACCAGATGATAGATTTTGGAATTGCCTTCCGTTACATCATATCCATCAATGTTGGCGAGTTGGAAGTGGATTTTGTTCTTAAAATTTAGTGTAAAAGATATATGGTA
Organism: Wollemia nobilis; assembly: GCA_028583015.1. Classification (NCBI taxonomy): domain Eukaryota; kingdom Viridiplantae; phylum Streptophyta; class Pinopsida; order Araucariales; family Araucariaceae; genus Wollemia; species Wollemia nobilis. The sequence continues at coordinate 82,934 of JAQPPZ010014852.1, read as the reverse complement.
GAAATGAACTGAGTCATATTAGAGTGATGGCACCAAAGCCAAAATACAATAACTATTTTATCTTTTGATTTTTCTTTTTTCTTTACCAGAGTCTTGATAATGTACACCCGACTATGGTAGGCTTATGAATCAATGGATACCAAAGCACAAATTTATGTCGCATCAATAGAAAGCAAAACCTATCTTGTAATGCATGATTCAGCAACACTTCCTCCTCCTATTATGAAGCAATGGGAAGGATCACAAAACAATGTCTTTTGGGAGCGTGATGGTGTAACTATGTTTGTGATGGTACTTTTAATCCTCTCCATGATAAGTGGAATGTAGGTAGTGTTAGATGCTCATCCACGTTCAAGGACTAAAATAATATTTTGGAGATGAGGGTCAGTCCATAATAGAAGATACCACAATGGTAGATGAAGACAATTACATGTCCTCTTGTACAAGTGTCGATATCTTTAAGGTGGATTGGTATAAGCTATCAATACTCAAATAGCTAAGTGCTCTATGTTAGGCATACCAGACATAGATCATCTATGCAGTAGTTGTACCACAATTTGAGACACAAAAAGGCATCAGTAGCAGAGTGTGTGGGCACCACATGATATTCGTTTATACCAAAATAAAATTCAAAGGCTCTTTAGAAGAATATTCAAAGTCGTTACCAATATGTTAATGAATGTATGGTAACGGTTACATTGATAAATTTACCTTCACGCCAATTGCCCCAATAATCATCAAACAGAAAGAAGACGAAAATGAATGGTTAGAGAGCGTTACAAAGCAAATGAACAAAGGAAAGGAAGCCAAAACAAGGGAGAATAGTAAACGAAAAGTTTTTTTAAGTTAAAAACTCATGAAAACTGAGAAAGAGGGATTATATTTTTTTTGAAACATGGAGGCATAAAGAGGATTGGAAGGTCTTCAAGCTATTGCAAATATTGATTTTTCCACCTTGTATGGAACCAAAGAAGGTTTTGAATACATGTTTATTGCAGATTTTCCCCTACATGTATTGAGTTCATTTGATGGTGTTTTATGCTTGGATATGGTAGCATCATTTAATGTTTTTAATGCATACCTTTATTATTTAGACTCTTGCACTTAACCAGATTTAGATTGTGTGGATGCAGGTCTAACATGGTTTTGTTTTAATATTCATAATATTCCATTTTATACAGAATAGGAGAAATTAATTTACAGTAACTTTCTTTGATCATTTTTCGCACTTTGTTTCATATTATTTCATATTTTCCGCACTTTATTAATTTACAGTAACTTTCTTTGATCATTTTCCGCACTTTGTTTCATATTATTTCATTTTTTTTCATTTTTTTTCTCTAACCCTAGCTTTTGTCTTTATTTTTTTTATTTTTATTTTTAAATTCCATCAAGCACTCAATGCTCTAAAATGTTATATCATTTGCACTAAAGAAAATCAATAATGGGGGTTTTGAAGTAATTAGAGCATCCAAATAATTTTGTTTATTTAAGGCTAAAATATTAAATTATTTGGACACATTTATTTGAGGCATTTTTTTAAAGATTCTAAAACTTATTGCACTCCATAGGTTCTATTATTTAAAAAAAAAAGTAACAAAGCAAGATAAAATTTATTAACAAAGCAAGATAAAATTCATTCACAAACCAAGATAAAATGAATTAAATCACCATTCCAGGATTCACATTTCAAAGTTAGATTTTAGTCTTGTTATTTTATGCTCAAAGAAAAATTTAACAAAGGAAGATAAAACTTGTTAAAATCTGCTTAACAAAAGAAGATAAAATCTACTTAAAACATTTTGAGATAAAATGAATTAAATCATCGTTCAAAGATGGTCATAGAGGACCAATAATATCACATTTTCTTTTTTTTCAAATTTCATAAACAATAAAGAGCATATCAAATCAAAGTAATACCAAACCATAGACCCCTTATTAATAGTTACTTGCACCTCTAAGGTATTTTAGCACATTAAGCACATAATAAATTTGGAGAAATATTGATTTCTTTGTAAGAGAGGGTTTTATAATAATACCCTGACTATGATGATGGTTCTGCAATTGGGAAAAATTATCACTCAATAAATTGTACGATCACAATTGTACAATGGCCTGAACTTCCAAATGTACAATCTACCTAAATCAGTCCATTGGAAATTAACTTGGTCAACTTGCAATCATTCACTTAACAATCATTATTCCTACCTTGGAAAGTATAAAATATACAATTATTACCTAAATGTAAAGTCATTGATCAACTATACGGTTAGAAAAATTAATTGTATGGTTACAATAAATCCTTGTTGCAATTGCTCAATGCCAAATTTATACTATAATATTTAGGAAATAGTCTCAATTAGGATTGAATGCACACTTGGAATTACCATTCATATTCCAAATCCAACAATGACATTATTCACTGCTAATTCCAAAAACCATACAATATCGTACAACACAACAATTACAATCTACAAAATAAAATAGGAGTAATTCCTCTGTCTATAATCATCATACACAGTTGGGTATGATTAATAACTTATTTCCAATGCAGAATCATTCTATTATAATGACATATCTGTAATACTGCATAGGAATGTACAATCCATATGCAACCGATAACATGCATGAACAACCATGAACTTCTGATGGACACAACAATGTTGGATTATCTCTACAATTCTCCTCAGTAATCATGGACAACCTAAAAAAATTAAATGGGGGGGCTTATAATGCATGTCCAAGCCATTCCAAATTGTTTCTTCAGATAGCACATCATTTACAACTACCAACCGCAACGTCTCAGCCAACTTAACTTTGTTAACACTTTACTAAGGTTCTTATTTGATTCTTATCAAATTACATTTATGCTCATTACAATTCATTTTATTTTATTATTTCCCCACATTGTACATTCATTGCCAATTGTACAATTACATCCAATTGTACACTTATACAAACCATTCAATTTCACAAAATTGTATGTTTACACAAAATTATTCATCCTTTATTTCTTCTTCTCTTTGGAGGTGGATTTACTGCCTACATGATTTGGCAAAATCAATTTTGAGAAATAAGGATTTCTATTGAAATTTCCTTGCTCATTCTATTCCCTCCTAGATTAGATATGATGTTGTCCAGGATGTATTTTCCCTTGATGAATCTTGTCTGCTCTAGCCAAATGATGAGAGGCAAGAGGTGATGCAATTTGAGAGCAAGGGCTTTAGAAATAATAATGTAGAAGATATTAAGAGTAAATGGCCTCCAATTATAAATGTCCTCAAGATCTCCAACCTTGAGAATGAACTTGATATTGCCCTTATTTATCAATGGGCACAGGGTGTGCATCCAGAGGGCTTCCAAATATACTTGATAGAGGTCCAGATCCACTGTGTTCCGTAGCACCTTATAGAATTCATAGGGGAATCCATCAATGCTAGGAGCTTTTTCATTGGTCATGGAAAATGTTACAACCTTAAGCTCATCTTGTGTCAAAATATTATTACAGGGCCTATTGGGATACTGAGAGGTAATAAGGAACCACTTGAAAAAACTATTGTAGAGCAATGTCCTAATCAGGGGAGGGATCTTGCACAGTGAACGTCTATTGGTAGTGATGAAAGAAAGCTTACACTATATCTAGGAGGTCTGAAAGAACTCGTTGTCCCTCTTAAATAGACTTGATATTTTGGGTTGGTTCGTAGTCTTTGATCCATAGGATAAATTCTTTGGATACTCTATCATCCCAAGTGAGCCAATGCAATTTGGCTTTGAGTTAGAAACCCCAAGTTGCATAGGTGTTAGCCATCTGTTGTTGATGCCTCAACTTGGCTACCTCTAATGTTGAATTTTGATTATTATTATTACTATAATTTTACAATTCTTGAATAAATATATTCTACATTAATTTTACAATTCTTGAATAAATATATTCTACATTAATTTTACAATACATGTGTAAGATAGACAATTGATCGTTTTTAATGTCTATTAGTTATAATAGTTATCAAAATGGATGTTAGCATTTTCTTAAATTAATGTCAAGTTGTTTTTCCAAGAGGACAATAATTTAATTTAATGATCAAATTTAAAGGATTTTCTATATTTGATTGTTTAAATCAGTCTTTCAAACAAATCTAACATATTATGTCTTTATATATTATGATAAAATTGATAGAAAAAAGTTTAATCTATAGTATACAATAATTTTTGTGGTCAAGATTACATGATAAAAAGAATTTTCCTTTCATGAAGTTGAGCAAGGTGTGTGATGATAAAATTAGAAGCAAACTTAGCTCTAAAGGAAAAATTAATTTGGAGATTGTACAAAAAAAATCAAAGACAATAAGTAAGAATTCTTATAAGTACGTTGAGACCAATGACCCAATCTAATATTTACTGCATTCTCACTACCAAATGGTTCAGTATTATGGAACAATTAAAAAAAATTAATCTAGTGATTAAAGGTCTAAGGATGGAGGGAACTAGAGAAAAAATCTATTTGAATTGATACATTGTGTGATAAAAAAACCACTCAATCTAGATCCAATTTTGAAACCATGGTGTTGTGGCTGTCGCACAACACACCCCAAAGTTGGAGACCCACTTGTAATTTTAGATATCCATGCAATATTTTGGTTCGCATTGTTTGTTCTCATTTACGATGTCATAAGGAAGTCAATAAAAACCAATGGTTTACTATTGTTTTTATTTAACACCCTATATTCAAAATGAAGAAAGAATATATGTTTGTCCTCATTATCAAGCCATAGGAGCTTCAGATTCCAATTCTTAGAGGAGAAGCCCCTCACAACAACAACATTTAAAGATGCCCATAGAGTCTAAATGTTCACTGTTGTGATGTTTTTAGCACTAGATATTGTGATTGATGAAAAACTATGTTTGATCTCATACTTTTACCAATAAAACCATTTAATTTCAAATACCATGTTGAGCCCAATCCATGGATTATCTACATGTTTATAAACAAATAGTAAAAAAAATAAAAATAGAAAAATATATATGAGTAAGAATGAAATTATATAATAAAATAAAACATGAGAATAATAATATACTCAGGTGTTGTAGGTGAGTTGGAGAGGAGAGGGCAATCCTCCAAGGGAGGTCCCAGGTTCAAATCTCCATTCTACCAAAAAGCTAAATTGGGTATCCAAAATTCAATTGGTAATGTCAGGTGCGACTCCCATGTGATTTTGATGGTGTAGAACCCCTATTCGTGGTCTCTCAGACCAAGGCGGCCCCGCAAGGGGTTTTTTGCTTAAAAAAAATAAGAGAATTATATATATATATATTCTTTTATCATATGACCTTGCTTTATATGTTATACTCATCGTTTCTTACGTTCAATATATAGGTTATGAAAATAGTGGCGGAGTTCCTCAGTGACAACCTCATGGATGACCTCTTCCCAATTCGGTGTTCCCACTCGACGGGATGGGCGCTCTCAAGTCGATGCTTGCTAAGATGAACACGGTCGTCAAGGATAAAGAGATCCAACCGATGTATGCATCCTCATGGTGGTGGTGGGTCCCAAGCTCTACGAGGCCAATGTGGGGAGCATCGAAGTTTTACATGTTAATTTTAAACTTTAGAAGGTGTGTAGTGCGGAGGCAACGCAGAGCCATGGCAAGCAACGATCACAAACAATGGAAACATGTTACCGATTATGGGTAAGCACTTTAGTTTAAAAAATAAACCATCTCACCGATGGGAGGAGTAACAACCATATTTCACTCAGCAAACACATGTTATGGCCTATCATATTACATTAGGAAATTTGTCAATGCCCTCATTGGTTGGATAATTATTTTGCATGGGAAGCTACCAATCATGTCAACAAAATAGTGAGGTATCAAGTAAAGGTTGTTGGTTGGGGAGGTTGGATAAAACTACTATATTTGAATACCATAATTTAAAGCGAGATTCTAGATAGAACGAAGTGGTTATGGTGTTCAATTTTACATCCGAAAACAAGAATGTAACATGTATCCTACAACATAATTAACATTTTGGGTACAAAGAGGATAATGAGTATAGCTCAGTGTCAACACATCAAAAGTCTTCTTTTGTTAGTAAATATGGACCAGAGCCATGGTGAAGAGCAGTGGACGTCTTAGGTTCTAAAGAAGTTTTTGCCAAATGGATTGATTGAAATTCTTGTGGTGTTTGATGTAGAACGACTCAACAGTAAAATACAAGCAATGGAGACATCTCAGAGTTTGAGAGTCAGAGTGGGACTCTATCTATGCTTTAGAACTTCCTCAAAGCTTAGTTGCATCAAGTATCTAGCCTCATCTACATGTTAAAGGGTTAGTATATTATGACATGGAGAACAACTAGCATAATAAGGTGCCATCGCAGTAGAGTATTTCCCAGTAGAGTCACCATTTGTTGTGGCTATCGCACAACGCACCCCAAAGTTGAGGACCCACTTGAAATTTTGGATACCCATGCGATGTTTTGGTTTGCATTGTTTGTTCTCATTTACGATGTCATAAGGAAGTCAATAAAATCCAATGGTTTACTATTGTTTTTTATTTAACACCCTATATTTAAAATGAGGAAATAATTTATGTTTGTCCTTATTATCAAGCCATAAGAGATTCATATTCCAATTCTTAGAGGAGAAGCCCCTCACAAGAGCAACATTTAAAGAGGCCCATAGAGTTTGAATTTTCATCGTTGTGATGTTTTTAGCACTAGATATTGTGATTGATGAAATATTGTTTTGGATCTCATGCTTTTACCAATAAAACCATTTAATTTCAAATACCATGTTGAGCCCAATCCATTGATTATCTACATGTTTATAAAAACAAAAATATAGTAAAAAAATATAAAAACAAAATATATATATTTATTTATATATAAGTAAGAACAAAATTATATAATAAAATAAAACATGAGAATAATAATATTTTTATTTTTATTTTTTCTTTTATGATATGACCTTGCTTTATATTTTATACTCGTCATTTCTTACGTTCAATATATAGGTTATGAAAATAGTGTCGAAGTTCCTCAATGACAACCTCGTGGATGACCTCTTCCCAATTTCGTGTCCCATCCGACGGGGCGGGTGATCTCAAGTCGATGCTCGCCAAGCTGGACATGACCATCAGAGATAAAGAGATTCGGTTGACAAGTGCACCCTCGTGGTGGTGATGGATCCCAAGCTCTACAGGGCCAACATGGGGAGCATCAGAGTTTTGCATGTTAATTTTAAACTTCAGAAGGTGTGTAGTGCGGAGGCAGTGCAGAGCCATGGATGCAATGATCACAAATAGTGGAAATATATCACTGATTGTGGGTAAGCATTTTAGTTTACAAAAAAAACCAGCTCACCAATAGGAGCAGTAGCAGTATTATTTCACTCAACAAACACACGCCATGGCCTGTTAGATTACATCAAGAAATTTCTCAGCACCCTCATTGGTCATATAATTTTTTTGCATGGGAATTTGCCAGTCATATTAGCAAAATAGTGAGGTCTTAGGCAAAGCTTACTAGTTGGGGAAGTTGGATAAAACTACTATATTTGGCCACCACGATTTGATGTGGGATTATGGATAGAGCGGAGCGATTATGGTGTTCGATTTTGCATGCAAAAATAAGAATGTAACATGCACCTTGCAACAGAATTAACATTCTGGGTATAAATAGGATAATGAGTACAGCTTAGTATCAACACCTCAAAAGTCTTCATTTGTTGGTAAAGATGGATTAGAGCCACAGTGAAGAGCGGTGGACGTCTCAGGTTCTGAAGAAATTTTTTCCAAATGGATTGATTGAAATCCCTATGGTGTTTGATGTAAAACAACTCAACAATAAAATACAATCAATGGAGACATCTTAGAGTTTCGGATTCAGAGTGGGACTCTGCCTATGCTTCGAAACTTTCTCAAAGCTCAGTTCCATCAGGTATCTAGCCTCATATAAATATTCAACATCAAAGTATATTGTGGCATGGGTACAACTAGCGAAAGAAGATGGCCATTGTACTGGGGGTTAGTTGAGCAGTGATGATAGCATATTACAAAATCGAAGTGGTCGACCTCATTTTGATGGAGATAGCCTCAGTGGTTTACCAATTGCTAAATATCGAGCAGGAAATCAAGAGGATCGAGATATTAGTCGCGGTGGACCTGACCTAGGTGGCACATGTCCAAGGGACCCTAGACCTCACCACAAATGATAGGGTTGTCATCTCGACGCTCCTCACAAGCTCCATCGAGGTGCTACCCCTTAAAGGGTACTCACTGGTGTGGACAAGGCATCACTACCTAAGTTAGAGAGTGATGTAGTCATGCAGTGCTTTTGATGTGGTGGAGAGGCAATTCTAGAAGTCCTATGTCATCCAGTAGTGGTTCAACAAGGACATCAAGATAATTGGGGATGCAACATGGCATAAGAGTGGACACCCGATGGACTTATTGCTTAAAATAGACTGGGCTAAAGACCCTAGGGTGGAGTGCATGCTAAGAGAGGTAGGATCCACACATCACTAGGGTAATCATCATCATATAGTAGTATGTCTTTAATTGGGTTATTACCTTTATATTAGTCAGCAACACTATGAAACAAATGATCAAAGGTAGAAAATATTGCTCACCACGGGAAAGAGACTCATCGATACAAAAGTATTTGTAAAGTGGAGGAAAACTACAGTTACAAAAATAAATGGAAGGCGAAGTAACGCATTATTGAAGTGAAGCGTTACGAAGCGAAGGGAATGGAAACAAGGATTTTCAGGTGAAAAGATTTAAATATTCATTTCAAATGCAAAAATGGGGCTAGAAGTTTTGATAAAAAGGGCATGAAGGAATATTTGGGAGACTCCAAGCTGCTGCAAAATGGATTTCTGCACCTTGTAAAACAAAAACTGAGGAGAAGGTTTTGAATATAAAATTTACTACATATTTTTTCCCGCATGTATTGGTTTCATTGATGGTGTTTTATGCATGGATATGGTAGAATTGTTTTAATGATTTAATGCATGCTTTCATTTCCCTTAGAAGCTTGCACTTGGTCTAACTTGGATCGTGTGGATGCAGCTCCAACTAGACCGAGTTTTAATGTTCAAAATTTTCTCTGGTTTTGCAGGATAGGGTGACATAAAATTTTTACAATAGCTAATTTTCTTTCAATCTTCTGCATTTTCTTTTTGTTCAAGTAGTTTATTTTCTTTCTCTAACCTTACCCCTTTTATTTTATTTAAAGCATTATCAAATACTCAAAATCCTAGGGTTATATTTTTGCACTAAAGTAAACAACATGGTTTTGGAGTAATTATATTGTCCAAATAAATTATTTACAAGACTAAATATTAAATTATTTGGATAAATTCCATCAAAGAACTTCCTAAGGTTTAAAAGGAAATTACACTCACCTGTTGTAGGTGAGTTGGAGAGGAGAGGGCAATCCTCCAAGGCAGGTCCCAGGTTCGAATCTCCACCCTACCAAAAAGCTGAATTGGGTACCCAAAATCCAATTGATAATGTTGGTACGGGCAGGGCTGGGTGTAACCCCCGGGTGACTTTGACGGTGTAGAACCCCCTATTCATGGTCTCTTAAACCAAGGCGGCCCTACAAGGGGTTATTTGCTTTAAAAAAAAAAAAAAAAATTGCACTCTGCAGGTTTCATTATTTTCAATTTTGTTTCACAAATTCTAGCACTTTACAAATTTTATCATGTTCAATTTTGGTTAACAAAATAAGATAAAAATTGTTTAACAATCCAAGATATAATTTGTTAATAATCCAAGATTGAAATTAATTAAAAATTTGAGATAAAAAAATGAATTAAAAATCAATGTTCAAAATTCATTCATCACATTTCAAGGGTTGTTATTTTGCACATTCGAAGATTAATCTTGACAGATTATTTAATGCACACTTAGGAAGTAAATTTTATGAACAACAAGCAATTTAATAAGGTATAAAACATGGCAAATCACCTTAACCACAAGCCCTTGTTAATAGTTACTTGCACCACTGAGGTACTTGGCATAAATTGACACAAATTTCATATGCATTCAAAGCACATGTTTTAATTAAGATAACAAGAACCTTGGAAAAATTTTATAATTTCTTTGCAAGATAATGTTTTCTAACAATACCCTGACTGTGAGTATGATTTTGTAATTGGGAAAAATTATCACTCAACACATGGATGTGATTATTTTAAGATGAATATAGTGATATTATTTCAAACATTATGTACAAGGATCATATAGGAAGATATAAATGGAAAGAATATTTTTTAAGGATACCAGACATTATTTCTAGGAGGCAGTTGAGCGTAAGGATAACAATAATGATTATTCCAATCAGAGTTGAGGATAAGCTAATTTGGGAGTTGAATAGCTTAGGAGAATACATAGTAAGAAGATGATATCATGTAAAGCACCAACACAATAGGAATACCACAAGAATATGGAGAGATATTTGGGATAGCCTGAACACTCCAAAAGTTAAAATGTTTGTATGCCTAGTAGGTCATAGGAAAAAAATTCCTAGGATAACCTAATAAAAAGAGGTTTTCATGGGCCCTCATAATGTGTTTTGTGTAAAATGGAGGAGGAGATTATAGACCATCTCTTGGAATATTTTTCAATAGTCTGGGAACTTTGACAATGGATTCTTAATATATTTAGTAAATGCAAGGTGATGAATGGAAAAAATGAAGAATGGTTAAAGCGATAAAGTACTTTTAAAAGTGAGGTGTTATAGACAATTTGGGATACATTCAAAATACAATAATTTGGACTATGTGGCTAGAAAGGAAAGGAAAGCATAATGAAAAGGAAGATTTATTTAGCCAATTCTAAATCAGCCCTATTAAATAATCCAATCCCTTATCTTGAAGCAAAGAGTCTTCATAGATGGAGTCAAGTCATCAATGGAATTATGATGTTGGGTACAGGAAAAATTAAAGGAAGGCAAATAATATAAAGTGGAAACCATCAAAAGTAGAGTTGGTCAAATTGAATTATGATGGGGCATCTAAAGGAAATCCAAGACCAACAGGAGGAGCAAGAATAATTAGAAATAATAAGGGTGATATTTTGTCACATTGTGCTTTTCGCAATAAATTGAAGATAAAGCTAAATCTTGGGTGGCATTGAAGGATTAGAAATATGTAGACAAATAAAATGGAACAAAGTATGGATGGAAGGTTATTCACTAATAGTAATAAATACAATTTTGAGTAAAGCAAAGGCTCCATGGAACATATAAGAGATTATTATGGAAATACAAGACCTTGCTATAGAGTTTGAAGAAATTAGGTTTACACACACATTAAGGGAATAGAACAAATGTGTAGATAGGCTAGTCAATAAAGGGGATTTAATAGAGGATCATAAAGTTAAATTCTCTTCTCCATGGTTAGAAGAATAGATCAAGTTCTAGTCTCAAGTTATGCAGAATAGATCCAAAGAATCATAAATTCACTTGAGACTATCACACCATATATCATATGGGATAGTGCATTCCAGAAGAATGATATTATTATAAGATCAAGTTATCCAGAATAGATCCAAGATATGATGTAATAGAAATGATGTTGAATTACATGCAACTAATGACCCAACATGTTTGACTCATTTCTTCAACAATACTTGTTTATATAGACTACTAACTCATTGCTACTGATGTTGCTAAAAATGGGTAATTGAAAGAGATTCGAGCATGCTAACATGTTTGACTCATTGCTTCAACAATACTTGTTTATATAGGCTACTAACTCATTGCTACTATGTTGCTAAAAATGGATAATTGAAAGAGATTCGAGCATGCTAACTGGAAATAGACATTTTGTGGAAAGTAGAAATAGACTTTTGACGTAATCCACTAAGGCAAATTAAATTTTGCCCGTCCTCTCTAAGACTCCACTAGTACATGTACACTATATGTAACTCCAACATTAACAAGTATCATACACATGTAACAGAATCAACCATTTATTTGTTATTACTGGTTCATAAAAAACTATTCATTTCTTGCTCCAAGGCTCTATTTCACAAAACGAAAATTCTTTTTTTCCTTTTTCGTTTACTTTTTCTTTTATTTTTTGTGTGGGTGGGAACACAACAAAAAATAAAAGAAAAAGTCTCACATCGGTTGTACATTACGAGAACATAGATTGTCTCTTCCTATAAAGGCAAGGTTGATCTATAGGTAGTATATGGGTAATTGAAAAGCAAGGCTATAAAAAATGGATAATTAAAAAATTGAAGATTGTCCCATCTAAACTGAAAATAGATTTATGGAAAGTAGAAATAAACTTGAAAGCTGAAGATTGTCCGATCTAAACTGAAAAATAGATTCATGGAAAGTAGAAATAAATTTGACCTAAACCACCTAAACCACTTATGCAAATTAAGTTTACCTTTGAAACTGCATGGTGCTTGTAAAATAAATGTAAACCCCTAACATTAACAAGCCCTATACACTTTAACAATATCAATTATTTATCTCTTATTATTGGATCTTAAGAATTATTCATTTTTTTTGTTACTTGACTAATTTTCACAGTTATGTTTACCTTTTTCTTTTGTTTTTTTATCTTTTGTGGGTGGAAACACAACATATATCATGTCCATGCATAAGTAATTTACAATTACATCAGTTGTACTTTACGAGAACATAGATAGTCTCTTCCTATCAAGGCAAGGCTATGCTTGCCATAGAAACGATGCCTTCTATAGAAGTGCTAAAGAATCCATCTATAGGTAGCAATATGGGTACAAAGAAAGCAAAATAAAATAATAAGATATCAATATGCGATTGGGAACAAATGCACATCAAAACAATATTGATCTTTAAATGTTGAAGTATTTGCTTAGAGAAATACATGTGGAACCACCAAAAAAAAATTAATTTTGTATGGTTACATGGGGATAAACACGCTCCATTCATATAAAATTGTGACAACATAGTTGTATTATAACATTTTTGGCAATTACGTATGTACTCTAACTTGGGTCCTTAAAAGTTGAGGTATTTGACTAATTGACTCATGCCATTTGATAATCATCAAGCTATATTTCTTCCCAAAAAACAAATCACTATATTACCATGATTTCAAAGAGGCATCATAGGAAGATGAGATGACTAATAAATCATTGCACATGCAAGAAAAGAAAACGTGTTATTTTTATAGGCCATTATTACCCCAATTTTGTCTTGATTCCTGGGAAAGTGAGACAGAGACAGTTCTCTCAATTATTATACGGACACTCTCCATCAATGGATAAAACTTAGGGTTACTTATGCTCATCACTTTTTTGTTTTGGAGGTAATTATTAGTTGATTTTGCTTCTTTCTCATATTATTTTAGGCATAATTATAGGAATAGGTTGATTGTTAGGATGTTAGACCCTTGCCTCAAAGGTGAAGAATAGTTGGGTTCCTTTTAATGGTCTATTTTTCCTTTTATCTTGTAATTGGAATTTCGATTATCACAATTGTTTTTCTATTCACCTGAGTTGTAAGTTTATATAGTAGCTTTGATGCTCAAGCATAAATGTAGCTGAGTAGATGAATGCATGTGCATTACTTGTATGTAAACATTTTGTATGTACTTAGTATATAGTTCATACTTATGTTACATGTTGCATGAGAATGTTTGATATATATTTTGTTTGTAGAAGTGGGAGATCAAATTTTGTTTGCACGAGTTTTGAGGGGGTTCAAGTTAGCTGATACACAACTAACTTCCACTCAAATGACTGCATGTATACATCCCTTTCTTCCTTTGGTATTGATGATCACATATCATTGTATTGTTGATATCGTATGGATGTTTTTGGTTGATGCATTACTCTCCGAGTTGCAAACATTGTAATGTATAGTTATAGTAATTACTTTGTGTGATCTTTTTTGTGTACATGTGGATTTTTATTTTTAATGTTATGATTATTTATGTAATTCTTTCTCATACATTTTCTTTGTATGGAATGTCATACTGTTGTGCTACATTTGGTGCATTACTTTAACAAAATTAGACCAAGGATTGTGGTGATAGAAAGTGATAGAGAAATTTGAATGAACAATTTTCCATGGGGTTTACATAGATGACAATAGCAAGAGGAACTACAGGAAGGTCTAAGAGGATCGTGCAATGAATGATATGACCAACAAACGAATGTGGTAAAGATGCATGCAAGGATATGTTCAAAGACAAATTAGTTCAAACACAACCACCACCACATTTTCAATGAAATAAAAAAGATAGGGTTTTTACCTTGAACAAAATGAGATGTTCATAATGATGACAACGATATCTTGGAGGTGGTAAAAGTTTTTTGTCACCATGAAATTTAATGTATGTGGCACTTTCAGGAGGGAAGTCTTCAAATGAAAAATACAATTTTTGATGAGGAGAAAAATGAACAACTTGGTTGGAGACATCCTTGTTAGTAAAAGACAAGTAGATGATAGGCATCCAATGTAGTGAGAAAGTTGTGGATGCAATTGAACAAGATAAAACATACACATTGATGTGGAACTCAACATAGGAGAAAACGTTTGCGCAAGTGAAGACATATACACATGTGGAATTGTACATAGGCCAAGATGCTTGCAAAAATAAAGTTCATTGTTTTAGATAGAATCATAGACAAAGAAGGTTTTGTAGTGGTAACTAAAACAACAATGTAAGTGTGGTGGAGTGTCTAGGATTGTGTGGGATGGGAGTCTAGCACAAAGGAGTTTTGTTACTTGATTGTAGTTAATGTTCATGTATCTCGAAAGGAGGCCACACCAACACAACCATCGAAAGATGTCTAAGTTTTGGGAACACAATAGATGAAGCGTCATCAATTGACAAGTATGATACCAAGAGTAGGTTCAAATACAACACAAACGACAATGACTACTATAATAAACAAATAAAAGTGCTAGAAGCTTTTACGAGATAGGAAGGAGGACCCCATATTTTTGTATTGGACTTGTGTGATATGTAAGACAAATGAAATTACAAATGAAGTAATATGGATGCAATTATTACCAATCACACTTAGTGGAGTTACCATGGATTGAAACACATCACTTCAAACTCTACGACAATAGATAAATAAAAGTGCTAGAAGTTTTTACGAGATAGGAAGGAGGACCCCATCTTTTTGTATTGGACTTGTGTGATATGTAAGACAAATGGAATTACAAATGAAGCAATATGGATGTAATTATTACCAATCACACTTAGTGGAGTTACCATGGATTGAAACACATCACTTCAAACTCTACTACAATAGACAAATAAAAGTGCTAGAATTTTTTGCGAGATAGGAAGGAGAACCCCATATTTTTGTATTGGACTTGTGTGATATGTAAGACAAATGGAATTACAAATGAAGCAATATGGATGTAATTATTACCAATCACAGTTAGTGGAGTTACCATGGATTGAAACACATCACTTCAAACTCTACTACAATAGATAAATAAAAGTGCTAGAAGTTTTTACGAGATAGGAAGGAGGACCCCATATTTTTGTATTGGACTTGTGTGATATGTAAGACAAATGGAATTACAAATGAAGCAATATGGATGCAATTATTACCAATCACACTTAGTGGAGTTACCATGGATTGAAACACATCACTTCAAACTCTATTTAATACGTGGGGTGAATGGAAGACTACTTAGAAGAATGAGTTTAGAGTTTTGTGCAATGATATGACAATCATCGAGGAAATCTAGATAACAAAGAAAAAAAGTTGAAGATGTTAAGTCTTATAATCATTGTTTGAATGAGTCGATTAACAAGATGAAGAAGCAACCAATCAATGGACTCAAGTGGTGGTTTATGAATAGATTTTTTTGATGTTTTGGAAGAGATGAAAGTTATTCTCCTGATGTCATACCGCGAAGCCTTTGACAGAGCATTGAACTTGTAATATGAAATGAAGACAACAATGGCGAAGAATTAGAACAAAATATGAAAGTAGTTTCAACAATGATATTTAGTACAAGATGAGTCCAACCATTGAGGAGATTAGAAAGGATATTTTGTGCATCATTTCACTAAATCAAAAAGAAATAAAAGAGAAAAATAAGAAAGATATTTGGTGTTTGAATTGTTAGAGGAAAGGACATATAAATTCCAATTACCCAAAATATTCATACTAGAATATTTTTGAAGTAGATGGACGTCACATTTAGAATGCTCGTTCAGCCAAAAAAGTAATAAGCAACAAGCATTGGCTATCCAAAAGGAAGTAGATTGGAAGCCAAGTACTTCAAAGAGTGAAGTTGGTGTAAAACAAACAGTGATTACTAGAACAACTATCAAAGAAGAAAGTGGTCGATGAATGAGGATCTTGCATTTTCGGATGAGTTGAACATTTCTTCATTTGATTAAGAAGATAAAGGGTCTAGGATTATGAAGTTTTTCGACCATGTATGTGCTTGTATGTGGAGAAAGAACAAGGTATGATGGGAAAGGAAAATATAATATCATTGGACACCTATGAAGTGGGTGAGTCAAGTAATGTCGGTGAAGAGAGAAATATGACAAATACATGGGCAATGCAAAATATAGTATTGGCGATGCACAAATTGATGAAAATTTGACATATCTATTTGACGTAACAAAAGTAGTAGAGTAATTTGACACCATCATGGAAAAAGGATTGTGCATGGTGTAGGTGAACCTCATCGAAGAAGATTAGTGACAAAGATAATTAGGACCTAATTCTTGAGGAGACAAACATCAAAATATTCTTGAAGTACAAGGATGTCTTTGTATGGACATATACGTACCTCCAAGGAATTCCACTTGAGCCAAATACCATTGGTACTAGTCATGCAACCAATAATCAAGAGGTTATATTGCATGAATCCAAAGCATGTGGGCCTTGTCAATACAAATAATGAGAAGATTTTAGATGTTGGTATTATATTCAAGGTCATTAAGCGATTGAGTGTCCCATATTGTCATAGGTTTTTTTGAAGAAAAAGAGCATGCAAATTTGAATTTTGAATGCAATTACAATTAAGGAGTTGTTCCTAACCTCGTCTATTGACTCATTTTTAAAGGAAGTACTTGAGCATGAGATCTATTGTGCTTATAACTTAATGTGATTTGGTTTGTACAACACAATTTTCACAATCCAAAGAATAATTCTATAATCATTGATCAAATATCAATAAGGAAATTTGAAGTTTCCTTGATTATCTGTTGCTCCATGGGAAGTAGTTAACGGTACACAAATGCATGAGGTTATGCATGAATACCCACCTTTTATTACACCTAATGAAATCTAAGCTACTAATGCCCTATATAAATTTATTGGGCTACGTCATGTGTTTGATAGGATTGAAGATGAATCCTAACAAGATTTGCATCATGGTATGGGAGAACCTACGACATTAACTCGTTCAAATCCCTTTTGAAGCACATGAGGTACTAACAAAGGTTCATCAATCACTTTGCATAAATGTCCCATGTGTTAGATCCCCTCACACAAAAGGCCTTCGAGCGATTGAAAACCAAGTTAGTGTGCCCGTTTTAGTGTTTTTAGATTAGCATAAAGGCTTTCATGTCCACATTGATGTATCAAATTTTGCAATTGGGTGTAGGTTGGCACATGAGGCAGGTTGGATCAATCCACCTAAAATGCAAGTTTGTTATTGTCGAACATAAAAGAAAATTACTGCATGACAAAATGCAAGGTGTTGGGATGGTTTACATGGTATTGATGTTTTCACACTATATTCTAAGTCTATATGCATTTTACATTTATCATTAAGCCCTCATTTACTTGATCAACAAGCCAATCATACATAAATAAGTTAGCAAGTGGCTCATTAATCACATTATAAGAGTTTGTGTTTTAGGTAGTGGTCAAACTTGGGAAAAAGCATGTGATAATAGACTATCTCATATGCATCTTGGAGAGCCTATAGGAGTGTTAGACGAGTTTATGTTTGTGTGAAAATTGAATATCTCATGCGATTATATGAATTAATACAATACATACGAAAATGATTAAATCAAGACAAAAAAACAATAATTATGCAATCAAAGTTGAAACTATCCTAATCCAAGCAAAAATTGTAGTAGTGCATTCAAGAATATACTACACTAAGATAATCCATAAATGGTTAAATCCAGGGCTAATCCTAATGCAACAAAATAAATTGCTTGACACCTAGGGCATCAAGGATCATTTCATTCATAAAATAATAACAATGAGACACTTTTCTATGTTG
Organism: Wollemia nobilis; assembly: GCA_028583015.1. NCBI lineage: Eukaryota > Viridiplantae > Streptophyta > Pinopsida > Araucariales > Araucariaceae > Wollemia > Wollemia nobilis. The sequence goes on along the minus strand of JAQPPZ010014852.1, from coordinate 64,691 downwards.
CGTGCAATGTCACCACAATATTAAAGGAGAGATTACACCTAAATTATATGCACCACATGCTTTAGAAATTAGTCCTCGAGAGGCAATTCTTGTCCTTTGGTTGTAAATCCTAGTAGAGTGTCTCGTCCTCCTTTGTGAAAGGCATCATCTTAACCATAGGTGTAAAAACATACTAGAATCATGACCATGCATCAAAAATCCTAATATTTAATCGATAATCGTGATGCCCACTTAATGTGGCGGTTTTGGCATTGCTATTTTTTAAGACGCATGCTTTGGGGGAAACATGTAAACATGTCTCTAAATTATAACTCTATTCTTGTTCAGGGTTTTGAGGAAAGTTGCAGAAAGACAACTAGTTGAGGAAAGGAAACCAAAAGCATCGACCAACATGGCTTGTGGTTGTCCCACCTAATGATTAACAATGTTGGTCCTATCCCATTTATAGGAGGACAAGACTCTTCACCACTTGTAAAGTGAATTGTTAGTGCTTTTTTTACAAATACAAATTACTTGTCCCTAAGGACTATGGGCAACATTGCAAGGAAAGCCACTTGTAAGTCATTAGGGGAAAAAGCAATAAAATAAATAAATAAATCCATGCAACGGAGCTAAAAACAACTGTTTGTTATTTTTTGTTCAACTATTTATGCAAAATACAAAAAAATAAAATAAAAAACAAAAAAAATGCAAACACAACCAAAAATGTAGTAGAGGAAAACATATCAGATAGTAGGGGAGCAACTAAAATTATATGAGAGAGGTCTCAATGTTCTATACTCACTAAATCCCATTTGTTATAGGTGGGGGCGGGGGTCATCATTCCTTCAATTAATTCTACAGAATGCTTTTTAAATGGTTCCCTTCATAATATTATGTTCTCATTATCCGTTATTAGTATTGTGGCATAGGACCAGTCCAATTGGATTGAACCTCCTAATTGTTTTGCCCAATGTCTACTGAGTAATAAAAGGAAGAATGGGTCAACATCAACTACTGCAACATCCATGACTATGCCCTTTTTTAGGTGTTGGTCCAAGAAAACCAACAATCCTATTATCACCCCTACACAAGGAATTTGTCTTCTATCCATTACAAAAACAGGGGTGGAATCTCTTGTGTAGAATAATCCCATTTGATTAGCTATTAATTTGGGCATGATATTGTTTGAGGCTCCATTGTCTAACATGCAATTATGAATCACATACATTTCCCCTTCATGTGAATTATACCTCAATGATACATAGAAGGGTCTGATAGAGGATGGTGATCTTGCATCATTGGTTTTGTCTAGCAGCATGACAGTTTGGGTCTTCTTTTCATTCCACTAGTCCAAGTGCTCTGAAGACTTGTTCTCTATATTGTTGAACTTTCATAATTTCTCCAAATGTGATGTTAACATTTTGTTTACTGAGTTTTAATCTAGCATAAAATTCTATCTTCCTTATATCCAGTGGTATGTTACTTTCTTCTTTGGGAATCTCTTCCTCTAATTCTATTACTTTAGGAGTACTATTTTTAAGGACAGTTTTCTCTTTACTGATATTCTTATTTGTGAAAGTTTGTTTTCTTGTTTCACTTGTAGAGGCTTTCTTTGTCTTATCTGGGATAGTTCTATTTCTTAAATTCAAAGTATGGGTAGCCTCTAATTCTTCAAATTCTTAAGCAGTGGGGATTATTTTCCCTTGCTTCATTTTGTCATATCTTGACTCATGTGGTTTCTGCAAGATTTTAGTACCTTCAACTACTAAGATTTGAGGATGATGATTTGAATTATACTTATCCATATTCTCTTTAAATAACCTTTCTCTGGATTCATCTTCTACAGACCAACAAGCATTGATTCTTATATCCTCTTCTAAATCAACATGTAAATTCCACATGCATCAAGATTGTGTGGTGCATTACAAGTAGTACAAAAATAAGGGAATCCTTCTTATATGTTAGCATATGGTATTGGGTTAGGAACATTGTTCTGATCTCTGTCAGAGTCTTTGTTTTTCCAATTATTGTTCTCATTATTCCTACTCCTATTTCCTTCTTCAAAATCATTGTTGTTTCCCCAATTTCTATTGAAGTTTTTCTTAAAGGAAGGACGGTTGTCAACATGTGGTCGCTCTGTTTGTGATGATTCACCATTATTACCATTATTTCTTTTAATTCTTGCTAACCTGTTATTCATGGTATTGAACATCTCAGTCATTTGATTTGTCAAATTCTCCATTGGATCAATTTTAGTTCTTCTTTGTATATCAAATGCTACCCTTTTAGGCTTTCTTTCTGGCAGATTGACTTCCCGGGAGTAAGGCTTCATCTTACCACTATCAAACATGTTATTTTTATATCCATTACTTTCTCCATACAACTGACAATGGTAGTGGCTTGTTCCTGCCTTATCTCATAGTTAAACTCTCATTGAAAAGCATTCTTGTAAAAAAAAATAGATTGAATATCATTAGGTCTAAGATTGTCAAGGATTCTGTTTCTGGTTTTTGAGAATCTTCTATTGAAATCACTAACAACCTCATTTTATTTTATTTTCATAGTGGCCAATTCTGTTAACAGAGATTGTTCATTTTTTCTTTCCCCATATTTATTTAGAAAAATAGCTTCCATTTTAGTGAAGTCTGGGATGTCGTCATTAGGAAGAGAATTGAACCATTCTCTAGCATCTTTTTCTAAATTTTGTAAAAATTGTCTTAAGACTACATCTTCGTGTTCAACCTTTAAACTATCCATTACATATAGAAAACTCTTGATGTGATCTTCTTTAGTTACTGCATTATTTCCTAAGAATTTTAGGAGGTACTTGTGAGCTTTACTGGGCAAGGCATTTAAATTTGTGGGTAACACAAAAGGCCTATATATATTAGTTCTTTATAGATGATTCAAATTCACAGCAGCAATACTTACAGGAATATGGGTTTGGGATGCCTAGGTATAGCCTGAATTATTTAATCCTATATTAAAATCTATAGGACTATGGGACTGAGATGACTCTAATGTGTTTTCTGTCGCAACATTTAGAATTTCATCTACAGTAATATCAGCAACAACAGTATCTTGAATTTTATTATTTTTTACGTACTTTTTGCTACTAAAATAAGATCTATTTTCATACACGGTACTCTTAAGAAGTGGGATTTTCTGATTATGGGTAAATACCTCTAGATTATCAAATTTGAGAAAAAGCTCCTTACTGCTTCTCCTGATGTGCGCCAACACGTTCTGCTCCTTCTTTCTTGATTTTTGTTTTTTGGGTTTGTCCATAGAGTCGCTAGCACGGGTAGTACAAAAAGAATAGATGTGCTTATCAAGATTGCTTGATATTTAACACTCAGCCTCACAAGGGATGTTTCTTGGAGTAATTCAAGAAAATCAAGAAACTCATAAACTCACTTCAAATGTAATTGAAAAACACGGGCAAGAAAGAAAATAAAGAACATAAAAATGTAAAAATTAAAACGAAGGTTTTTTATTATAACTGGTCACATGTTGATTAAAATATAATCGTTGAAAGAAAACTATTAAGAAGATAATCAAATATTTTTATCAAGCCCTCCCCGAAAATGGTGCCAAAAGACTGTTGGAACCATTTCTTGCATCCATAGGATTCGATTGTCACGCTACAAGAAACCATTTGAAACCAAGGAGCTATTACAGGCTCTGGTCAACCTGCGTCTTCATTCTAATTTCAAACAACTATTACTACAGGAGAAACTACATAATGGGTAAGGAAACCCTAGCGGTAATCTTATGACTTTACGATTATTACACACTCTAGATTAAAATTATACTATATACATTAATAATGATCAAGCAAATAAAATAACCAATTCTTATGTCTTATATAGACTAGTGCCTAGATTCATTGAGTTGTTATAGCAATTTAACAATGTTTTTAATATGAGAAAGAAAGAAAGAGATTGAGAAAGAATCGGCACTAACATGTCCACTTGAATATCATAACAGACGTAATAGTTGGCCAATGATAGAAACATACATATCACATTCAAATAATATAATACATTACGTAGTAACATATAGAACTAAGACAAGGAATTAACAAGAATGAAACCCATAATTATATTGATTTTTTAGTAAATTACATGCAGAGTGGGTATAATGCCTTTTAACTCTATTTTTCTTAAAGAAATGTATCAATACAATGAAGAAACTATGTTCAAATAGTGTAATAGGTATCTCATATCGTCCTTGTTCCAATCTGGAAATAGTAGAGTCTCTGAATCTCAGGGTCAATAGGATAGGAAATAATCTCAGCTTCTTGAGCACTTTCCTATTAAAACCCTGTACATAAAAGGGAAGAATAAGGGATGGCAAAGAAAATAGACACAAAAAGTAGATACAACAACACAACTAGCAGGGCACTCAAATATACCTCTTAAAAAAAATGCTATCTGACCATAGCTGCTTCCTTTTGTAGCCTCTAGTTCTTGAATCTATTATTTTTGGTACAATCTTAGCCTTACACCTGTTGCTATCTGATTTGATTTCCAAAATAGTACAACTGGCTCAGCTCTGGATTTCTTGTTATGATTTACTCTTAGATTGAAAGGAGCTCTTGTGCCAAATATATTCGGCACACTTGTTTTTCTTCTTTTACGTAGTTATGCAATGCATCTATACTTAGGTATATTCTGCTATTTCATGCTTGCCCTAGTCAGGTGGATATGCAATAAAAATTCAACTAGACAACCACAGATCAAGATGACGAAGGACGGACCCAACGTGATGGTAAAGGGAAGAAGTGACATGCTAGGGTCAGAACGATGGGATGACGTTGGTCACATGGTGGTTATGAGGGAGGAGAGAGCGAAGGGGGGGGTGGCTTCGCACAATGGATGGTGGTGAGATGGCGCTATGTGGGGAGAACGACGGGGGCGATCAAGAGAGAATGCCTAGAAAGAGGGGGGTAGTGATAAGTAAGAGGAAGGAGGGAATGTAAAACAAGATCTGGAAGCACATATACGTAGCTTCCCTAATTATACTCCTTTGGAGTGTCCCCTATGTAACTATATTTCATCGAAGCATGGAATGAAAGGCTGAAGCCATAACTTGCTTCTCGATTGTACTCATGCATTGTGCACTCTATCATTTTTCTATGTGATATTTCTTTAGCTGCCCTTCACTATCCCTTTTATAAGTTGAGGACCTGGGCATGAGCTCGTTCAAAAAGGTTTATTTTATTTTATCGTATGATACTCCATTGTCCTCATAATTTGATCCTCGGCTTGAGTGTTAGGATTTGTTTTCAGATCAGTCCGTATTAGGCTCATCTCGCATCGTATGCTTGATTTGTTTTGACTGTTCGAATCTTTCTTTCCTTGGTCATTACCTTATTCTATGGTGTCCATTGGATTTTTATTGGTACTATGTGTTTTGCCTTACTGTAATGATTTTGTTTTTCTTCGTAGGGCCCCCCTTTTTTTCTTGGCTTAGTGTATGTTCTCGTAAACTGGTAATCGCATAGTTTTTTGTATTGGTCCTTGTTTTGAGTGCCTTAGAGAATGGCCACCCTCTTTTGGGATATCTAACCGTATGATTCGTTCACTGGGATGCGAACTTATAGGATTTTTCAACTCGTGATTACCTTTGGACGCAAAAATGCATTGGGTATCCTGGCTCGATACTTTCAGACCTGTAAAAATGTTAGCCAATAATAAATATGCACATTATAGAGGATATCTTGGCATTTTACTAATGAATCAATCTTATAATAAGCGTTAGATCAAGGATTCCATCCTATTACATTTATTAATCTTTGATTTAAAATTAAGTTTGGGCCTTATCCTTATGTTGAATACTAGTTATGAAAGAATAATCAAACCATTGCTTAACCTTTGTTTTAATACACGCTTTTAATAATCATATTATCTCATCGGTGGGTTACCATTTGATTAATTATGTAACCTTGCACTTCTGTTCGATCAGTTCTTGACATCCATGTAGATTTGCCAAGCGTGGCCATCGGATATGGTCAAGAATCACCATGATCATTGGATCTGTTAGATCTAGATTTTTTTTATTGCCCCTTGATCTCCTCTGATGGTCTCGATTAAAGTGTAGCTATTAGATTAAATCGAGGATATGTGCAACTATTCGAATCCCTTCTTAAAGGATGATAGCTTTGATGGAGCGTTGCCATCAGGTCTTTCTTGGTACAAGTGCATCCGTTGGATCGATCAACGATGTATGCTCTTGTTCTTTGTATGGCTCTGATTAGATCATGGTCTTTAGATTTAGATTTTCCAAGTGCTGTCGTCGGATTGTGATGTAATCGTATTCCTTTAATGGGTACTTGTTCATATAAAGCTCTACCGTTAGATCTTTTCCTGATTGCACGCGATCGTCGAATTGAATTTTTGTCTTCATTTGACCTGTCCACCTTTAATAGCTTTGTGAAATATCATCCATTGGATTTTGGCAGGATCAAGCGCATCCGTTGATCTTTTTTTTTATTAATTTAATGAAACCTCTTTTAACCTTTGAGTAACTCTTTTGAAGCACGACAATTAGATCAATCATGCCTGAGTGCAATCGTTGGATTTACTTGTATGTGGGGTGTATTTGATTTTGACTTGGATAGGGCCCTTTCATGGGTTGACCACTTTGTGATATGCCCTACCATTGTATTATCCCTGGTGGAAGCACAATTAATCTTCTTAGACTTACCCTTGGTGTTTCGTGACTAAGCGCAACCGTCAGATTGTTTTCTACTCAAGTGCGACCGTCGAATATTTTGTAACCTGCGAGTTAGGCAATCAAAAGGTGTACGCTTTTGATTTTTATTAATCTTGTTTAGGGAGAAAGGGGGATGATTAGTAATGTGTTAGGGCCCTCATTAAACATGATTAAACTTGACGTATCAGATATTTTCTTATCGCCTGATTTACCTTTGTTTATTTGAAGTAAGCGCTACTATCTGATTGTTTCATGAAAGACCACGTTCGTTGATTTCTTTCCATTCTGTGCATGGTTTAATCATTACCTTGTGAAAATACCTTGGTTTACCTTGGTGTTTTGTGGCAAACGTGCATCCGTTGGATCAATCCTTGATCAAGCGCGACCGTTGGATCTTCCTCAACCATCGTACTTAGGTTTTTACATTTTTTAGACCATGGGGTTTATCAAATTGAGTGTATTCTTCTGATTTCTCCTTGATGAGAGGTGTATTTTACTGCCCTCAGATCTCCTGTAATCTACACACTTGATAACCGAAAGGGGTGCATCATCATATTTCATTAATATCAGATTAAGCTGAAAGGGGGGTAATCAATAATGTATTAAACCCTTTCTAACGCATGATTAATCATGACCCCAAATTTATGTTACCCGATACTCTTACCACTCAACATTTGGATTTTGGTTTGAACGTAGCCATCGGATCTCGATCGAGATTGGCACGGCCATTGATCTCTTTCAACCTACAGGGTTAGTTACTAAGGGGTACTTGATGAGAGGTGTTGCTTCTACCTAGTTGGTAAAATAGTATGTTGATGTAATGATCCACCCATGACCTCCAAAATAATTGGGGTTAATCTCACCTATGAGATCTATATACCCCATTGAGTAAAATAAGCCTCCATAATCACTGGCTTTAGGGGCATGGCTGGCAAATTTTTATTTTTTACAAAAATCTAGATACCCCTAATATAGTCTACCTTCTTGAATACCTTTTTATCAAACAAACAAAGAAGCAACACACCATTTGGATGCCTCCAATAAAATCTACCTTCTTGAATGTAATACCTTTGAGCCAATTGCTTGATAGACCTTTTTTTTTGGGACATGTATCCTTGAAATGACAAGTTTTGAAGGTAAAAGATAATGCCATCATACCACCTGCAATAAAAATTGTAAATACTCTTACTTCTTGGTGTTTATCTACTGCAATAGTGTTATTCATAGCCTCCCCTTATTTGTTAGCTAGATACTTTACCAATACCTATCCTCTGACAATCTGTACTGCTTTGAATTCTACATCATACTATAGCAATTTAGCCATCCACCTTACAAGACTGCCTAAAGGTTCAGTTTGAGTGAAAATATCTTTAACAACAATGTAAGGTTATATCCACCTTATTTCCCCATTTTTCTTGATCATAACATTTTTTGATTTGGTAGTTTGAGCAAAATCAGGGATAAACCTCCTAATAAAGTTAATCTTTCCAAAGAATGATCTAACTCCCTTAAGATTCTTATGAGGTGAAATTTTAGAAATGGCTTCTACTCTTTGTGTATCAATGCTAATCCCATATTTTGAAATAATATTCCAAAGTAGTTTACCTTGTGTGGCCCAAACATACATTCTATAGGATTCAAAGATATACCAAAATCCTTGCACCTGTCCAACACTTGAGTTAGATGTGCAAAATGATCTTCAGGATTTTTTTGAAAAAACTATAACATGATCAAGATATACTACCACTATCTTGAATATCAATCCCTTAAATGCAACATCCATTTCTCTCTAAAATGTTGCTCTTGCATTTATCAATCCAAAGGGCATCCTATGATATTCAAATGTTCCCCATGGTGTAATGAAAATTGTTTTGTATATATCTTATGGATTCACTGCAATCTGATTTTAACTTGAAAAGCCATCCAATAAAGACATTCTTGATGTTCCAACCACTGCTTGAAACAATTGCTCCATATTTGAAAGTGGATAGTTGTATTTGAGAGAGCTCTTATTCAAATTCCTAATATCTACACAAATATTTGATCTCACCATTATTTTTTCTAACTGGAACCAGGTTTGCCAACCAAGTAGAAAATCTCATCTTCCTGATTATCTTGGTATCCAATAACTTCTGCACTTCTTTTTGCATAATTGGATGCAAAGTGGGATTGAACTTACTTTATTTTTGCCTAAAAGGCTTGGTATATTTCTGAAGGGGTATTATGTGAGTCATTACCTTTGTATTTAAGGTCTTTAGATCTTCATAACTCCAAGAAAAATTATCTATGTTCTTTTCCAAAACTCTGATATATTGTTGCTTCTCTTTTCCTAACAGAGTTTTATTGATCCTAATAATCTTGGGCTCTTCATCTTTTTTGATATTAACTGTCATCTACTTCAAATTCCTGAACCGAAGGTTTATATGATCTATCAAAGTCATCAAACAAGTTGTCTAAAGACACCAACCCCCTAGGGATCCTGTTGGTCTTCAGTTGTATGACTTCTGTAGGCTCTCCAATAACATCCTTTAGTTTTTCTTCATCACCTTCATCACAAATAACATAAGAAAACTCATTTTGCATAGTCATAAATCATTAATGTGTATATCATCATGAAAAACTTGTAAATATACCACATAATTTTGGACATATGGCTTATAAAAAGATATGGTCGGGAACCTTTTCATAAACCAAGTGTCTATCTCAAGGTTTTTTTTGCTCTAGAAGCATTAATGGATAACAAATTAGCATTGTGATTTTGTGCTCTAGGAATAAATTGCAAATCAAAAGCCAAAAATCTATCTATTTCATCCAACACTACCTGCTTATATTGCTTTAATTTAGGGTGCTTTGTTTGATATCTCCCTTTGATTTGTTAAATTATTAGCTCAGCATCCCCACTAACTTTGAGGTAATTAATACCCAGTTCCTTTGATTTCCTTAGCCCTGGCAATAAAGCTTCATACTTTGCAACATTATTTGTACAAGAAAATTCTAACTTGTATGGTATGCCAAGATAGATGCCATTGATGTTTGTCAACAGTACTCCAACTCCTACTCCCTCTTTAGATTTTGTCCCATCAAAGGGTACATAACTCAGGAGTCAAAATTTTATCAGTTTTTGCATCTACTTTAGCCTTCAGTTTTAGATCCATATTCTGAGCATTAGGTACTTCCAACAAGAAAGGAGAATGCCAAATAGAGTAAAGCCCCATATATTTTTCCTCAATAGAATTCATGATATTAACCATATTATCATTAGATCTATGAATTCAACTAAATACCTATTGAAGGGTTCTCTTTTCAATATCACTTTTTCCTTACCCTACATTAGAATAGTGGTATATAACCAATCCAAATGAATAGTACCACCTAGTTGCTCTATCTAATGCCTAGAGAGTAAGATGAAAATGAAGGGTCTACATCTACAACTACAAAATCCATCACCACTTATTTCTTAGGGTATTGTTCAATATGAACAAGAAGTCCAATGATAATGCCTACACAAGGTACTCTCCTATTATCCATGATAGAAATATGAGGGTGTTGTTTCTAACAAATCAAACCTAACTGATTAGCTACTTGTTTTGATATTGCATTCATGGAAGCACCACTATCAAGCATGCATTTATGAATAACATATTGGTCCCCATAGCCTTATGTATACTTTAATGAGATATAAAATGGCTTAACTAAATATGGGGCTCTGGCTGCATTATTCACAAGGCCTATGGGATTTTGAGGTTGTCCTCCTGACTAAACAGTTAATTTGAAGGCTCTACATACTTGATACTGATACTTTCAAATAGTCATTAATTCTCCAAAAGTGATGCTAACCTTATGTTTGGTAACCTCTAAACCCAGATCAAACTGATCTTTTTTTTATCATCAATTCCTTTTCTACTTTTTTGATATTGGTTTTTGATAATCTTCTCTACATTAGGCTCTTCAAGAATCTTTTGTAGCTTCATCTAGTATAACCTTTTTTAGTGAAATCACTCCCGTAGCTTTTTCCTTTTGTGTAGGCCCTTCATAAACTTTGTCCTCCACTATTCTATTCCTGAGATTGATATCATGTATTATTTCTAAAGACTCAACCTCTTTTGTTGTAGGTACAATCTTTCCTTGCTTCATTCTATCAAATCTAGTATTAGCAGGCTCACTTGAGATTGATGCCTCTCCAAAGACCAATGCTCTTTGGTCATAATTACTTACACATATGTCCATGTCCCTTTCAAATTTCTATTCTTTGGTTTCATCCTCCTGAGTCCAACATACATTAATTCTAATATCTTCATCTTCATATTCAAAATTTAAATCAACATTAGAATGCATACTTAGATAAATACCACAATCAATAGGGTTATGTGGTGCATCATAAGAAGAGCAATAAAAGGAATGATTTGATGCTATATTATTTGGTGGCATGGAATTTGGAACAGAATCTAGATCTCTCTCTACTTCTTTATTTTTCCAATTCCCATTTTGATTCTTGTTTCCCTCTTCATTTCCATTTTTATTCTAGTTTCTCTTAAAATTCCTTCTTAAAGGAGGTCTTCTATCTTCCTACTATCTATTATTACCCTATGAAGTTTTTGCACTGTTGTCTTCCCCTTTTTTAAGTGAAGCCAACAAGTCTGCTATCTTCCTATTATTCAAAGTAGTTATGTGAAGTTTCTCTTAAAATTCCTTCTGAAAGGAGGTTTGCTATCTTCCTGTTATCTATTATTACCCTGTGAAGTTTTTGCACTGCTGTCTTTGCCTTTTTGCACTGTTGTTTGGAAAGCATTTTTGTAGAAACAAATGGACTGATCATAATTTGGCCTTAATGCTACCAAAATATTATTTTTGGTCTTAAATAATCTTCTATTAAAATATTCCATTGATTCATTTTCTTTCTTTTTCATGATAGCCAATTATGTCAGCGAAGATTGTTCGTTCTTCCTTTCTCCATAGTTTCTAAGGTAAGTGTGCTCTAGATATTGAAAATTATTGATAGTACTAGCTCCAAGGTTGTTGAACCATTCTCGAGCATCCTTCTCTAAAGTTTGAAGATAAAGGGGGAGAAGATAAAACTAAGCCAATCACATCCATTCAAATAACGTAATAGAAATGATTCAACATTCCAGCAAAAGAAAACACCATTTACACATTCAAATAATGTAACATGTAAGGATTCAAATTCACAACAACAATACTTACAGGAATATGGGTTTGGGATGCCTAGGTATAGCCTGAATTATTTAATCCTATATTAAAATCTACAGGACTATGGGACTGAGATGACTCTAATGTGTTTTCTACAGTAGCATTTAAAATTTCATCTACAGTAATATCAGCAGCAACAGTATCTTGAATTCCATTTTTTTTATGTACTTTTTGCTACTGAAATAAGATCTATTTTCATACACGGTACTCTTAAGAAGTGGGATTTTTTGATTAAGGGTAAATACCTCTATATTCTCGAATTCAGGAAAAATCTCCTTACCGCTTCTCCTGGTGTGCGCCATCACGTTCTGCTCCTTCTTTCTTGATTTTTGTTTTTTGGGTCTGTCCAGACAGAGTCGCTAGCACGGGTAGTGTAGAAAGAACATATGTGCTTATCAAGATTGCTTGATATTTACCACTCAACCTCACAGGGGATGTTTCTTGGAGTAATTCAAGAAAATCAAGAAACTCATAAACTCACTTCAAAAGTAATTGAAAACACGGGCAAGAAAGAAAATAAAGAACATAAAAACGTAAAAATTAAAATGAAGGTTCTTTATTCTGATTGGTCACCCATTGATTAAAATATAATCATTGAAAGAAAACTATCAAGAAGATAATCAAATCTCTTTATCAAGTCCTCCCCAGCAACGGTGCCAAAATACTGTTGGAACCATTTCTTGCATCCATAGGATTCGATTGTCATGCTACAAGAAATTGTTTGAAACCAATGAGCTATTACAGGCTCTGGTCAACCTGCCTCTTCATTCTGATTTAAAATAGCTATTGCTATAGGAGAAACTACATAATGGGTAAGGAAACCCCAACGGTAATCTTATGAATTTATGATTATTACATGCTCTAGATTAGAATTATACTATATGCATTAATAATGATCAAGCAAATAAAATAACCAATTCTTATGCCTTATGTAGACCGGTGCCTAGATTCATTGGGCTGTTATAGCAATTTAACAACATTTTTAGTATGAGAAAGAAAGAAAGAGATTGAGAAATAATCGGCACTATCATGTCCATTTGAATATCATAACAAACGTAACAGTTGGCCAATGACAGAAACATACATAACACATTCAAATAATATAATACATTACGTAGTAACATATAGAACTAAGACAAAGAATTAACAGGAATGAAACCCAGAATTATATTTATTTTCTAGTAAATTACATGCAGAGTGGGCAAAATGCCTTTTAACTCTTTTTTTCTAAAGAAATGTATCAATACAATGAAGAAACTCTATTCAAATAATGTAACAGGTCTCTCCTACACTCTTTGTTCCAATCTGGCAACAACAGAGTCTCTGAATCTCAGGCTCAATAGGGCACAACTAGTAGGAAATAATCTCAACTTCTTGAGCACTTTCCTATCAAAATATTACACAACAAAGGGAAGAATAAGATATAGCAAAGAAAATAGACACAAAAAGGAGATACAACAACACAACTAGTAGGGCACTCAAATACACCTCTTAGAAAAAATGTTATCTAATGCTTGATGCAGATTCTGACCGTGTTTGCTTCCTTTTGTAGCCTCTGGTTCTTGAATCTGTTATTTTTAGTACAATCCTAGCCTTACAACTGTCACTATTTGATTTGATTTCCAAATTAGTACAAATGGCTCTCGACCGTTTATTGTTATGTGTACGTTGGAGGCCTCGATCACACTTGTTTTTCTTCTTTTGATTAGTTATGCAATGCATCTATACTTAGGTATATTCTGCTATTTCCTACTTGCCCTAGTCAGGTGGATATGCAATGGAAATTCGACCAGGCAGCCACAGATCAAGATGACGAAGGATGAACCCGACGTGATGGTGAAGGGAAGAAGTGGCGTGCTAGGGTCGAAAGGATGGTATGACGTTGGTTACATGGTAGTTACGAGGGAGGAGAGAGCAAATGGGGTGGCTTCGCACAATGGATGGTGGTGAGATGGCGCTATGTGGGGAGAACGGTGAGGGCGTTCAAGAGAGAATGCCTAGAAAGAGGGGGGCAGTGATAAGTAACATGAAGGAGGGAATGGAAAACAAGATCTGGAAGCACATAAATGTAGCTTCCCTAACTATACTCCTTCGGTGTGTCCCCTATGTAACTATATTCCATCGAAGCGCAGAGTGAAAGGCTGAAGCCATAACTTGCTTCTTCGTGCGCTTTCTTCATCTTCTAAAGTTGTAGAGGAGGAAACGATTGTACTCATGCATTGTGCACTCTATTATTTTTCTTTGTGATTCTTCTTTAGCTGCCCTTCACTATCCCTTTTATAAGTTGAGGACTTGGGCATGAGCTCGTTCAAAAAGGTTTATTTTATTTTATTGTATGATACTCCATTGTCCTCATAATTTGATCCTCGACTTGAGTGTCAGGATTTGTTTTTAGATCAATCCTTATTAGGCTCGTCTCGGTACCGTATGCTTGATTTGTTTTGACTATTCGAATCTTTCTTTCCCTGGTCATTACCTGATTCTATGGTGTCCATTGGCTTTTTATTGGTACTATGTATTTTGCCTTGCTGTAATGATTTTGTTTTTCTTCGTAGGGCCCCCCATTTTTTTCTTGGCTTAGTGTATGTTCTCGTGAACTGGTAATCTCCTGGTTTTTTGTATTGGTCCTTGTTTCGGGTGCCTTAAAGAATGGCCACCCTATTTTGGGATATCTAACCGTATGATTCGTTCACTAGGATGCGGACTTATAGGATTTTTCAACTCGTGATTACCTCTGGACGTAGATATGCATTGGGCATCCTGGCTCGATACTTTTAGACCTGTAAAAATGTTAGCCCTATAATATCGAAGGTACATGCCAATAATAATTATGCACAGTATATAGGATATCTTGGCATTTTACTGATTAATCAATCTTATAATAAGTGTTAGATCAAGGCTTCCATCCTATTGCGTTTATTAATATTTGATTTAAAATTAAGTTTGGGCCTTATCCTTATGTTGAATACTAGTTATGAAAGAATAATCAAACCATTGCTTAACCTTAGTTTTAATACACACTTTTAATAATCATATTATCTCATCGGGGGGTTACCATTTGATTAATTATGTAACCCTATGCTTTCGTTCGATCAGTTCTTAACATCCAGGTAGATTGGCCAAGCGCGGCTATCGGATATGGTCAGGATTCACTACGATCGTCAGATCTGTTAGATCTAGATTTTTTTTATCGACACTTGATCTCCTTTGATGGTCTCGATTAAAGCACAACTATTGGATTAAATAAGGTATAGGCACGACCATTCAAATCCCTTCTTAAAGGATGATAACTTCGATGGAGCACTGCCATCGGATCTTTCTTGGTACAAGTGCGACCATTGGATCGATCAATGATGGATGCTCTTGTTCTTTGTATGGCTCTGATTAGATCATGGTCGTTAGATTTAGATTGTCCAAGTGTTGCCATCAGATTGTGATGTAATCATATTCCTTTAATGGGCACTTGTTTAGATAAAACGCTACCGTTAGATCTTTTACCAATTGCACGCGATCGTCGGATTGAATTTTTGTCTTCATTCGACTTGTCAACCTTTAATAGCTTTGTGAAATATCATCCATTGGATTTTGGTAGGATCAAGCGCATCCGTCGATATATTTTTTTTATTACTTTAATGAACCCTCTTTTAACCTTCGAGTAACTCTTTTGAAGCACAACCGTTAGATCAATCATGCCTGAGCGCAATCGTTGGATTTACTTGTACGTGGGGTGTATTTGATTTTGACTTGGATAGGGCCCTTTCATGGGTTGACCACTTTGTGACCTACCGTTGGATTATCCCTAGTGGAAGCATGTCTGTTGATATTACTTAAACCTGCATTGGCTTTAATCATAAGCACGGTTAATATTCTTAGACTTACCCTTGGTGTTTCATGACTAAGCGCAACCGTCGGATTTTTTTCTGCTCAAGCGCGACCGTCGGATCTTTTGTAACCTACGAGTTAGGTAATCGAAAGGTGTATGCTTTTGATTTTTATTAATCTTGTTTAGGGAGAAAGTGGGATGATTAGTAATGTGTTAGGGCCCTCACTAAACATGATTAAACTTGACCTATCAGATCTTTTCTTACCATCAAATTTACCTTTGTTTATTTGAAGCAAGCGCTACCATCCAATTGTTTCGTGAAAGAGCACGTTCATTGATTTATTTCCATTTCGTGCATGGTTTAAGCATAACCTTGTGAAAATACCTTGGTTTACCTTGGTGGTTTGTGGTAAACGTGCATCCATTAGATCAATCCTTGATCAAGTGCGACCGTTGGATCTTCCTCAACCATCGTACTTAGGCTTTTACATTTTTAGACCATGGTGTTTATCAAATTGAGTGCATTCTTTTGATTTCTCCTTGATGAGGTGTTGCCCTCAGATCTCCTGTAATATGCACACTTGATAACCGAAAGGGGTGCATCATTGTATTCCATTAATCTCGGATTAAGCTGAAAGGGGGGTAATCAATAACGTATTAAACCCTTGCTAATGCATGATTAATCATGACCCCAACTTTATGTTACCCGATACTCTTACCATTCAACATTTGGATTTTTGTTTGAGCGTATCCATCGGATCTCGATCGAGATTGGCGCGGCCATTGATCAATCTCTTTCAACCTGCAGGGTTAGTTACTAAGGGGTACTTGATTTTAACCTTTGATTAAGATGAAAGGGGGATAATTATACAATGCATTAGACCCTCGTTAATCTTATTTATTCGTTTTAATTAATCTTGCGGTCTTTAGCATTTTTTAATGCACCTTTCATGAGAGCACTGTCGTCAGATCAGATCTTGATTAATCATTATCGTCAGATTTACCTGATTAGCTCATTGCTTAATTAAAGGGGGTGTATACCCTTAATGTTTTGATTAATTTTTATTTCAAAACTTTAGACTTTAATTCCTTTGACCACAACATTTTAAAGAGTTATTTAATCAAAGCAAGCGCGTCTATTGGATCTTCTTTGATGGAGCGTTGCCCTTAGATCTGTTTTAAGGTGCTCGATTTTTAACGCAATGGGGCGCATACCCTTGAGGATTTTATTTAAGACCTTTGTTCTAACCTTAGGTTTTCGGACTTTAGACCATGGTGTTTCATCATTAGGCCTTGATTTATCTTTTTCTAATACTTTAGGACTTAAGAGTTTATTCATTAGGCTTAGGTCCGATTATTGTGATTGTCATGACCCTTACTTTGAAGTCAGGTATTTTTATGATTTTTCCATGGTACCGGGTGCTCAAAAATTTAGCCTTAATCACTTTTCACATGATGAAACAATGGCCATAAGGTTGAGTCAAAACCAAAAAGGCTTAGGTAGAATTCAAACTTTCAAACATATGGAAATCAATTTTTTAGATGAAAAACGCAATAGAGGCTAGCAATCTTCTATCAATCATATTGAAAACCAAAAATTTAAATCTGGGGGTTTTCAGATGTTGAGTCAATTCTGGCTCCAATAGTACCAAAGGAAGATAATTTGAGGTCTAATAAGAAATCACCTTGGCCTAAAGTCCCTAAGTCCTAAACCAAATTATAATGCTTAAGGGTATGCACCCCCTTTAGTTAAATGTCGAGATAATCGGCTAAATCTGATGGCAGTGCTTGATTAAGGCTTGATCGAATGACCGCACTCTCATAAAAGGTTCATTAAAATGGGTAAAACCCAAAAGATTAATTTAAACTATTAAATGAGATTAGCGAGGGTCTAATGCGTTGTATAATTATCCCCCTCTTTGGCTTAATAAAAGGTTAAAAACAAGTACCCCTTGGTAACTAACCCCGTAGGTTGAAAGAAATCAACAGCCGCTCCAATCTTGATTGAGATCCGACGGCCGTGCCCGAGTCAAAACCCAAACTATGGAATGGTAAGAGTATCGGGTAACATAAAGGTAAAGCTGGGATTAATCATGCATTAGCAAGGGTTTAATACGTTACTAATTACCTTATTTCGGCTTAATCAAAGATTATTGAAATAAAATAATGCACCCCTTTCAGTTATCAATTGTGTAGATTACAAGAGATCTAAGGGTAAGTCTAAAGTGATTATACGCACTTATGGTTAAAACATATGCAGGTCTAAGAAATATCAATGGATGCGCTTCAAAAGGGATAATCCAATGACAACACGTATCACAAAACAATCGACCGATAAAAAGGATCCCATCTGAGTCAAAGCCAAAAACCCCTATGTTCAAATAGATCTAACGGTGGTGCCTAAAGCTATTTGATCTAACGGTCGCGCTTCAAAAGAGTTGCTCAAAGATTAAAGAGAGCTTATAATCAATGAAGATCAACGGACGCATGCGAACCAAAAATATCCAACGATAGGCTTCGTTCGAAATATGAATCAAAGCTAATGAAATCAATGGATGCGTTTGAGCCCATCCAAATCCAACGACTATGAACTCATGAAGCTATTAAAGAGTGACAGGTAGAATGAAGACAAAATGGGATCTGACGGTCATGCACGATCGAGTGAGATCCAACTGTAGCGCGTTGTTAGAGCCAACACTGGTTGAAAATAGAATAGTGTGGGATAATCATACGGCCACACTCAATTTACCAAAATCTAACAGACATCTAATCGAAACCCCATAAAGGACAAGAGCATCCATCATTGATCGATACAACGACTACGCTCATACCAAGTAAGATCCGATGACAATGCTTCATCAAAGCTAACATCCTTTAATATGAGAGTAACTATGTCTTAGTTGGATGATCGTGCTCTTACCCATTGGATCCAACAGTGATGATTGGATTGAATAAGGTGAACAATGTTCTAATGGTCGATTAACTAAATGGTCTTTAACCAAGGTCGAACAGTTGCACCTATCCCCTATTTAATCCTACGGTTGCGCTTTAATGGAGACCATCAGAGGAAATTGAGGTCCAATAAAAAGAGCATAGATCCACCAGATCCAACGATCGTAATGAATCCCAATCAGATCCGACGATCGCGCTTGGCCAATCTACTTGGATGTTAAGAGATAATCGAACGAATGTGCGGGATCACATGATTGATCGAACGATAACCCATTGATGAGGTAATATGATAATTAAATTTCGTATATTAAAACAAAGGGCTGATATTATTACAGGTGTGGAAATATCAAACAGAGGAACACAATGCGTTTTCCATTCAAATATAATTGTGAGTTGGAAGATCCAATAAGCACGAACCTCCATGTAATTATTTGGTGAACTACAATTACAGGAAAGAAGTGATTTCATAACAATACGAGTTGTACCAATGTGGTGCGTCATTAATGGGTCTAATCGCTAAATAGAAGTAAACTACAACAAATAGCAGCCACTACAAGGTAAGTTGGAAATATAGGCAAAGGACTTAGAGAAGTGACTAATTTAGGCCACGACCAGGAGACAAAACAAACAAACTATCAAGAGAGATCACATGGACTGTACCAGTGTGAAGATAATATAAACTGATCAGAAGACAAATCTTGACGTCCCAAAACAAAATCGGATCACATATGCCCACTAAGAAAGATAGCATACCATGCAAAAAATAAAATAATCATGTTTGAGCAAGCTCATATCAAAACCATCGGTTTATAAATAAGGGTGGCTAGAGGCAAAGTAGAGACATCACTGAGAAAAGTGATGGAGAGCACAATACATAGGCATAACCATTTCCTGTTCTGCATTTTTAGAAGACAAAGAAGGCACGTTAAGAGTGAAACATGGCTTCAGCTTACAAAGAGATGCTCACTCCGCGCTTCGATGGAATATAGTTACAAAGAGCTCACTCTGACGGGATATAGTTATGGAAGTACCATATAGGTGCTTCTAGATCTTGTTTTTCATTTCATTTTTCCTCCTATCTAGCACTGCCCTCCCCCTTCTAGGGATATTCTCTTTTCCATCGTAACCATTCACTCCACAGAACATCATCTCACCACCGTCCCATGTACAAATCAACTCCAATTGTTCCCGCCTACTTCTTAACCATTCTGTCTTCACCATCACATCGGGTCTCTCTCTATCTTATGTCAAAATTCTACTATAGCAGTCTGGTCAATCCATAACGACATAGTCGAATAACTAGGATAAACAAGAAATAAGAAAGTATAACATCGCAAAAGAAGAACATGTTTGTTAAATCTATTTAGTGTAAAAGCCCCCTTCAATTCAAGGAAAAATCTCAACAAGAGATCCAAGGTCTATACAGCTAGAAAACATACAAAAAGATCAGTGGATATGCTGACAAATGTAGGGCCAGGATCATACCAAGAATAACATATTCAAGAAACAGAGGCTATAAAAGGAAGTAGTTGGGGCCAGAATCTGCATCAAGCATTTAGATAGCATTTTTTCTAAGAGGTATACTTGAGTGCCCTACTAGCTGTGTTGTTGTATCTCCTTTTGTGTCAGTTTTCTCTGCCATCCCTTATTCTTCCCTTTGCTATGCAGGATTTTGATAGGAAAGTGCTCAAGAAGTTGAGATTATTTCCTGTCATATTGAGCCTGAGATTTAGAGACTCTATTGTTACTATATTGGAACAAGGAGAGTAGGAGAGACTTATTACATTATTTGAACAAATTTTCTTCATTGTATTGATACATTTCTTTGAGAAAAATAGAGTTAAAAGGCATCGTGCTCACTCTACATGTAATATTTTATGAAAAATCAATACAATTCTGGGTTTCATTCTTATTAATTCTTTATCTTGGTACTATGTGTTACTACGTAATGTGTTACATTATTTGAATGCATTACGTACGTTTTTATCGTTAGCCAACTATTATGTCTATTATGATATTCAAATGGATATGATAGTGCCAATTATTTCTTAACCCCTTTCTTACTTTCTCATGTTACATATGTTGTTAAATTACTATAACAACCCAATGAATCTAGGCACCGGTCCACATAAGGCATAATTAATGGTTATTTTCATTGCTTGGTCATTTTAATACATATAGTATAATCCTATATCTGGAGCATGTAACCCGTGCATAATATCAAGTTTACCGTTGGGAGTTTCTTTACCCATTCTAAAGTTTTTCTTGTAGCAATAGCCATTTTTAATCAGAATAAAGAGGCAGGTTGACCAGAGCCTGTAATAGCTCATTGGTTTCAAATGATTTTTTGTAGTGTGATAATCGAATCCTATGGATGCAATAAATGGTTCCAACAAGGACCCTGCATCAAATTTATTTGGGCCAAACATTTACTCACAAAAAGACCTTAGGAAAACCAAAACAAAGGCCTGACCTTGGTGACATAAAAGATTTTATTGCTCTTGGATGGTGAAATAGGACTTCAAAGGGACCAAAAATTTACAATAAAGGACTCAAGGGGGTATTGCAAATTTGAAAAGACCAAAGGACACCAAAAATTCAAAAATTTGGGGTAAACTTCAAGTTGGATTTTGAAGATCCAACATAGGCTCCGACTAGGACAACTGATGAAAAGACTCTTGAACAATGAATAACATGAGGACTCCAAAATATCCAGTAGACCACAAGGACTCAAAAACTAGATTAATCACCTAAAAAGAACACCTTAATCACCTAAAAATTGAAAAATTTAATCACCTAAAAAAAACAAGATTGAAACACTTTTTTTTTAAACGCCTGAGAATTCCAAAATCTCTAGCAGACCACAAAAACTCAAAAACTTGCCTAATCACCTAAAAGGAACTCCTTAATCACCTAAAAAGTGAAACCTTAATCACCTAAAAAGAACAAGACTGAAACACACTTTTTTTTGTGGCTTCTCAAGCCCTCAGTGCTGAATGATACAATTTCAAATGTTGGCCACATAGAAATTGAAAATTTTGCACCATCCAAAGTTTGCAATTTTTAAGTATGTTGATCTACATTCTAGATAATTTTATAAAGGCCAAGCCATTTAGGCTCCCGTTTCCCTTTTTCACCATGTTTGTCATTTTTGGGGTCCCTGTACAACATTATATCTCCTCCCTGAAAAGATTTACCTTTGGATTTCTTATTAAACAACTGCACTATTTTGTGAACTTGCTCAATCATCTTCATTAATGCATCCTTTTTGTCTTCCTGCAACTTTGCAATTTGATCAAGTCTTCTCTGTAAGACATTTGGATTTTCATGATCCTGAAGAAGTAAATATAAAGCATGACTTTCCACCTGAGGGGGTAGTAGAGCACTCTCACCATATACTAGTTCATAGAGAGACTTTCATGTTCTTCTTTTGATAGATATCCTATCAGCCCATAAAGCATACTTCAGCTCACTATCCCAAATTCTTTTTTTTTTTGCCCAATCCTCTTCTAACTTGTGATCAAATTCTTATTTGAGGATTCTACTAAGTCATTCCCTTGATGATAGTAATTTGTAGAATGAGAAAGCTCTATGTTGTACCTAGCACAAAATTTAATCATATCAAAAGAAGTGAAGTAGTTACCATTGTTTGTGACTATCTTCTTGGGAACTCCAAATCTTGTCATTATGTCCTCTTCTAAAAAGTTGATGACCACTTCTGTAGTGGATTTCTTGAGAGGTGCTGCTTCTACCCACTTGGTAAAATAGTATGTTGCTGTAATGATCCACCCATGACCTCCAAAATAATTGGGGTTAATCTCACCTATGTTATCTATTCCCCATTGAGTAAAAGAAGCTTCCACAATCACTGGATTTAGGGGCATGGCTGGCAAATTCTTCTTTTCTAAAAAAATCTAGATATCCCCAATACAGTCTACCTTCTTGAATGCCTCTTTATCAAAAAAACAAAGAAGCAACACACCATCTAGATGCCTCCAATAAAATCTACCTTCTTGAATGTAATACCTTTGAGACAATTGCTTGATAGACCTTTTGTTTTGGGACATGTCTCCTTGAAATGACAAGTTTTGAAGGTATCATACCACCTGTAATCAAAACTGTAAACTAATTTTACTTCTTGGTGTTTATCTACTACAATAGTGTTATTCATAGCCTCCCCTTATTTTTTAGCTAGATACTTTGCCAATACCTATCCTCTGACAATTTGTACTGCTTTGAATTCCACATCATACTATAGTAATTTAGCCATCCACCTTACAGGACTGCCTAAAGGTTCAGTTTGAGTGAAAACATCTTTAACAACAATGTAAGGTTATGCCCACCTTATTTCCCCATTTTTCTTGATCATGACATTTGTTAATTTGGCAGTTTGAGCAAAATCAAGGATAAACCTCCTAATAAAGTTAATCTTTCCAAAGAATGATCTAACTCCCTTAAGATTCTTAGGAGGTGAAATTTTAGAAATGGCTTCTACTCTTTGTGTATCAATGCTAATCCCATATTTTGAAATAATATTCCAAAGTAGTTTACCTTGTGTGGCCCAAACACACATTCTATAGGATTCAAAGATATGCCAAAATCCTTGTACTTGTCCAACACTTGAGTTAGATGTGCAAAATGATCTTCAGGATTTTTTTGAAAAAACTATAACGTGATCAAGATATGCTACCACTATCTTGAATATCAATCCCTTAAATGCAACATCCATTGCCCTCTGAAATTTTTCCCTTGCATTCATCAATCCAAAGGGCATCCTAAGATATTCAAATGTTCCCCATGGTGTAGTGAAAATTGTTTTGTATCTATCTTCTGGATTCACTGCAATCTAATTTTAACTTCAAAATCCATCCAATAAAGACATTCTTAATGTTCCAACCACTGCTTGAAACAATTGCTCCATATTTGAAAGTGAATAGTTGTATTTGAGAGAGCTCTTATTCAGATTCCTAAAATCTACACAAAGCCTGATCTCACCATTCTTTTTTCTAACTGAAACTAGGTTTGCCAACCAAGTAGAAAATCTCATCTTTTATCTTGGTATCCAATAACTTCTGCACTTCTTTCTGCATAATTGGATGAAAAGTGGGATTGAACTTACTTTATTTTTTCCTGAAAGGCTTTGTATCTTTCTGAAGGGGTATTATGTGAGTCATTACCTTTGTATTGAAGGTCTTCAAATCTTCATAACTCCAATAAAAAATATCTTAGTTCTTTTCCAAAACTTTGATATATTGTTGCTTCTCTTTTCCTAACAGAGTTTTATTGATCCTAATAATCTTGGGCTCTTCGTATTTTTTGATATTAACTTTCATCTACTTCAAATTCCTGAACTGAAGGTTTATATGATCTATCAAAGTCATAAAATAAGTTGTCTAAAGACACCAACCCCCTAAGGGATCCTATTGGTCTTCAGTTACATGACTTCTATAGGCTCTCCAATAACATCCTTTAGTTTTTCTTCATCACCTTCATCACAAATAACATAAAAAACTCATTTTGCATAGTCATAAATCATTAATGTGTATATCATCATGAAAAACTTGTAATTATACCACATATTTTTGGACATATGGCTTATAAACAGATATGGGCTGGAACCTTTTCATAAACCAAGAAGCATTAATGGATAACAAATTAGCATTGTGATTTTGTGCTCTAGGAATAAATTGCAAATCAAAAGCCAAAAATCTATCTATTTCATCCAACATTACCTGCTTATATTGCTTTAATTTAGGGTGTGATGTCTTCCTTTGATCTGTTAAATTATTAGCTCAGCATCCCCACTAACTTTGAGGTAATTAATACCCAGTTCCTTTGATTTCCTTAGCCCTAGCAATAAAGCTTCATACTTTGCAACATTATTTGTACAAGAAAATTCTAACCTGTATGGTATGCCAAGATAGATGCCATTGATGTTTGTCAACAGTACTCCAACTCCTACTCCTTCTTTAGATTTTGTTTCATCAAAGGTCATAGTACATAACTCAGAAATCAAAATTTTATCAATTTTTGCATCTACTTTAGCCTTCAGTTTTGGATCCATATTCTGAGCATTAGATACTTCCAACTAGAAAGGAGAATGTCATATAGAGTAAAGCCCCATATCTTTTTCCTCAATAGAATTCATGATATTAACCATATTATCATTAGGTCTCTAAACTCAACTAAATACCTGTTGAAGGGTTCTCTTTTCAATATCATTTTTTCCTTACCCTACATTAGAATATCGGTATATAACCAATCCAACTGAATATTACCACCTAGTTGCTCTATCTAGTGCCTAGAGAGTAAGATGGAAAATGAAGGGTCCACATCTACAACTACAACATCCATCACCACTTCTTTCTTAGGGTATTGTTCAATATGAACAAGAAGTCCAATGATAATGCCTACACAAGGTACTCTCCTATTATCTATGATAGAAATATGAGGGTGTTGTTTCTAACAAATCAAACCTAACTGATTAGCTACTTGTTTTGATATTGCATTCATGGAAGCACCACTATCAAGCATGCATTTATGAATAATATATTGGTCCCCATAGCCTTATGTATACTTTAATGAGATATAAAATGGCTTAACTAAATATGGGGCTCTGGCTGCATTATTCACAAGGCCTATGGGATTTTGAGGTTGTCCTCCTGACTAAACAGTTAATTTGAAGGCTCTACATACTTGATACCGATACTTTCAAATAGTCATTAATTCTCCAAAAGTGATGCTAACATTTTGTTTGGTAACCTCTAAACCCAGATCAAACTGATCTTTTTTTTATCATCAATTCTTTTTCTAGTTTTTTTATTAGCCAAGTCATTTTATGGTTTTTGATAATCTCCTCTACATTAGGCTCTTCAGGAATCATTTGCAACTTCATCCAATTTACCTTTTTTGTGAAATCACTCCCATAGCTTTTTCCTTTTGTGTAGGTCCTTCATAAAATTTGTCCTCCACTATTCTATTCCTGAGATTGATATCATGTATTCTTTCTAAAGACTCAATCTTTTCTATTGTAGTTACAATATTTCCTTGCTTCATTCTATCAAATCTAGTATTAGCAGGCTCACTTGAGATTGATGCCTCTCCAAAGACCAATGCTCTTTGCTCAGAATTACTTACACATATGTCCATGTCCCTTTCAAATTTCTATTCTCTGGTTTCATCCTCCTAAGTCCAACATACATTAATTCTAATATCTTCATCTTCATATCCAACATTTAAATCAACATTAGAATGCATACTTAGATAAATACCACAATCAATAGGGTTATGTGGTGCATCATAAGCATAGCAATAAAAGGAATGATCTGATGCTATATTATTTGGTGGCATGGAATTTGGAACAGAATCTAGATCTCTCTCTACTTCTTTATTTTTCCAATTCCCATTTTGATTCTTGTTTCCCTCTTCATTTCCATTGTTAATCTAGTTTCTCTTAAAATTCCTTCTGAAAGGAGGTCTGCTATCTTCTTGTTGTTTATTATTACCCTGTGAATCCAACAGGTCTGCTATCTTCCTGTTATTCAAAGTAGGTCTGTGAAGTTTCTCTTAAAATTCCTTCTGAAAGGAGGTTTGCTATCTTCCTGCTATCTATTATTACCTTGTGAAGTTTTTGCACTATTGTCCTTACCTTTTTGCACTGCTGTCTGAAAAGCATTTTTGTAGAAACAAATGGACTGATCATAATTTGGCCTTAATGCTACCAAAATCTTATTTTTGGTCTTAAAGAATCTTCTATTAAAATATTCCATTGATTCATTTTCTTTCTTTTTCATGGTAGCCAATTTTGTCAGCAAAGATTATTCGTTCTTCCTCTCTCCATAGTTTCTAAGGAAAGTGTGCTCTAGATCTTGAAAATTATTGATAGTACTAGCTCCAAGGTTGTTGAACCATTCTCGAGCATCCTTCTCTAAAGTTTGAAGATAAAGGGGGAGAAGATAAAACTGATCCAATCACATCCATTCAAATAACGTAATAAAAATGATTCAACATGCCAGCGAAAGAAAACAACATTTCCACTTTCAAATAATGTAACATGTAAATGGGAGAATACATAAAACTACAGATAAAACTGTTGAAAGGAGAAAATAATATTGCATTAAACAATAGATCATTACAATGGGAGTCTGATTAGAATAACCAGATCTCGATGAACCAGTACAAACAAATTCTCCATTCAAATGATGCAATAGAGAATTGCAACTCTTTGTTCAACTAATGTAACAAAAAAAACCTAGATTCCAACCTCAACCACTAGAAATGATCTCAGTAAATTGCGCACCTCTTTAGAAAAATCTGCACAATAATGTGGAAGAAAAATGGGTGACTAGACAAGACACACAAAGGAAAATACACCCGATAAGGATGGGCACAGTGATATACCTCTTGCAAAATTATTGTGCAAAAAATTAATGATGTTTCTTGTTTCAAAAACTCTCTTAAATAGCTTGATCACTTGGTCCATAATTGCAAAAACTATTACAATCACTTGAAAAAAATGAAAAAAAAAACCTAAACCTTAAACCAAAAGGCTAGGGTTTAGGGTTTAAAATTGAAACATTGACAACTGAATAGTGGGCTTGCATACATAGTTATCAGGCAGCAATATTTACTTAGAAAGAGGAGGAGAGAAAAAACCCTAAACCCTAGGGCCTATAATAGGGTTTAGGGTTTAAAATTCAAGTTCAAAGTTCAAAGTTTCAAATTCAAACATTAGCAGCTGAAAAATAGGCTTGCATACATAGTTACTAGGCAGCAATATTTACTTAAAAAGAGGGAAAAAAAAACAAAACCCTAAACCCTAGGCTTTAGGGTTTAAACTTCAAAGTTTAAAGTTTCAAACATTAACCATTGAAAAATGGTCTTACATACATACTAATCAGGCACCAATATTTACTTAAAAAGAGGGTTTTGGGTTTAGGGTTTAAAATTTAAACTTTAAACTTTGAAGTTCAAACATTAACATCTGAAAAATGGGCTTGCATAAAATCTCTAAATTGGTTGCAGCTTAAAACAAAAGAGAAAAAAAAATTGCAGATTTTTTGAAAAAATTGGCAAAAAATCGACGATGCTGATTTTTTCAAAAAATCTTTGCATCGTTGAGAGTTTGCCAATTGCATTGGCATTTTAAAAATTAGCAAAAAATCAAGATTCTGCAATTTTTTTGCAGATTTTCTCAACTATGGATAGGATTATCTAATGCTCATAAAACAAAAAAATGACTTTGGAAGTCTTGACAAGCCTGATGATTTGGCAGAGTAAAAAATTGATCAATAATTTGGAACCTCTCCTAAATATTGGATGTTTGCTTGTCCATAACTTGTCCAAACTTATAGCAAAAGGTTTGGAAATTGTTAGTCTTGTTCTTGTTATGGATTGTGCATTCTTTATGGATCGTGTGAAAATTATGTTGGAACCAAAAGGGGTGGAAGCTTAAGCAAACAACCTCGTTAAATAAGTCTGCAATTGGAAGGACATGTGGTTGATCCCAAATTGGAGAAAGTGATTTTAATTTACTATAATTGGATTCTTTCCATCATTAATGAAGGATTTATGTAATTTCAACATCATTTGAATCTAACTCAAGATAAAGCTCTATATTTGTAAAATCATGAATGTGCATTTGGTGGGAGATCCTTATATATTCTTTAAAATGGCATGGAAAAATTCACGTATGCAACCATATCTTTGAGCTTTGCATCTACAAACAGAGACTCCATGTTAACCAATGATTGGAGGAGCACCTGTTTGGGGCTTTCATGGGTATTGGTGGGGAAGACAAGATCTTGTGAGGAAAATTTTGGAGGGTATGTGAGGATAACTGCACTGCACCTGTACATTTCCATCCAAGGGAATTACAACTCACTAGATTATTGTTTACAGATTACTTTCCATTAGTGATGTTTCTGTGTGGACACAAGATCAGTGCCAGCACTTTGGAGCTTATCCACTCAGAGCTAAGTGAAATTTTCATCCAAATAATTCTGGTTGGAAAAGAGGTATAATTTTTTGGCTTTTAAGGTCTGCAAGTATTTCCTAGTTGATCATTAATGGAATGATAAGGAGATTGATAACCAAATGAAAAGGGTGCATTCAAGGAGAGTCTTCTATTAATATCTGAGCTCGTAGCAGGTAGTATCATGCTAGTGTGAAAAAGAGAGTGATTAACTGTTTCTTGTTTTGGTATATAGCCTGCCTTGAAAGTTGGGCTTTGTACCATTGTATTCGATTTTTACATTAAGTGGTACATCATACAATGAGCTCCAAATAATTTAACAATTTGTAGTACAAAGTCATGGCTATTTTTTTTTAAGCTAAAAACCTCTTGCAGGGCCACCTTGGTCTGAGAGACCACGACCAAGGGGTCTACACCGTCAAAGTCACCCGGGAGTTGTGCCTGACCCTGTTGGCACCAACATTATCAATTGGATTTTGGGTACCCTATTCAACTTTTTGGTAGGGTGGAGATTCAAACCTGGGACCTCCCTTGGAGGATTGCCCTCTCCTCTCCAACTCACTCCCTTGGAGGATTACCCTCTCCTCTCCAACTCACTCCCTTGGAGGATTGCCCTCTCCTCTCCAACTCACTCCCTTGGAGGATTGCCCTCTCCTCTCCAACTCACCTACAACACCTGGGTAGAGTCATGGCTATTTTGTTAACAAAAATATGTTCTGTTTGATCTTGTATTATAAATATTTCAATGTATGAATATCATATATAGAGACTAGCTGAATTTTGAATGCTTTTGTAATTATTTTATTATTTTACAATAATATGCATTTAGACATGCAATATCAATTTATATCATCAATTCTATGATGTTCTATCAGGGGTCTTTCCATCATTTAATTTTGGAAGCATGAAAATTGTTGGCATTAACCTTTTTGGCATACTGATTTATCAAGACTATCCATGGAAAATTAAAAAATCCCTAATATGATCTTCACCATTCACAACATTATTTCCTTGAAATTTAGGTAAGTACTTATGATCTTTACCAAGGAGGGGATTCAAATTTGTAGGTAACACGAAAGCTCCTTCTATTGGTCCTCCACTGATTAACATTAGCATTGGCATTTTGATTGACATTTTGATTTACATTAGGAGCTTCCATACTCACTACAACTTGATTCACTATAGGTACTTGGTTTACAATAGGAGAATATTGATTCAAACCAATATTTGGGCTAGAAAAAAAATTGAAATCAAAATTTTTTTATGAGACTTGAAGAATACCTCAGGATTTGACACTCCATGGAGCAAGCACTTCTTTACCCTTGTAGAAAGAGCAATATTTTCAACAATACTTGGGCCAAGATTGCTCAGCCTAATATTCACTCAATTCTAAGAAAATTCACTCCAGGAAATACTATGAGAAAAACAAACTCAAAATTATACTAAGTCTTCCTCGACAACGGTGTCAAAAATTGTTGGGAGAAATTCTTGCACCCTTAATAGATTTGTCACGCTGCAAGACTTCCCTAATCTAATCAGTACTATGGATTTTTGTGGATCCACATTTTTCTTAGGAAAATATTATTCTAAGACTCTAAAATACTGAGTAGGTTAGGAAACCCGAGAGGTGAGCCTACAATATTTCTTATATGCTCATGCTCATCCAAATTTGCAAAAATAAAATAAAACTACAACATAAAATTTGACCAAGTTTGAAAGTAACTCCCAGCTAGTGCTTCAATCTGTAGACTGGTAACCATTGGGCAATTGTAGCTAGACTTAAAAATATGATGAAGATAAAGGGGAAGAAGATAAAACTGAGCCAATCACATCCATTCAAATAACATAACAGAAATGATTCAACATGCTAGCGAAAGAAAACAACATTTACACATTCAAGTAATATAACATGTAAATGGGAGAACACATAAAACTGCACATAGAAATATTGAAAGGAGAAAATAAGATTACATTAAACAATAGATTATTACAATGGGAGTCTGATCAGAATAACCATATCTCATTGAACTAGTATAAACAAATTCTCCATTTAAATGATGCAATAGAGAACTGCAACTCTTTGTTCAAATAATGTAACAAAGAGCCTCCTAGCTTCCAACCTCAGGTACTGGAAATGATCTTAGTAAACTGGGCACCTCCTCAGCAAAATTTGCACAATAATGAAAAAGAAAAAGGGGTGACTAGACAAGACACACAAAGGAAAATACAATCAATAAGGATGGGCACATTGGTATATCTCTAATTACTGTGCAAAAAATTGATGATGTTTCCTATTGCAACAACTCTCTTAAATATCTTGATCAATTGGTCCATAATTGCAAAAATTGTAACTACCTTGATGATACCCATAATTGGAAATGATCCATAATAGCCACTATCTCCATCGCCTTCATTGTTTTTAGGGTTTAGTGTTTTGAGATTATTTTTTAGGTTTATGGTTTAGGTTCCCCTCCCCCTTTACAATGTGAGAAACCCTAAAATAAAACCCTACATCTTAAAGCCCTAAAGATAAGAAATTGTTGTTTTGGACAATTTGCCATTTTCATCCAAAATAAACCCTATTTTTAGTAAGTTGCCAAAAAAACTTGGATGGACCTCAAAATTAATACACATTATTTGATCACCCATATTAATCCTTCTAAAAAATATCAACATGTACTCATGTCTAAAAAGTTTTAAATTTCAAAAATTCTTTTTTTTTTTTCAAATTTCTAAAAAAACACAAAATTCATTTTTGGAGCACTAGATGAAGGAATTAGGACCCGATAAAAGACTAAAAATCCACCCTATCCACTAAGGTTGTTTAGCCCATACATTTTACTACTCTTTATATAGATCCACATAAAATTTCAAGTTGATCCAATGGTTGGATCAAAAGTTATACCCTTTGGAAGATAGGCCTGTTGGAGCTAAAATTGACTCAACATCTGAAACCCCCAATTTAAATTTTTGGTTTCAATAAAATAAGCAAAATTTGCTAGCCTCTATTGCATTTTTTATCTAAGAAGTTGACTTCCATGTGTTTAAATTTTTTTGAAATGGACCATAAGCTATTTTTTATTTGAATTGATATTATGACCGTTGTTTAATCATTTGAAAAATCATTAAGGTCAAATTATGTAAGCATTCAATACCATCGTTAAATCATAAAAATACCCAAATTTTAAAGTGAGGATCATGACCCATGAATCAAATGTAAAGCCTTCTTTTTAATACATTTATCATAATAATCACACCTAAGCCTAATGAGTAAACTCCTAAGTCCTAAGGTACATATTGGAACCATTTCTTGCATCCATAGGATTCGATTGTCATGCTACAAGAAACCATTTGAAACCAACGAGCTATTACAGGCTTTGGTCAACCTGCCTCTTCATTCTGATTTAAAACAACTATTGCTATAGGAGAAACTACTTAATGGATAAGGAAACCCCAATGGTAATCTTATGACTTTATGATTATTACACGCTCTAGATTAGAATTATATTATATGCATTAATAATGATCAAGCAAATAAAATAACCAATTCTTATGCCTTGCCTAGATTCATTGGGTTGTTATAGCAATTTAACAATGTTTTTAATATGAGAAAGAAAGAAAGAGATTGAGAAATAATCGGCACTATCATGTCCATTTGAATATCATAATAGACATAACAGTTGGCCAACGAAAGAAATGTACGTAACACATTCAAATAATGTAATACATTACGCAGTAACACACAGAACTAAGACAAGGAATTAACGAAATGAAACCCAGAATTGTATTCATTTCTAGTAAATTACATGCAGAGTAAGCAAATGCCTTTTAACTTTGTTTTTCTTAAAGAAATGTATCAATACAATGAAGAAACTTTGTTCAAATAATGTAACAGGTCTCTCCTACCCTCCTTGTTCCAATCTGGCAACAACAGAGTCTCTGAATCTCAAGCTCAATAGGATAGGAAATAATCTCAACTTCTTGAGCACTTTCCTATAAAAATCCTGCACAACAAAAGGAATAATAAGAGATGACAAAGAAAATAAAGACAAAAAGGAGATACAACAACACAACTAGTAGGGCACTCAAGTATACCTCTTAGCAAAAATGCTATATAATGTTTGATGCAAATTTTGATCGTATTTGCTTCCTTTTGTAGCCTCTGGTTCTTGAATCTATTATTTTTGGTACAAGCTTGGCCTTACATCTGTCGCTATCTGATTTTATTTCTAAATTAGTACAGTTGGCTCGGCTTTGGATTTCTTGTTACGATTTACTCTTAGATTGAAGGGAGCTCTTGTGCTAGATGGATTCGACACACTTGTTTTTCTTCTTTTTCTTAGTTATGTAATGCATCTATACTTAGGTATATTCTGCTACTTCCTGCTTGCTCTGGTCAGGTGGATATGTAATGGAAATTCGACGTAGCCATAGATCAAGATGACGAAGGATGGACCTAATGTGATGGTGAAGGGAAGAAGTGGCGTGCTAGGGTCGAAAGGATGGGATGACGTTGGTTACATGGTGGTTAAGAGGGAGGAGAGAGTGAAGGGGGTGGCTTCGTACAATGGATGGTAGTGAGATGGCGCTATGTGGGGAGAACGACGGGGGTGGTCAAGAGAGAATGCCTAGAAAGAGGGAGATAGTGATAAGTAGGAGGAAGGAGGAATTGGAAAACAAGATCTGGAAGCACATATATGTAGCTTCCTTAACTATACTCCGTCGAAGTGTCCCCTATGTAGCTATATTTCGTCGAAGCACGGAGTGAAAGGTTGAAGCCATAACTTGCTTCTTCGCACGCTTTCTTCATCTTTTGAAGTTGTAGAGCAGGAAACGACTGTACTCATGCATTGTGCACTCTATCATTTTTCTCTATGATGCTTCTTTAACTGCCCTTTACTATTTTTCTCTATGATGCTTCTTTAACTGCCCTTTTAAAAGTTGAGGACCTAGGCATGAGCTCGTTCAAAAAGGTTTATTTTATTTTATCGTATGATACACCATTGTCTTCATAATTTGATCCTCGACTTAAGCATCAAGATTTATTTTTGGATCAGTCCGTATTAGGCTCGTCTCGATACCGTATGCTAGATTTGTTTTGACTGTTTGAACCTTTCTTTCCCTGGTCATTACCTTATTCTATGGTGTCCATTGGATTTTTATTGGTACTATGCATTTTGCCTTACTGCAATGATTTTGTTTTTCTTCGTAGGACCCCCCATTTTTTCCTTGGCTTAGTGTATGTTCTCGTAAACTGGTAATCGCCTGGTTTTTTGTATTGGTCCTTGTTTCAGGTGCCTTAGGGAATGACCACCCTCTTTTGGGATATCTAACCGTATGATTGGTTCACTAGGATGTGGACTTATAGGATTTTTCAACTCGTGATTACCTCTGGACACAGATATGCATTGGGCATCCTGGCTCGATACTTTCAGACCTATAAAAATGTTAGCCCTGTAATATCGAAGGTACGTGCCAATAATGATCGTGCATAGTATAAAGGATATCTTGGCATTTTACTGATTAATAAATCTTATAATAAGCATTAGATCAAGGCTTCCATCCTATTACGTTTATTAATATTTTATTTAAAATTAAGTTTGGGCCTTATCCTTATGTTGAATACTAGTTATGAAAGAATAATCAAACCATTGCTTAACATTTGTTTTAATACACGCTTTTAATAATCATATTACCTCATAGGTGGGTTAATTTAGGATTAATTATGTAACCCTACGCTTTCGTTCGATCAATTCTTAACGTCCAAGTAGATTGGCCAAGAGCAATAGTCGGATATGGTCGGGATTCACCACGATCATCGTATCTGTTAGATCTAGATTTTTTTATCGGTCCTTGATCTCCTCTGATGGTCTCGATTAAAGCGTTGTCGTCGAATATTTCTTGGTACAAGCATGATCGTTGGATCGATCAACGATGGATGCTCTTGTTATTTGTATGGCTCTGATTAGATCATGGTCATTATATTTAGATTGGCCAAGCACTACCATCGAATTATGATGTAATCATATTCCTTTAATGGTACTTGTTCAGATAAAGTGTTATCATTAGATCTTTTCGTTTTGTTGATTTTGTCTCATTCAACCCCTTTATGCTTTGTAAAATTCATCTATTGGATTTTGCGAGTCAGTGCATCTTGTTTTGTTATTTTCTTTAATGACCTTTTACCTTGAGTCTCTTTTGATCGTCGTGATCAATCTGCGAGTACGTTGGTTTCTTATCGTGGGGTGTTTGTTTTGACTTGATAGGGCCTTCATGGGTTGTTCGCTTTGTGATATGTGTTGCCATTGGATTATCCTGGTGGAAGTGCTTTGTGTTTCCTTAAACCTTAGCTTTATCATGGCTGGTTATCTTCTTAGCTTCCCTGGTGTTTCATGACTTCGTGTTGTTTTGCTGCGCGTTGTCGGTCTTTGTAACCAAGGTAGGAATGGAGGTGTTTGTTTTGTTCTTGTTTAGGGAGAAATGGGGATGATTAGTAACGTGTTAGGGCTCTCACTAAACATGATTAAACTTGACCTATCAGATCTTTTCTTACCACTTGATTTACCTTTGTTTATTTGAAGCAAGCACTACTGTTCGATTGTTTCATGAAAGAGTGCGTCCATTGATTTCTTTCCATTCCGTGTGTGGTTTAATCATAACCTTGTGAAAATACCTTGGTTTTTCTTGGTGGTTTGTGGCAAACATGCATCCGTTGGATCAATCCTTGATCAAGCGTGGCCATTGGATCTTCCTCGACCATCGTACTTAGGCTTTTGCATTTTTAGACCATGGTGTTTATCAAATCAAGTGCATCCATCCAATTTCCCCTTGATGAGATGCTGCCCTCAGATCTCCTGTAATTTGCACACTTGATAACCGAAAGGGGTGCATCATTGTTTCATTAATCTCAAATTAAGCCGAAAGGGAGATAATTAGTAATGTATTAAACCCTTGCTAATTCATGATTAATCATGACCCCAAATTTATGTTACCTGATACTCTTACCATTCAAAGTTTAGATTTTGGTTTGAGTGCAGCTGTCGGATCTCGATCGAGATTGGCACGGTCGTTGATCTCTTTCAACCTGCGAGGTTAGTTACCAAGGGGTACTTGATTTTATCCTTTGATTAAGATGAAAGGGGGATAATTATCCAATTCATTAGACCCTCGCTAATCTTATTTATTCATTTTAATTAATATTACGATCTTTAGCCTTTTTTAATGCACCTTTCATGAGAGTGCTATCGTCGGATCAGATCTTGATTAAGCACTATCGTCAGATTTATCTAATTAGCTCACTTCTTAATTAAAGAGGGTGCATACCCTTAATGTTTTGATTAATTTTTCTTTCAAAACTTTAGGCTTTAGGTCTTTGACGGAGCGCTGCCCTTAGATCTGTTTTAAGGTGCTCGATTTTTAATGCAATGGGACACATACCCTTGAGGATTTTAACTAAGACCTTTGTTCTAACCTTAGGTTTCGGACTTTAGACCATGGTGTTTCATCATTAGGCCTTGATTTATCTTTTTCTAATACTTTAGGACTTAAAATTTTATTCATTAGGCTTAGGTCTGATTATTGTGATTGCCATGACCCTTACTTTGAAGTCAGGTATTTTTATGATTTTGCCATGGTATCGGGTGCTAAAAAATTTAGCCTTAATCACTTTTCACATGATGAAACAATGGCCATAAGGTTGAGTCAAAACCAAAAAGGCTTTTGTAAAATTCAAACTTTCAAACATATGGAAATTGATTTTTTAGATGAAAAATGCAACAGAGGCTAGCAATCTTCTGTCAATCATATTGATAACCAAAAAATTAAATTTGGGGGTTTTCAGATGTTGAGTCAATTTTGGGTCCAATATAGGCTCTGAGTGGGATAATGTGCTGAAAACATGAGGTACTTGAGAATTATAGAATCTCTTGGTTTTATTGCAATTTTAGAAAAAAATTCAAATCATTTTGACAGCTTAAGCAAAGCTTGAAAAACAAAACATAACAATTTTTAAACTGAAAAACTGTACAAACAATAGGACATCAAAGTAATAGAGTATTGAAAAACTGTAATAATATTTTATTAACTTTGGAAACTAGGGTCAGAATTTTAGAAACATATGAGTTTTTTAGATATATTGTAATGCTTGTTTTAGCTAAGTCATAGGATATGATTACACAAAATTTGTCAAAGCCATTTGCTTCATCATGCTTTGGCCCATGTGTGTGTTTGTGCATTCATTTTGATTTCTAAGTCTTTCAAAACTTTGTCATATCTAAGCAAAACAGTTAAGCCTGATATGTGATTTCACTCTTAAAAAATTTCACCATTCTGTAGGGCTCCACTGCTAGTCAAGCGTCTATAGCCTCGGTGGAGTTTCTTCTAATCCCATCATATTTTACCCTACTTCCAGTCAAGCGTCTATAGCCCCGGTAGAGGTTTTCCAAGATATCTCAGGCAATGACTCAATTTTACTTTATTGTAATTTTTCTTTCTCGTTTGAGAAGTATTTGATATAAGAAAATTGTGCAACAAGTATGCCTAAGTTGAGGATTAGTTTCTGGCTATAAGGATGAGTGTAATAATTTTTAACTTAACCACCCTCTCAAAGATAAATCGATTCTTTGGACCTTTGAAGTCACCTTAAGTATCATTTGTAATGTGAGGCTTTGACATGATGTTTCAATCAGCTCTGTTTTCATTCTATTTTATCTCATATCAAATAACTATTGCATAAACACTCATATTTTTTTAAAGAAATTGTAGCCCTCATCAGAGTCTAAAATAAATCTCTTTTTTTCTTTTTGTTTTTGGAGGAATCAACAATAATGTATACTCATCAAACATAGAATACCATGTGTACAAAAAAACTCACAATTATGTTAACAACAAAAGAAAAACTTATCTAGTACACAAAATAACAAAATATATCACTCTGTTTTTGGGTTTTTTGTGTTTTTCCACTTCTTCTTTTTTTTATTCACCTTCAACAAGGATTGTACATCTTGAGGTGTTGGCCATTAATAGGGATTGCCATTAGTTCTCCCTGCAAAGTCTGTAACTTGTAAGTATTCTACCCTATAACATGGGCTATCTGGTATGGACCAATCCATTTTAATTCGAATTTTCCTTTTTCACCAAGCTTATCATTTTTAGGATCCCAATAGATGACTATATATCCTTGAGAAAAAGGAGTACCCTTGGCTTTCTTATTAAATAATTTCATGGTTTTTTGGTTTTGTTCCATCATTCTATTAATGGTATCTTTTCTTTGCTCTTCTAACATGACAATGTGGTCTAGCCTTCTTTGTAAAGGACTGGGGTCTTCATGGTCTTGCAGCAAGAGGAAAAGTACCAATTTTTCTATTCTTGAGGGTAATAAGGCTTTATCTCCATATACCATATCATAGGGAGTCCTTCTTATGTTTCTTTTAACATAAAATCTATCAGCCCATAGAGCAAATTTGAGTTCACTATCCCATCCTCTTTTGTTCTTACCCAATGATCTTTTCATTCTAGTTATTACATTTTTATTTGATGACTCAGCAAGACCATTTCCTTGGAGGTAATAATTAGCAGAATGGGATAGTTCAATTCCATATTCAACACAAAATTCTACCATTTCATATGAAACAAAATACTTTGCATTATATGTTACCAGTTTTTGAGGAACTCCAAACCTGGTTAGAATATTTTCTTCCAAGAATTTGATGATGGTGGCAGTTGTGGATGTCCTTAGAGGTGTAGCTTCTACCCACTTTGTAAAGTAATCTGCTGTAGTTATGATCCACTTGTCCTGGTCAGATTTAAGTCAATGCCCCATTGGGAAAAGGGTGCTTCAATGATTACTGGCATGAGAGGCATGGCTGCTAGCTGTTTCTTTCCTGTAAAAACCTAGCAGTTATGACAGTTCCTAACATATTTATACACATATTTAAAAATGAAAGGCCAATAATATCCTGCTCTCATTATTTTATTACCTGTGGCTTTTGGGGCAAAATGTCCTCCACATAAACCATTATGAAATTCATTAATTATTTCTAGGACTTCATTTTCATATAAACAGACTAATAACACCCCATCAAGGTGCTTCCAGTAGAGCACACCATCCTGCACATAATATTTTTGAGCTTGAAGTTTCACTCATCTCATTCTATTTGTTGATATATCTCTAGGAAAAGAAAGAGTTTGTAAATATGCCATAATTTCATAATACCATTTACATTCTTGATTATTGATTCTTCTGTTATCATAAATTTCATCTACTGTGATGACATTGTTAGAGTCCTCTCCTTTATATGCCAGATATTTGGCTAAGCCTTGTCCTTTTACTATTTTGACTATTTTGAACTCAGTATCATATTGCAAAAGTTTTACCATCCATATTGCTAGCCTTCCTAATGACTCATATTGGGTAAAAACATCTTTTATTGTTATGAAAGAGATGCAATAGTAAACTTTGTTTGAACCAAATATACCTTTGAAATGTTCTAGAGATTGAATAACTACATAAGCATACTTTTCCAGTAAGGTGTATTTAAGATGTGCTCCTTTCAGACCTGAACTCATGAAGGCTATTGGCCTTTTATTATTTTCATCATATTTTTGTGAAATAAATGTAGCAATTGAAATTTTTGATGCATATAAATAAATGTTAAAATCTTTAGAATAGTCAGGGCAACTTAGGGTTAGAGTAACATAAATAGCTTCTTTTATTTTATTGAATGCTTCCATATTTTTTGCTGTCCATTTTATTTCTCCAGTTTTCTTAACCATATCATTTATGGGTTTGGTCATCTCTGCAAAATTTGAAACAAATCTTCTGATAAAATTTATTTTGCCAAAGAATGACCTAACGCCTTTTAAATTTATGGGAGGGAGAATTTGTGGAAATAGCTTCAATTATTTTTGGATCAATGTTTATTCTTTTTTCTGAAACTATATGACCTAACAACTTTCCTTGTGTAGTCCCGAATATGCACTTCTTTGGATTTAGAGAAATTCCAAATTCTTTGCATCGTGCAAAAACTGCAGCCAAGTGTTCTAAATGATCTTCTAGATTTTTAGAGAATACTATGATATCATCCAGGTAGACAACTACTATTTTGAACATCAACCCTTTGAAGGTAAAATACATTACCCTCTGAAAAGTAGCACCTACATTCATCAGTCCAAAAGGCATTCGTAAATACTCAAATGTGGCCCAAGGTGTAGTGAATGCGGTTTATGTTTGTCTTCTAGATTAATCTGAATTTGATTGTAGCTATAAAATCTATCTAACAAGGATAATCTAGTTGGACCAACTACTGCTTGCAATAGTTATTTTAGCAATAGTTGTAAATAAGAAAATCTTACCTTTCTGATTATTTTAGAATCTAGAAATTTTTGAACTTCCTTTTGCATTATTGGGTGTAGGGTGGGATTGTACTTCCTTTATTTCTATCTAAATGGCTTGGAATCTTCCTTTATGTGTGTCATCACATCTGTTTTGAAGGTTTTAAGGTCTTCATAAGTCCAAGAATTTTTTTTTTTATTCTTCTTTAAGAAACTGATGTATCCAACCTTTTATTTTGTAGGTAAAGCCTTGTTTATCTTTACTATTTGGGCTCTTTCATTGTACTAATGTTAATGTCTTCAAATATTACTTCTTTTCTTAAATGCTTGTAAGCTTTGTCAAAATCATCAAATAGAATTTCTAGAGAAACTAATCCTTTAGGTATCTTATTTATTTTCAATTGAATTACTTCTATTGGTTCTCCTATTTGTTCTTTTAGCTTTTCCTCATCCTTTTCATCATAGATTATATATGCATATTGGTTTTGCAGAGTCATAAAATCTTTAATATCTATATCATCCTTAAAGACCTATAGGTAAGCTATGTTATCCATATAGTCTATAGTTATCTCTAGGTGATCTAGGCCTGAGGCGTTCACAGCTAAGAGATCCGCAACATGATTTTTTTCTCTTGGAATAAATGAGATATTGAAAGCTAAAAAAATTTCAATTTCTTCCAATACTGCACTTTTATATTGCTTAAGCCTAGGATGCTTGGTTTGATATTTACCTTTGATTTGTTGTATAATGAGTTCTGCATCCCTTGTTACAAATAAGTAGCTAATACCTAATTCTTTTGCTTTCCTTAACCCTAGAAATAAAGCTTCATACTCAGCTACATTGTTTTTGCAAGGAAATTCCAGTCTGTAAGAGATACCAAGATAATTTCCTTTTATATCAATCAAATTAACACTTGCACCTGCTCCAGATTGGGATTTAGCTCCATCAAAAGACATGGTCTATATTTATTGGGTTAATACTCTATCTGATTCGGCATCTACCATTTTCATAACTTTTGAATCCATATTCTTTGCTTTTGGTACTTCCAGCAGGAATGGGTTGTGCCATATGGAATAAACTCCCAATCCTTTTTCTTCCATAGAGCTTAATAAGTTTATCATGGTTTTATCTATTTGAATTAATTCTACAGAATGCTTGTTAAATGGTTCCCTTCATAATATTATGTTCTTGTTATCCGTTATTAGTATTGTGGCGTAGGACCAGTTCAATTGGATTGAACCTCCTAGTTGTTTTGCCCAATGTCTACTAAGTAGTAAGGAGAAGAATGGGTCAACATCAACTACTGCAACATCCATGACTATGCCCTTTTTTAGGTGTTGGTCCAAGAAAACCAACAATCCTATTATCACCCCTACACAAGGAATTTGTCTGCTATCCATTACAAAAATAGGGGCAAAATCTCTTGTGTAGATTAATCCCATTTGATTAGATATTAATTTGGGCATGATATTGTTTGAGGCTCCATTGTCTAACTTGTAATTATGAATCACATACCTTTCCCCTTCATGTGAATTATACCTCAATGATACATAGAAGGGTTTGATAGAGGATGGTGATCTTGCATCATGTTGGTTTTGTCTAGCAATAAGACAATTTGGGTCTTCTTTTTGTTCCACTAGTCCAAATGCTCTACAGACTTGTTCTCTATATTGTTGAACTTTCATAAGTTCTCCAAATGTGATGTTAACATTTTGCTTACTGAGTTCTAATCTAGCATCAAATTATATCTTCCTTATATCCAATGGTCTGTTACTTTCTTCTTTTGGAATCTCTTCCTCTAATTCTATTACTTTAGGAGTAATCTTTTTGAGGATTCTATCGGTTTTCTCTTTACTGATATTCTTATTTGTGAAAGTTTTTTTTCTTGTTTCACTTGTAGAGACTTTCTCTGTCTGATCTAGGATAGTTTTGTTTCTTAAATTATATGGGTAGCCTCTAATTCTTCAACTTCTTGAGCAGTGGGGATTATTTTCCCTTGCTTCATTTTGTCATATCTTGACTCATGTGGTTTTTGCAAGATTTTAGTACCTTCAACTACTAATATTTGAG
Source organism: Wollemia nobilis (assembly GCA_028583015.1). Lineage (NCBI taxonomy): Eukaryota > Viridiplantae > Streptophyta > Pinopsida > Araucariales > Araucariaceae > Wollemia > Wollemia nobilis. The sequence continues at coordinate 22,632 of JAQPPZ010014852.1, read as the reverse complement.
GATGATGATTTGAAGCATACTTATCCATATTCTTTTTAAATATTCTTTTTAAAATTTCCTTGAAAAGCATTCTTATAAAAACAAATAGATTGAATATCATTAGGTCTAAGATTGGCAAGGATTTTGTTTCTGGTTTTTGAGAATCTTCTATTAAAATCACTAACAACCTCATTTTATTTTTTCTTCATAGTGGCCAATTCTGTTAATAGAGATTGTTCATTTTTTCTTTCCCCATATTTTTTTTAGAAAAACAGCTTCCATTTTAGTGAATTCTGGGATGTCGTCATTAGGAAGAGAATTGAATGATTCTCTAGCATCTTTTTCTAAATTTTGTAAAAATAGTCTTAAGACTACATCTTTGTGAGCTTTACTGGGCAAGGCATTTAAATTTGCGGGTAACACAAAAGGCCTATATATATTAGTCCTCCATAGATGAACATTAGCCTAGGCCATTGTTACTATAGGATTAAAATTCATAGCAGCAATACTTACAGGAATATGGGTTTGGGATGCCTAGGTATAGCCTGAATTATTTAATCCTTTATTAAAATCTACAAGACTATGGGACTGAGATGACTAATGTGTTTTCTATAGTAGCATTTAGAATTTCATCTACAATAATATCAGCAACAACAGTATCTTGAATTCTATTATTCTTTACGTACTTTTTGATACTGAAATAAGATCATTTTCATACACGGTACTCTTAAGAAGTGGGATTTTCTGATTATGGGTAAATACCTCTAGATTCTTGAATTCGGGAAAAAGCTCCTTACCACTTCTCTTGGTGTGCACCAACACGTTATGCTCCTTCTTTCTTGATTTTTGTTTTTTGGGTTTGTCCAGACAAAGTTGCTAGCACGGGTAGTGCAGAAAGAACATATGTGCTTATCAAGATTGCTTGATATTTAACACTCAACCTCACAAGGGATGTTTCTTGGAGTAATTCAATAAAATCAAGAAACTCATAAACTCACTTCAAAAGTAATTGAAAAACACGGGCAAGAAAGAAATAAAGAATATAAATACGTAAAAATTAAAACAAAGGTTTTTTATTCTGACTGGTCACCCGTTGATTAAAATTTAATCGTTGAAAGAAAACTATTAAGAAGATAATCAAATATTTTTATCAAGTCCTCCCCGAAAATGGTGCCAAAATACTGTTGGAACCATTTCTTGCATCCATAGGATTCGATTGTCATGCTACAAGAAACCGTTTGAAACCAATGAGCTATTACAGGCTCTAGTCAACCTGCCTCTTCATTCTGATTTAAAACAACTATTGATACAGGAGAAACTACATAATGGGTAAGGAAACCCCAATGGTAATCTTATGACTTTACAATTATTACACGCTCCAGACTAGAATTATACTATATGCATTAATAATGATCAAGCAAATAAAATAACCAATTCATATGCCTTATATAGACCGGTCCCTAGATTCATTGGGTTGTTATAGCAATTTAACAACATTTTTAATATGAGAAAGAAAGAAAGAGATTGAGAAAGAATTGACATTATCATGTCCATTTGAATATCATAACAGACGTAACAATTGGCCAACGACATAAACATACATAACACATTAAAATAATATAATACATTACGTAGTAACATATAGAACTAAGACAAAGAATTAACAAGAATGAAACCCATAATTATATTGATTTTCCAATAAATTACAAGCAGAGTGGGTAGAATGCCTTTTAACTCTATTTTTCTTAAAGAAATGTATAAATACAATGAAGAAACTCTATTCAAATAATGTAACAAGTCTCTCATACCCTCCTTGTTCCAATCTAGAAACAACAGAGTCTCTGAATCTCAAGCTGAATAGGATAGGAAATAATCTCAGCTTCTTGAGCACTTTCCTATCAAAATCCTGCACATCAAATGGAAGAATAAGGGATGGCAAAGAAAATAAACACAAAAAGGAGATACAAGAACACAACTAGCAGGGCACTCATACCTCTTAGAAAAAATGCTATCTAATGCTTGATGCAGATTCTGACCATAGCTGCTTCCTTTTGTAGCCTCTAGTTCTTTTATCTATTATTTTTGGTACAATCCTAGCCTTACACCTATCGCTATCTAATTTGATTTCCAAATTAGTACAACTGGCTTGGCTCTGGATTTCTTGTTATGATTTACTCTTGGATTGAAGGGAGCTCTTGTGCCAAATAGATTCGGCACACTTGTTTTTCTTCTTTTACTTAGTTATGCAATGCATCTATACTTAGGTATATTCTGCTACTTCCTGCTTGCATGGGTCATGTGGATATGCAATGGAAATTCAACCAGGCAGCCACAAATCAAGATGATGAAGGATGGACCTGACGTGATGGTGAAGGGAAGAGGTGGAATGCTAGGGTCGAAAGGATGGGATGGCATCGATTACATGGTGGTTACGAGGGAGAAGAGAGTGAAGGGGGTGGCTTCACATAATGGATGGTGGTGATATGGTATTATATGGGGAGAATGACAGGAGTGATCAAAAGAGAATGCCTAGAAAGAGGGGGGCAGTGATAAGTAGGAGGAAATGGAAAACAAGATATGGAAGTACATATACGTAGCTTCCCTAACTATACTCCTTCGGAGTGTCCCCTATGTAACTATATTCCATCGAATCATGGAGTGAAAGGCTGAAGCCATAACTTGCTTCTTCATGCGCTTTCTTCATTTTTCTATGTGATGCTTCTTTAGCTGCCCTTCACTATCCCTTTTATAAGTTGAGGACTTGGGCATGAGCTTGTTCAAAAAGGTTTATTTTATTTTATCGTATGATACTCCATTGTCCTCATAATTTGATCCTTGGCTTGAGCATTAGGATTTGTTTTCGGATCAGTCCGTATTAGGCTCATCTCGATACCGTATGCTTGATTTGTTTTGACTGTTCGAACCTTTCTTTCCCTGGTCATTACCTTATTCTATGGTGTCCATTGGCTTTTTATTGGTACTATGTGTTTTGCCTTGCTGTAATAATTTTATTTTTCTTCGTAGGGCCCCCCCTTTTTTTCTTGGCTTAGTGTATGTTCTCATAAACTGGTAATCGCTTGGTTTTTTGTATTGGTCCTTGTTTCAGGTGCCTTAGGGAATGACCACCCTATTTTGGGATATCTAACCGTATGATTCATTCACTAGGATGCGGACTTATAGGATTTTTCAACTCGTGATTACCTCTAGACGCAGATATGCATTGGGCATCATGGCTCAATACTTTTAGACCTGTAAAAATGTTAGCCTTGTAATATCGAAGGTACGTGCCAATAATAATTATGCACAATATAGAGGATATCTTGGCATTTTACTGATTAATCAATCTTATAATAAGTGTTAGATCAAGACTTCCATCCTATTGCGTTTATTAATCTTTGATTTAAAATTAAGTTTGGGCCTTATCCTTATGTTGAATAATACTAGTTATGAAAGAATAATCAAACCATTGCTTAACCTTCGTTTTAATACACGCTTTTAATAATCATATTATCTCATCAGTGGGTTACCATTTGATTAATTATGTAACCCTTTCGTTTGATCAGTTCTTAAAATCTAGGTAGATTGGCCAAGCGCGGTCGTTGGATATGGTCAGGATTCACCACAATCGTCGGACCTATTAGATCTAGATTTTTTTTATCGGCCCTTGATATCCTCTGATGGTCTCGATTAAAGCGTAGCTATTGGATTAAATCGAGGATATGTGCAACCATTCGAATCCCTTCTTAAAGGATGATAGCTTTGACGGAGTGCTGCCATCGAATATTTCTTGGTACAAGAGCGACCGTTGGATCGATCAATGATGGATGCTCTTGTTCTTTGTATGGCTATGATTAGATCATGGCAGTTAGATTTAGATTTTCCAAGCGCTGTCATCGAATTATGATGTAATCGTATTCTTTTAATGGGCACTTGTTCAAATAAAGCTCTACCGTTAGATCTTTTCCCGATTGCACGCAATCGTCGGATTGAATTTTTGTCTTCATTCGACTTGTCCACCTTTAATAGCTTTGTGAAATATCATCCATTGGATTTTGGTAGGATCAAGCGCATCCATCGATATTTTTATTATTACTTTAATGAACCCTCTTTTAACCTTCAAGTAACTCTTTTGAAGCACGACCATTATATCAATCATGCCCGAGCGCAATCGTTAGATTTACTTGTATGTGGGGTGTATTTGATTTTGATTTGGATAGGGCCCTTTCATGGGTTGACCACTTTGTGATATGCCCTATCGTTGGATTATCTCTGGTGAAAGCACGGTTAATATTCTTAGACTTACCCTTGGTGTTTCGTGACTAAGCGCAACCGTCGAATTGTTTTTTGCTCAAGTGTGACCGTCGGATATTTTGTAACCTATGAGTTAGGTAATCGAAAGGTGTACGCTTTTGATTTTTATTAATATTGTTTAGGGAGAAAGGGGGATGATTAGTAACGTTTTAGGGACCTCACTAAACATGATTAAACTTGACCTATAAGATCTTTTCTTACCGCTTGATTTACCTTTGTTTATTTAAAGTAAGCGCTACTATCCAATTATTTTGTGAAAGAGCACAACCGTTGATTTCCTTCCATTCCATGCATGGTTTAATCATAACCTTGTGAAAATACCTTGGTTTAACTTGGTGTTTTGTGGCAAACGTGCATCTATTGGATCAATCCTTGATCAAGCATGACCGTTGGATCTTCCTCAACCATCATACTTAGGCTTTTACATTTTTTAGACCATGGTGTTTATCAAATCGAGCGTATTCTTCTAATTTCTCCTTGATAAGGCATTGCCCTTAGATCTCCTGTAATCTACATACTTGATAACCGAAAGGGGTGCATCATCGTATTCCATTAATCTCAGATTAAGTCGAAAGGGGGGTAATCAATAATGATTAATCATGACCCCAACTTTATGTTACTCGATACTCTTACCATTCAACGTTTGGCTTTTGGTTTGAATGTAGCCATCGAATCTCGGTCGAGATTGGTGCGGCTGTTGATCTCTTTCAACCTACGGGGCTAGTTACTAAGGGGTACTTGATTTTAACCTTTGATTAAGATGAAAGGGGGATAATTATCCAATGCATTAGACCCTCACTAATCTTATTTATTCATTTTAATTAATCTTGTGGTCTTTTAGCCTTTTTTAATGCACCTTTCATGAGAGCATTGTCGTCAAATCAGATCTTGATTAAGCGTTATCGTCATATTTACCTGATTAGATCATTGCTTAATTAAAGGGGGCGCATACCCTTAATGTTTTGATTAATTTTTCTTTCAAAACTTTAGACTTTAATTCCTTTGACCACAACATTTTAAAGAGTTGTTTAATCAAAGCAAGCGTGTCTATTGGATCTTCTATGATGGAGTGCTGCCCTTAGATCTGTTTTAAGGTGCTCGATTTTTAACACAACGGGGTGCATACCCTTGAGGATTTTAATTAAGACCTTTTTTCTAGCCTTAGGTTTTCAGACTTTAGACCATGGTGTTTCATCATTAGGCCTTGATTTATCTTTTTCTAATACATTTGGACTTAAGAGTTTATTCATTAGGCTTAGGTCTGATTATTGTGATTGCCATGACCCTCACTTTGAATTCAGGTATTTTGACGATTTTTCCATGGTACCGGGTGCTAAAAAATTTAGCCTTAATCACTTTTCACATGATGAAACAATGGCCATAAGGTTGAGTCAAAACCAAAAAGGCTTAGGTAGAATTCAAACTTTCAAACATATGGAAATCGATTTTTCAGATGAAAAACACAACAGAGGCTAGCAATCTTCTGTCAATCATATTGAAAACCAAAAATTTAAATTTGGGGGTTTTCAAATGTTGAGTCAATTTTGGCTCCAACAGTACCAAAGGGAGATAATTCGAGGTCTAATAAGAAATCACCATGGCCTAAAGTCCCTAAATCCTAAACCAAATTATAATGCTTAAGGGTATGCACCCTCTATTGTTAAATGTCGATCTAATCAGTTAAATCTGATGGCAGCACTTGATTAAGGCCTGATCGAATGACCGCACTCTCATAAAAGGATCATTAAAAGGGGTAAAATCTAAAAGATTAATTAAAACTATTAAATAAGATTAGCAAGGGTCTAATGCGTTGTATACTTATCCCCCTCTTCTGCTTAATCAAAGGTTAAAAACAAGTACCCCTTGGTAACTAACCCCGCAGGTTGAAAGAAATCAACAGCCACGTCAATCTAGATCGAGATCCGACGGCCGTGCCTGAGTCAAAACCCAAACGATGGAATGGTAAGAGTATCGGGTAACATAAAGGTAAAGCTAGGGCTAATCATGCATTAGCAAGGATTTAATACGTTACTAATTACCTCCTTTCGGCTTAATCAAATATTATTGAAATAAAATAATGCACCCATTTTAGTTATCAAATGTGTAGATTACAGGAGATCTAAGGGCAGTGGCTCATCAAGGAGAAATCGGATGGATGTACCCGACTTAATAAAGCACTCCGAAATAAAGTTTGAAGACTTAGGTACAAAGGTCACAAAAGATCCTACGGCTAAGCTTGATCGAAAATTTGATCCAACGGATGCGTGTTTACCACAAATCGCCAAGGTAAACCAAGCTATTATAATGAAATATTATGTTTAAATCATGCACAAAATTGGAGGAGACCAATGGATGTGCTCTTTATCAAGATGATCTGACGATAGCACTTGCTTAGATAAATGAAGGTAAATCAGGCGATAGACCAAGTCAAAATTTGATTAGTCAGATTAATCATATTTAGTGAGGGTCCTAACACGTAACAAATCATCCCCCTTTCACCTAAACAAGATTTATAAAAATCAATAGCATGCACTTTTCGATTACCTAACTCGCATGTTATAGAAGATCTGACAATATCAAGCAAGAGTCAATCTGACGGTTGCGCTTAGCCATGAATCACCAAGGATAAGTCTAAAGCCATTATACGTGCTTATGGTTAAAACATGTGTAGGTCTAAGAAATATAAATGGACACGCTTCAATAGGGATAATCCAATGGCAGCACGTATCACAAAACAATCGACCGATAAAAAGGGTCCCATCCGAGTCAAATTCAAAAACCCCTACATTCAAATAGATCTAACGGTGGTGCCTAAAGCTAGTTGATATAACGGTCACTCTTCGAAAGAGTTGCTCAAAGATTAAAGAGAGCTTATAATCAATGAAGATCAACGGACGCGTGCGAACCAGGAAGATCCAACGACATCGCTTTGTTCGAAAGACGAATCAAAGATAATGAAATCGATGGATGCGCTTAAGCCCACCCAAATCCAATTATTGTGATCTCACGAAGCTATTAAAGAGTGACAGGTTGAATGGAGACAAAATGGGATCTGACAGTCGCGCATGATCAAGTGAGATCCAACGACAGCGCGTTGTCAAAGCCAAAACTAGTTGAAAAGGGAACAATGTAGGATAATTTTATGACCACGCTCAATTTACCAAAATCCAACGACCATCTAATCGGAGCCCCATAAAGGACAAGAGCATCCATAATCAATTGATCCAATGACTACGCTCATACCAAGTAAGATCCAACGACAACACTTCATTGAAGCTAACATCCTTTAAGAAGAGTGTAACTATGTCTTAGTTGGGCGATCGTGCTCTTTACCCACTGGATCCAATGGTGATGATTGGATTGAATAAGGTGAACAATGTTTTATGGTCGATTGACTAAATGGTATTTAACCAAGATTGAACGGTTGCGCCTATCCAATATTTAATCTTACGACTGTGCTTTAACGGATATCATTAGAGGAAATTGAGGTCCAATAAAAAGAGCATAGATCCAATGATCGTGGTGAATCCCAACCACATCCGACGGTCGCACTTGGCCAATCTACCTGGATGTTAAGAGATAATCGGATGAATGCGCGAGATCGCATGATTAATCGAACAGTAACCCATTAACGAGGTAATATGACTATTAAAGTTCGTATATTAAAACAAAGGGCTGATTTGATTATAGGTGTGGAAATATCAAACAGAGGAACGCAATGCGTTTTCCATTCAAATATAATTGTGAGTTGGAAGATCCAATAAGCACGAACCTCCATGTAATTATTTGGTGAACTACAATTAGAGGAAAGAAGTGATTTCATAACAATACAAACTGTACCAACGTGGTGAGTCATTAACGGGTACAATCGCTAAACATAAGTAAACTGCAACAAATATCAGCCACTACAAGGTAAGTTGGAAATACAGGCAAAGGACCTAGAGAAGTGACTAATTCAGGCCACGACCAGGAGACAAAACGAATAAACTATCAAGAGAAATCACACGGACTATATCAGTGTGAAGATAATATGGACTGATCAGAAGACAAATCCTGATGTCCCAGAACAAAATCGGATCACACATGCCCACCAAGAAAGATAGCATACTGTGCAAAAAATAAATTAATCATGTTTGAACAAGCTCATATAAAAACCATCGGTTTATAAATAAGGGTGGCTAGAGGCAAAGTAAAGACATCACTAAGAAAAGCGATGGAGAGCACAATACGTAGGCATAACCATTTCCTATTCTGCATTTTTATAAGACGAAGAAGGCACATTAAAAGTGAAAAATGGCTTCAGCTTACAAAGAGATGATCACTCCATGCTTCGATGGAATATAATTATAGAGAGTTCACTCCGACAAGATATAGTTGTGGAAGTACCATATAGGTGCTTCCAGATCTTGTTTTCCATTTCGTTTTTCCTCCTATCTAGCACTGCCCTCCCCCTTCTGGGCATCTTCTCTTGTCTATCATAACCATTCACTCCATAGAACATCATCTCACCACCGTCCCATGTACAAATTGACTCTAATTGTTCCCACATACTTCTTAACCATTCTATAATATATGCCATTCCATCCGTATGCACTCCATGCTGCCTCCTCTCCCTTCACCATCACATCGGGTCTCCCTCTATCTTAGATCGAAATTTTACTATAGCAGCCTGGTCAATCCATAACGACATAATCGAATAACTAGGATAAACAGGAAATAAGAAAGTATAACATCGCAAAAGAAGAAGAACAAGTTTGTCAAATATATTTAGTGTAAAATATCCATTCAATTCAAGGAAAAATCTCAATAGGAGATCCAAGGTCTATACAACTAGACAACATACAAAAAGATCAGTGGATATGCTGACAAATGTAGGGCCAGGATCAGACTAAGAATAACAGAGGCTATAAAAAGAAGTAGCTGGGGCCAGAATCTGCATCAAGTGCATTTAGATAACATTTTTACTAAGAGGTATACTTAAGTGCCCTACTAGTTGTGTTGTTGTATCTCCTTTTGTGTCGATTTTCTTTGCCATCCCTTATTCTTCCCTTTGTTGTGCAGGATTTTGATAGGAAAGTGCTCAAGAAGTTGAGATTATTTCCTGTCCTATTGAGCCTGATATTCAAAGACTCTGCTATTACTATATTGGAACAAGGAGAGTAGGAGAGACCTGTTACATTATTTGAACAAAGTTTCTTCATTGTATTGATATATTTCTTTGAGAAAAACAGAGTTAAAAGGCATCCTGCTCACTCTACATGTAATATTTTATGAAAAATCAATACAATTATGGGTTTCATTCTTATTAATTCTTTATCTTGGTACTGTGTGTTACTACGTAATGTGTTACATTATTTGAATGTATTACATGTGTTTCTGTCATTGGCCAACTGTTATGTCTGTTATGATATTCAAATAGATATGATAGTGTCAATTCTTTCTTAATCCCTTTCTTTCTTTCTTTCTCATGTTAAATTGCTATAACAACCCAATGAATCTAGGCATCGATCCACATAAGATATAATTAATGGTTATTTTCATTGCTTGGTCATTTTAATACATATAGTATAATCCTAAATCTGGAGCGTGTAACCCACACATAATATCAAGTTTATCGTTGGAAGTTTTTCTTGTAGCAATAGCCGTTTTTAATCAGAATAAAGAGGAAGGTTGACCAGAGCTTGTAATAGCTCGTTGGTTTCAAACAATTTCTTGTAGCGTGACAATCAAATCCTATGGATACAAGAAATGGTTCCAAAAAGGCCCGTACATCAAATTTATTTGGGCCAAACATTTACTCACAAAAAGACGTTAGGAAAACCAAAACAAAGGCCTGACCTTGGTGATATAAAAGATTTTATTGCTCTTGGATGGTGAAATAGGACTTCAAAGGGACCAAAAATTTACAATAATTGGAAAGGACTCAAGGGAATATTACAAATTTGAAAAAGACCAAAGGACACCAAAAATTCAAAAATTTGGGGTAAACTTCAAGTTGGATTTTGAAGATCCAACACAGGCTCCGACTGGGACAGGTGATGAAAAGACTCTTGGACAATGAATCACATGAGGACTTCGAATCTCCAATAGACCACAAGGACTCAAAAACTAGACTAATCACCTAAAAATAACACCTTAATCACCTAAAACTGAAAACTTTAATCACCTAAAAAAAATAAGATTGAAACACTTTTTTTTTAATCACCTAAGAATTCCAAAATCTCTAGCAAACCACAAAAACTCAAAAACTTGCCTAATCACCTAAAAGGGACTCAATCACATAAAAAGTGAAACCTTAATCACCTAAAAATGACAAGACTGAAACACACTTTTTTTTGTGGCTTCTCAAGCCCTTAGTGTTGAATGATACAATTTCAAATGTTGGCCATAGAGAAATTGAAAATTTTGCACCATCCAAAGTTTGCAATTTTTAAGTATGCTGATCTACATTCTGGAGAATTTTATAAGGGCCAAGACATTTAGGCTCTCGTTTCTCTTTTTCACTATGTTTGTCATTTTTGGGGTCCCTGTACAACACTATATCTCCTCCCTGAAAAGGCACCAGTCTACAAATTGAAGCACTAGCTGGGAGTTATTTTCAAACTTGGTCAAATTTTATGTTGTAGTTTTATTTTATTTTTGCAAATTTGGATGAGCATGAGCATATAAGAAATATTGTAGGCTCACCTCTGGGGTTTCCTAACCTACTCGATCTATTAGAGTCTTAGAATAATCTTTTCCTAAGAAAAATGTGGATCCACCATAATCCATAGTACTGATTAGATTAGAGAAGTCTTGCAGCATGACAAAACTATTAAGGGTGCAGGAATTTCCCCCAACAATTTTTGACACCATTGTCGAGGAAGACTCAGTATAATTTTGAGTTTGTTTTTCTCATAGTCTTTCCTGGAGTGAAATTTCTTAGAATTGAGTAAATATTAGGCTGAGCAATCTTGGCCCAAATATTGTTGAAGATATTGTTCTTTCTTTGCACATCTATATTGGCAACTCTGAATGAACTCGAAAATCTAAAAATAAAAGGATTTGGATTTGGCATCTACAAGAAGAAGTGGTAAATAAGTGCTTGCTAGAGTGTCAAATCTCGAGGTATTCTTCAAGTCTCATAGAAAATCTTCAATTTCATTTTTTTTCTAGCCCAAATCTTGGTTTAAATCAATCTTCTCCTATTGTAAACCAAGTACCTATAGTGAATATGGAAGCTCCTAATGCAAATTAAATTGTCAATCAAAATGCCAATGCTAATGTTAATCAGTGGAGGACCAGGTAATATAGAGCTTTTGTGTTACCTACAAATTTGAATCCCCTCCCTGGTAAAGATCATAAGTACTTACCTAAATTTCAAGGAAATAATGTTGTGAATAATGAAGATCATATTAGGGATTTTTTATTTTCCATGGATAGTCTTGAGGTAGATGATGAAGATGTTGTCCTTAGATTATTCTTTCAAAATTTAGAGACGGATGCTCGAGAATGGTTCAACAGCCTTGGAGCTTCGGTATTTAATTGCCCTGATTACTCTAGAGATTTCATAATCTAAACATTTACCTTAGAACACACTACTGTTGTAGTTCTAGCTTAGAAGGATGAAGAGAAAAATGAAAGGCCTATAGCCTTTATGAGTATAGGATTGAAGGGTCCTAAACTAAAATACTCTATGCTAGAAAAACAATTTTATGAATTAATCAAAGCATTGGATCATTTCAAGTGTATGTTTAGGTCCAATAAGGTAATAGCCTATATCCGTTACATTGTTGTTAAAGATATTTTCACTCAAACTGAACCTTTAGGTAGTCTTGTAAGGTGGATGGCTAAATTGTTGCAGTATGATGTGGAATTCAAAGCAGTACAGATTGTTAGAAGATAGAAATTGGCAAATTATCTGGCTAACAAATAAGGTGAGGCTATGAATAACACTATTGTAGTAGATGAACAACAAGAAGCAAGAGCAGTTGATAATTTTGATTACAGGTGGTATGATGGCATTATCTTTTTCCTTCAAAGCTTATCATTTCTAGGAGACATGCCCTAAAATAAAAGTTCTATCAAGCAATTGGCTCAAAGGTTTTATATTCAAGAAGGTAGATTGTATTGGAGGCATCCAGATGGTGTTTTGTTTCTTTGTTTGTTTGAGAAAGAGGTCTCTCAAGTGCTAAAATAATATCATTCTAGATTTTTTGGAGGTCACTTTGCTCCAAAGGCTCACAAGATCATGAGAGTTGGTTATTATTGGCTCTCCCTATTTAAAGATGTTTAATAGTTTGTTAGAAGTTGTCATAAATATTTTTGCAGGAAAGACGAATTTTCCGGCCATACCCCTGGAGCTAGTGATTGTGGAAGCTCCTTTTACTCAATGGGGAATAGATCTCGTAGGTGAGATTAACCCCAGTTCTTTTGGAGGTCATAGGTGGATCATTACAACAACAAACTATTTTACCAAGTGGGTAGAAGTAGTACCTCTCCAGAAATACACTATAGAAGTGGTCATCAAGTTTTTAGAAGAGCACATAATGACAATATTTGGGGTTACCAAGAAGATATTCACAAATAATGGTAACTACTTCACTTCTTTTCAGATGATTGAATTTTCTTTCTAGGCATAGAGCTTTCTTATTCTACAAATTACTATCCTCAAAGGAATGATTTAGTAGAATCCTCAAATAAGAATTTGATCACAAGAATTAGAAGAGCATTAGTCAGAAACAAAGGAATTTGGAATAGTGAGCTAAAGTATGCTTTATGGGCTAATAATATATCTATCAAAAGAAGCACAAGAAAGTCTCTCTATGAACTAGTATATGGTGAGAGTGCTTTACTACCCCCTTAGGTGGAAAGTCATGTTGTATCTTTACTTATTTAGAATCATAAAAATCCAAATGTCTTGTAGAGAAAACTTGATCAAATTGCAAAGTTACAAGAAGATAGAAAGGATGCATTAATGAAGATGACTGAGCAAGCTCACAAAATAGTGCAATTGTTCAATAATAAAGTCAAAGGTAAACCTTTTTTAGGGAGGAGATATAATATTGTACTGGGAACCCAAAAATGATAAACATGGTGAAAAAGTGAAATGGGAGCCTAAATCCAAAATGTAGGTCAGCATGCTTACAAATTGCAAACTTTGAATGGTGTGAAATTTTCAATTTCTATCAATAGCCAACATTTAAAATTGTATCATTCAGCACTGACGACTTGAGAAGCCACAAAAAAAGTGTGTTTCAAGTCTTGTCCTTTTTAGGTAATTAAGGTTTCACTTTTTAGGTGATTAAGGAGTCCCTTTTAGGTGATTAGGTAAGTTTTTGAGTTTTTGTGGTCTACTAGAGATTTTGGAATTCTCAAGTAATTAAAAAAAAAAGTGTTTCAATCTTTTTTTTAGGTGATTAAAGTTTTTAGTTTTTAGGTTATTAGGGTGTTCTTTTTAGGTGATTATTTTATTTTTTGAGTCCTTGTGGTCTACTAGAGATTTTGTAGTTCTCATGTGATTCATTGTTCAAGAGTCTTTTCATCACCTGTCCCAGTTGGATCATGTGTTGGATCCTCAAAATCCAACTTGAATTTTACCCCAAAATTTTGAATTTTTGGTGTCCTTTGGTCTTTTTCAAATTTGCAATACACCTTATGAACTAGTCTTTGGTAAAAATCCCCTCTTACCTATTGAATTTGAGCTACTAACACTACGCACAACATTGGAAATTGGAATTGAATTGTCATAGGCACAGACAAACATGATTTTGCAGCTAAATGCATTAGATGAACTTAGGTTGGATGCTCTGCACCAAACTAAAGTAATTCAGGAGTAGAGGAAGTTATGGCATGACAGTCATATTCAGCAGAGAAAACTTCAACAAGGAGATTGGGCTTTACTGTTTTATTCTCGCTATAAGGACTTCCCTAGAAATCTAAGCACTAGATGGCTTGGACCTTACCGGATTGAAGAGGTATTTGACAATGGAGCAACTCGTTTATCTCCTATTTATGGGTCATAGAGAAATTTGGTAGTGAATGGACATCACCTCAGGGTGTACCATACACCTCTGACTAAAGAGGAATTCTTGCAGCAGCTTGACAGTTTGGATACACAACAGGTGGAAGAAATTTTCTCTTCCACTTCAAAACAATCAGCATGATCATGGATTTTAAGAAAAAAACATAAAAATACAAAAAAAAGCAGTAAACAAAAAGATGAATAAAATCTGATTATGAATTCCTTCATGGGCATAGTCAGAATCAAAAAAAAAAAATCAAGAAAAAAGAGAGAAAAGGAGAGGTAAAATTTAAAAAAGAAAAAGAAAAAAAATGAATAACTTAGTAGTGAAAACCTTTTCTAAGGCACTACTGGGTTGGTATGCATGAAAACCAGTTTTTTGGCATGCATAACCTTGAAAATTTTTGAACCATCATTGTACAAATTCACCAACTACACTTGTTTTGAAATATTGCAAAAAATCTTAGCAGAACATCAACAAAGGCAGTCATTCTTCAAAACTTGCATTAACTTGTTTTAGTCAGGAATATATTTCTTACATTTCTTCATTGTAAATGATTGGTATATAGTATATAATAATTAACCATTAGCATAAAAGGTATCCATAAGAGTTGGCATACTTAAAACATGTTTTGAACATGAGAATATTGATTTATGCCTAATCTTCAAAACAAGAATACCAAAAACAGTGCCTGCTATCTTTTTCAGATTAATTGTTGTATTGTCTTCGGATTGAAATTGTCTTCGGAATGACAACAGAATGAATGTTGCACTTTGTCTTCGGAATGAAGCTTTGTCTTTGAAATGATGATTTGTCTTCAGAATGAAGCTTTGTCTTTGGAATGACGATTTGCCTTCACAATGAAGCATCATCTTTGGAATGAAGCTTTGTCTTCGGAATGAAGCAGGATTTGTCTTCGAAATGCAGCAGGATTTGTCTTCGAAATGCAGCAGGATTTGTCTTTAGAATGAGGATTTATCTTTGAAAAGAGGATTTATCTTCGGAATGAGGATTTATCTTCGAAATGAAGATTTATCTTAAGAATGAGGATTTGCATTTGAAAATCATAATCTTTGGAATGAGGTTTTGTTTTTGCAATAGATCATAATCTTCAAAAAGAGCATTCAATATAACATCTCCATGTGGCATCTAAGGAAAAAAATAAATACGATGACTCTGTTGAGGCAAACATAGGTGCTCATTCTGAAGTAGCACCCTTTCATTCTAAAGAAGTGCCTTCTCCTTCTAAAGCATTACTTTCTCATTCTGAAGATGTTTTAGAATTGGCAAAGAGCATAGCAAAAAATATTGGAGATGAGTCACCAGCATAGGAACAGTCCAAGTAGCAGCATGAAACTGTTTAATTAAGTACTCGTTCTATTGATGTCCCTGTATTTCAAATTGTTACACCTTTAGTAAAAATAGCAGATAAGGGGGTGCAAGTGGAATTACTGTCTCATGACAACCCAATAGAAATAGCAGATAAGGGGGTACAGGTAGAATTATTGACAGATGATCAACCAATAGAAGTGGCAAAAAAAGGGGTTCAAGTAGATCTGCTACCTAGAGTTCCACCTATAGTTAGACCACCTAATACTGTGTCCCTAGAATAATACAATGCAGACATAGCCAGTTGGGTGATTAGATATAAGAATCTTGCCATTAAGACTGAAAAATTCAAATTAGAAGAAAAACAACTAGAGGCAAAGGAAACAGAGATTCAGGCATTAAAAGAAAAAGTGTCTGATTTATGTCAAATTACTGAATTTTTAGTCCAATTCAAACGGCCAGCCAGATTTTACAGTCTTATTCTGAAGGAGAAATACCTTAGATGGTAGGTCATGAGGATTAGCTCAGGTCTCCCATATAAATTGGACATAACTAAAGATTTCTTGGAAGCATATTTTGACAGCCCTATTGAGCAGAAAAATATCCTATGTGAACTGTTTTTACATAACTTCTTTATTCCAGAAGAAGTAGAATTTCATCCTCAAATCTACATTGGAGATGTTCAATTGAGGGCATTCATGTCCACCTTGCAGAATCAGTTTTATTGGGACCAAGAGAAAAGGTAGAATAAAGAAATTGAAACAAGAGCTGAATTGTTAGTCAGATCAATTTAGCCAAATCACCCAATTATCACCATACAACACTTCACCATGATGAACAAAGATGATGTAAAGAGAATGTACTTGAAAAACTTGAGGGACTGTGTGACCAGATTCCAAAATTTCTATAATGACAATTTTTTGCTAGTATTATCAGTCTATAGAAATAGATGGGCTGAACTTTCCATGTCTTTACAGAAAAGAGAACCCATCTCCCCCATCAACTTAGAATGGTCTAGAAGAAGGGCAAAAGGAGTAATACAGTTGATTGAAATCATGCAACATCATTGGATAGGTCTCAGATTTAGACCTCCAACCATCATCACTCCAGTTTCATTCTACTTTGAAGAAGATGCCTAAACTGATAAACAGTTTGAAGAATGGCTCAGGAACATTCAAGAGAACAGGGGGTATTATATAGGCAAAAAGTTGTTCTATAGGTCATGGAATTTGAACATGGAAATATGTGATTCCATAACCCAACATAATGCATGAGGACATGCATTAATATAAGTTGGGGGGAAAATGATAAGGCTTGGAAATGCCTCAATCATAACATGTTTTGAACAATGAAATTGCCTACAAACTCTTATGTTTAATCTAATATGCTAGTTAAGTTAATTCAATATGTTGTGTATTAACTATTTGCATGATAAATGTATCTGAAATACTATATTCTGATTTTTACAGACTTTTTGCATAAGTTTTATGTTGTTTTGTTATGACTTGCTAAATGAGATATGCTTAGGTTGATAGTAGCATTTCACTAATCATGTTTTGATATGTCTTAAGCATTTATTTTACCTAAATCTGGCAACAGTGCAAGTAAACTGTTACTATGCAACAAAAACTAGTTTTTCCCATGTAAATTCCAGCCAGCTGCCAATGAATGGCAATGCATGGAATTCACATATGGAAAGAGATGAAGACCATTAGAATCTAATCTTGAGAAATAACCAACATGAGAAATGTAGAGAAAATCATTTAAAGAGCACACATTTGTTCATTCCGAAGTCTCTTCGGAATGAACAGATATCTTCGAAATGAGAAAACACAATGTCTTCGAAATGAGCGGATCTTCGGAATGAGAATTGCAGTCTCTTCGGAATGAGCCACTTATCTTCAAAATGAAAACAAAATGTGCTTTTTGACTTATTGACCAATTTCTGATGTTGGAAAAAGGGAAATAAATATTGAAAATGGTAAGAGAAAATATCTTCCATCTGACTTTGTCGTCCTTGCCGACCAAAGCCACCATTTATGAAAAGATCAAGTTTGATCTTCTTCTAGGATAAAACCAAGAATTGTTGCAACATAATAGGATTAGATCTTTTGAGATATTCTCAGTTGTTAGTATATCTTAGGACATCTATAAATATGGCTCCTGTTCAGGTTGAGCTAGTAGAGGATAGAGAAAGCAGAGAGTAGAGAAATATAGGAGAAAATAGACAATAATCAGAAAAGTGATCTATTACGATCCTGTAATGAGTTTTCAATAGAATTATTGTAATCATGTTTTTGAATCAATAAAGTATACTATTTCTATTTTATATTGTTTGCAAATGAGTGTGAGTAAGATCTAGAGAGAGAGACTCATACCTTCTTCTGGACAAGGAGGCTGGCCACTTCTAAACCTAGGAGGAGGACTAACAACAGGTTTTTATTCTAATTTTGCTGTAGCAGAATGAGTTGTAGAACTTGTCATTTCATTCATTTATTTGCAATCTTAGCTTAGTTTATGTTTAGATTAATCTTGTGATTAATGGTTTGGTTGTAATCTCCACTTTCAACAAAGCTTTCAATTTATTGCAAACTGTCATTTCCAGAATTTACTATTTTTTGTAATTTCCTGCATTTTATGTTTTGTTGTCAACCCCTACATAGAAGATTGACAACCTTATATTATAGAGCCTTGATAGGGTTTCATTTCTATGCTATAATTAGGTTTCCATTGCTGTAAAAGTAAATATATTTCTTTTTTGCAATTATAATTAGACTTCTAATTCTGCAACTATTATTTCTGCAACATAATTTGGTCTCATTCTACAATTGTAATTAGGATTTCATTTTTGCAGTTAATGATTAGTTTCCATTTCTACAACTTAGATTAAGGTTTAATTTATGCAATTTAGAGATAGGAATGTCCTAAATCCCCCACATAATCAGTTTCATCAATAAGACCTGTTGCTCTAGATTGACCTAAGTTATAACCCTATTCACCCCTTCTTTCGTAGATAGCCTTGTACACTGTCCTAGATTGACAAATTCATTGAGAATTAATGATGTGTAAAACGACTATGCATCAGTTATCACCATCCACGAGCTGATCCACTCTGCCTACAATGCTAACTCTGCTTCCTTCTTTTTGAAACTTGATATGAATAATGCCTTTGATCGAGTGAATCAAGAATTTCTGTTCAAAATCCTCCTCAGATTTGGTTTTCATGAATATTGGGTAAATCTGATTTCTAATTGTGTCTCTTCTTCTTGGTTCTCAGTCCTGGTGAATGGGTCCGTTGTCAAATATTTTCCTAGCACCAAGGGGCTAAGATAGGGGGACCCTCTTTCCCCCATCCTCTTTATCATCCTGGTGGAGAGTCTCAACATAACCATTAAAAATGCTTGTCATAGAAACTTGATTTCTAGTATCAAGGCAACCTCAGGTTTAAATCCCATCACCCACCAACAATTTGTGGATGAAACCTTGCTGACAACAAAAGCTTCAGTCCTTGAAGCCAAAAACATCAAGGGTATTCTCAATCTTTATGAGGAAGCAATTGGGCAAAAGATCAACTACACCAAAAGTAAGCTTCATTTCATCAGCACCCCTGCTAGATGACAGGCCAAGATTGCGAGCATATTGGGGTGCTCCATTGCTGATTTTCCAACATCTTATCTGGGCCTACCCATGTTCAAGGGGAGGCCTCAACAAAAAATGTGGAACAATGTCACTGACAAGATTCATAAGAAGTTGGCAGGATGGAAGGGGGCCCTACTCTCTAGTGCAGGCAAAGCGACTTTGGTCAAGTCGGTCCTACAGAGCATCCCCACCTACTTTTTGTCAGTGTTCAAAATCCCTACTACAGTAGGAGAAGCTATTAAAAAGTGGTCAGGTAATGCTAATCACAAGAATCACTTAGTAGCCCGAAACAAAGTCTGCTCTCCTAAAGACATGGGAGGTCTGGGATTGCGACGTATAACCATCACAAATCAAGCCCTCCTGGCTAAGTAGGCTTGGAAGGTGGTTAAAAATGCTAAAATAGAGTGGGTGACCATTGTCAAAAGGAAATACCTGCAACAACACTCATTCCTTGAAATAGAGACCCCTCGCTATGGGTCCCACTTTTGGAAATCCATCAGCCACACTAAGCAGCTGGTGCAACAAGGATCTTGGTGGCAACTAGGAGATGGTAAGACCATCAATTTTTGGGAAGATGCATGGGCCAGAAAAGAACCACTCATTAGTGATCCCAACTTAGCCCCCATTAAGCACCTCATCGATAGGAAGTATGGAGCTCATGTTGCCGATTTCATCACTTCTGACCAAGGATCCCGTGGTTGGAAAAAGGTTCAATTTAGAATTAAGAATGATGTGATTAACAAAGGCCTCGCCACTCTCATGGACATCTTCAAAGCTAACTTCATACCCCGGACCCTGAAGGAGGATGAACGTTGTTGGAAGGGGTCGAGTGATGGGGAATTCACGATCAAAACTGTTGCCCAGATGTTAGAAAACACTTTTATTGGCACCAAGAAAGATGACAGCCAGACTCTAGCTAAGAGTGTGTGGCTCAAGCTGTTGATCCCAAAAGTGGCACATTTTTGTTGGCTTGTTGCTCATAACAAAATTCTGACCACTAACAACTTGATTCGTAGAGGAATTATAGTCCCCAATAGGTGCTACCTCTATACTAAAGCTTGGGAATCCACACAACATATCCTCCTGGATCGCCCTTTGCCGATAATGTGTTATCCATTTTGATCAACAAATTCCAGGTCTGCTGGACCCGACCCAAGACTGTTGCTGAAATGTTCATTCAATGGCCAAGAATTTTCAAAAAATCTAGAGTTTGATTCCTATGGAGTTCCATGCTTCATCATGTGGTCTGGAAAATTTGGTTGGAACGTAATAACCGCATATTCAAAGAGGATACCAAGAATTCGAAAGATGTTGTCAACAGAGCACTATCCCTAGCTATCGAAAACAGTAGTCTGATTCATGCGAAGAGGTTTCCAACTATGGGTTGGAATCCCTTATTTTTGCTTCCCTTAAGATTCCCACAAACTATAGCAGAATCTAAAAGATTGGTAACTCCCGAACCCTGGTTAAATGGACCCCTCCTCTGTAGGGATGGCTCAAAGTCAACTTTGATGGTGCTTCAAAGGGAAATCCAAGGAGAGCTGGGGTAGGAGGTGTCATCAGAGACCACACAGGAAGCATAATCAAAGCATTCTCAAAAAATTTGGGGACCCAAACCAATAATTATGCAGAAGCTAGAGCCCTATGGAGGAGCATCATGGAAAGTAGAACCTTTCCCAAGCCAATCATCTTTGAAGGCGACTCATCTGTGATTATTGGCCACATTACCAACAATAGCTCAAGGGGGAAGAACATTCAAAATATAATTCAGGAGTGCCAATTACTCCTCAACAATAACCCCCAAAGTCAGATCGACCATGTTCTTAGGGAAGCCAACAAAGTGGCTGACATTCTTGCTAACAAAGTTGTTAATCAGTCAAACTTGATTGTCTGGGAAGAATATTTCCCTCAAGAAGTTATCTCCCAAGCGAATCAGGATGTGGAAAGCTGACTCTCTATTAATCAAGATGATGTTGCTCGACAAAAAAAGAACAAGAAATCCTAGTAACCTAAGAGGATGTCAAATAGACAAGTGGACTGTCTGGTGTATGTCCTTCAGCTGTATCTTTTTTTTTTGTGTCCCTTATCTTAAGGGTTGTCTTTCGAATATAAGATATGTTGTATGTGGTGGAATTGTATTTGGTAAGCTATTTTTTAGTTGTTGCTAGTGGAGGCCTCAGGTGTCTCTTTTTGCTACTGATGTAATAGGGACAGGACCCTTCAACCCGTAAAGCAATAAAATATTTTTTACCTACCAAAAAATAAATAAAAAATAAAATTACTATAAACTCTTGTAAATAAGTATGATTAAATCATAAATAAAAATATTAACAATCCTACACTTGGGGTGCAGCGCAACGGTTTGGGCTTTAGCTCTTCTTAGGGGGGTCCAAGGTTCAAATTGTGACGTGGGTGAGTGTGTGTCTTCGTGGTGAAGTTGTAACAGGTTGGGGTCAAAACCCCCATTTCTTAATATTACAAAATATATATATATATTAACAATCCTTACACCTATACTAACTAGCTAGCACTTTATGTTGAATCAATTAATCAGGAATAACAATAAAGTGCAGTAAAGTCCCATGATGGACTTGGGGGAGTTTGACCCTTTAATTGTAGTTTGGACAAGTGTTAAAAGGTTTAGATTTGAGTTTAATAAATAAATTTGAAAAATAAAAATAAAATTAAATATAAGATTTGATATAAAAACATAACATAGTGTTGAAAATGCTTGATGAATTATTTAATTTTAAATTTTATAATTTGCCATTGATTTAATGATTGAGACATATTGATTTTATAGCCCGCGTTAAGGTTTAAATCTGGACGATACCAAATAAGCTTTATAAGGAGAGGTAACTAAGTTGGTGTAAAGGAAAATGGCACCCCTTTCAAAACCTTATTTAAAGAAATAAAAAATTAATTTTAAATGTACATATGCATAGGTATATTTTCAATTTAAAGCTATGAACTAGAACAATAAATTAAGGTTTTATGTATGACTCCTAAATTTCAATGCCTTATCCATGTCACCAATGAAATTGATTATTTTCAAAGTTCATTCTTAAAATTCCACAGAACAAATTGATATCCATTTCTTGTATGGTAGTTATAAAAAAATGATATTTAATTTATAATAAATATTGCGTTTATTAAAAAGATTTGTAATAATAAAAAATGATATTTAAAAAATTGGTTATACTATATTTATGTGAATATAGTAATATTATAATTAAAAAAATAAAAATAATATAATTTATTATTGTATATAAACTTATGTTTTCTTTTTAAAATTAATATTTAATTTTATATTATTTATAAAAATTCAATAGTTTAATTATATTTAAAATATGAAACCATAGGGTAGAAG